>CM038672.1:670987649-671587649 GCA_021605145.1 Aegilops bicornis
TGATGTCCGCCACATTCTGGATTTCCCAAGCAGTCCTCCTCCTTTCCTGCAAGGGAGCGATGCGGCGGTGAATGAAGTCTGCGCCAACTGCGCCAACAGTTAACCCGGCAAGCCTGAGGCGCAGAATTCGGGTCACAGCTATCTTTAGCCTCGCATCCTACGGCGCCAAGTTACTCCAATCCTTGCCGCGCAATTGGGGTTTAGCGCCTGGCGGTGAAGGGCTGTGGGTCCTCCTCTACGACCCAGCACCGATTGGCTCTCCACTCCTCCCACTTGTTCCGAACTCCCCCTCTAGGTAGGCCTCTTTCTTGCCGATCCTAGAGACCCGTGCTATTCCCCGGCAAGTGGCTCTCCTCTCTCGACAGGGAACAAAGAAATGGCGGAAGAGTGCCACGTTCGGTGGACTCCGACAAAGTTTTCGCACAAATGTGCGAAAACCGCCATGGTCGACGGCGTTGGGGGTGAAATCAAGGAGGCGGAGGCTAAAGGTGTTCATAATGTCGCAAAAGAACCGGAAAAGGCGGGCAGAGCCCGCAATAGAAGAAAATGGCGAAGAAAGGGTACCCTGTTGGGGCCAAATCAGCGGCGGAGGCGGGGAGCACCCTCGTGCGCGGATGCGCACGGGTCTCCATCGACCAGAAAAGGTAGAAGACGTCCCGCAGCTCCCGTGCGAACGAGCTGCGGGGGGAAGATGGGTCGCTCCTTGCGCAGCGCCGCGAGCCGCTGCGCCTCGGCCGACTTGACGCCCTTCTCCTTATCGGCTTTCGGAGCCATGGCGAGGAGGGCGGAGGAGGTCGACGGCGGTGAGTGTGCTTGCGGCGAAGGGGGGGGGCGCTGCTCTCTTCGCACCGGAGAAGAAGAGGGGAGCAGCGGTGGTTTCTTGACAAGACAGCAATGGCAGGGGTGGTCGGCCTGCCTCTGTTTCCTCCGCTTATAAAGGGGAGGAGGCGTCACGTTCGCTTATATCAATAAAGAATCCCCACGACCGCGCCACGATCTCTCGTGACGACGCCACGTCCGGTGCGTGCCGTTAGTGGGGATCGTGGTGGGTCCGGCGAAGTTGCGACGCGGTCGAGGCCGCAGCGTGCGTCTGCACAGTTCCGGGCCTGGCCCGACAAGCGCTTCGGCACCGTGTGCGGCCCAGCCGGGGGCTCCTGTCGGTGTACTAGAGTAGGGGTACCCTAGTATCCCGTACTCGTGCACGGACGGTTGCAGCACCCCGCGGCAAGGTTTTCCTCGTCACCGCCAAGATCCTTCGTGGCTCCTTTTGGAGCCATTCAAGAACAAAGTATTTGATTGAGAAGACAAGGCCCCGACAAGAAGAGCTTGTCGGGAAGGCCGCTCCAGGCACGCAGAAGACAAGGCCCGGCAAGAGGAGCTTGCCGGGAAGGCTGGAGCGGCAAGACTCCGGGAGCGACAAGGATTCGGCCGCGGCAAGGCGCTTGCCGCGGCATGCAACCTCTCTCCGTCTCCGCTCCAGCTCACCCAGCGACGTGTCGCCATGGGACCGATCCATGGGCGCGTGTCGAGCGGCTGTGCAGCCAGCGGAGAGCAGCGATAAGCGGCGCTGACAGGCTCGCCATCGTGGCGGCGGAGGCGCTGACCGACGGCCTCTGTTGCCTTTGTTTGGGCGACAATGACGGGCATTTATTGCTTTTGTCCCTTGCCGTCGAGTTAGGTATTTGGCACTGTACACTGTTCAAGTAGGTGTTCCAACTCCTGTTTTTACATTTGTACCCTCGCCTATGTTGCCACCTGTCGGAGACCCCTTGAGCATATAAAAGGAGGCCCGAGTGCAACGTAGAAAGGGTTCCGTTCCGTTCGGTTCCGTTCGTTTCGGTTCGCAAGGTTCGGCTAGTTCGGTCCGTTCGACTGGCCATAGTCTAGACACACTCAAGCTAGGTTTTGTAGCTCGCATTGCTCCCTAGCAAGAACACAATAGATCAAACAAGCAGCAGTAGGAGTTTTATCTCTCCGGAGAGCTCCGAAGCTGGGTAAACTGCTCGTGTGCCTCGCCTCGATCCGCTCTTAGTGCGATCTCCGCCCCCCTCCGAACCACAAGGGGCCCGGTCCGCCGGCCCCATAGGTGTCCGTGGGTACGATCAGCCTCCCCGACACTTCGGTATTCTGAAGACTTTCTGAAGACTTTGAAAGTGAAGAAATTGGTGTGACCTTGAAGACTTGGTATTCATTTGAGGAACATGGAGCGTGAAGACTTTTGTTTTCCTAGTTTTGTTTTCTCTTTCTTGAGTCATAGGAAACACCGTACTGTTAAAGGGGGTCGAGGAAATACTAAGGAAAAATTTCCATGTGATGCTCAACTCAAATTCCTACACCTACCAATCCCTTCGAGTGAAGCCTTTGGAAATCTCATACAGTTCATTCAATTTCTTCAGTGACAGAGACGAAGTTCTTCTGGTCGCTGAGGAATTTGTCCTGACTTAGGATTTAGGAATTCGCCAGTGCGGATTGCCTACACAATGAGGAACATGATAGCCCTAAGGAATTTGAGAGTCAAATTTCCGACCATTGCTGTGTTGCGCGCCAGCTGTCCCAAAATATCTTATCCACCTAACGGTCATATCATTGAAGGGCATTTATGTCTTATCATGTCGGGCTGCTCCCTAGGCTATAAATAGCCACCCCCTACAACCACTAGCTGGTTGGCTACTCCGAGAGAAACTGACACTTGTCATTTGAGAGCATCCCATCCTCCGAGGACTTTGAGTGAAAATCATCAAGTGAGGAAAACCCAAACATAAAAGTGCAACTATCCCTAGGTGGTTTTGGTAATTCATAACAACATATAGCTCATTGAGCTAATGCTATTCCAAGATGAACATTTCAGGAAAGCTCAATGAATGGCATGGCATGGATGATGAAAGTGGATAAAATGCTAAGGACAAAGGATTGGCTCAAGCTCAAAAGCTCAAGACTCTTCATTTTATATTTTAGTGATTCAAGATCACATTGAGTCTATAGGAAAAGCCAATACTATCAAGGAGGGATGAGGTGTTGCTTAATGAGCCTCTTGCTTCATGTGCTTAGTGATATGCTCCAAAACCCTCAGCTACTTTCTCACATCCACATATGACCTAAACCTAAAGCCAAAATCGGTCTCACCGATTCTTCCAATCCGGCGCCACCAATTCCATATGTCATAGCCACTGCCACAAACCCTAGGCAAATCGGTTCTACCGATAGGGATCTCGGTCTCACCGAGATGGGATTGTAATCTCTCTGTTTCATTTTCGTAACTTTTCGGTCTCACCGAAAGAGCGGATCGGTCCCACCGAGATTGCAATGTAAACTCTCTGTTTCCCTTTTGTAACATTTCGGTCTCATCGAAAAGAGCAAATCGGTCCCACCGAGTTACCTGACCAACTCTCTGGTTAGCTAATTATCAAAATCGGTCTCACCGAGTTTGTGTAATCGGTCTCACCGATATTACGTTATGCCCTAACCCTAACCATAACGGTCCTACCGAGATGCATGTCAGTCCCACCGAAAACCCTAACGGTCACTAGGTTTACTAAAATCGGTCTGACCGAGTTTGTTGATTCGGTCCCACCGAGATTGGTAAATTGTGTGTAACGGTTAGATTTTGTGTGGAGGCTATATATACCCCTCCACCTCCTCTTCCTTCGTGGAGAGAGCCATCAGAACAAACCTACACTTCCAACTTACCATTTCTGAGAGAGAACCACCTACTCATGTGTTGAGACCAAGATATTCCATTCGTACCATATGAATCTTGATCTCTAGCCTTCACCAAGTTGCTTTACACTCAAATCTTCTTTCCACCAGATCCAAATCCTATGAGAGAGAGTTGAGTGTTGGGGAGACTATCATTTGAAGCACAAGAGCAAGGAGTTCATTATCAACACACCATTTGTTACTTCTTGGAGAGTGGTGTCTCCTAGATTGGCTAGGTGTCACTTGGGAGCCTCCGACAAGATTGTGGAGTTGAACCAAGGAGTTTGTAAGGGCAATGAGATCGCCTACTTCGTGAAGATCTACCGCTAGTGAGGCAAGTCCTTCGTGGGCGACGGCCATGGTGGGATAGACAAGGTTGCTACTTCATGGACCCTTCGTGGGTGGAGCCCTCCGTGGACTCGCGCAACCGTTACCCTTCGTGGGTTGAAGTCTCCATCAACGTGGAAGTACGATAGCACCACCTATCGGAACCACGCCAAAAACATCCGTGTCTCCAATTGCGTTTGAATCCTCCAAACCCTTCCCTTTACTTTCTTGCAAGTTGCATGCTTTAATTTCCGCTGCTCATATACTCTTTGCATGCTTGCTTGAATTGTGTGATGATTGCTTGACTTGTCCTAAAATAGCTAAAATCTGCCAAACTCTAAAACTGGGAAAAGGCTAAGTTTTTAATTGGTCAAGTAGTATAATCACCCCCCTCTAGACATACTTCAAGGTCCTACAAGTGGTATAAGAGCCTTGGTCTCCATTTGCTTTGATTTCCATATCTTTTGGTGGTCATAGCCTTGGTTTCACAACCTAGGAGAGTATGGCGTCTAGCGAGGGAAATTATCACCGTAGAGGTCCTTACTTTGATGGTACTAATTTTGCTAGTTGGAAGCATAAGATGAAAATGCATATTCTCAGACATAACCCGCCGTTTGGGAAATTATTTGTATTGGCTTGCAAGGTGAATTCTTTGATGGGAGAGAGCTGAACCGTGAAGCTAATGCGGAAGAATTGAAGATGTTGCAATACAACGCTCAAGCTTGTGATATCATCTTCAGCAATTTGTGCCTCAAGAATTCAACAAAATCAGCCGTCTTGAGAATGCAAAGAAAATTTGGGATACTTTGATTGATATGCATGAAGGTACCGAATCCGTCAAGGAATCCAAGTTGGATGTGCTCCAAAGTCATCTTGACAAGTTCAAAATGAAGGATGGTGAAGGTGTCGCTGAAATGTACTCTAGGCTTGCACTTATCACAAATGAGATTGCCGGCTTAGGGAGTGAAGAGATGACTGATGATTCATCATCAAGAAGATCCTAAGAGCATTGGATGGAAAGTATGATACCGTGTGCACATTGATTCAAATGATGCCAAACTACAAAGATCTCAAGCCAACGGAAGTCATTGGAAGAATTGTTGCTCATGAGATGTCACTTAAGGATAAGGAGGAACTTCACAACAAGTCAAGTGATGCTTACAAAGCCTCAAGTGAAGCCCCCACATCATCAAGTGAGAAACACACCTTCAATGAAGAATTGAGCTTAATGGTGAATAACTTCAACAAATTCTACAAGAGTAGAAGCAAAGAAAGAAGCTCCAATTCAAGGTCTTACAATGAAAAAATATCTTCTAGTCGAGAGCGAAATTGCTACAATTGTGGGAGACCCGGACACTATTCCAATGAGTGTACGACACCCTACAAAAGAAGAGAAGACTCTCCAAAAAGAAGAAGTAGAAGAGAAGAATCACCACCAAGAGAGAGGAGGAGTAGAGATGATTGTTATGAATGAAGACCCTCACGGAGAAGCAAGGATTCGGAAAGGAAGGACAAGTCATCAAAGAGCTACACGTAATCGAAGACATCAAGCTCATGTTGGTGAATGGGTATCCGGCTCCGACTCCGACCATCACTCCGAGAGAAGCTATCAATCCGACTCCGAATATACTCAAGATGAAGGTGTTGCCGGTCTAGCACTTGTGTCAACCAACTCCTACGATATATTTGAATCACCAAATGAAGGAATTGGTAGATGCTTCATGGCCAAAGGTCCTAAGGTAACACACCCCGAGTATGTTGATTTTGATGTTGATGAAGATGACTTGCTAGGCGATGATGATTTACTTATTGACAACTCTAGTGATGAATACTATGATGAAACATCAATTAATCATGCTAATCAAGTTGAAACAAATGACAATGATAAGGAGAAAATTGAGCGTCTAACTAAAGAACTAAACACTCTTAAGTTAGCTCATGAAACTATCTTCGAAGATCATCGAGAACTTTTGAGGGCTCATGAGAAGTTATGCTTTGAAAAGCTCAATCTTGAGCAAGAGCATGAGTTCTTAAAAGCAATCAATGATGATCTCCGTAAGAAAAGTTCTTCTTACATTGCCAAGTGTTTACTCTTATCTACTTAAATGCCTCAAGTCAAGTCTAGTAACAAGAACAAGAAAGATTCTTCCTCTAGTAGTAACAATAACAATGCTAAATCCAATATTCTTGCCTCTAGTAGTTCTCTTGATTCCACTAATGATTCTCTTAGCCAAGTTACACTTGAGCAAGAAAACAGCTTATTGAAGGGAATTATAGAGAAAGGTGTATGCAAGAGCCTTGCCGGGAGTAAGCAATTCGAGGAAATTGTACGCAAGCAAGGAAGGCACGGAAGAATCAAGGTGTTGGTTTTGAACGAAAGTTCAATGCCAATGGAGTTGAGTGGGAAGAAGATCAATACCCCAAGACGAAGTTTGTTCCTCAACAAGAGAAGTATGATCCTACTTCCTTCAAGGGAACACAAGCACAAGATGATCTTCGACCACAAGACCACAAGAACAAAGGCAAGGACAAGCTTCAAGAAGATATTAATGCATTTGAAGAAGCACCTAAGGTCTCGGTCAAGTGGATTCCCAAGACTACGTCAAGTTCTACCTCATCAAGTACAACTACAACTCCAAGGATTCCCATGAAGATGATGTGGATCCAGAAGAAGAAGAACTAGAGAGTTCTTGAGGGTGACTCCGCCAACATATTTCACTCATATCATTATGGCAAGGACAAGTGCAATCAACTTCCATATCTTGCACTACTTCAAGGAGTCACAAACCCTCATGTTGGTAAGGCAAGGGACAATGTAACCTAATGATTTCATGGACATCATTTTGTGTGTGCATCACTCTATGTCTATGGATATACTTGTTTGTTCCTTGAGGGACTAACCCATGTAGGTATTGAAAGTGCAACTCACTCCAAAGGATTGCTCCAAAAGATCTACATCAACATTGAGCATCCACATCTTCAACACCTACATGAAGTCATCATCGACAAAACCCAAGGTTAGTTCATCCCTCTATGGGGGATCTCACATCTAGGGGGAGCTTAACTCTATGAATTGAGTCAAAGCAACTCTAATGATGTGAACACATAAATGCTTTATGTAAAAGTGGTAACCCCACTTGAGCTTAAACTATGAGTATGACCTATGATCAAATGTCTATCATTTGACTCCTAAGTCAATATACTCATATATAGATGACCTAGTCATCGCCAATTGTTTGATAGATGCTAGAATTGGTTGTGCATGCTTCGCCACATATTTCATTTGCCATCTTATTGTGTGAGCATGTTGGTTGCATACTTTACTCATTCGAGGACATCCACTTGGTGTTTTGATTGATTGGCTTCTTTTTCTTTGGCCAAGTGGATGGACAAGAATGCCTAAGAACCTTCTCTAGCTATCTATGCTTTTCTCGTCTCAAACTCTATCCATGCTACATCACAAAAATTGATCAAGTCAGATTCGAACCTCTCTGTGTGAGGAGCACTCGGAGTCCCCGATTTGTCATAGACTTAAACTTCCAAAACTTCTTTGTGATTCTCGGTCTGACCGATTCCTCCATTTCGGTTTTACCGAGATCACTTAGTCAATCTAGGTTTTCAATCTCGGTGCAACCGATTTGAACTCTTCGGTCACACCGAGTAGCAATAATCGTATGCAGTTTGCATCTCGGTGCCACCGAGTTGTTCCACTCGGTCACACCGACAGGGTCGGGCTATATATAGTCACGGGCAAATTTTTTGAAATTTCTCCGAACCTCTTCGCCCGCGCAATAGCTCGCTCTGCCTCCGTGGTCTCCAGATCGTCTCCTTGTCGCCAGCCGCCTCCTGTCGTTGGTATCCGCCGCCGTCAACGGAAACCAACCCCGCCGTTGCCGCCGTAGCGAGTCTCTGCCGAACTAGGGTATGGACTCGATCACTGTGCTTTCCTCGTCCGATTCTCAGCACATTGTGTTCTTATTGATTCTTGCCACGATTGAAACACTCCTATCCAGTCAATGCAATCCTTAGAATAGTTTTGATTCGAAAATTTAGGGTGAGGTTTCATGAAACCATCTCGGACCACCGAGTTGAAAAACTCGGTCCCACCGATTTGGCTTATGCCATTGCACTAGTGAGACTCGGTCTGACCGAGAATTGCTAATCGGTGAGACCGATTTTAGGACTTTGTGAAACCCTAGCAGTCTCGGTGCCACCGAACTGTGACTCGGTCTAACCGAGTTCATCAGTTTAGGTTCCAAAACTTCTTCGTATCACCGAGTTTGAAAATCGGTTGATCCGAAATGCTTTCTGTGGAAAACTAAAACTGAATTTTTGAGTCATTCTTTTGCAAAAATCTCTGCATTTTGTGATGCTCATCCACTCTACCTCATCTATAACTCTTCACAGGGTCAGCAGTCAGTGTTTGCAGCATGTCAGACCAGAGTGACAGTCAGAACAGGTCAGAGGAGCAGGTGAACATGAGTGAGGGCACTAGTCCCTCCAGCTCTTCAGATGAAGGCAGCAGGAGCACCCCAAGCAATTTGCCTAAAGCTGCCACCAGGCAAAGGAAGAAGAAAACCTCAGATTCTGAAGATGAGGATTATAGGGCAGAAGAGGATGAAGCAACCTCCAAGAAGGTAGTGCTCCAAAAGGAGTATGACACATCACATAGCACAAAGCCTGGACTCAATAAGAAGGTTCCTACCAAGAGGACACCTATGCCAAAGGTCAGAGCATCAACTCAAATTCCTGAAAAGCATGATCCCAAAGAGCCAGCTGCTGCTGAAGGGAAGAAAAGGAAAGAAAGGGTCAAGAAGACCACAGTCAGAGTTATTGGGAAGCCTTCCATGATGGAAGAGGAAGAAGAGATTGCTGCACCAGCACCAAAGGCACCCAAGCTTATGGGTGATGCTATAAGATCAGGGGCTACCACATCTAAGCCCAAGGAAGCACCCAAAGCTGCCCCCAAGGCCAAGTCTGCACCAAAGAGGAATACCAGGAGTATTCCAGCTGCTGAGAAGAACAAGGCCCCAGTGCCTGAGGTTGCTGATGAAGAACATGAAGAAGGATAAGTTTTGAGGAAACTCAAGCCCAAGATACCAGACCACAATGATGCCCATCCTGTGGCTGAGGATATGAAGATCAGAAGAGACAATGGGTTGAGGCTATGGAGGATGACAGATCCATATGCCTCAAGGAGAAGAACAGTTGTGGACTACAGGTTCCACACCAAGGAACAACATGACTTTTATGAGACTATTCTGCTGGATAAGAAGCCCATAGTGTGTGATATGAGGTGGGTCGACTGGACCTACATGAAAGAAAATGTAGAGCACTATCCTGGAGTGCAAGACAGTTTTGTTGCTGTTGGAGTTGCAGACTTTGTTGGGCAAAAGCTCACCAACTGGAACGATGAACTTATCATGCAGTTCTACTCCACAGCACACTTTTATCCAGATGGCAGGATAGTGTGGATGTCTGAAGGTACAAGGTACCAGTCAACTGTTGAGGAGTGGGCAAAGCTGATAAATGCCCCAAAGGAGAATGAAGATGACCTTGATGTATATGCCAAGAAGAAAATGGACCACAATTCCATTGCACACATGTACAAGGAGATCCTAGACACAGCCATTAAGACACACAAGTTTGGATCAGTCCACTTCATACATCGGGGCTGCCAACTATCAACTGCATCTTAAGGCACACTCTACTGCCAAAGTCTGGTGACCACAACATGATTAGAGGGCATGCAATCAACATGTTGCATTTGTTTGATGTGCCACAGAAATTCAAAGTCATGAGCCTTATGGTTGAAACCATTAAGAGGACTGCAGCTGACCAGAAAAGAAGTTGTGGATATGCCCCTCAGATCCAGGAGTTGATTAACTCAAAGATGGGCACAGGAAAATATCTATTGGATAAAGAACATTTTCCAATTTATCCAGACTTTGAGGAGAATGAGGTTGTCATGATTGAGAATGATCCATCGTCAGTTCAAGCACAAGAGAAGAAGGAGAAGGCAAGGAAGGAGAAGGCTGCCAGGATGCCAACTCAAGAGGAGGCATCTGAGTATTTCTTGAAGAACAAGCAGGAGCAGCTTGGATACTTAATAGCATCAACACTGAGGATTGAGAAAGGATTGGCCACCCTCACTCAAAATCAGGAGAGCTTGGAGAGAATCATGGAACAAAAGTTCTATGACTTAGATGTGAAAGTAACTGAGATTCAGTCTGCTGTGGAGCAACTACAAGATGACATGCAGGAGAGGAAGGGCAAAACAACAACTGATGCATTTTCCAGAGTGCCTAGAGCCTAGAGGTCATCTGTTGTGCCAGTTCCTGACACCAGAGCCACTTCATCTGCACCAGCTACAGCCTCAGTGCCACCAGCTCCAGCACCTACATCAGCTCCAGCTCCATCTACTTCAACTGAAGCTTTCGTCCTCGGCGCTATCAGGACTCCACCACACGAAGATCAAGCACGAGAGTCGATCTAGCACTATGCATTTTCTATGAACTTTTTGGTAACTTGTTGCCAAAGGGGGAGAAAAATGTATAGATCATAGGCTTCGAGAGAGAGAGTGTTGCTTTTGTTCTCTCTTGATTTGGTGGTTTTTAAACTTGTTTGCTTTTGATTGCTTGTGTTACTATGTTTGTGAGACTTTGATGATCATGTGTTTGATCATAAGCTACACTTATGCATGTTTGATGATATTATCTTATCTATCATGTGTGATCATTCACTGTGCTTGGTGATGAGTGCATGTATTCAATTCGTATCATTTTGAGCGCTCCACCAAGATGTATGTGACATGGAAGAGTAACCCATGAGCCTAATTCCTTGTGCATTTGCAGTCCAAAGCAAATCGTAAACTATGCACAAATTTAGGGGGAGCTCTTGCTTATCACATACTTCTCCAAGCGACGATGTTTTTCAATCTTATTATCATTTGTCGAAGCTTTTGATCTATATGTTGTCATCAATTACCAAAAGGGGAGATTGAAAGTGCAACTATCCCTAGGTGGTTTTGGTAATTCATAACAACATATAGCTCATTGAGCTAATGCTATTCCAAGATGAACATTTCAGGAAAGCTCAATGAATGGCATGGCATGGATGATGAACGTGGATCCCTCAAAATGCTAAGGACAAAGGATTGGCTCAAGCTCAAAAGCTCAAGACTCTTCATTTTATATTTTAGTGATTCAAGATCACATTGAGTCTATAGGAAAAGCCAATACTATCAAGGAGGGATGAGGTGTTACTTAATGAGCCTTTTGCTTCATGTGCTTAGTGATATGCTCCAAAACCCTCAGCTACTTTCTCACATCCACATATGACCTAAACCTAAAGCCAAAATCGGTCTCACCGATTCTTCCAATCCGGCGCCACCGATTCCATATGTCATAGCCACTGCCACAAACCCTAGGCAAATCGGTTCTACCGATAGGGATCTCGGTCTCACCGAGATGGGATTGTAATCTCTCTGTTTCATTTTCGTAACTTTTCGGTCACACCAAAAGAGCGGATCGGTACCACCGAGATTGCAATGTAAACTCTCTGTTTCCCTTTTGTAACATTTCGGTCTCACCGAAAAGAGCAAATCGGTCCCGCCGAGTTTACCTGACCAACTCTCTGGTTAGCTAATTACCAAAATTGGTCTCACCGAGTTTGTGTAATCGGTCTCACCGAGATTACGTTATGCCCTAACCCTAACCATATCGGTCCTACCGAGATGCATGTCGATCCACCGAAAACCCTAACGGTCACTAGGTTTACTAAAATCGGTCTGACCGAGTTTGTTGATTCGGTCCCACCGAGATTGGTAAATTGTGTGTAACGGTTAGATTTTGTGTGGAGGCTATATATACCCCTCCACCTCCTATTCATTCATGGACAGAGCCATCAGAACAAACCTACACTTCCAACTTACCATTTCTGAGAGTGAACCACCTACTCATGTGTTGAGACCAAGCTATTCCATTCCTACCATATGAATCTTGATCTCTAGCCTTCCCCAAGTTGCTTTCCACTCAAATCTTCTTTCCATCAGATCCAAATCCTATGAGAGAGAGTTGAGTGTTGGGGAGACTATCATTTGAAGCACAAGAGCAAGGAGTTCATTATCAACACACCATTTGTTACTTCTTGGAGAGTGGTGTCTCCTAGATTGGCTAGGTGTCACTTGGGAGCCTCCGACAAGATTGTGGAGTTGAACCAAGGAGTTTGTAAGGGCAAGGAGATCGCCTACTTCGTGAAGATCTACCGCTAGTGAGGCAAGTCCTTCGTCGGCGACGGCCATGGTGGGATAGACAAGGTTGCTACTTCGTGGACCCTTCGTGGGTGGAGCCCTCCGTGGATTCACTCAACCGTTACCCTTCGTGGGTTGAAGTCTCCATCAACATGGAAGTACGATAGCACCACCTATCGGAAACCACGCCAAAAACATCCGTGTCTCCAATTGCGTTTGAATCCTCCAAACCCTTTCTTTACTTTCTTGCAAGTTGCATGCTTTAATTTCCGCTGCTCATATACTCTTTGCATGCTTGCTTGAATTGTGTGATGATTGCTTGACTTGTCCTAAAATAGCTAAAATCTGCCAAACTCTAAAACTGGGAAAAGGCTAAGTTTTTAATTGGTTTAGTAGTCTAATTACCCCCCTCTAGACATACTTCAAGGTCCTACAAAACCTAAACACCTACAAACCCAAAGTGATTGAGCATCACTGAAGAGATTGATCATGCGTGGATCCGACGCTTGTTATCTTTGAAGACCGTGCTTCTTCTAGGCGGTTAGGCGTCATGGTCTAGAGCATCCAAGAGGAATTGTGGATCGCCGAGTGACCGAGTCTGTGAAGGTTTGGTAGTCGCCTGAAGACTTACAACGAGTTATTGGATGAGGTCTGTGTGACCTTAGTTCAAGGAGAATATGGTGAGGACTTGGTGTCCTGAGCTGCGTGCTCAGCGACTCGGTGTCCGGGACTGTGTGTCCTCGAGTTTAAATACTCAGCCGCTCCAACCAGACGTACAACTGAGACAGCAGTTGGAACTGGTCTACCAAATCATCATCTTCACCAACCTTACTGGTTATATTTCCTCAACTCTTTCATTTCCTCATTGTTGTGTTGAGTGATTGTTCATATCTGTGTTTGAAGACTTTGACTGAAGACTTTCTCAATTTCCTCAGTTCAATTTCTTCAGTCTGTTTGTCTTCATCTTGTGTTATCCTGTGATTACGCTTTCTGTACTCTGTGCTTGTCTTCATTTCATCATGATGACCATGCTTGTATTCTGTTATGCTTATTTTTGAGTACTTATTCCGCTGCAAGTAGTTGTTCGCTAAGGAATTTCCTCACTAACAAATTCCTCAGTGAAGAATTCATAAAAATCGCCTATTCACCCCCTCTAGTCGATATAACGCACTTACAATTGGTATCAGAGCGAGGTACTCCCTTGTTCTGTGTGATTTTGGTTTAACCGCCTGGAGTTTTAGTTATGTTGACCGCAGGTATGATCAAGGTCTCTGCTGGCTGTCCTACCTTTGATGGGACAGACTACCCCTACTGGAAGAATAAGATGTGAATGCATCTTGAGGCAATTGATAACGATCTCTGGTATGTTGTGGAAAATGGTGTTCCCACTGTCTCACCTCATTGAACGCTATCGATGTGAAGAGATTCAAGCAACTCGATTCTCAAGCGAAGAATATCATATGTGGCCATCTGAGCAAAGGACAGTATGGAAGAGTGAGTGCTTTGGAAACTGCTAAGCTTATCTGGGATAGGCTGTCCAAAGTAAATGAAGGAGTTTCAACTCAGCGTGACTCTCGAGTTGATGTTCTTCGCAATCTCTTCAACCACTTCAAAAGACTCGACAATGAAAATGTTCAACAAACCTTCGATCGCCTCAATCGACATCTCAAATGAGCTTCAAGCGCTTGGTGCCACTGACATCACCGACCATGAGGTGGTGAAGAAATTGTTGAGATCGCTTGATTCCTCATTTGATACTCTGGCACTGATGATACAAGAACGTGTTGATTACAAGTCACTTGATCCCGCTGATATCCTCGAGAGGCTAAATACTCATGAGTTCCAGCTTGCTGAAAAGAGAGATCTCTATGGTTCGAGATATGGCAAATCACGTGCCCTGAAGGCCAAGGCGATTATGCGAATCTGAATGTGAAGATTCTGGTAGCAGCCTTGGTGATCCTGAAGAATTGAGCCAGGAGCTAGCACTGCTCGTGAAGAAGTTCCAGAAGTTCTCAAGACGTGGTCGCTTTGGAAAATCCTCAAGGAGCAGTGATTCCTCATCCAGTGACTATAAGAGAAGGCTATGCCACAAATGCAAGAAACCTGGTCACTATATTCAAGATTGTCCTCAGTGGGAAAAGGAATTAAAGAAGAATAAATACAAGCATTACATTTCTGATGACGCTAAGAAGAAGAAGAAATCGTTAAAATCTTCATCATCAAAATCCTTGAAGACTTCATCTCACAAGAAGAGCAGCTCCAAGAAGGTTCGGCATTCATTGGCAAGGAAATGGACTCTAAAGCTGAATCTGAGGAACATGAGGAAGAGGAGGCATCTGAGGAGTCCGAGTGCAGGATGGCGAAGTCCGGCTCTCGATCTTGCATTAAATCGACAAGTCTATCTTCAACTCTGAAGAAACCGACCTCACCAACAAGGCCGATGAAGATAATGATGACTACGCTCCCACCTATTGCTTCATGGCAAATGGTGCCAAGGTACTCAAATATACCTCCTCTGAATCTAGTGAAAATGAATCTGATGAAGACCTCAAGCCCAGCTACTCTAAACTTGCTAAGATTGCTGTGAAACAACAAAGGGCTTTTGAAAAGGTTCAAAACATGCTAGACAAAAGTGATGATATGTTGGGTGAAGAAATGGATCGCACTAAAGCCCTGACTGAAAATCTTCAGAGACTTCAGTCTAGGTTTGAAAGCCTTCAAGGTCATCATAACACTCTCTTGTCTGATCATGAGAAGATTTCTTATGAATTTCTTCAAAGAAAGCAAGATCTTGAGAAGCTAAGAGTGAGTTATGAAGATCTTCGAAGGAGCGTGATTCATTACTTGCTCAACAAATCAGCGCTTCTCGGAAGAATTTGTTCCTCCATGCTTAAAGTGCATTGAACGTGAATCTGCTAATTCTTCACCTGAATGTTCAAATGCTTCAATTGTTACAAATTCTTCTCATGCCTCTGCTATCACTAATTCCTCATCTGAGGACATTGCTAGTATCACTGACGATGCAGGGCTGAAGGAATTCTACATGATAGGCATGTACAAAAGCCTCAAAGGGCATCCGACTCTTTGTGATGTGCTTAAAAAGCAGATCCTCAACAGGAACCCTAAGAAAGAGGGTATTGCCTTTGAGAGGAAACTCAATGCTGATGGAACATATTGGAAGCCTGAGCAGTACCCCAAAACCTCATGGGTTGCTGCAAAGGGACCTCTAGTTGATCCATCTAACTTATCTGGCTTTACATGTGAATCTCCTCACTCTTCTGATGAGTCATTTGACTCCAACTATAAACTGTTCAAAAATCAGAATGGTGAAGTATTTGCTAGGTATGTTGGCACTAAGCTGCAGAACGGTTCTCCTATGAAGAAAATCTGGGTTCCCAAAAGGTGCCTTGAAAGTCTTCAGTGAATGTCCTCATGACATCACCTGTGAAGAATAGGAACCCCAGATCAAACTCTTCATATGGACCAAATTCTTCATATGGATCCAAGTCCTCATACGGACCAAATACCTCACGTGGATCAAATTCCTCAAAAGGATCAAAGTCCTCATATGATTATCATCGTGCTAACAACTACATTTTGTGAGGTAGAGCTAAGGGCTATGAATATGTGCATTATTCTTCAAACCATTATGTTCAGAAGTCCTCGAAGAATTTCTCTGCTTATTCATATGCTTACCCTAACCCCTCTTATGTGAAACGAAATGGATTGGCTTCTATGCCACCATTCTCATATGGAGCTAGAGTGATGAACTCTTTGCCACCCCTTCAGATGTGGGTGGTGAAGAAAAAGAACTAATCTCTTCTGCAGGGTCAGGTCTCCAGACGTGCTTTAACGTCTGAAGAAGAATTTCTTTGGGGTGACAAAATTGCCTGAAAGGACGCAGACTAATCATGAAGAAATGAACTTTCATTTCACACGTCCTCATATTGCTATATCTGTTTTACTGCTTGATGAATTTCATCTGATGAATTTGATATCATATTCTTCACTGATGAAGTATCTGAGTTCGTAAGTTGCACTAATTCATCTGCAGGATGATCTTCCCAAAGCCTCTGAGTGGGTCCTCGATAGTGGATGTACAAATCACATGACTGGTGACAAGAATCTATTGATGGATGCTCCCTTATCACCATCACATCTGAAGCATATCATCTACGACAAAGGCAAAAGTCAGGTATTGGGTCTAGGTAAGGTTGCGATCTCTAAGGACATACACATGGACAAAGTCATGCTTGTTGAGTCCTTAGGATACAACCTCATGTCGATCTCAATGCTTTGTGATCTTGATATGGTTGTTGTCTTTGGCAAGTATCGTTGTGTTGTGATTATGGAAGCTGACCATTCCAAAGTCTTGAAGGCTTTAGGAGAGGAGACTTGTATATTGTTTATTTCTCTCTGGGACCACAACGGTCGTGTGCCTACTTGCAAAAGCTTCAGAAGGCTGGCTATGGCATCGACCACTTGGTCACACAGGCATGAGGAATTTGCACACGCTTGCGAAGAAGAAGCATGTCATTGGCATTGAGAATGTCAAATTCCTCAAGGATCACTTGTGTGGAGCCTGCGAAGCTGGAAAAATGACCAAGGCCAAGCATCCAAAGAAAGACTATCATGACCACTACTCGACCATTGAATTGCTTCACATGGACCTCTTTGGTCCTAATCATTACTCAGCGATCACTAATGATGCATCTCTATATGGCTTTGTTATTGTTGATGATTACTCTCGTTACACATGGGTACACATTGTTACTTACAAACATGAAGTGCATGAAGTCTTCAAACGTTTTTCCTCGAGGGCTTCAACCAACTTTAGTGTGAAGATCAAGCACATCAGGAGTGACAATGGAACTGAGTTCAAGAATTCCGGTCTTGATGACTATCTTGATGAACTTGGTATTACTCATGAGTTATCTGCTCCTTATACTCCTCAGCAAAATGGCGTCATGGAGAGCAAGAACAGAACTCTTGTTGAGATGGCTCGTACTATGCTTGATGAGTACAAGACGCCTCGTCACTTCTGGATTGAGGCAATTTACACTGCGTGCCACACATCAACAGAGTATATCTTCACAAATTCTTCAAGAAGACTGCCTATGAACTCCTCACTGACAAGAAACCGAATGTGAGTTATTTCAAAGTCTTCGGTGCTAAATGTTGGATTAGAGATCCTCATTAAAATGCTAAATTTGCACCGAAAGCACATGAAGGTTTTATGCTTGGTTACGGAAAGGACTCGCACACCTACAGAGTCTTCAACAATGTTCTTCACAAGATTGTTGAAACTGTAGATGTCTTGATTCGATGAAACTAATGGCTCGCAAAGAGAGCACCTACCTTCTGTGATAGATGAACCAGTACCTCAGGATTCTATCAAGTTCAAGGAAACTGAGGATGTCATTCCTACTGAAGAATCTGCTTAATAATTCATTCCAGAACATGAAGAACGTCGAGCTGATGCACCTGAAGAAAATGCTGAAGAAAATGGTGCTGAAGAAAATGCTGATCAAATTCCTCGACGACAACCAGCTCATCCTCGCGTTGCAAAAGAAGTGCAAGTTGAAAAGATCATCGATGACATTGAAGCACCAGGTCCTCTCACACGCTCAAAAGCTTCACATTTATCTAACTTTTGTGGGCACTATGCTTTTGTATCTATCATAGAGCCCACTAAGGTAGATGAAGCATTTCTGGAGCCTGAGTGGATTCAGGCCATGCAAAAAGAATTACATCAGTTCGAGCTCTACAATGTCTGGGAACTGGTCAAACGTCCAGATCCTCGCAAGCATAATATCATTGTCACAAAGTGGATCTACCGCAACAAGCAAGATGAGAATGGCCTTGTGGTGAGGAATAAGGCACAACTTGTAGCTCAAGGATACACACAGGTTGAAGGAACTGATTTTGATGAAACTTTTGCACCTGTTGCTAGACTTGAGGCTATTCGCATATTACTTGATTATGCTAACCATCATGATATCACTTTATATCAAATGGATGTGAAACGTGCATTCCTCAATGGTAAGCTTGAGGAAGAAGTATATGTTGCTCAACCCCCAGGTTTTGAAGATCCAAAGAATCCTGACAAAGTCTTCAGACTCAACAAGGCCCTCTATGGCCTCAAGCAGGCCCCTCGGGCGTGGTATGATACTTTGAAGGAATTCCTCATGAAGAATGGCTTCACACCTGGTTCACTCGACCCCACTCTCTTTACTAAATCTTATGATGGTGAACTATTTGTGTGCCAAATATACATTGATGATATTATCTTTGGCTGTACTGACCAATGCTATAGTGATGAATTTGCCTATATGATGAGTGAAGAATATCAAATGTCTATGATGGGAGAGTTGAAATTCTTCTTAGGTCTTCAAATTAGTCAACAAGCAATGGCATATTCATATCTCAGGAGAAATGCCTCAAGGATGTTACGAGGAAATTCGGCATGCAAGATTGCAAATCGTCAAAATTCCTATGCCCACAAATGGCCATCTATGCCTTGATGAAAATGGTATTGACTTCGATCACAAGGTATACCGCTCCATGATTGGTTCTTTATTGTACTTATGTGCATCTAGGCCAGATATAATGCTTAGTGTTTGCATGTGTGCCCGATTTCAAGCTACAATCAAGGAATCACACCATAAGGTTGTGAAGCATATTCTTCGATATCTAGCTCACACACCAACACTAGGATTATGGTACCCCAAGGGATCTGCTTTTGATCTCATTGGATATTCTGACTACGACTATCCGGTGATCGTGTGGACCGCAAGTCAACATCCGATACTTGTCATTTCCTTGAGCGATCTTTGGTGCATTGGTCCTCGAAGAAAGCGAACTGCGTATCCTCATCTCTGCGGAAGCTGAGTACATTGCTGCTGGTTCTTGCTGTGCTCAATTGTTGTGGATGAAGCAAACTCTCAAGGATTATGGCATCAACGTGAAGAATGTGCCTCTCTACTGTGACAATGAGAGTGCCATCAAGATTGCTCACAACCCAGTTCAGCACTCGAAGACAAAGCACATTAAGATTCGTCATCATTTTCTTTGTGATCATGTGTTGAAGGGCGACATTTCTATTGAGCACGTGAAGACTGAAGAATAGCTAGCAGATATCTTCACAAAGCCCTTGGATGAGAAGAGATTTAGCAAGTTGCGGTGTGAGCTAAATATCTTAGATTCTTCGAATGTTCTTTGAAAAGGACACTCATCCTAACACTTATGAAAAATTGATGACTTAGATGTGCAACACATGAAGAAACGTTTTTCTTCAATCAATGAAGAACAACACTCTAAGTGTGAAGAAATTAATGAAGAATTTGATTCTCAGAACCCTACGACAATTGTACGCGGTGTCTGAAATCATCATTCTTATCTGATTGGGTCACGCCACCACCAAAGTTGAAAATCTTCAATTTGAGTTTTTCCTCAGTTTGAAATTCTTCAGTTTTTCAAATTCTTCATCTTTGCAAAATCTTCACTGTTTCCGTCGTTTTTCTTCATTGGCTATATATATGGGTTTATGTCCTCTACAACATTCACTTATGGCTATTTCTTCAAGTTGCATTTTATGCTATACTCAACCCAATCTATTCACAAATTCTTCATGTGTGTTCTATTTGAAACTCGTTCAAAGTCTTCACTGTGTCCTTGTCAGCTGAAGAAATTGCGAACGGAACTTTAAAACTAATCTTATCCAAATTTTCGGCTTTGCCATTCAAACCATTCCGCTTTCTTCGATAGACTTATCTACTCACCCACGATCTAACACGATCTCCACTTTTCAGCACGTGGGTGACACATGTCAAGCGAATGAGAAGGGTCAGGGGCACGTTCGTCCTAAATCTTCGGGCGAACAGTTTTTCACCATGGCTATAAATACCCCTCTCCCCTTCCTCACTTCCTTTACTCTGCTTGACCGCTCTCTCTCTCCCGCTCGAGCTTCTCAAACCCTAGCGCCACCGCTACTCCATCGTCGCCGGTGAGGAAGAGCTTCACTGCCTCGACCTCGTCGCCGTCGTACTCGCGCCGGCCGCGGAAATCTTCACTCCGCCGCCGCCTTAGCTGTCTTCCTCTACCAAGTTAGGGCGTGGAAGATCTGAACTGACGAGCTTCAAATCTACACTTCTCAGTTCGTCGTGTTCTTCATCTAGGGTAATTAAAAGTTACTTTTACTGCCCTCTTTGATTTAAAATTTTCTCTACAAAATCTTCAAAGGTGTTTTATTCTTCAAATCCTCACACACAAA
The DNA here is from genome assembly GCA_021605145.1 of Aegilops bicornis. Taxonomy (NCBI): domain Eukaryota; kingdom Viridiplantae; phylum Streptophyta; class Magnoliopsida; order Poales; family Poaceae; genus Aegilops; species Aegilops bicornis. The sequence continues at coordinate 671,008,196 of CM038672.1, forward strand.
ACACCTCACTAGTCATCTGTTCTTGATTCATTTCTCTAAGCATCATTTTTTCTTCAAGATTCCTCAATTGTGTGGATCCTCGATCTATATAACTCTAGAACCTAAGACAAAGAAATTCTTCAAGGCTCATCTGGTCAAATTCCTCAAACTTGCTCTTTTTGAAAAACCTTCTGAGAATGCATATGACCTCTCCAAATTCCTCGCAACTATACTCTGTTCACAGGTACTCATGTCCGCTGTTGAATCACTAGGTTCTCATCAACTTAACTCATTTGCAGCGTTCCTCGAAGAAAAGTTGCATACTTCTTCAGAGAATTCGATTGTTCAAATTCCTCAACTGAAGAATATGGCAGACGGTAAGAAGCCACAGAAAGGAGGAAAGAGGCCTGAGGTCATGACTGCTTTTGAAATACCCGAGAACATCTATCTTGACTATTGCACACTGATGAGGCCAAGTTCAGAAACGAGAACAAAAATCAGCGCAAGGTGCGACATCTGAGAGGATTGAAAGGAGATGGGCAAGAGAATGGAGGAATGCAATGTATGTAACTCCAAAGTATATGAAGAAATTCGCACTTAATCCTCCATACCCAAGAGCTCCATTGGCACCTGGCCAAGAAGCTGAACCCACTAGCATCAAGCATGGTGAGGATTTTCCTGAGGAATGGGCCAAGCGCCAAGCCAAGTTGGCAAGACAAGCCAAAGAAGCAGTGAGGAAATTCAATGAAGACTCTGCGGCTGCTGCTGCCACTAAGGCCTCTATCAAGCCTAGGAAATCAATGGCAAAGAAGCCAGCGCACAAGCCAAGTGCTTCGCCAACTGTGCCCTCACGACCAAGTTCCTCAGCAATGCCCTCACGACCAGAATTTTCAAAGCCCTCACGGCCAGTTCCTCATGCTGCTCCTGCTCCTCCAAAATCCTCAGCTCCTCCTCCAAAGTCCTCAACTGCTCCGGCAAAGTCCTCGGCAGACTGCATCGGCCACGTGCCAAAGGACTACAGCATCTCTATTGCCTCTGGTGTCTCAAATGAGTTCCTCAGCTGCACCAAATTCTTCATCAGGCCCCACTCTGCTGAAGACAAAGGCAACTGCTGGACGAGGTCCTCAGCCAAGTACGAAGAAGAAACAGGTTGCCTTCCAAGTGCCATCTGACGATGAAGCTAATTGTAACATCCCAAATTTTCAATTTTACATGTTATACATAAGTCATCCATGCATATCATATTTTATTGCATTTTCGTTTGCAATCCTCGAAATCCTAAGCAACTCAAAGACCCTCAGAGAGAGTTGGGGATTTTCCGATTTTCATATTTGAATTTTATCAAATAATGAAGACAAGGATTTTGGATTTTATTATTATTTTTCTCTCCGGAAAAATATTTCATGATTAATAATGAATGAGAGGAGATAATATGACTTCTCCAAAAATAATTGAAATATCGGAGGAAAAATGTTAAAATCATTACTTGGATTTTATTTTATTTATTTGGAATTTTATTTGCCCTAGAGAAAAATTTGCATAATTTAAAAATTGCATTTTAGAGGCCAAGAAAAGTTCATCTTGTTCTAAATATTTTATTTAGACAAAGAAAACTTGTTTTGGTATTTTTAGGTTTTTATTTATTTTTCTAGGATTTTTATATGTTTCGGCGGAACGTTTAAAAAAAAGATGACCCGCGCCCGACTGGGACAAAGGCCCAGCCAGCCGCCGCCGCCGCCCGCTGTCTTGGCAGCCTTCGGCCGACTGGAGTCCGAGTCGGACTCCTCCTCCCCGCCTTGCCCCCTCCTCCAAGCCACCGCCCCGCCCCCTTTAAATAGCCGCCATCCCCCCTCTCTAGCCACCACCGCCGCCGCCCATCCCGGACCCGGAGCCCGAGCCCCGAGCCCGAGCCGTCGCCGCCGCTGCCTCCCGCGCCGCCCCGCCCCTCGCCGAGCCGCCGCCGCCTCTAGCCGCCCTCGCCGCCCCTCGCCGAGCCCCGCCGGACGACCTCGCCGGAGGTAGCCCCTCGTCACCGGTTTTTTTAAGACCCCTTCGATTTTATTTTTAAGAAAAACCCTAGCCGTTTTTTTATATATATCGGTTTTATTTCTCCGGTTTATTTATTTTGCGAGCGTTCGCTCGTTCGTTCGTTTTAGCGAACGTGTTCGTCGTTTAGTTTCTGCTAACGAACGTTCGTTCGTTTAGCCGTTCGTCATTTTCCTTTTATCGGATTTATTCCGTGATTTTCCGATCGCGATTTCCAATCCGATGTTCGAATTAGTATAACTTTTCGCTCGTTTATCGGAATCAGGCGATTCAAGCGCCTGGAGTTTCATCTCGAAACCCTCTTTCCGAATAGCCAACTCAAACAAGTTTTGCCTCTGTAAAATTTGACCCTAGTTCAGATTAGTAAACGGATCTTGTTTCTTTCGCCGTTTGAGTTTCATTGCTCCGTTTGGTTTGATTTTTCTCGTGAACCGGAGTTCTTAAGTTGAACTCTCCGGTCAACCTCTTTCAGTTGAAGTTTTGTTTGTGCATCTTTGCTTGTTGCTTATGTATGTATTGTTTGCTTGCGATAGAATTCCCGGAGTGCGAAGCGTGTTACTACGAGTCTCTAGGATTCACGGATCGTCAGCAAGGCAAGTAACACTTTGATCATACTCTTTTCATACCTAGATTTTATGCATTAGTTCAACCCTCAAATGTTGCATGGTTAGGATGTCATTAATTTGTGGGTTGGGAAGTAGATGATGAGGTAGGAACCTATTGCCCTGTTACTATCAAACCCTTGGGAGTTACTTCTACGTGTTGCTTATATTGCTATGCTATGCTTGTAGACGTGGTTTGGGTTTGAGAGATATTCACGACAGATGTGAGATTGTTAATTAATGGTTTATCTTAAGGTGGCAACTTAAATACACATCTGGGTGGATTGAGGCACCTGGGGAACCCAGTGTTGTCTGTTTTTTTGGAAATCCCGGGGTACCCGTGTGATCTTCCTATGGACCGCCACCTAGGCTCAAAGGGAACTGAGATTATTCATGCTAGAAACTTCCGTGTGCAGCCACAAGCTATTATGGGCTCTAGCATAGTTAAGTAAGTTACGTGAAGCTCTCGAAGAGGTAGATCAGCAGGTAGTGGGTTTTGTAGGTTTGGTATGATCTATCCGGAGTAGAGAGTTAACGTTTCCGAAAGACTGTGTCTCGGTCATCCGTTTCTCAAACACCATGCAGTGCGAGAAATCAACGGAGGCGATCGAGTCTTGTGGGGAAAAGTGCACAAACCTCTGCAGAGTGTACAATCTAATCATGGTTAGCCGTGTCCCCGGTTATGGACAATCTTGAGTATCTAGTACTTGAGTATTCACATGTATCTCATCACTCTAAATTAATATTGTTTGGTTGTTAATTACTATAATTGGGGTTGAGTTGGAGTTATACCTTCACAATGATGTTTCAACCACCATGATAGTTAAATTAAAAAAATTATTCCTTTGATGTAGGGAAAAATTGGCTTTTCGCAAAACTGTAACCGTAGAGCTTTCCACCAGCTAAATATGCATGTAGTGTTAGCATTATTCTGTTATTGCTCTATTATGTTACTTTGCCAGCATATTCCATGTGCTGACCCGTTCTCGGGCTGCAACGTATTATGTTGCAGACTTTTCAGACGAGGAGTAAGGTTCGATAGGTCGTTGCCATGCAGCTCAGCTATGCCGTTGGAGTTGATGGACTCACTTTATCTTCCAAGCCTTCCATTTGTTATCGTATTAGATGGCATTAAGCCATATTATTGTAATAAGTTCTCTTTTGAGACATTCGATGTAACAAGTGTGTGATTGCTACTCTGTTATAAATCCTTCGAGTACTGTGTGTGTCAGCATTACCGATCCAGGGATGACACGGAAGCACAGAGACTTGACCATCTGAGGTCGGGTTGCTACAAGATGGTATCAGAGCACACGCTGAGTGTAGGACACCTAAGATAAAACCATAGGTCACTCTTCTCTACTCATTTCTGAATCCTCTCCATTTTTCCACTCTTTAGGATGACGGAGATGAAGTACAAGTTTGCACAACCGGATGAAGACACACCTTTTGGACGCCACTTGAAGGAAGTCACTAGGTACCTGAACATTGGAATACCAAGCTTCACCGGGACGCATAACGCCACCTTACCGTAAGAAGAGTCTTTGGAAGATTCAAGCTGTAGTTCGGGAAGGACGTTTGCGTAAGCACGGAGCCCATAGTGTGTGTTTTCAATGCACCAACATGGAGTTTGGGAAAGAGTATGGCAGCTCACATTACCATGGGACGCATTGGATAAGTCTACAATAGGGAGCTTAAAGACACCATATATCAAATATGTGGGCGCCGAGACGAGCAATGGGAAGTAATCAGCACCAAGAAGGATAGATCCATTGCAGCTTACATCCAGGAGCTAAACCAGCACATTCGACGTCGGGAGAACCTGATGTGCGCAGACATGATGGATTTGCAGAAGGCGAGAACTAGGATCATCGAGCTGGAGGAAGAACTCAAGTTTACACGCGATGGATATGAGGAAGAAATCAAGACCCTACTGGAGAAGAATGACGACCTAGTCAAGAAGATCGGAGTCTTCATGGGAGGACCAGCACCGAAGGAAGAGGAAGAAGATTCCACTTGTCCGGACAACTACATCATCATCGACGACACCGACTCTGATCCAAGTGATGATGACTATGAAGACGAAGCTGGAGCAGACATCATGGAGTCTTCCACCAATCAAAGTATCTAGATGACCACCATATAATAGTAGTATTCCCCCATGTAACTAGTATTAAATGAGCACTTATGCGATAGTCCTAGACCGTTTTGTATGCCCTTGCTTGATTGAATGAATGTGTGTGTTTGCCTCATGTGCATATGGGTAGTGTTTTCTCGCTAGACCTCTTTCTGTTCTAATCTCTTCCATCTAAACCCTCAGATGCCTCCGAGGCGTAACCCCGGTTTTGTTTTCCCACCGGAGCTCACCCAGCTGATCCAGCGGCAGAATGCCTTGATGCAATTGCTAGTTCAGAACCAGGGCAATGCCAACAACAACAACAACAACAACCCGCCGCCAGTGGACAATTTAGCCCATTTTCTGAGGTTACAACCGCCGGTGTTTTCCAAAGAGCACCGAGCCAATAGTTCTTGATGATTGGCTACGCCGTATTGGAAGGAGTTAACCACCGCGGGATGCACGGATCTTTGAAAAGTGCGCTTTGCGCACATCAATTGGATGGACCAGCAGCCGCATGGTGGGAGAATTACTGCTACTTTTCCTATAGCCAATGTCACTTGGGACCAGTTCCAACAAGCTTTTCATACGGCTCATGTTTCAAGCTGGAGCCATGCAGATAAAGAAGCGTGAGTTTCGCAACTTACGCTTAGGGAACCGTCTTGTGGCCCGATGCGTGGATGAGTTTAGCAAGTTATCACGCTATGCCCCTGATGATGTGGCCACAGATGCTGCGAAGCAAGAGAAGTTTATGGAAGGGATGAATGATGAGATGAGTATGCAGTTGATGGTGGCAACCTTCAACAACTACCAGGAGTTGGTAGATAAGGCCCTAATGATTGAAGCGAAGCAACAGCAGATTGAGAACCGTAAAAGGAAGTATGGACAAGGGAAGTATAACTCAGGAACTCACCAGAAGCCTCGCTTAACCCCGAACTCGGGAGGACTTGTCCATAACCATGGAGGACATAACCATACTGGAGGAGGATCGCATAATCAAAATGGTGCGAAGAATGTGAATGGGAATGGGAATGGAGCCAACAATCATCAGAATCGCTCTAACCCAGCTACACCCGCCAAGAGGGACTTAAGCCAAGTTGTTTGGTTCAAGTGCGGGAAGACAGGGCACTATGCCAATGACTGCCCTGAAGGAAAGAATGGAAATGGAAATGGAAGCGCTGGGAAGAAGCCCAATCCGTTCAACAAAGGACAAGTGAATCACGTTAACATGGAGGAAGTTGAAGAGCAGCCAGACGCGGTAATAGGTAAGTTTTCGGTTCAGTCATTTACCGCTCTTGTTCTTTTCGATACTGGTGCATCGCATTCATACATATCAAGGGGATTCGTGGAAAATTTTAAGTTACCAACCCAAACCCTTAGGACCCCTCTTCTAGTGAGCTACTTTGGAGGCGAGTATATGGCTAGCAGATGGTGCCCCCGGATACCCCTAATCATTGGCACGCATGTTTTTCCGTCTGACCTAATTATATTGGAGTCGCAAGGATTGTATGTGATATTATGTATGGACTGGATGTCAAAGTATGGAGGAAGTATTGACTGTGCTAGCAAGTCAATTTATCTTACCACCCAGAGGAAAAAGGATTAAGTATGTATCTAGGCATGTGCCTAGGAGGAGCCAAGTGAATGCCCTCACGGGAGTTGTACAGGGAGGAAGTACACGTAGTAAAGGATTATCTGGATGTTTTTCCAGAGGAGTTACCAGGCATGCCACCGGATCGAGACATCGAGTTTCTGATAGAACTATTGCCAGGTACAGGGCCAATATCAAAGAGACCCTACCGGATGCCCGCAAATGATCTGGAGGAAATTAAGAAGCAGATCAAGGAGCTATTGGAGAAAGGTTACATTCGTAGAAGTTCATCACCTTGGGGAGCCCCAGTACTTTTGGTTGAGAAGAAGGATAAATCCCTAAGGATGGTTGTTGATTACCGAGCTCTGAATGAAGTAACAATAAAGAACATGTATCTATTACCAATGATTAATGATCTGTTTGATCAGTTGCAAGGAGCTAAGGTGTTTTCGAAGATTGATCTACGATCAGGATACCATCAGCTGAAGATCCGAGAGAAGGATATACCAAAGACAACATTTACCACACGGTATGGATTATATGAGTATACGGTCATGTCATTTGGACTGACTAACGCCCCTGCCTATTTCATGAGTATGATGAACAAAGTGTTCATGGAGTATTTGGACAAGTTTGTTGTGGTGTTTATTGATGATATTATGGTTTACTCGAAGAACGAAGAGGAGCACGCGGAACACCTACATTTGGTTCTCGAGAAACTCAGGGAACACCAGTTATACGCCAAATTCAGCAAGTGCGAGTTTTGGTTGAAGGAAGTTGGATTTCTTGGGCATGTTATATCAGGAGAGGGTATAGCAGTAGACCCCAGTAAGGTTCGATCGATCCTTGAATGGTTGGCACCCACTTGATCGGCGAGATTCGCGATTTCCTTGGTGGCGAGGATATTACCGGAGATTCATTGAGAATTTTTCCAAGATTGCTAAGCCAATGACTGAATTGCTAAAGAAGGATACTAAGTTCAAATGGACAGAGGATTGCGAGACAAGCTTTCAAGAGTTGAAAGAACGGTTGACTACAGCCCCAGTGCTGACATTGCCAGATATACATAAGGAGTTTCAAATGTATTGTGACGCCTCTCGCTTGGGACTTGGATGTGTTCTTATGCATGACGGAAAAGTTGTTTCGTATGCCTCACGACAGCTAAAGCCACATGAGTTGAACTATGCCACACATGATTTGGAGTTAGCAGTGGTAGTAGATGCGCTGAAGACCTGGAGACATTATCTTATTGGAAACCGTTGTGATGTGTACACGGATCATAAGAGTTTGAAGTACATTTTCACACAGAAGGAGTTAAACCTCAGACAGAGGAGATGGCTGGAACTCATAAAGGATTACGACATGAAGCTACACTATCATCCAGGAAAGGCCAACGTCGTAGCAGACGCTTTGAGCCGGAAGAGTTATGCCAATATCCTTGAAAGTAGAGGACTGCCAAAGGAGTTAGCTGAGGATATTATGGAACTTCGGTTGGAGATTGTTCCAAGAGGTTTTCTTGCAACAATGGAGGTTCAGTCGACGTTATTGAACAAGATTCGAGAAGCTCAGAAGGCAGACAAAGGGATTGCTGAGATAAGAGAGAAGATGGGCGAAGGAAAAGCCAAAGGTTTTCGCGAGGATGAGCACGATACCTTGTGGTTTGAGGACCGGATTTATGTGCCCAACAATTCGGAGATCAGGAAGTTAATACTTCAGGAGGCCCATGACTCACCATACTCGATTCACCCCGGAAACACCAAGATGTACTTGGACTTGAAGGAACGTTTCTGGTGGACTGGTATGAAGAAGGATATTGCCGAGTATGTAGCCGTTTGTGATGTATGTCAGAGAGTGAAGGCAGAACATCAAAAGCCAGCAGGACTGTTGCAGCCTATGACAATACCCGAATGGAAGTGGGACAAACTTGGCATGGACTTTATTACCGGATTACCCAGAACCAAGGCAGGATATGATTCAATATGGGTAGTTGTGGATTGTTTGACCAAAGTAGCTCACTTCATCCCTGTGAAAACAACTTATACAAGTGCCAAGTTGGCCAAAATATATATGACCAGGATCGTATGTTTGCACGGAGTTCCGAGGAGCATCGTACGATAGAGGAACACAGTTTACTTCAAAGTTTTGGCATGAGCTACACGGACTTTGGGTACCAGATTGGAGTTTAGTACCGCGTTCCACCCATGACGGATGGGATGAGACAAAGAGAGTCAACCAGATTCTGGAGGACATGTTGAGAGCCTGTGCGCTAGATTATGGATCTAGTTGGGATGACAATTTGCCGTACGCAGAGTTCTCGTACAACAACAGCTACCAGGCTAGTTTGAAGATGGCACCGTTCAAAGATCTGTATGGACGCAGATGTAGAACACCATTGATGTGGGATGAGGTTGGAGACCGTCAGTTGTTTGGACCAGATTTGATCAAGGACTCAGAGGAGAAGGTTAAACTGATCAGAGACAGACTAAAGATTGCTCAGTCTAGACAGAAGAGTTACGCAGATTCAAAACGCAAGGAAGTAACCTATGAAATTGGAGACAGAGCCTATCTGCGAGTATCACCCTTGAGGGGAGTGAAACATTTTGGAGTAAAGGGAAAGTTAGCCCCAAGATTTGTAGGACCGTATCGTGTTTTGGAACGGATGGGAGAAGTTGCCTACAAGCTGGAGTTACCTGAAGGATTGTCAGGAGTGCACGATGTGTTTCACGTATCACAGCTGAAGAAGTGCCACGCTGAGATGGTCGATATACTGTTAAATGATACAGTGCCCCTAGAGGCGATAAAGTTGGATAGTAATTTGACTTATGAGGAGAAGCCAGTAAAGATTCTTGATTTCGACAGCCGAGTCACTCGCATCAAGGTTATCAAGTTTTGCAAAGTTCAGTGGAGCCACCATACCGAGGAGGAAGCCACCTGGGAGCGAGAAGATGATACTCGCAAGGACCATCCGCACCTATTTTCTAGCCAACCCGAATCTCGAGATGAGATTCATCTTAAGGGGGGTAGGTTTGTAACATCCCAAATTTTCAATTTGGCATGTTATACATAAGTCATCCATGCATATCATATTTTATTGCATTTTCATTTGCAATCCTCGAAATCCTAAGAAACTCAAGGACCCTCAGAGAGAGTTGGGGATTTTCCGATTTTCATATTTGAATTTTATCAAATAATGAAGACAAGGATTTTGGATGTTATTATTTTTTTCTCTCCGGAAAAATATTTCATGATTAATAATGAATGAGAGGAGATAATATGACTTCTCCAAAAATAATTGAAATATCGGAGGAAAAATGTTAAAATCATTACTTGGATTTTATTTTATTTATTTGTAATTTTATTTGCCCTAGAGAAAAATTTGCATAATTTAAAAATTGCATTTTAGGGGCCAAGAAAAGTTCATCTTGTTCTAAATATTTTATTTAGGCAAAGAAAACTTGTTTTGGCATTTTTAGATTTTTTTTTATTTTTCTAGGATTTTTTTTAAGTTTCGGCGGAACGTTTAAAAAAAATGAATCGCGCCCGACTGGGCCAAAGGCACAGCCGAGCAGGCCGGCCCAGCCAGCCGCCGCGCCCGGACCGGAGTCCGAGCCGGACTCCTCCTCCCCGCCGCCTTACCCCCTCCTCTCTAGCCACCACCGCCGCCCATCCGGACGGAGCCCGAGCCCGAGCCGTCGCCGCCGCCGCCTCCCGCCGCCCGCCCCTCGCCGAGCCGCCGCCCTCTCTAGACGCCCTCGCCGCCCCTCGCCGAGCCCCGCCGGAGCCGCCCGCCCCGCCGGACGACCTCGCCGGAGGTAGCCCCTCGTCGCCGGGTTTTTTTAAGACCCCTTCGGGTTTTTTTAAGAAAAACCCTAGCCGTTTTTTATATAGATCGGTTTTATTTCTCCGGTTTATTTATTTTGCGAGCGTTCGCTCGTTCGTTCGTTTTAGCGAACGTGTTCGTCGTTTAGTTTCTGCTAACGAACGTTCGTTCGTTTAGCCGTTCGTCGTTTTCCTTTTATCGGCTTTATTCCGTGATTTTCCGATCGCGATTTCTGATCCGATGTTCGAATTAGTATAACTTTTCGCTCGTTTATCGGAATCAGGCGATTCAAGCGCCTGGAGTTTCATCTTGAAACCCTCTTTCCGAATAGCCAACTCAAACAAGTTTTGCCGCTGTAAAATTTTACCCTAGTTCAGATTAGTAAATGGATCTTGTTTCTTTCGCCGTTTGAGTTTCATTGCTCCGTTTGGTTTGATTTTTCTCGTGAACCGGAGTTCTTAAGTTGAACTCTCCGGTCAACCTCTTTCAGTTGAAGTTTTGTTTGTGCGTCTTTGCTTGTTGCTTATGTATGTATTGTTTGCTTGCGATAGAATTCCCGGAGTGCGAAGCGTGTTACTACGAGTCTCTAGGATTCACGGATCGTCAGCAAGGCAAGTAACACTTTGATCATACTGTTTTCATACCCAGATTTTATGCATTAGTTCAACCCTCAAACGTTGCATGGTTAGGATGTCATTAATTTGCGGGTTGGGAAGTAGATGATGAGGTAGGAACCTATTGCCCTGTTACTATCAAACCCTTGGGAGTTACTTCTACGTGTTGCTTCTATTGCTATGCTATGCTCGTAGACGTGGTTTGGGTTTGAGAGATATTCACGACAGATGTGAGATTGTTAATTAATGGTTTATCTTAAGGTGGCAACTTAAATACACATCTGGGTGGATTGAGGCACACAGGGAACCCGGTGTTGTCTGTTTTTGGAAATCCAGGTACCCGTGTGATCTTCCTATGGACCGCGACCAGTGCTCAAAGGGAACTGAGATTATTCATGCTAGAAACTTCCGTGTGCAGCCACAAGCTATTATGGGCTCTAGCATAGTTAAGTAAGTTACGTGAAGCTCTCGAAGAGGTAGATCAGCAGGTAGTGGGTTTTGTAGGTTTGGTATGATCTATCCGGAGTAGAGAGTTAACGTTTCCGAAAGACTGTGTCTCGGTCATCCGTTTCTCAAACACCATGCAGTGCGAGAAATCAACGGAGGCGATCGAGTCTTGTGGGGAAAAGTGCGCAAACCTCTGCAGAGTGTACAGTCTAATCATGGTTAGCCGTGTCCCCGGTTATGGACAATTCTGAGTATCTAGTACTTGAGTATTCACATGTATCTCATCACTCTAAATTAATATTGTTGGGTTGTTAATTACTTTAATTGGGATTGAGTTGGGGTTATACCTTCTCAATGATGTTTCAACCACCATGATAGTTAAATTAAAAAAATTATTCCTTTGATGTAGGAAAAAATTGGCTTTCTGCAAAACTGTAACCGTAGAGCTTTCCACCAGCTAAATATGTATGTAGTGTTAGCATTATTCTGTTATTGATCTATTGTGTTACATTGCCAGCATATTCCATGTGCTGGCCCGTTCTCGCGCTGCAACGTATTATGTTGCAGACTTTTCAGACGAGGAGTAAGGTTCGATAGGTCGTTGCCGTGCAGCTCAGCTATGCCGTTGGAGTTGATGGACTCACTTTATCTTCCAAGCCTTCCGCTGTTATCGTATTAGATGGCCTTAAGCCATATTATTATAATAAGTTCTCTTTTGAGACATTCGATGTAACAAGTGTGTGATTGCTACTCTGTTATAAATCCTTCGAGTACTGTGTGTGTCAGCATTACCGATCCAGGGATGACACGGAAGCACGGACACTTGACCATCTGAGGTCGGGTCGCTACACTGATGATGATGAACTTGCAGAAATCATCAGAGACAGACAAGAAAGGGCCGCTAGAGCCAAAGGCACACCTGTGCCACTGCTTTTGGATCCTAAGGTGGCCCTCAATTACATTGATCTCTGGCACAAGGATCCAGACACCCCTATGCCCGATTTTCATTTGACTCCTGGCCAAAGTCACATGCTGACCCATTTCATCACTGAAGAAAAATGGAAATTTGAGAAGGCCAGACAGATCAAGAAGGCTCAGTTCAGGAAAAAGAAGTTCCTGAGAAAAATGTTGTCAAAATGACAACTGATGAACTCACCAAGATTGATGCGAAATCAAAGCCCTCATGATGATTTCGATGCTTAATATGCTGATTGGCAAGGAGCCAAAGTCAGGTTTGTTAAACTGGCGAGAAGTTCACCAATGTTGCAGCTCCAACGCAACAAGAAGTTCCTCAGCTGAAGCTTCCGCTCAGCCCATCTTGAAGAACATGCCAAAGACCGGCCGATGACTTTCAGCATCTGAAGAAAATGCTAGTTCCAGGGCTGATGACTCCATTCCAGCCGCTGAAGAAACTGCCAGGGCATCCACTAGTGGTGCGCCTGAAGAACATGAAGAAGTCAGGGAAACTACATCAGTTGCGCCTGAAGCAAATCAACCAGATTCCTCAGTTCCTCCTGCGCCTACACCAACTCCTATCCTTCCATCTGCATCAGATGTGAAGAAGACCAAGGCTGCAGAGCGAGCTGCAGTGAAGAAAAGGAAAGCATCAGCTGCGAAGAAAATAAAGCCTATGACCAGCTCGTTTGAGAATCCCATTGATGCTATTCCGATCTCAACCATGCCATCAAAGGACCTTGTTCCTTTTGGTGAAGAATATGTGATCCCTAGCGGATCTGATGAAGAAAATCATACTGCTGCTTCGTCAGAGCAGTTTGATGAAGAAATTGAAGTGGATACAATCCCTTCAACACCAGTTATTTCCTCGCCAATGCCTCAGTTCACAGCTGAAGAGGCTGGCGTTGAAGAAATTGAAGATGAATACGTGGATATTGGATGCACTACGCCAGTGATGAATGATGATTTTTGGGAAAATCAGCACCCCAATTCTCCAATCTTCACCCCGCTACAACAAATACCTCAGTCCCCTGCACCAACTTTCAAATGGGCTCTGAAGAAACTCACCCCACCTCGTCTGTGCATGAAGAAATTCCAGCCACTAGTGCTGAAGAACCTGCTGCTGCTGATCATATGACAATGCAGACTGCAACTAAAGAGGAACCAGAAATTCCTCAGCCTGAAGAACCTGAGATTGTGATTCTTGAAGTCGTGATGCATCTCTCTGACACTCCACTGCCAAAGCCAAAGGATCCATTCTCAAGCAAGAAAAATTTCAAGGCTGAAGATTTCTCCGGCGAGCATGTATTCTTCACTGACTACAACCCATATGACTCTGCTCGCATAAGGAAGAGGCGTTTTTGAACTGCAAGTCAAGCCAATTTCTATTCCTCTGTGCTATTCAACAAAGACAAAATCTTCGATCATGCACATATTCCTCACGTGGACATGGAGTCTTTGCCGGGCTTCGAGCCAGTCCTCAGTGTTCTTCACGACGCTGGATTGTTAAATTTTTGCACTGACATATGTGATTGGAATGAAGAACTCATTCTTCAGTTCTATGCGACGCTGCACATCACCGGAGACTCTGAAGATGTGAACTCATGGGTGCTGGACTGGATGTCTGAAAATACTCACTACAAGGCACCATCAATTGAATTGCTTCGTGCCCTACCTCTCAGAACTCCCCTTGAAGGTGCTCGTTGCGTCTACAATGAACCTGAGCTTACAAATATTTACATGCAAGTGCTGATGAAGCCTTTGAAGCAAGGGCAGGCCCCTCGAACCAAATTCCTCGTCAAGGAATTACTGTATGTGCCTCGGACTGTCTATCACATTCTGACGAAGACAATGAGTCCTATCAAAGGCCACGACTCAAATGACGAAGAAGTCGTTGGCATCATGAAGAATATGCTTTTCAATATCATTCATGGCGTTCCCGTCAACTTCCATGATTTCTTCATGAGGACTCTGGCGAATATTGCTATGTCACCATTTGAGCTGAAACCTTATGCACCATGGATTATGAGGTTCATCAGGACAAGGTCTTCACTCAGTTACAAGGTTGATACTCTAAACCACTGCAGCTACTTGCCTCCGATTGAAGTCCTCAAACGGACATTTTCCTTAGCTGATGACAAAGGCAAGGCAACTGCCGTGATAGATGAAGGCATTCGTCCATTGGATGGTCAATTTCGCAAGGCTGCATCCTACTCCACCAATGATGACTCTGCCACACATGACTCTGCCGCCAACAACTCTACCAAGCAAAATCCTCAAGCTACAGCAACCAGGGTGATGACTGATCATGAATTACTCCTCAGTCTTCATCAGAAAGTTGATCGCAATCATAAATGGGTCAAGCGTCAGTTTGGTTCAATTCTTCACTACATGACCTCAACACACAATGCGGTGAAGAAAAACCAATACTACCTCCATGAAACCTTCAACTGCACTGGCTGTTACATCTCATGTCTACAAAGAAAGAAGACCTGAAGAAAATGGAGTGCGAAGGAAGAATTTGACTGGTCTGCACCTCCTCCGAAGAAATACAAGAAGGTCAAGGTTCCTTCCTTGGTGGCCAGCTCTTATTCTTCATCGCACGACATTGATGAAAATGAAGACTTGGACGACACTACGGCAGGCCCTACTACGACAACCGACCCCGACAACGCTGGCGCTCCTCCATCAACTTGATATTCTTCAGGGGCGTTAGTCCTCAGTTTCGATCCTTTTGGTCATTCGATGACAAAGGGGGAGAAAGTTGAGTTAGTCTTCAAGCGGGTCTATTATATGGGTGTTTTTTTGCTAAGTTACAACTCTCGCTCTTCTGAAACTTTATTGGATCGAGTTGTAATCTTAAACCCGATGGTGCTCTGATACTTTTGATGCATTCTTCTGCATGCTTATTCCTCATTAATGTTAATGCACACATGCTGAATTACATCAGTCACCATATTTCATCATGCATTTCAAATTCTTCATATATTATGTCAAATGCGTGTATGAATTACAAGATATAGAGGGAGATCTCCATGATTCAACTCTTCAAGTGTGCATTGCTTCAAAAGCAAATTCCTCACTATGCACATCTTCAGGGGGAGTTCTTCTATATCTTGCAATCAAATTCCTCAATATCAGTATTTACACTTCATATGTTTATCCCCGTTGAAAACTTAACCTATATTGTCATCAATCACTAAAAAGGGGGAGATTGTAAATGCATCTAGCGCCCCTTAGTGATTTTGGTGTATTGAAGACTTATAGGTTAAGGGTCTGATGTGTTTATGAGTGTACACAGGTCTATAAGTCTCTGAGGAGTTTGATATTTACAGAGAAAGCCGGCCCCTAAAAATGAAGTTCTTCGTTTGAAGACATTGGTATTCTGAAGACTTTCTGAAGACTTTGAAAGTGAAGAAATTGGTGTGATCTTGAAGACTTGGTATTCATTTGAGGAACATGGAGCGTGAAGACTTTTGTTTTCGTAGTTTCGTCTTCTCTTTCTTGAGTCATAGGAAACACAGTACTGTTAAAGGGGGTCGAGTAAATACTAAGGAAAAATTTCCATGTGATGCTCAACTCAAAATCCTACACCTACCAATCCCTTCGAGTGAAGCCTTTGGAAATCTCATACAGTTCAGTCAATTTCTTAAGTGATAGAGACGAAGTTCTTACAGTCGAGGAATTTGTCCTCACCGAGGAGTTAGGAATTCGCCAAAGGCGGATTGCCTACATGATGAGGAACATGATAGCCCTGAGGAATTTGAGGGTCAAATTTCCGACCGTTGTTGTGCTGCGCACCAGCTGTCCCAAAATATCTTGTCCACCTAACGGTCATATCATTGAAGGGCATTTATGTCTTATCATGTCGGCTGCTCCCTAGGCTATAAATAGCCGCCCCCTACAACCACTAGCTGGTTGGCTGCTTCGAGAGAAACTGACACTTGTCATTTGAGAGCATCCCATCCTCCGAGGACTTTGAGTGAAAATCATCAAGTGAGGAAAACCCAAACCGAAACACCTACAAACCCAAAGTGATTGAGCATCACTGAAGAGATTGATCATGCGTGGATCCGACGCTTGTTATCTTTGAAGACTGTGCTTCTTCTAGACGGTTAGGCATCATGGTCTAGAGCATCCAAGAGGAATTGTGGATCGCCGAGTGACCGAGTCTGTGAAGGTTTGGAAGTCGCCTGAAGACTTACAACGAGTTATTGGATGAGGTCTGTGTGACCTTAGTTCAAGGAGAATATGTTGAGTACTTGGTGTCCTGAGCTGCGTGCTCAGCGACTGGGTGTCCGGGACTGTGTGTCCTTGAGTTTAAATACTCAGCGCTCCAACCAGACGTACAACTGAGACAGCAGTTGGAACTGGTCTACCAAATCATTGTCTTCACCAACCTTACTGGTTCTATTTCCTCAACTCTTTCATTTCCTCATTGTTGTGTTGAGTGATTGTTCATATCTGTGTTTGAAGACTTTTACTGAAGACTTTCTCAATTTCCTCAGTTCAATATCTTCAGTCTGTTTGTCTTCATCTTGTTTTATCCTGTGATTACGCTTTCTGTACTCTGTGCTTGTCTTCATTTCATCATGATGACCATGCTTGTATTCTGTTATGCTTACTTTTGCGTACTTATTCCGCTGCAAGTAGTTCTTCGCTAAGGAATTTCCTCACTGACAAATTCCTCAGTGAAGAATTCATAAAAATCGCCTATTCACCCCCCTCTAGTCGATATAACGCACTTTCATGGAAGAATTCCAATCTAGACACCATATGCAACATGCAACCACATATCACGCTGCCAAGTTAGAGCAAGCACCTGCGATGCTAGTGTAGGGGAAATGTTGTAATCAACTACAAAGCTACGTTCACTATCTTCATCTAGCATTTACATTTCTTGAGAATCATGTCGGAGGTCGACGCTGCATTCTTTAAATGAGGAGTAGTCCCCTTGCCTGCCTGCCTCGTCATAAGTGATTGATGAGGGATACACAAGAACATTAGTTTTATGTAAGAACATGGTTAATACACAGATGTACTAGTATGTACCAAAAACAGAAAGGCATGTCATATTCAAAGGTATAATGTGTAAGCTAAGCAGATGCAATTTATCCAAATTGGAAGCAATACAAGCTAGACATCCGGCTGGAGTGGTGAACATGATCATCTAGGACCTGAGAGCCTGGTGGGAGGCTGGCTGCTTCGTCACCATCGCGGCTTTTTAGTTGGCTTCGGTGATGCCTGTCTTTCTGGGCTTGTCACAGGCTCGGCCAGTGCCCTGACTAGCTATTTGTCTTCTGGTGCTCACGGGATGGTGGTTCATGTAAAAAATATCTTTCCTTATCTTAATAAAGACCGACTTCGGCCTATCGAATACAAGCTAGACACCATATGGAACATGCAACAACATATGACACCGCGAAGTTAAAGCAAGCACCTGGGATGGTTGTTCATTGCGAGCGAGGTCATCAACTCCAGAGCAACGTTTACCGTCTCCATCTGCTGACACTGCACCCTTTATAGCGTTATAATGTGTCGTGCCTAGCCGCGTAGAAAGTTGGCACGACTTGTCTCTTTTCTTTTTTGCTTCTTTTTCGGCAGACTCTGAAATATCCTTGCATAAAAACACAATAGTGAGAGGATGGGTGAAGTGTGTGCAGAACTAGTGCACTGTAAAAGTAGCAGATAGCAGGTGGCTGAAAAATAAATGACAGGAGACATATGATAGCTCTACAACATTGCATGGCAAACAAAATTAGATTCTACTCCGTATGATTTTGTAATATATGAGCACAGGAATGCGGTACTCCTCCAAAGACACACCACCACATGTGGTCATATCTAAGATAACGATCATTGAAAATAAATAGGTCAGTCGATTTTTTTAATGAACCCTCCGATCCATAAGGAACGGGCAGATGGCCTTCATCTACCTCCCGCCAGTCACTGTTGACGATCTTTCTCGAACCGCCAGCGACCACCGGCCCAGACCCCTGCCTCCGCCGCCCCGCCCTCCCATCAACCTCACACCACCGCCATGCTTGGCAGCGCCCCCAGGCCATCCCTTTAATCCCGACAGACCTCCAGATCGGGCGCCAGTAGCTCTAGGCCGCACATGCCCCTAAGATAAACACCAAGGCGCTGCTTCCCCGACGTAATAGTCGTACTAGCGCCTATTACACCGGGGAATGCTTCCGTTAAATGGGAATCAACTGGCCAGAAATTGAAATTCAGGGGGGCGACGAACCTCTAGCTAAGGTGAAATAGTATATGAGGAGAAACCTTGTGCATGGCGAGTTACTAGGAACATCTAGTATCAAGAAGAAGCAGTGAACATGTCGCGCCGATCTTCTTCTGTGGGATGAATACCGTGCAAGCAGAGACGTAAGATTTGCACGAATAAGGGAAGAGGAGTACCTTCTTCGGTTGCCGGTGTGGTAATCTCCACATGTCGCGCCGATCTTCTTCTTTTTACCGGGGAAACCGGTGTTCCGGAGGGTGCAGGCTTGGACGAACCCATGGCCAAATTGTTGACTGTGTTGCCGCGACCGTATGTCGGCGGAGGGGAAGCAGATCCGAGGCGGCGAAGGACGGCGAGGTGAACAGCTCCGTGCGGTGGAGGGTGGCGGTTGGAGCGGCAGCGGTGAGGCGCAGGACGGCGTGGTTGAACTGGCTCGAATGCAGACGGCTGGGCCTCGGCTTCAACTACTAGCCGCGAAGGGCGCTATGTTGAGGTTATGTGGACGCATTTACGCCGGGTATTGGCTCCGGCGTGATGGAGGAGGGCGGCGGTTGATGGGTGGGATGGGGTGGCGGACGGAGGACGCCGGGGTTTCGCGGCTGGTGGAGAGGTAGTTTTGGCGCCCACGGAGTACGAATGGGGAATCGGATGGGTGGGGGGGGGGAACCATGTTTCGGTCTGGGACGCGCTTGTTTTTGGCTTTTTTGAATAGAAGATGGGACGCGCTTGTTTGAAATTTGGGGAAAGTACAAACTTTGCCCCCCTCTTAAATTTCGGACCCATCATGGTCGGGGTAGGATGGTAATCCCAAGTGTCCCAAATAGTGGGCGGGAGCGATTTCGGCCGCTCACATGTGTGCTTAGGCGGCCATTGTGTATGAATGTTTTTTGGAGGCGGTTGCGTGGCGTCTAGATGAAGCTACAAACCTACCCCGGTTTAGACCTTTGGACGTCGGGCTGGTAGGTTTCACGGGTCGGAGTTATTAGAAAATTAATTTCCTTGTACTACCAAACATTGGTCTCATGCGGTTTCAGGCGAGTAGAGGCTCTTTTGGCGCTTCGTTCGAAATTTTGAAACACAAGCATTCACGTTTAGAGTACTCTTGAACTATGAGGATTGACCTAAATAGACAACGTTATATTTGACCTTGTATGTTTCAAAACCTCATTAAATTATCCGCTTCTTTTTGAAATTTTGACACTTGAAAATCCTATAACTACGATTATTTTGGAATGGAGGAGCTAAATTTGAATCTATTTTGTACACGACTACATATGCTATTATGTACAAAATCAGAGCAAAGATTGGTATGCCATGATATCAAATTCAAATAATTGAATGGACTTCATGTTGAATTCAATTTTTTTAAACCACCTTAAGTTGAATTCAAATGTATGCTAGTTCATAGGTAGCTATTTATAATGTCCATTGTGTAACTTTCGTATGTATAATGTGCTTTACACACACAACATGAACTATACTCACGTTTATATTCGATTGCTAAAGTGATGCATTGTCCGGAGTTCAAAATACTAACTATGTGGATCAATTGTGTCGAATAATAACATAGACATGCTCAAATTCGATAGAATCTAGATGTCTGATGGATCAATGACCGCTCCTTACGCGAATTGCAAATATCATGATCCCATCCTAATATTTGGATACAATTTATATCTTTAGTCAATGTGTAGAGCAGTCTTTTACGTGTAGTTTCACTCTCCATCGGTGGTCTCTCACACATGCTCACACACTCTCTCCCGAGGTGTCTTTCTCGCACACATGCTCTAGATATAACCCTCCCTCCCTCTCGTAACTATTTACAACTTTTTTCACTAACCTTTATCACAAGCACTCTTCCTCTCGCAAACATACACACGCACAATCCTCATCGACCCTTTCTATATACATGGACCTGCCTACGTGTCTCATGTACACACATATCTTTACGCCTGTCTCTCACGCATTGTCTCACACCTCTCTTCCTAATCGACGAGTATGATTCTAGCAGAGCATTTGTAGGATGCCCCTTAAAGTTAGGTTGGATGAATAGTAATATCAGAGATAAAGGGGTTACCTTAGTCCGAGAACCTAGGGTTACAAATCCTAGCCGGCTTTGTCAGTGGACACAGAGTCCTTCACAATTCTGCTATCTTTGTCTTGTACGACTAGTCATCCATGGGTCTTCCTAAATGTGTCATGGGCCGACCAATGTGGCGTAGGACGGAACCGAACGAAGGGCCTCACCTCGACCCACTGGACCTCACGCGGTGACACACCCTCTACCCCCACGTCTCATTATCTTCTCGCACCCACACATACCAACATAAACACCACACACACAGAAAATTTCTCCTGGTGCATCTATTCCCTCCCGCCTTGCATATACACACTCAAGGGAATGGAATCTCTTGTCGTGACGTCATATTCGTCTCTCTCTATACCACTCTCATTTCCCATGCTATCTCTCCCACGCCCCCCCCCCCCCGTCGGCCCCTCTATCCATTCCTCTCTCGAATACGTAATACACACACATACCTCTCTAGGCCCCGCCAAATGCATCAACTACACATACACACATGTTACATCACGTACCCCATTGATCTAAAAAGCCCTCTTTTCACGTTTGTTTCGCATACAACATTACTTTTGAATAAAGTGTGGCCAAAAAATTATTTTAGAGTTTCTACATATATACAACATTACAAAGTTATATGGAGGAGTCTGACGCTAATTTGCATTGCATGGTGCCCACAATGATATTTATTCCGACCGTGAATTTGTATATTTTTATACTATATACAAAGTTAGTCATAATAAAGAGAAACGAAGAGCATCTCTCTCTCCATCGCATACCCCCCTGTACGCCCCTTTCACGTATGCACACAAAACTATCTCTAGGTCCTCTAAAAGTAAGCCCCCAGAAAATTCATGCGTGTTTCATCTTTGTCTCGCGATATATGCAATGACGATCATTGTATTTGAAGCGAAAGCACGATACATACATTGGACTTCATAATCCACTCATTACGGTCTCCGTTTATGTTTAGTGGTTATTATACAGTCACAGGCTCACCGTACAACTTTGTATTTGCTCATGACATGAGTAGTTGACCAGTTAAACGCTCCACGTGGCACCTCTAGTGTTGCATCACATTATCTCACTACCATCGTGCCCACCTGTCGACTTGTATCTACTCTACATCTACACCCTTATAAAATACATAAAATACACTCTTATAAAAAACAGAGTTGGTGATGATGGTGTGCCTGCCATCCTGCAATATAGGCCGTCCGAATTATATCTGACGGATAGGAAAGAAACTATGGCAATTTTGCAAAAAGGTACCCACACACCTCTCCACATTTGCAAATAAGGCCTTCCCCCGTTCATCCTTTTCTCTCACAAGATAAACAAGTCATACAAATGCATCTTGATGTTACGTGCAACGACGGGCATCTTGCTTGTAAGAATGAAAACAAATGACAAAAAAATATTTTGACGGTGGTTCGAAGTCATGACCGCGGGCACAACGGACAAGGTGGCCTTGTATTGGTATGCTGAGCCGTCTGTTTTAACACACATGAGCTAGTGTGGTGATTATACACACACGCATGCATGCACACGAACTGCATCCATGCAACACTCACACAAACACATGCACCCACGCACGTACGCAACACTCACACGTACACACGCAGCCACGCACACACGCAACACTCACACGCACACACGCACGCATGCATGCACACACCAGTACACCACACGACCAACACACACTCTCACGCTCAAGTGCTTAACCTACACGTGCATGCGCACACATCAGGCCCTGACAGACACATACACAACCAGGTGATTCCCGCGCACGGATTGGAGCCTTGTCGCGCCTGCGTAAATTTGTGTTTATCTGACCTTTTCCCTATGCGAACTTACAGGTGGGACCCACAAGGAACATTTTCAATTTAACTAGTCAACATGGCGCCACGCAGACTATTTGGCCGGTCAACAGAGTGCAATCCGATGATGAACTGTGAGCAAGTGACTAGATAATCACCGCAAAACGTATATAGTGACCGTAATCAGCTTATTCTGAAGTTCGGTGACCGTATTACGCTTTTCTCTCTGTAGGCCCTCCAAAACTACATCTCTACACGTTCTCGCATGTTACATCTAACAACTATGCAATACAGCACTACTACTACACTCTAACACAATATATGTGTTTCTTGTTTTACTAGATATCATATTGTTACTTATAATTATTCAGTTTGCATACATTAAAATTGCCTTTGAAATGTATGGCCAAGATTATCATCTACATGGGAAAAATCCGCCCTTTCCTCGCTTAATCGGGTTTGTATCGATGGATCATGCGAAACAGCAAAACTATAGTACTATACGGTACAAGTGACAGTTCATTGGGCCGTCGTGTCGTCTACTCCTCCGTTGTAAGAGTGGAGCGCTCGCTTTCATAAATCTTCTAGTCCCTTTCGCCGACATGTGGGACATCAAGCTACCGGGTCCACGTGCCATACCGGAATACAGTGCAGAGCAGCCGGGGTGAAGCACCCTAGTCATGGCGCCGGCGTAGTATTGAGCAATGAGGCGTCAAATCACAAAGTTGCACCTTTCCCGCAGTTAAGTTGGAGGGACGAAGTAATGATGCTAAAAAAGAAGTTGGAGGCACGAAGCAACCATCATTTCACTCGTTGCTGAATCCGCTTCTCGCTCATCTTCTTCAACTTAACCACGTGTTGCTTACGCCGTTGTTACGCCTCATGTGGGGCCTTGGTCGGCTTGGTAAAAGCAACGACACGTGGGACCGCATGTTAGCAAACCGCCAGGACAATGTCCTCCAAAAATAAGAAACCTCCCCCGCCATCCGCGCAGCAAAATCACCTCCTTTTACTAATCTTGATTCTATAATTTTTTTAGATCAATATAATTGAGATTTATATAGATAGCACACAGGAGCAAAACCAAGTGGTACGGTTAAGGGCATCCACAATGTGTAGCCAAATGTGAAAATAGCTTTTGGCATCGTGGGAACCATTGTGGACGGTGTTGCCAAAGCCAAAAAGATGGAACCGAAGCTCCCTGGTTGATTGATTGAAGGAATAGAAAAATGCAACGTCTCTCCTCTTTCTCCCATGCTTGGACGCATGTAGTACAGTATAGAGCACAGAGTCTACTCCCCTGTCCCTTCTATCACAAATCACAAAGCAGTGAGGCGTCAAATCACAAAGCACGGACGAAGCAACCATCATTTCACTCTTCGCTGACTCCGCTTCTCCATCGTCTTCTTTGAGAAACCATCTCACCGCACTAGTACTCCTAGTAGTAGTACTAGTAAAGGACTTCCTAGATGCAAATAAGGCGGTTGTCTCGGCTTGCAGGCGGCACTTGCGAATGACTCACAGTGGTCTCATGTTGGAAATATGCCCTAGAGGCAATAATAAAATGTTTATTATTGTATTTCCTTGTTCATGATAAGCGTCTATTATTCATGCTATAATTGTGTTATCCGGAAATCGTAATACACGTGTGAATACATAGACCACAACGTGTCCCTAGTGAGCCTCTAGTTGACTAGCTCGTTGATCAACAGATAGTCATGGTTTCCTGACTATGGACATTGGATGTCATTGATAACGGGATCACATCATTGGGAGAATGATGTGATGGACAAGACCCAATCCTAAGCATAGCTCAAAGATCGTGTAGTTCGTTTAGCTAAAGCTTTTCCAAATGTCAAGTATCATTTCCTTAGACCATGAGATTGTGCAACTCCGGATACCGTGGGAGTGCTTTGGGTGTGCCAAACGTCACAACGTAACTGGGTGACTATAAAGGTACACTACGAGTATCTCCGAAAGTGTTTGTTGGGTTGGCACGAATCGAGACTGGGATTTGTCACTCCGTATGACGGAGAGGTATCTCTGGGCCCACTCGGTAATGCATCATCATAATGAGCTCAATGTGACCAAGTGTCTTGTCACGGTATCATGCATTACGGTACGAGTAAAGTGACTTGCCGGTAACGAGATTGAACGAGGTATTGGGATACCGACGATCGAATCTCGGGCAAGTAACGTCTCGACTGACAAAGGGAATCATATACGGGGTTGCTTGAATCCTCGACATCGTGGTTCATCCGATGAGATCATCGAGGAGCATGTGGGAGCCAACATGGGTATCCAAATCCTGCTGTTGGTTATTGACCGGAGAGGCGTCTCGGTCATGTCTGCATGTCTCCCGAACCCGTAGGGTCTACACACTTAAGGTTCGGTGACGCTAGGGTTGTAGAGATATGAGTATGCAGTAACCCGAAAGTTGTTCGGAGTCCGATATGAGATCCCGGACATCATGAGGAGTTCCGGAATGGTCCGGAGGTGAAGAATAATATATAGGAAGTCAGGTTTCGGCCATCGGGAAAGTTTTGGGGGTCACCGGTATTGTACCGGGACCACCGGAAGGGTCCCGGAGGTCCATCGGGTGGGGCCACCTATCCCCGAGGGCCCCATGGGCTGAAGTGGGAGGGGAACCAGCCCCTAGTGGGCTGGTGCGCCCCCCTTGGGCCCCCCTTCGCCTAGGGTTGGGAAACCCTAGGGGTGGGGGCGCTCCACCTGGCTTGGGGGGCAAGCCACCCCCTGGCCGCCGCCCCCCTTGGAGATCCCATATCCAGGGCCGGCGCCCCCCCCCCCTTGGGGGCCTATATAAAGGGGGGAGGGCAGCCACCCCCATGCTATAGGCGCATCCCTCTCCCCTTGCTACACCTCTCCCTCTCGCAGACGCTTGGCGAAGCCCTGCCGAGATCGCTACTGCATCCACCACCACGCCGTCGTGCTGTTGGATCTTCATCAACCTCTCCTTTCCCCTTGCTGAATCAAGAAGGAGGGGACGTCTTCCCAATCGTACGTGTGTTGAACGCGGAGGTGCTGTCCGTTCAACACTAGGATCATCGGTGATTTGGATCACGACGAGTACGACTCCCTCAACCCCGTTCTCTTGAACGCTTCCGCTCGCGATATACAAGGGTATGTAGATGCACTACTCTCTCTCGTTGCTAGATGAACTCATAGATTGATCTTGGTGAAACCGTAGAAATTTTTTATTTTCTGCAACGTTCCCCAACATCTCCCTCAATGGTGTTTTCCGTCGAACGCACTTCGCCAAACCACAAAAAAAAAATATCGTCGACGTCACCGCAATGGGGAAGGAAGTCAAATATAGTTACTACCTCCATTTGCAAAGGGCCACTAACACTAATTGAGGCAAAATTGATGGGGTTACCAACCAAGGACATTAATATCCCCTGCATGCATGCGGAAGTGAGAAGGTTGGTTTGCATGGTGCTGCATTAATCAAGCGTGAGGAGTGAGATGGTTAGCTCTTTGGTCTTTCGAGAAAAAATACGCATTAATTGACACGTGAAACGAGGATTTGTATCGATTAAATCCCGCGAAGGAAAACCCCGCCTTTCTTTTTTAACACTAGTACTCCTAGTACGTACATACTTATCCTGTTTGGGTCTAGGACTTGCATTGCCAAACTTCGCGACACATTTTTGCCAAGCTTGCCTAAAGTTTTCAGAATGAGAAGGAGGTACACTTGCGCACGGCTGTCGCGGTCGCACCGCACCCTCACATGGTCGCTCCTGCACGCCGCGGTTGCACCGCACCCTCACACAGTCGCTCCTGCACGCCGCAAACCCAACCAAGGGAACGCACCCTCACTGGCACGCACTACCGCATGTGAACAAATCAAACTCAGCCATCCTATCGCTGACACATAATTTTCGTTCATAGAGTATGTTTATCCAACCGCATGTTGGGGAGTATCCGTACGGCCCATGCGGTGGTCTGTTGGGGAAGAAGAAGAGGTGAGGAAGAAGGAAAGAAGGGTTAGGAGACGTAGGATATTCATCCAACCGCCTAAAATGGTAGACTGAGCCAAGTCAGGCGACTTGCATAACAAATATAGTATGTTTTTACACAGCAAAAGATCCATAAAAATAACAACATAAAGAAAAACTATCACTGCTCGTGGAAAGAGACGGCCTCGTCGTCTTTGGCTGCCGGCGCGAACCAGCCATTGCTGCTGACGTGTGTCTCCGCACCGTGGTTGTCCTCGGCCTCCAGCTACTCGTCCAAGCGGAGCATACGGGTGCTCTGCACGGACGAGAGCACAGCCCGGTTCAAGTCGAGGACGTCCGGTTTCGCCTGCAGGAGGGCCTCGATGGCAGCGGCATCTGCGCGCTCCGCGTCGAGTCGAGCCTCCGCCGCCCGGTTCAAGTCCAGGACGTCCGGTTCCGCCTGCAGGAGGGCGTCGATGAGCGGCATCCAGCGCTTCTGCGTTGAGTCGAGCCTACGCCACCCGGTTCATGTCCGGGGCGTCTGGTTCCGCTGCGGGGAGGGCCTCGATGGCAGCGGCATCCGCGCGCTCCGCCTCAAGTTGAGCCTCCGCCGCCCGGTTTACATCCACGACATCTGGTTCCGCCTGCGGGAGAGCCTCGATGGCAGTGGCATGCGCGCGCTCCGTGTCGAGTTGAGCCTCTGCCTCCCGGTCCTCCTTTAGTATCGCCATGTTGAACTGCTGGTCCGCCTGCACCATGGGGGACTCGGACGTCGGCACGAAGTCGACGTCCATCGTCTCATACACATCGGGGGCCTTCTGCGCCGCGACCTCCGCAGTGAACATTGGATCGGCTTCCTCCTCCTCATAGCTTGGCTCCAGAGAACTCGGGGATTGGCCCGCCACAAAGCGAGCTTGGGAATGGAGGTCTGTGGCACTGACCACCGCCGCGGTTTCTGTGCGGCGCTCCAGCGTCAGCATCTTGTAGTAAGTGATCTTGCGGCACACCATGGCTTTCCGGCGAAATAGGGGACGCTTGATGTGGGCTAGGGGATCGAAAGGTGGGGGAATGGGCTGGAGATTTGGTGTGGTTTTAGGGCAGTGGATGGCGTAGGGCGGCAGCGAAAGGTTACGGTGTGAATAGTGGTTCCGGTGACGACCGGTCAATCGGTTTTGACTGTACATTGCTCTTATCGCGTTCGCATTGCAGCCCGGCACGCTGGACCCTCCACGTCGCTCACCGAATGGAACGCGCTTCGTCTTGCATTTTCGCTCGCTTGAGGGACCGCAGTTGAGAGCAAACCAACGTCCCTCCCCCTCCCCCGCCCGCGGAGTAAATAAAAATAGAGGGAGTATACTACGGATGAGGATCCCCTGACATGGCCGAACCCATTGAGTAACTGACATGCGGGGCCTAGCAAGCATGGGGTCCGCCAGTAAGTGACCGAAAGGGAGGGTAAGGCAGGGATACCTACGTCAGAGGATCCACTTGCACTATACTACTTTGACCAAATGTTAGAGTAATAATATATGACATGCAACTTACACAAATGTTAGAGTAATAATATATGACATGCAACTTACACAAAGCATACAGGGGCTAATGCGTTTTTCGAGGCTAACTTTGACCAAATGTTAGAGTAATAATATATGACATGCAACTTACACAAAGCATACGGTCAATTTCGTATGTGAAGGGAGTTTCCAATGATATAATTTTCACATTATACATCTCATGTACTCCCTCCGTCTAGGTGAGTAAGTCATCTTACGAAAACCAAATAATCCCAAAACACGTAGGTGCAGTGCATTAACTTCTACCTCGTTTCTTGTTTCTTGACATATCAACCAATAAGAGATGAGGGTGTGCATGCTTTTAATGACCTGAGACTATCAAACATGACATGCAGTGGTTAGTTCATTGCATGCAATACTATTAATTAGCGAATAAACATTAATGTCTCTCGTTTTCCCCTCCTCCTTGATCACGGTGCACAGCCTAAGATGACTTACTCACCTATACGGAGGGAGTACTATTAATCTTGTCAATAGTCAAATTGGAAACCATCTCGAGTACAAATCTAGGAGTACGTCTGAATCTAACAATATTGATTGGGCGTTGTTGAATGTTGATACCTTTTTTATCATAGTAGAGATACTTTGACTACACATAAAACTTATATGTAAAGTAGAAAGGATAGGAGGGAGTATATTCTATGTTCAAGAACGAAACGAACATTGAATACCCTTTATATATGATTTGCGGATGCTATGATCACCGGTTCAAAATTTTAAATCCGCCTTAGGTATCACGTGCCCCACTCGTTCCCTCTCGATTTCATCTCGGTCGGACATCTATTGAAAGAGGACTAGGGTGGGTACATGCGAATGATACTTGGCGGAATGTTCAAATGAGGCATGCGGGAGGATGGACTCGATCGAGGGCGACATAATCGATGGAGAAGAGGGTTGGAGAGGAATGAGAAATAAGCAAACGCCACATGATTACACTTGAACGGCTCAAATAAACAATAAGTTGTCTCGCTTGGCCTACATAGTGAAAGGCCTAATGCGCAACGCGAGCACTGACGCTCGAATATGGCCGGGAAAACAGGGAAACCGACATGTGGGGCACACCCGTTGGGATGATGTAGCGCAGCCTAGTCCAATGGAGGAGCTGACCCACGACCTCCTCGCCACCGACAACCGTTCATGTGGGTTGTGGGGGCCAACAACAGGGCGCAGCTCCACAACCGCCTCTGGACACGGCGACCGCGGTGAGCGACACGCTCATATCGTTGCTAGACACGGTCGGTTTCAGTGTGCCGAGGGTGGCGTTAGTGCTGTGGCACGACCAACGTTATGTTTGGTTTGTGCCCAAGGTTGCCCCATCAAAGAATTGGGTAGCCAAAATTTTGGTTGAGGTATTGGTTGCCCATGATTTGGCCGAAATTGGCAAGAAAAATGAACTAGAGTTGGCTAGAGTTCATTGGCATGCCAAAGAAATGGCAACCATCCAAACAAAGACCAATCTTTGGGTCATGACCAAAATTTTGGTTGAGGTATTGGTTGCCCATGATTTGGCCGACATTGGAAAGAAAATGAACTAGAGTTGGCTAGATTTCATTGGCATGCCAAAGAAATGGCAACCATCCAAACAAAGACCAATCTTTGGGTCATGACCAAAATTTTGGTTGAGGTATTGGTTGCCCATGATTTGGCAGACATCGGCAAGATAAATGAACTAGAGTTGGCTAGAGTTCATTGGCATGCCAAAAAAATGGCAACCATCCAAACAAAGACCAATCTATGGGTCATGACCAAAATTTTGGTAAGGTGCACTTTGGCCACAATCCAAACACACCCCAACACCCAGCTCGTCGAGGATGCACGGGGCGCCGCGACGCGTCCGCGGAGTGGTGTAGCGCGGCCAACTGCATCCTCTGGACCTGAGACCATGTCAGGTCGTCTTGCTTTTTCAATGACATGCGGGGATCACATTTGAGCAAAGGGCATCTCCAACGTTGCCATGACCACAGCTGACTACCCTGGCACACCAAAGCCCTCGTCCCTCGCGCCCTCGCGCGGTGCGTTCCCAGCCAACGCCAGCTGCCTGCATTCATGCCGTCCGTTCGTATGTCGTTGTTAAGAGGATCGGTGCCCGAGGAACCAACTCCGGCGACTTAATGACGCACCCGGACGCTTGGCCTCACCGGAATGCGCTACTTAAAGCGGCAACGCCCAACTAACCTCCACTCCATAGCGCATCATCCTCCTACCTGGCACCACATCCGCCATGACCACAAATGCGAACGCTCTGCGGGAGAGCTTGTCTTCGGGGATGAAGCTCGAGGTCGCCGCCCTCGCTCAAGTCGCCTCTCGCGACGCAATAGCGGCGTAGCCGGACACGGACGCGACCGCACAAGCGGTGGCCACGCTGGCGGCCGACGACGGGAGCACCGTCAGCCACGCATCCTACTTGCCGTCATCCAACGTCCGGCACCTCCGAGGTTGGGGACTCCTCCGAGGAGGAGGAGGGCATGGGAGGCGGCAGGGCATGGCGTGCCAACTGGCCGGTCTGTATCCCGTGTTCTACTCTTCCTCGCTGGAGACCGCACCTTCACTTCACGGGTCTTGAACCCCGCCCCCGTACATAGAGATCACAGATGGAGGACGTCGGTCGCCACCGTAGAATAGGTTTAGGGTCGGGTTTCTTTTATTTTTCTGTCCTTTAAAAGTTCGAAATGTAATGGAAATATGTTGTGTTTGCATTAATCTCGGCCGGTGTATATGAACTTTCACAATAATATACATATTGTAGGAGTACTAGCAAGATGCACGTGCGTTGCACGGAAGATCAAGATCTTGTGGGAGAAAAGGATGAACGAGGGAAAGCCTTATCTGCAAATGTGGAGAGGAGTGCGGGTAAATTGTCATAGTTTCCTTCCTATCCGTTAGATATAGATTGGACGGCCTATATTGCAGGATGACAGGCACACCATCATCACCAACTCTGCTTTTTATTGAACCGAGGCAAATCTAAAAAACCCAACTAAGCTAACCTCCCAGCATATCGCGCGGGAAAAGACCCGGCCGCGCCGTTTTAGTCAGGATTACCGGATTACTAGTAGTAGTATCGATGGATCACGCGAAGCAACAATTTTTTTTGAGGGGGCAAAGCACCTAGTTTAAAAGGAAAAAAGGCGGTACACTCACAGCACTCCTGTCACGGTTGCATTGCACCCCACACACGTTCGGTCCTGCACACGCCTCACGCAAACGGAATGCGCTTCGGCTTGCCTCTTCACTGACACGTGGGACTGCACTTGGAGAAATCGACCATGCACCAAACTCCCCCCGCCCACCGCGCAAAAATCCTCCCCCCGCACACACACAAAAATTCCCCCCAAATCCGATTCATCCGCCCTTCGGCCAAATATTCCCCAAACCCCTCCCTCGTCCCCTCCACTCCATTCGCTCTGCCAAAGCCGCCCTCCCCGCCGCGCCGATACGTCGGCGCCGTGGTTCGTCGAGGGGACGCACAGCGATCCTCTCGCTCCCACAGTACGCTCTCTTAAACTGTCGTCCTCTAGCCGCGCCGCCACCTCTAGCTACATTCTTGTGGAGGCGCACGGCGGTCAGCGCCGCCACTGCTGGCGACGTTCGTGTGGAGACGCACGGCAGTCAGCTTCTCCGACGGTACGCGGATTCTAGACTAAGGCCCAGTTCATGCCGGTGTAGCGTTGAATGTTAGATGATAGACGCTGTTAATCTCACTGTTTGCCGAAGTAGTTTACTGTCAATATGCTCTGCTTAAGAAGCTTCCTTGCCCTGTTCTGCACTCAATCTGCTTAGCTGAGATGGCATGCCAAGGCCGATTAGTTGCTAAAATATCCTGCCATATATTTATTGTGACGTAGATTGCCATGGTCTAGTAGCCAATCTGTTAGGTGAAATAGCTCTACAACGTTTTATACTCGATCTTTGTTGCTGCGATGGCCTTCGATAGTTCGATGGCTGTGTGCTCGGCCTCATTGACTGCTGAAACAGCCTGCCATAATTTAGCACTCAAATCTGTTTGCTGAATTAGCTTTACATATATTTTGTTACTTAGATCTGCTCGTCCAAATATCTTGCCATAGCTTTAGACGTCGACCTAGGTATTTTTTTCTGTACTTCATAAAAAAGCATATATGTTTTTCCTGTAATGTCTAGTAGAAGAACTAATTTGTATGTCTAACAGATGGACAGGACTTGGATAACTTCTGCTCGAAGATTCTCCGCTGCATATGTCGAGGGGGTTGAAAACTTCATGAGCTTTATCAGAGCTGAGTACGGTGGTCTGAAATCAGATGTGCTCTGCCTGTGTAGCAGTTGTATGAATTCAGTTACAAGACCCAGTCAACTGTGCAAAATCATCTACACTTGTATGGGATGTCGGTCACATATACTAGGTGGGTTCATCATGGTGAAGCTGTGAACGTCAATGTTATTGACTACATGGAAGCAGCAGATCACCATCTTGATCTCGCCTGATGCTCGGTGGAAGAGGAGGAGGAGGTGGTGGTGGCGGAGCCAGTGAGTTTGACCAACATTGAAACAATGCTACGAAATGCTCGTGCATTCCGTGAACTTTCACCTGCAGAAGAAAAACGGTGGGCCCACATGTTGGAACAATGCAACGTTGCTGTCACCCCAGGAAATAAGCTGTCAGTATTCTCAGCTATGGTCACCTTTCTTCAGGTGAAGACATCTGAGCGGATGACCAACAAATCATTTGATGCGATGTTGGCTGCTTTCCGCAAATCTTACCCAGATGCATCTGAGCTGCCACACACCTACAGTAAAATGAAGAATTTCCTTCGTGCAGTTGGAATTGGATATGATATGATCCATGTTTATAAGAATAATTGTGTTCTGTTCCGGAAGGATTATGCCAACTTAAGTGAATGCACGATATGCAAATCATCAAGATGGAAAGATGGCGATGCTGTGAAGAGGGTTCCTCATAATGTTCTGAGACATTTTCCAATTACACCAAGATTGCAGAGGTTGTTTCATGATGCTGAAACAAGAGAGGATGTATTGTGGCATTCTAGGAACCAGGAGTCTGTAGATCAGAATGTAATGATCCATCCATCTCATGGTAGTGAGTGGAAAAGCTTCAATGATAAACACAAAGAGTTTGCTGCTGACCCGAGAAACATTAGACTTGGCTTAGCTTCAGATGGATTTAACCCATTTGGCCACCACAGCGCCACATATAGCATGTGGCCAGTGCTTGTTATCCGTTACAACATGCCTCCAAATGTCTGCACCAAAGAATCAAACTACATGATGGCCTTGCTCATCCCAGGTCCAAAAAGTCACGGAAAGGATTTTGATTTGTTCATGGAGCCTCTTGTGGAGGAACTTCAACAGCTATGGAAGGGAGTTCTCACTCGAGACCTATATAACAGCCCACCAGCTGATTTCTTTCTGCGTCTTTGTTGTAATTTGGTGCATCCATGATTATCCGGCTTTGGGCACTATGTCGAGGCGAGCGACACATGGTTACAATGCATGTGTTCCCGTGACAGGAATCCTTGTCATCATAATACTTAGCAAGATCTGTTACATTGGACACCACCGTTTCCTTGCCAAGGACAAGCCGCATCCTAGAAAATACCGAAGACATGTGTTCAATGCAAAGCATGAAAACCGTGATGCGCCAAAGAGGCTCACCGCCGATGAGTAGCAAGTGGAATTAGAGAAGGTCAGGCATATTACACCAGGAAACCATTCTGGTAATGGTAGGGGGGAAAGGAAGCGTGGCACGGTAGAAGAGAGATTATTGTTTACCCGCAGGTCCACTTTGCATAATCTTGATGTGATGCACATCGAGAAAAATATATGTGACAGCATTATTGGCACACTTCTTAACATTGAAGGCAAGACGAAAGATACCTTAAAATCTAGGATTGATTTGACACACCTGGGTATCGAGAAGGATTTGCGGTGCAATATGAAGGTAAACCACGGGATATGGCACCGGTGGTAATGCCTTGGACAAGGTAAAAAGAAAAGAATTTCTGCGAGGTCCTCCACGTGTGAGATTCCCACATGGATTTGCTTCCAACCCTGAAAGGAGAGTCAGTGCAGATGGAAACAAGGTACAAGGGTTGAAAACTCATGACTGCCACGTCCTACTTCAAAGGGTTTTACATGTTATCCTTAGAGGATTGGGCCGCCCTGACTTATCTGAGCGATTGCGAGTTGGGACAATTCTTGAGGAACTCTGCAGTAGAAATATCGGGATAGATGCTTTGGAGTGTCTTAGAGACAAGATACCAACTATCCTATGCGACCTTGAGAAGATATATCCTCCAACCTTCTTTGATGTGATGGTGCATTTGGCTGTTCATCTACCTGATGAGGCACTACTTAGAGGTCCAGTACAGTATGGCTGGATGTACCCTATTGAAAGGCGGCTAGGCACTTTCAAGGGCTATGTTAGGAACAGAGATAGACCCGAGGGTTCCATTGCAGAGGCCTACATTTCTACAGAAGCGTTGACATTCTGCTCAAAATACATTGAAACGGCTGATCAACTTAGCAAAGAGGTGGGTGAAGACAATCCCGGGCTCAATGTTTTCGATTATTCTGTTTGAGTTATAGGGAAGAGTCGACAAGAGGACAAACCTAAAGATTTGGACAAAATGGTTTGGTATGTGTTGAATAACCCTGAGATTCTACCTTATATTGAGTAAGTGCGATCTGCAGCTTATACATCATAATCTACTAAACTTGCAGCACATTCTTATATATTTAGATGTTTGACGCGATCACTATGTTGTGCAGCATCTACAAAGAGGAGTTACTGCCGCAAAATCCAAGAAACATTGACAAACTGGTTATGGCAGGATTTGCGAAATGGTTCAAGAACCATGTAAGCTTTTGAAGTGCACTATTAGTTTTTTATATATATTGAGTATATAAGATGATTAGCTTGTCTATTTTCTAACCATAGGTTAAGAAGATGCGAGAGGATGGGCAGGCAGTTGATGATGCCCTTTACTCACTAGCAATGGGTCCTGATACTCGGGTAAGATATTATGAATCTTGCGTTGTTGGAGATGTGCGCTACAACACCCTTGCACGAGATGAAGGCAGGAAGACACAAAACAGTGCCATCATGAGCACGGATACATATGACAAAGAGACAACTGAAATGTATGCTAACATAACAGACATTGTTTAGTTGCAGTATATCTCCAGTTTCGAGGATCATCGGTGTGTGGTTCTGTTGTGCTGTCGTTGGTATAACCTGTTTTCCAGGATCGCAAAACCCAGAGCTGATGATTATTTCAAATCCATCAATGTCAAGGCGGCGTAACATACCAATGAGCCTTTTATTTTGGCAAATCAAGCAACACAAATATTTTTCTTGGAAGACACATTTGCACGTAGCGATGATCGGAGAGTATTGCAAAGGTTTGAGCAGAGGAATTTGTTTAATGAAGTTGCATAACAAGATGATGCTTACATCGCTCACGATGTACAAGATAACACATATGTTCCTAATATCTTTGAGAACCATCACGCCAATGATGCCGCCAAAAAGATTGCCCGTCGTCTTTGTGGACATACAAGAGTTGATCAAGAAGAAGCCAACGTTCGAGGACGTTGAGGACGAAGAAGAAGATGACACCATGGGGAATTACGATTCAGACCGATACACATGGCGAAGATGTTGACGCTGCTGCTGCGGATGATGATTACATTGCTTTTGTCGTATTTTCCTGTCAGAAGACGTTTTGTATCTACTATGTGAAATTGTGTTTGCTATGACAACTGAAACCTGATGAACATGTTGTTTAGTATTTTGCTGTGAGAACATCACTTGTTATGTATGCTGATTTGTGTTTGGTGATTGTATGACAACTAAAACATGATGACATTGTTGTTTAGTTGTACTCATATTTGGCTGTGAAACTTGAATTTGATGACATAGTTTGTTGTTGGACTGCAATTTGCTCGACGTCTTCGAATGAGAACAAAGCTGACCCGACAGGGCCTCTGCTATTTATTTATTTATATGAGCAAAAGGGGATACCCCCTGATTTCCGTTAATAGAAATCATTATATGTTCACAACACTACGCCCAGCCCGCTACATAGGTTTCATTCATTACTAGTTTCAGCAAAGTGCTCATGTCTTAGCCACTGAATACACACGAGTGCTACATACACTGCAAATAAAGAGACAATCATCCTACAGAGCACATCGATTTTGCCAATTATCTTCACAAGCTCTTTCATCACCTCATTCTTTGTCAAGGCCGTTCAGCAATTGTTGCTTGGCCATGATCGGAGGAACTGCATCTTTAACCTTGTGCTCTGCATCTTCCTCTTCATCGTTCCTTCAGCCATTTGTCCAACACCCCAACCTGCTGGTATTGGGATTCCTCGGCTAACCAAATAATCAGCGAGTTGCACTCCCCCACATCAGCAACTTCCCAGAAATACAAATCACACAAATCTTCCCTTTTCTGCACGAATCAAATTGGAAGATCATCAACCAAACTATTAAAAAATCAGCAACTGAAAGCAGTAGAACAACACTTAAACATATTATTACCCCATGATTCGGGCATTTGTAGAAGACTCGGCCAGGGTTGCGGATTGTGGTTGAGACGCGACGGATGACTCTGCGTGATTTGCAGCAGTGGCACCACACCAACGGCAGCGAGTTGCGATGAGCAATCGGCTACGGTGCACGTGCCGGCGGGGGTGTGATGAGACCCATAGGCGATCGTACGGGTGGCGACTTGGCGCATATCTGGTTGTTGCTCGTCAAGAGCGGTGGACGAGCAGCCAGCCGGACATGGTTGTCTGCGGCGAGCTTCGATGCTAGGCAGAGTAAGTAGAGAAGAGGAGAAGCGAACGTTGGATATGTCAGTTCCATTACTTGCCGAGTAGCATAGCACCATATATAGTCATAGTCTAGGTTTGGATTCGAACCAGCTATAGGAGCACGTCTTTCTTTTTTCTAAAACTCGGCAACGTCTCTTTACTGGTACACTAGCTTGTTCTGTACGCCTTCCCAAGTCTTTGATTTTCTTTCCCTTTTTTGCGAGGAAGGAAGGAGGACAAAATTGAGAGTTCCTCGGACTCGAACCCAAGACCTCTTGGTTGAAAACCAAGGGTGCTAGTCACTTATGTGACGAATGTTCCCTGTGAGGAGGACGGCAGGCGAACGCATTTTCCTCGCAGTTTTCTTCCTATATATAAAGAAGTATGCTAGTTGGTGCCCGCTTAGTCAAAAACGATTGTGCCAACCTTGACCATTGGATTGACATTCAACGTTTGTCGCGTTTCTTCAGTCTCTTCTTCCTCGAGCCGCCAAAGCCAAACCAGCGCCGGCGGGACCGCCTGCTCCCGCCTCCCACGGCCGGGCCGAGATCTTCCCGGCTCCTGTTCGTTCCCGTCCGAGGCCTCACCATCGTCCTCCGCCTTGGTTCGCTCGTTGCGGCGCCGCCCTCCGGTGTTGTCAACATGGTCAACAACCGAGAGGAATAAGGAGATGACTGTACATGGTGAGGATGACAGTAGGGACCCAAAGGCCATAAAGTAATTTTGTTTTTTCGGGACGGAGAAGGGTATCAACTGGGTTGTGCGGGACCCGTGGCCCGTCTAGCCCAGGCTTTTATTTCATAAGTTTAGCACATGACCAGCCAATTTTGTTTTTTCCTTTCTCAAAAATGGCTAGCCAGCTATTTT
Organism: Aegilops bicornis; assembly: GCA_021605145.1. Taxonomy (NCBI): domain Eukaryota; kingdom Viridiplantae; phylum Streptophyta; class Magnoliopsida; order Poales; family Poaceae; genus Aegilops; species Aegilops bicornis. The sequence goes on from CM038672.1 coordinate 671,045,725, forward strand.
GTTTTTTGCAGAATAACCAACATAGGCCTACTTGCTTTTCTATGCCCTGCTGGGCCGGAAATCTTTCAAGACGAGGAGGGATGCATTTTGTCCAGAAATGGGCTATAAGTAATAAGAAATGGGCTATAAGTAATAAGAAATGGGCTATAAGTAATAATAAACGGGCTGTAAAATGAAAAAAATACAGCAAATAGGCAATTAGTTCCAAATACTGTTTTCTTTCGGATTTTGATATTTTAAATTTCATTGTTTTTGTGCGGGTAAAATTTCATTGAATTTAAATTAAGGTATATTTAGATTTAAAATTAATTTGAATCTGGCTAGAAATTTCGGGTTGTATGTTGTTTGGGACAGATTTGGAGGCTGACTTGTGGGTCTACTAGATTGACGTGTACTTTGGCTTTGTCAACCTAGTCCACAAACGATTCGGGCAGCAGTGACCATTGGATGTTAATCCAACGGCCGTGCTGCTTCTTCAACATCTGATCTTCTTGCTCCAGCCGCCCAAACCAGCTCCGGTGGGAATGCCTACTCCCGCCTCCCGTGGCCGGTGTCTTTGCCGCCGCAGCCGCACCGCCCACCCTACTTCATTGCTGGCCGTGCCATTCCTCTACTCACCCACACCTCCTGTTATTTTCCAATGACGGTAGCGGACCAAGAAACCCTCGTACTTCCCCACCGCGTGGGCAACCATTGCCGAGTCTTCCCCGGGTCCGTGTCGTTCCCTTCCTAGGCCTCGCCGTCGTCCACCGCCATGGTGCTCTCGGCGCGGCCTGGTCAACGAGGTCAACGAATGACATCCATCGGCCGTGGACTGTACGCGCAAAATAATGATTCCTCCGACTGACAGCTGGAACCCACCGGAAGGGCCTCTATATTTCGCGAAAAAATGTTCCCCCCGCTGACACGTCGGACCCACCAGCTATATCTTCGCACGCAAGGAAGTGCCTCCTTATTACGCACAAAAAAATGAATACCCACCCTGCTAGCTGGGACCCACCATAGTGGGAGGATGACTTGTGGGCCAACTAAGTTGACGGGGACGGAGGGCTTTGTCAACTTAGTCAATATGAACGATTCTAGCTCCAGTGACCGTACGATGTCCATCCAACAGCCGTAGTGCTTCTTCAACCTCTGGTCTTCTTGCTCCAGCCGCCCAAAGCAGCGCCGGTCGTGCTGCATGCTCCTGCCTCCCGTGGCGGGTCAGGTTGCCGCCGCAGAGGCCTCACCACCCCTACTATTCCCACCGGCTGGCAGCCTCACATCGCAGCCGAACCATTGAACCTCGTACTCTCTCCGCGGGCTTCCACCGCCGCTTCTTTCCCGGCTCCGCGTCGTCCCCTTCCTAGGCCTCGCCGTCGTCCACCGCCGTGGTGCTCTCGGTGCGGCTGGTCAACGTGGTCAAGGAACGACTTACATCGGACGTGGATTGTATGTGGAGAGGCTGACAGCTGGGTCCACGGGCGTAGTAAGGAAGTGCCTCCTTATGACATGGAAAATAATGATTCCTCCATCTGACAAGTGGGACCCACCGGACGGGCCACTGTATTTCGCGGAAAAAACGTTTCCCCCTGACTGCTGGGACCCACCAGCTTCATCTTCGCACGCAAGGAAGTGCGTCCAGGCAAAAAAACGATTCGCTTCGACTGCTGGGACCCACCAGCTACACCTTCAAGACGCAAGGAAGTGCGTCCGCACAAAAACAAAACGATTCGCTCGATCACTGGGACCCAACAGCTGCATCTTCGCAGGCAAGGAAGTGCCTGACAGTCGGAACCCACCTGTCGAAGCGTACGTAGCGTTGTCATCCTGGTCGCTAACATGTACGTACATACTGGTCGATGTAGATGTAACACCCAAAAAATTTAACCATGTTTTAATTATTAAAATTTTGCCAGGAGTTTAAATTTTTTTGCTTTTTGGATTTTCTATTGATTTTAGAACACCTTTTTCTTTAACATTGAAGAGTTTTACCCAAGTGGAAACTTTACAAAAATGTATTGGACTTCTATGCTCTCTCAGCATAACCATTCTTAATCAGTAGATTTATTTACATAATTATTTTCTCTCCGAGCTCTGTCCCTTAAAGTGATTTATCATCAGCTTTGGAGCTCTTTTTGAACTACAGCCATTTGATAAATTTAACTAAAATTCCAACCAAAATTTGGAGATGTCATGTGATGTTTCTAAATCACTTTTATGCAAAAATATATTTCATTCATTGAATATTTTGAGTTCTACAACTAATTTTCAAATCTGGTCTAGTGGGCAGTTTTGCACTACAGCCTATTTAAATATTTCTTTAAAGCCTCCACCAAAATTATGGGATGTCAATGGTAGCATGCAATCCAACTTTATGCAAAAACCTAGTGATGTTCTTTGGAAAAATTGAGTGAATCAACCTCTTTTTCATTCTGGTCCAGCCTTGTGATTTCTACTGCAACCCTAATTATTTTTGCTCTAGTGACCTTGTGCTTTCTCCTGCTTGTAGTCAACCCTACAAAACCCCTAAGTCTAGGAGCATGCACCCATTGGGACACTTTTGGTTCATGTAATGATGCCATTTACCCCCTGTCCAGAATTGAAGTTTTGCAAAACTTGTACTAACAAGTTTCTACTTTTGGGAAACTAACCTCACCACCCTCTCATGCATCTAAAGAGACCCCACTCTGGAAGATTTGACCACCCCAAGTACTGCCTAGATGCCTCTGGCATTTTGTCAAACACTTGTGCATAGACAGATTTGGCATGGTTGAAGGTTTTGTGTTGTGAACTTCCCCCTTGTCCAAACCAAGTTGTCTAGTAGCCTTCTAACTGTCTCTAACCTAGGCCTGTGGATTTGCTTTGGCTCTCTAGCAATTTTGGTCGCCCTGGCATTTCGTCAAACGAGTGCCGTGCACTGGGACCCATGAGGAGAGCGCGTTTTGCACGTGTTTCGCGTCCGAGCCAAAGACGCCTGGATAAGTTTCCCCGAGCTCATCCTGATCCTCTCCCTCTCGCCGCGTCACGCCAGAAGCCCCGACCACCCCCACGCCCCTGCAGCGTCGCCACAGCAAGCCTCTTTGCGGCACGCCTGCGGCCGCATCCACCCCTGCCATGGGCGGCACCGCCCAAACCACCGCAGCGTGCCAGCTCGCCTCCTTAGACAGTGGAGCACTACTAGAAAAAGGGCTATAGATGGAATTGACACTAATGGCGCACCAGAAAGTTGGTGCGCCATTAGTATATACTAATGGCGCACCACCTTCTGATGCGCCATTAGAGTTGAAACTACTAATGGCGCACCATGCAAAGGTGCGCCATTAGTATCAAATTTTTTTTGAACTAGTGCGCTTTGTCCAAACATACTAATGGCGCATCCTTCTTAAGTGCGTCATTAGTAGTTGTAACTACTAATGGCGCACCAGCAAAGGTGCGCCATTAGTATAGAAAATTATTTTTTTGAATTAGTGCGCAGTCCAAACATACTAATGGCGCATCCAGATGAAGTGCGCCATTAGTAGTTGTAACTACTAATGGCGCACTGCGCCAAGGGTGCGCCATTAGTATTTTTTTTTGCAGAACTACTAATGGCGCACCGCCAGAAGGTGCGCCATTAGTAACCTGGATTACTAATGGCGCATTTGTTGCTAGTGCGCCATTAGTAAGTGGGCAGCAACTAGATATTTTGGACAGCCTCTCCTACCCACACTCACTTTCTCCCCACTTCATTCTCTCCACCTCCTCCTTGTCTCGGGTGCCTCCTCTTTTTCACCTCATTTCCACCATAGATTCATTCAAACTAAGTGGTTAAACTACCTTGTTTTAATAGGTAAGTAAGGGGGGAAGCTATATTTATGTTGTTCTCCCTACAACAATGTGCACATGCACTTTTTATGGCCTACCTAGATCTATGTATGTTCGTGGTGTTGCATATGTTTGTGGTGTTGCATATGTGTTTGTGTTTGGAGGTGTACCGGTATTTGAAATAGGATAGTTGCCAATATTTTGCCGGAATGTTGATTCATTTCCGTTTGGCGTAGAATTTTGGCATTAAGCATTCTTTTGGTCCTATTTTTAGGGAAAGTCATGCCAAATTTTTGTTTGGTTCTAAAATATCGCTTTTGCTCTACCTCGCAGGACGACCATGGTCCGCACGATGACCGAAGGCATCGTGAATAGGTTTTGAGGTCCGCGAAGGCCGAGATGCTTCAAAAGAACGAGACGGAGATAAGATGTCCGTGTCGAAGATGCAAGCTGAAGAGCCTTATTGCGGAGCGGATTCGGCAGGTGCGGGACCACCTACTCTTGCGTGGTTTCATGGATGGCTATCGGTGGCAAGGTGATGAAGATGACTACGAAGTCGTCCATGGGGGCCGGGCAAGAAATGAGGAAGGGCAGCAAGACGACCACCGCGGCTCGGGCGGGCGAGAAGATGAAGAATCCCGGAGATGATCACGACGGTGATGTTGTATACGATCATCATGTAGAAGATGCAGGACATGATGATGAGGAAGATGCGGAGCGCATGACGGGCATGATCATGATGATGATGATGCGGCGGAGCGACGACGCTGGACCATCGATGGGCTGGGTGCGGGACCCTCATATTCAAGAGCTGCTTATCAAGCGGACGGATAACGCCAGAGCTGCCGCCCGAGAAAGCCAAGATGGATCAACTTGAGTTAGACGCGGTTACTCCATTGTATGAAGGATGCAGGCCGAGGATACCCGCTGAAAGTAACGCTCATGGCTCGGAGATGAAGGTAAAACACAAAATGACCGACGCATGCTTCGACGAGAACATGTCATTACGGCACGAACGTCTTCCCAAGGGGAACAAGTGCCCGACCAGTTTGGAGGAGGCGAAGAAAATCGTGTGTCCTCTCGATTTACCGCGACGTGAAATACCATGTGTGCATGAACAATTGCATCATTTATCGGGACGAGCACGCTGAGTCTACCATATGTCCGGTGCGGCGTCACTCGATACAAGAAGAGGAAGAAAGCTCCTCAAAAAGTGGTGTGGTACTTTCCGATCACTCCTCGTCTGCAGCGGTATTTCGCGGACCCTAAGGTAGCAAAGCTCCTGCGTTGGCACGCGGATAGGGAGGAGAAGAAGCGAGAAGATGACGCAAATGATCCGGAGATAGATAAAAAGACAAGATGTTGAGTCACCCTAAGGATGCGAGCGGTGGCAAGCATTGAACTTCAAGACTCAGAATTTGGGAACGATCCAAGGAACATCGTATGGGCGCGAGCACCGATGGAGTCAATCCGTTTGGCAGCCAGAGAAGCACACATAGCACCTGGCCCGTGTTTGTGTGGATGTACAACCTTCCCCTGGTTGTGCATGAAGAGGAAGTACATTCACATGAGTATGCTAATTGAAGGGCGAAACAACCAGGAACGACATCAATCAGTATCTGGGGCTGCTGAAAGAGGAGCTTGACACGCTGTGGAAAACGCCAGCCAATACGTGGGACGCCACATAGAAAGAATATTTCCCTATGAGAGCCGCAGACCGCTCACGACGGTGCACGACTATCTCGACACGGATATCTCGCGGGCAGGTAGTCCACGGATTTTACGGATGCGTAAGGTGCATGGATGACACAACGTATCGCCAGGCTAGATAGAGATCCCGGTCTTCAAAAACCGTGTTCATGGGACATCGAAGGTGGCTTCGCGACGATGACCCGTGGAGGAAACGCAAGGATCTGTTCGATGGTGAAACCGAACCCAAAACGCCTGTACGAGGAGCGGCGAGGAAATAGACAAGCTGTTGAAAAATTGGAAAGACTGCCTTCTTTGGGAAAGAAGCAAAAGGTGCCAGAGCCGAAAGAAGCGAAAGGCGCCAGAGTCAGCTCTTGAAGGTATGGAAAACGAGGTGCATTTTCCGGGACTTGCCGTCTTGGAAGATCCACCGTGTGCCTCACAGCCTTGATGTCATGCATATCACGAAGAACGTGTGCGAGAGTCCGCTTGGTACCCTGCTCAACATGCGAGAGGACCAAAGATGGGCCGAAAGCAAGGGCGGACTTGAAATCAATGGGCATCGTGCAGGAGCTTCACGCTAATGATGATGATGATGATGATGATGAGGCGAAGCGGGACACGTAAAGTCGTCGCCAAGGCAAAAGGCCAAGAAGACCGGAAATGACTACCCTCCGCGTGCTTCACTCTAAGTCGGAGGAGATCGAGCAGTTTTTCACTTGCCTCCTAGGAGTAAAACTTCCTTACGGTTACGCTGGGAAGATAAGCAGATACCTAGACCCAAATGGGCGAAGTTCAGCGGGATGAAGTCTCACGGCTATCATGTCTTGATGACGCAGATACTTCCGGTTGCAATCCGTGGGATCATGGACACGCACGTCCGCGGAAACGCTATTTGTCCTATGCAACTTCTTCGACGTCATCTCTCGGAAGTCGATTGGCATGAGGCAACTCGAAGGCTACAGGAAGAGATCGTGGTGATACTATGCGAGCTTGAGATGTACTTCCGCCCGCATTCTTCGACGTTATGGTGCATCCGCTGGTCCATATAGTGGAGGATATCATCCAACTCGGGCCGACGTTCCTGCACAGCATGATGCCGTTCGAAAGGATGAATGGTGTCATCAAAGGATACGTTCGCAACATGTCACGTCCAGAAGGAAGCATAGCCAGGGGCTTTCTGACCGAAGAGTGCATCTCCTACTGCATGAATTATCTAGGCATCGAGAACCCCGTTGGTCTGCCCGTCAACAGTGCACCTCGGCAGGCTCGCTGGATGGGGTTACCGTGAGGGTCGCCATGAAATGCATGTCGACTTCGAGGGTCGACTCACGACTTTGAAAGAGCAAACCTAGTCGGCGCTACAACACATAGACGTGGTCGATCCTTGGGTGGTACAGCACGTAACCTTTATTAAGAAGACGTACAATGACCGAGGCCAACACAGGACAGACGGAGATATAATCAAAGAGCACAACTCATGTTTCGCGCGTTGGTTCAAGCAGAAGCTTATGGCGTACCCTTTACATGAGGATTCTTCCGCGGAAGAACAACTCATATTCGCCTTGTCACAGGGCGCCGAGCACAACCTCGATGACCTATGAGGCGTCACGATATCAACGGCTACACATTCTACACCGAGGCCAAGGACATGAAGAGCGATGGTTATCGAACTCCGGGGTAACAATGGAATCCTACACCGTAACGACAAGGACAGATACTACAGAAGGATCGAGGAGATCTGGGAGCTGAGCTACGCTGGAGAGAAGGTCCCGATGTTCCGTGTGAGATGGGCCAAGAACGTCATAAAAGAAGACCGGTATTTCACCACCATGGTTATACCCGAAGCCAAATCAAGACCATGGTATAAACGTCACCCGAAAAAATGAGCCATGGGTACTGGCTTCCCAAGTGGACCAATGCTTCTTCATTACCGACCCGCCAAAGCCCGGTCGTGTTGTCGTGAGGAGAGGCAAAAGGAAGATCATCGGAATGGATGGAGTAGCCAATGAGCAAGACTTCGACAAGTCTGGCGACCGAGGATCGAACATGGCGATGATGAAGTAGCAGCATACACCACAAGAAGAAGCAGGACCACCCTAACTAAAGGACGTCCGTTCCATAGAAGAACTCCATTTGTGAAAAAGAAGGGCAAGAAGATTGTGAAGAGATAGCTAGCTAAGATCGATTGTATTTAAATCGTAGAGACTTCATTTCTCGATTGTATTTCATGGGCACTTTTGAACTATCATGAATATTTTTTAATTTCATGGACACTCGATCCCCTCCATCTCGATCCCCTCCATCTCGATCGCTATCCCACCTCGCCAGATCCGGTCCACTGCCGCCGCCACCGCCCACACCCTCGATTCCCCTACTCAACCGCCGACCGCCCGCACCCTCGATTCCCTACTCAACCGCGCCGCCGACCCCGCACCTCCCTACTCAACCGCCACCGCCGACCCCGCACCCTCCCTACTCAACCGCCGCCGCCGCCGACCCCGCACCTCCCTACTCAACCGCCGCCCGCCGACCCCGCACTCCTCCCTACTCAACCGCCGCCGACCCCCGCACCCCACACCTCCCGCTCCACCGGCATTACTGTTTGATGATATTTTTTAAAAAAATATTACTGTCCTATAAAAAAATATTAATGTTATGATTTAAACAAGTTTGAACATATTTAAACACAAGTAAGTATCAAACAGCATTTTTAATGCATAAAAAAAATTGTGGAGCACAGGAATCGAACCCAGGACCTCTGGTGTGAGAACTAGTTGCTGACAGTCGAACTAGTAGAGAAGAGTTGATGTGTATCAGGTCCGGTGGTAGATAACCTGTTGGCTCGGGCAGAAGTAAAAAATACTAATGGCGCACTTTGGGTGAGGTGCGCCATTAGCATGTATGCATTCTATGGCGCACCGAGGGGTGGTGTGCCATTAGTATTGTGCCGCCCATGATCCCTCTCAGACGATCCTCTCTCTCCCTCGCCCTCGCCCGCGATCCCCTTCCCCTCTCCTCTCCCGACGCCGCCGCCCCGCCGCCCTCGACGCCGCCCCGACACCAGCGCCGCCCCGTCCACCGACGCCTCCCTCTCCCCATCCTCCCCTTCCTCCCCTCCGACCCCACCCCACTCTCGCCGGAGCAGCGCCACCTGGCCCTGCACCACACCACCGATGCCTCCTCTCCCCATCCTCCCTTCCTCCCCTCCGACCCCACCCCACTCATGGGAGCAGCGCCGCCTGGCCCACACCACACCACCGACGCCTCCCTCTCCCCATCCACCCCGTCCACCCCACCCACCCCACCCCACTCTGGGAGCAGCGCCGCCCGTCCACACCACACCACCGACGCCTCCCTCTCCCCATCCTCCCTTCCTCCCCTCCGACCCCACCCCACTCTCGCCGAGCAGCGCCAGCAGGGCCGACACCAACCTCGCCCTCGCCCGCGCGCGCCGCAACCTCCGCCTTGCCAAGTCCGGAGCTGCTCGTGGAGGAGACGTGGCTGGAGGCGATCTCCGGGGAGGTGCCCGTCTACCCGCCGCCCTCGAGCGCCAGTTCGTCGCCCTCGAGCGCCTGCACGCCAAGGTGCCCGTCTACTCGCCGCCCCACCTCGTCTGCCTGTCAGTTCAGATATGCCCTGGTTTGAGTTTCAAAATTCAGACATGTGGAAGTCAATATATTGCAACTGTTTGTTGTTGAATTAGTCTGTTGTTAGTCTCAGTGGAAGTCAAAATTTTGAAATTCAGATATTGTTGAATTAGTTTGTTTGTTGTTGAATTAGTCTGTTGTTGAATTCAGATATTGCAACTGTTTCAAAATTCAGACATGTGGAAGTCAAAATTCAGACATGTGGGTGCAAAGTTGAATTGAACTCTGTTGTTAGTCTCAGTGGGTACTTAGAGGTCTTGATGCACTTGGTAGCGAGTGTTGCACTACATAATTAAGCAGTGCAGAAGAGTGGCGTGATCATACCGGTAGTATTACCAAGCATTATGAAAGCTTATGGCCCTTAAGTTAATATATTGTCTTTTTTTGTCTGGAAAGATGTATATTATCTTTTTTTTGTCTGGAAAGATGACCAAAGGAACCAAATAGGGTACTGTGCACCAAGCTGCTTCAACGCAACCATCTTATCAGCTCTGTTTGTTTTTAGTCTCCGCGCTCAATGCCTGTCAGTTCAGATAACCGTCGCATTTGTTATGGATGTACCTGAATATATCTTCTTTACAATTGTTGTTCTCACCACTTTAAATAAATCTAACCTGCCTCATGAGACATTTAGTTTGAGAACAGCTATTTAGGCTGCGTTGCCCGGCCAAGTTGTTCATCTATCTACACCCTGGCATGCACAGCTACTTAGGTAATTAGATTTCTATGTGATGGGAGTGATGGTGTCCTTGTCGAAAACATTGTGCAGAATGGATGTATGGACTGTGGTTGATAGGGCTAACTAATTTAATTAGGTGCTTGATTTCTTTGTGAGCTTGTGTTGCTTTTATTCTCCCCTGCTAGCTATTGATTTATTAATTTGCCCATTGTGCCTCGCTTTTATTCTCCCCTCCATTCACTAGCAGCAGCCAGCACTTACGAATCTAATCTTTCTTGGGCAAGCTCGGCTACTTGTTGTTAGTCATTCACTAAAAGATCCTCAACAGATTGCATGCATCTAGTATTAAATTTCTTGGACGGATCATCTCTTTTAGCAAAGGACTGTAATAATAAACTAACTGAAAATTTGACATTATGGACTATGCTTGGATCTGGTTTTGTGAAATCTCATCTCTTTTCTAGTGCCATGACTAGTCATGAATTTTATTTTACTTTCCCCACTTTATAACATTCAGAAATTGTTTACTAGCTCAAGCTTCTCCTTTGCACTTTATCACTTCAATCTGCTGCTACCTCAAGCTTCTCGTTTACACTTGTGCCAAGTAGCATTTTTCCTTGTATAATTATATGGTGGTTGGTGAGCTGCTACTTTTTCCTTGTAGAAGATCGCAGGTCGAGTGGGAGGGATCGATTGCATTTACGACACGAATCACTAGCAAGGCAGCTGCCTAGAATAATAGGTTGACTCACCTATATATACTACTATCTTGCATCTCTCTCTTGTTTCTTCTTCTACTACAATACAAAGAGAGTCATTTCAGTTACTTGTCTTAGTGTGTGGTGTGGCTATTTATTGTTCAACACCAGCAGCTAGCTATATTTAGGTCCAAGTAGAAAGCGACATGGCTCTCCAATTTTAAGTAATCTTGCATATGTTAGAAACTACATATATGGTCTCCGGTTTTCTTACCTCTACTCTAAAACACCAACGCATCAACAAAAGAAGATGGTATTTTGTTACGCTTTCAGTTTTGTAGATGATTATTTTCTGGAATATCATATATTCAAATTTGTAATGAATGATGGCTTCTACCTGAATTGGTAGACTCTGTAGTGTTAGTTTGTTCTAAATACAGTAAGATAATTTTAACAACTGTAGAACATGTTGAGATTAGCAACTTTTTTGTGACATCAACCAACAGTCCTGTCAGTGGGTTATCCTATTTTATATTTTTAATTACTAACTTAAGTTTGAGTAAACAGTGGCAGTGAATTCCTCATAATAATCGGTAGGATGTTAACTTTACGATGTCCCCAGTTAACTAAGATTGTGGTGCTAGTAGAGGCACATTGTGGCCTTTTCATCCATATGAAAGTAGAGGCACATTGTGGTGCTAGTTTGTTGGGTTTTGTCTCCGACCATCGTGGTCGTGATGATATTGCAGGTACCCGAGAGGCCCTTGAGTTTGCCGGAATGTCGATTAACTTCCGTTCCGGCAAATTCGGGTACTCCATATGTCCTATTTTCAGCAAAGGTCATGCTGAAATTTTCCGTGAATTTTAGCATGACTTTGCTAAAAGTAGGACATATGGGGTACTTGTGACTAATGCATGGGCCGGGGTATCTTAGTAGTTAATTAAGTAGGATCAATTGCCCGGCGTACTTGTGACTAATGCATGGCTTTTAGGGTGCCTCGGTGTCGATAAAAACCGAAATGATGAAAGGTTAGACTTTTAGGGTGCCTCGGCGTCGAAAAACCCTCAATGATAAAAGCTTAGATTTTAGGATGCCTCGGTGTCGACAAACCCTAAATGATGAGACCATGATCTTGTTCCTTGACAATAACCAACTTTTGACCAAACTTTGTTTCTATTTAGAGAGAAACATGGCCCACAACGATGAGGCCGGGGGTTCGGCGGCAAGGCATTCAGGAGCTGTCCCAGGAGATGGAGGAACAACCTTACTTGTATGAGGACGCCGCCTTCCCCAATCGATCCCGAGACCACCGATGGTACCGCCGAGGATGACCTAACTGATGCCACCACCGATGGTGCCGCCGAGGATGCCACCATCGATGATGGCGGCGCACGCACAGATGGCAGCCAACAGAAGAGGCAACGGAAGGACTGGCGCCCGACTGCGTTCGCACCCTCAAGGAGGAAGTTATCAAGTGGACTCCGACGGGAATCCAACGGCGCCGAACGAATAGTCAAGGGGTACTCGCTTCAGCTCGGGTGCATTCTCCGAGCACCGTCTCGATCAACACCGAGAACCCGAGGCATCCCGACCGAGGGAATTTGGCGCAACCTCCTCTTCATGAAGCTGCACGAACGATACAAGTTCCCGCTGCTTTTGAAAACACAAGCCTCAAAGGGAATAAAGTGAACAATGCTGCCCTCACGAAGATGAGCAAGGCCCTGTCTACTTGGAAAAGCAACGAAGAGAATGATCGAGAAAGGTGAGAGTTATGAGAAGATCAAGGAGAAAAATCCTTCGATCACCGAAGATGACTACAACGACTTCAAGATCAATTGCTCGAGCACCGCAAACTCCCAATCAAGTCGATGGGGAAAGAAATGCGGGAGCTGAACTTAGGGAACACGCACTCGGTCCCGGCGGTTATAGAGTGGCGGAGCCTATATGGGACAAGGAGGACGCGGAGCGTGCCGAGCAAGGCCTACCGCCCCTCTTCGATACATACGGTGACAAGCAGACCAGGAACTTTGTCAGGGATCGGTACAACAAGGACCCGAAAACAAAGGAGCTTACCACGGATCCGAAGACCAGGGCGCTTGAGGTTGTTACAGTAAGGAATACCACCCCGGGGTAATTAGCTCCATATGGTTGCATTCTAATTAATGAAGCCAAATTTCTAAATGGTTCACATTCCTTCCGCAGCGACATCGAAAGCAGAGCGCTGGGTCGGCTAAGAGCAACCCTTGGGACACCACTCTAAATAGGGCGTTGAATGTAATGAAGAACAAGGATAAGCTCAAGAAGCCGACGTCACCTGGTCGTGGTGGCCGGCAAAGGCTTGTCCACAAAATGGGGGTCATACTATAAGCTATTTGGTGTGCGGAAGGAGAAAAAGACCATCTCGTAAAGCCAAAGCGCGAGGTTCAAGAACTCAAAGGCACAGGTGGCGCGGATTCGGAGATTGTCCAAGAGCAAGTGCAACAACAACTCGGAGCGACGATCACCGCCATTGTGCCTACCTTGATCCAGGGTTGAGTGCGTGGATTGCGGGCGGCCAACAGGCCGCCCGATTTCTAGCTTCACGGCCAGCAACTCGCAGAATGCGATGGCGGGCCATTGGTGTCTCCGGCGGGCGGCATTGGTGTCTCCGACGCCGCACGGAGCTTAATGCACCGGGTGTACGCCGCCGGCACCTCTGCAGCAAGCGGCCCCTCCACAATCGCAGACGCCGTTGCTGGCGGTGCCTCGATATTAGCCGAGCTCGACGCCATCATCACGGTAACTAATTAAGCCTCTCTCGGTCGAGGACTTCATCTCCTTGCCTTTGGTAGGCATCCCCGACGCCCTACATGTTTTCGCAGGGCGCCGCCGACGCCCGCGTGCACTCTCCTACACTTCGTGAACAATGAGTTGGTCGATGTCGCCAAGGGCAAAATCGTTCAACCGGGCAACCCTTGTTCCACGGTACCCGGATGCCACCCAACTTGTTTAGGGTTGAACTGGTTCGGTGCTGCCAGGCTGCGACGAGGTGTTACCTCCGATTCGACCCGTCGGGCCGGCGATGATGACGTGATGACCCTCGGCGCTGCTGAGCTGGACCCTGCTTTGGCGAAGAGCCAGATTCGTTTGGGGCGGGGACACCACCGGTCGTGTAAATCGCCAAGTCGGCCCCATGGCAAGACCGCCGCAACGGTGTCGGACATCCCTATGCCACTGGATCCAAACATGCATATGGCACAGGATCAGAACGACGACGACGACGATACATTTGCCAACGTCGATCAGTACTTTGCCGATCATGGGTACGGTGGCGACTTCATGGGGCCTCCTTCTCAAGAACCCAACCCAACAAAAGACATGCGCGATCTAGCTGGTACTGCGGAGAAGCCAAGTTGCAACAGCGCCGTCGTCTGCTCAGCTCTCGAGACGCCTCCACTGCCGACTTCACCGAGCCTCGAGATAGGCGAGGTGCGAATATTATCAGCCCCAACACACTCAAGAAGGCGGTCGATGAGCAGAACTCGGTCCCATTACAGGAGAAGAAGAAGGCACGCAAAAGAAAGACTAACAAGGTGCGGGCCAGCCGCACCGAGTAATGCGATCCGTGCTCGGACGGGCCACCTTCACCGAGGATATCTCCGGGAGGGTGCATGTGGCGGGTAGGGCGATGCTACCGACAAATATGCTCAATGCTGCAACCGGTGCTATGCGGAGTCTGCATGATGGTGTTCTTTCTTTGGAGAAGCGGCGTCTCGAGAGAAGGATGTGGCATACCCGGTTTCGTGGCCAAGGTGCCAGAGGGCAAGGGCATTATGGATAACTCCATCGGGCGACGATCGTCCTGCGGTTTGATGACATCCACGCTTATGTTGAACCTTCATCCGCTGCACTACACCTTCGCTCGGCTATTTTCGCTGAGTATGGAGATGCGGATCATTCGCGACAAGACCCGGACATCGTGATAGTCGACCCCTTCTACATGTGTGCCAAGATCTTGGGCAGCGCTGGGACCGGCAAGTCGCGAGTTCTTACCTCGAAGGCTTCATTACGGCAAACCAAGATAAGGATAACTTCCTCGTGCCTTACTTTCCCGAGTAAGTCCTCCCTCAACCGCCCGTAACATATGAATTCTTAGATTTCGATCGTTTTTCTTTTAACATTCCGTGTTTTCTGCGGTGACACACATTGCACGCTCATCCTCCTAAGCCCCAAATATTCCATGGCCACGTATTTCGACCCCGACCGTCAGTCGAAGGTAGACTACACAAATGTCAAGAAGGTTCTTGATGATGTTCTCCCCGGCTACGCCCAATCTGGAGGCACCTTCACCAGGCCTATTCGTAAGTACGGCAAGCACATGTTCTCCCACTGTCTGACGTTACGCTTTCGTCAAGCAACCGCTGGCGGTCGGAAGGGTGCCTACTATGCCATCCATCACATGCGGGCGATCAGACGGGACCATCATCAACTTCTCCTACCGAGTAAACTCAAAGATTGGGCATGGCGTGTCGGCAATCCAGACGCGGACATCAGACAAGAATTCTTTCGCATCCAAATGGAGTTTGCGGAAATCATCCATCAAGATGTCCTTCGTACCTCGGGGCAGTTCTACCTCAGAAATCAACCGTCCAGCGGTGACATCGACACAATGCTACAAATGCAGCTGACAACGCCCGTTCTTTCATGACTCCCACGATAGACGGCGGCTTCATCCACGCTCTGGTCCCTTGAGTCGAGCCGAAGCGGTGATGCTTGTGTCTAGTTACGAAACATCGATTGTCTCATGTTGTAATTAAACTTTAATGAACTTGTAGTATGTCTCTTTGGTTTCGAGAGTCGTTCAACTTAGATGTAATCGATGCTATTAATGTCTTGCTTTTCTCTTCCGATCGCTTTTGTTGCATACTTATATATTGCTTATGTATTGTCTCGTGAATTGGTACTAACGTTTCGTTTGGCTAGTGCATAGCGATGCCGGCGTATGTCGTGTACAAGGGTAAGGTTCCTGAGTCTACGATGATCGGGAGGAGTGTCGGAGACAGGTTCACCGATTCAGCTGTAACAGATTACAAAGGGTACACCACTAGGGCGAGGCGAATCTAGATACACCCGCTATCTAGCGGGAGAGGGAAGGAGCGTTGGAGGAACCGGATGAAGACGAAGTTTCATCGTGATGATGCTCATCGTGATGACCGCAGCTCTCTTCTATGTGATGGTAGTTTAGATGATCGATATCGACTTGTAATGTGAAGACAAACTCGCTACTCACGGTCTCGAGACTTGTAATATAATGTTCTATCTTTGTTTGGTCTTTTCAATTCGGAGACTAATATGATGAATTGTATTCGGAGACTAATATGATGAATTGTATTCAAAGACTAATCTTCTATTGTATTCGATGAATCTGTTGTTGATGTGTGCTGTCTATATTTTGTCAAATTATACATTTTGTAACCTGTGCAAAATACAGAAAATCAAAAATAAAAATCACCTAATATTCATACTAATGGCGCATCACATGATAGGCGCCATTAGTATGACAAAGCATACTAATGGCGCATCAGGTCGGTGCGCCATTAGTATGCCATGGTTACTAATGGCGCATCTCGTGGTCGTGCGCCATTAGTATGCCAAAGCACCTGGGTATACATGGCCCCTGGGAGGCATACTAATGGCGAACCGTAGCCTATACTAATGGCGCACCAGTGGTGCGCCATTAGTAAAAGTTACTAATGGCGTGCTAGTAATGGCGCATCAGTGATGCGCCATTAATGGCCAAATTAGGTGCGCCATTAGTAGCGGTTTTTCTAGTAGTGGAGCGTTCGTCGTTAGCCCCTGAAGCTAGCCAGCCACCGCCACGTCGCCATGCAGCACAGTAGGGTGGTCCGCCGATGAGCTTATCCACGGCCGCCGCAAACCGACATGGATGTGCTATAAAAGGAGGCCCCCGAGCTCCTCCGAGCACTCAGGAAGCCTCACACCGTCCTCCTAGTGCCCCCGTTACCATCAATTGAAGAGGAAAAGGCCGTCTTCACCCTCTCCGGTCAGCTCGGCCGCCGCCTCGTCCCGGTTCACCCCGGCGCCACCAGGGCCTCCCCCACCTTTCCATCACCACCACTCGACTCCTCTTCGTCTTGCGGAGCCGCCCAGACCCCCAACAACGATGGAACATCACCCTAGCCCGAGCCCCCAAATCCACCGAAACCTTCCCTCTGCCGCGGAGCTCGCCGCCGGCGATTCCCTCCACCCCCGACGACCCTACAACCACCGGAAGGACCGCCCCAGATCCGCGGATCCATCCCCGCCCTCAGCTCCCCGTGAGGAACCGCCGTTCGCCGGTGACGACCGCCGGAGTCCCGCCTCTGCTCGGACAGAGGAAGAGGAGGGAGTGGAGACTATTCAAACATGACTAGTGGGCCCCCTGGACCCACTGTTAGTGACTCCCTGCGCGGTCCATGCTGGATAAGTGGGGGCGTAAAACCTCAAGTACGCCTCCTCTCCCCGAAAGCGTAATCCCGTTTGAAACGTTTTCTTTTTCTGTTTTTTTAAACGGATTTTTACCAAAACTTTGACTGGATATAACTTTTTAAATATAACTCCAAATGAGTTGAATCTTTTTCCTACCTCTCTAAAAAATTGTCTAGTTTATTTTAAGATTTATTTAAAAAATTCTCGGACAACTTTTTGGTATTGTTTTTAAACTATATATTGATTCAAAAATATTTTAAATAGGATTTTTGGAGAGAGGAGAAAGCTTTCAATAGTTTTGGAATGCACCTTGCCTCCCCACGACTTGAAGGCAAGCATTACGAACCTGGCATAATATTGTGTGTGTTATTTGACACGGTGACAACACCACCTCGACACGGGGCATACGTCATTTTATGTGATGATGTGTTCCTACTCATGAGTGCATTTTAATGATTTCATGCTATTGGAGTTTGATATGGTTGTGATGGTAATCACCGTCATATGCCTTTCATGCATACCGGAAGGGAATCCGGGAAAGCCTCTGTCTTGGGTAGACACGGTCTTGTCCCTAATCCTCCGTCAAGACGGTCGTGTCCGGTATGGCATGAGGGGGTATGTCGCGTGGTGTTTACGTACATTGGTTGAAGTATATATTGTTATGCTAATCATGCAGGAATATTTAAACCTCTGAGTCGACCGTAGATCGAGTCTTGTTCCGTAACCCCCATACTTGTTTCGTGCTGCCACTTGTCCCCGCCATAGGTAGGTGCAGTTCGATAAGTTGTCAACCCCTTTCCTAGCACACACCGTACAGAGAGGCCATGGTGGAAGATACCGGAGGCATCCGGCAGGCATGCCACCTGGTCCGGGAGCATGGGTGTTTCGGTTGTAGCCGAAGGGGTAGCTCCCCTAGTTTGCGCCCGGTATAAATTTTCTGATCCCATGTTACGTCGAGGTTGTATCCTCCCCACTTAAGAGTTTCGCTTAACGGGTGTCGTGGGTGATTCCAGACACCGGTAAGTTAGGCTGGTGTGTGCGGATAGGTGTGTTTTCAATTAAAAGGACGTAGACGGAATTAGTCCCGATGGACTAAAGGAATCCGTTACTCGTTGGTAAAGAGTACACTCTCTGCAGAGAATAAAAATATTCGAATAGCCGTGTCTAAGGTTAAGGACTACAGTCTGGGATGGGTCAAGTGTCGGTCTTAGTGTCGGTCTTCGTAGGAGAAACTATTAAACCAGAACTGGGATCACGACTTGTGACTTGTGATGATCATGATTATTATTTGTTGTGGACTAACCCGTTATATTATTGGAATTATCGAGTATCCCTGGGATGGTTCTACCTCCTGGATATTCACTATGATTAATTATAAGCCCTTTATGTGGTGTCGCTGAGACGCCCGACTGTGGCATGCTTGTTATTTATTTACTTTATAAGCCCTTTATGTGGTGTCGCTGAGACGCCCGACTGTGGCATGCTTGTTATTTATTTACTTTATAAGCCCTTTATGTGGTGTCGCTCAGACGCCCGACTGAGGCATGCTCGTCGTTTACTAACCTTTCGAGGCATCGCTTCAGACACCCGATCGGTGCATTTTATTACTACTACGCTATTGCATATCCGTATATATAAACAACTTGCTTGCATGCATCAGTGATTTTATTTTTGTGACTGACGTCATGATCATAAAATATTTCAGAACATAAATTATCGTTGTTATATGATACCCGTGTTCATAATGTTTGCGAGTACATTCAAAAGTACTCACTGGCTTGTCCCTGGCTATTGTCTTGGCCAGATTTCTTGCTTGGAGGAAGGCGACCGTGATGACAGCCGGAACCTAATCAATGGTGATAGCAGCCTCGCGAAGATAGGAGTTATCCTGGTCATTTGTTGCTTTGTGGAAAATGGAGTCCCATAGACGCTAATGATCCACAAACCGCTTCCGCCATCAACCACTAGAAACCATTTGTTGTACTCACAGGCCAGAATGGTCTTGTACTGCATATTTTGTATTTTTCTTGGAATTTCTGTATCAAGTTGGTGCCTCATCAGCTAACAGTAATCCTGGGGCTGGTGAGCACAAGGGCCATTTTCTGGAAATTAATACCCGGAAAACCGGTCGCGACAAACTTGGTATCAGAGCCAGGCTGACCATTGGCTAATCCTATCTTAGCCAGGTCGAAAAACCTAGGTAAACCAACCCATCAGACCTTAACCAAACCCCGACCAAGCTTCTCGTGCAAGATAGCCACACAGTGAGCCTGACACCTTTTGACAGTTGGTGCCCAACCTATCAACTTAGCCTGTCGATCACGCGCCAGTGACCGACGCCCTATATGTCACATCCGTAAGCGTGCGAAGGAAGACTCCGTCCCCTTTTCTATAAAAAGGGCACGCTAGCCTCAACCCAAAGACAAAGACAGCCTCTCCCGAACCAAGCCATAATGCCCGGCCCGTAGTGCACAATGAGACCACAAAGCAACCAACCTTGGAGGTTTTGTGACCATACTTGCAAACCTCACCCGTCGTGCCTATGCGTTAGAAGAGCCCCCAGAATATGTTGTGTACCAAGGACCCATGAGCGGTGAGAGCCGTCAATACTGGGCCACTATGCACATCTACGGTAGGGGTTTGTCGCCAGAACGCCCCTACAGGTTCACCGGAAGGACAACTTCCTTCGAGCCACAAGCCATCCAGCTAGCTGCTCGAGAGGCTATAGTTCAGCTCCAGCAGTTGTCGCCCAGAGTTAACTGTTGCTCGTTCTACTACTACCCCAGGCGTGAAGGGTATGGTAGACCACCCCAAGTTGCCAATGGAGATCACGAGACGGATCCTGCATTGTTGCACCTAGTACGCTATGTAGGTGCACTAGAGGCACTGTTCGATCAAATCACCATTGATCTGATCGCAGCTCATGGAGAGCTGGTTCGCCGAGCCCCGGCAAGCAGGGAAGACGAGCCCTACGTCGACAACCCAGTCGTGCTGTTCGGACACCCGATCGCGACCCTGAGGTCAGCCCCAGCCATCAACCAAGGTGCTTTGATGACCCCAGAAGTGCTTCGTCTCCTTTTGGGAGCACACTCCAACGGGATTGTGGCCAACAATCCCCGCGATGGTCATCATCGCCACCCGACCCTGCAGCCCCTCAACCACCTCCGGCGAATCCCGACGGTGAGACCCGTGGAGAAGCCTCGACATCCACAAGGCACGCCCGTTTGGATGTAAACGAGGTAGACTAAGTCACCCGAGTAGTGCCGAGTCTCAGTGTATCCTCGCTTTGTAATCGTGTGACCTTGTAAATAAACGCAGCCTGTTGTTGTGCCTCTGTTTTAATAGTAACCTTGCATATCGTGTCATCCTGCAGTTGCATTTTTGTCCCAGGCACAGCTACCAAAACCAACCCGGACGACACCCACAGTAACACGTCCCTTTTGTGAGATATGTGTATCTGTGGCTTTGACCCCGACCCCATAAGATCAGAACCGACAAACGAGTACCCCTCGCCGCGGTAAATAACCAGCCCGGATGCTATATAAGAAGGCCACCTCGTGACCTTGCCAAGCACCCCTCACCTCGTGCACCACCCTCACAACCATTTTCTTGCCATGCCGAGCCCTAGTATTTATCTGAGAACCCTAGATGCAACCCCGGGTAGCTTTGTCAAAATATTGTGGGACTTTACCTGCAGTACCATGGGTTCTACCCAGCAACCTAGTACGAGCTGTTCAAATCGAGAATCACCCCTTCCACCTCGAAATATTGGGCAGCAGTACACATCCCTCCCGTAGACTCAAACCAAGACCCAACGGAGGTCTCCTTCGTGGGGAAATCTATGCCGACCCCACATATGGCCATAGAAGCTGCTGCGTATGAAGCGATTGCTCGCCTTCGATTTGCGGTACCCTATGCCAGCGAACGAGGGTATTATTACTTTCCGAGCCGTGCAGCACCCGGAGAAGTAATATCTTTTCCCGGTGGACGATTTGAGAGAGACCCAGTACTGGCCAACCTTGTCCAGTACGTCATCGCTCAAGAACGGTTGAACCAGCGAGTAATGGGTTATCTCCAGAGTCTCGCTGATTTGAATCCTCAGATTGCCATCGGCAGACCACTGAGGCCCGACCAGGAGAGACACATACATCGACTGGTCAATCCACTCCCTCCGATAGAAGAGGAGTGTGTCCCAGTACCAGAGACATTTTCGCGGGACCCCGTCCAGTTACCGTTTTCATTATAGACGTCACTGCTGTAATTTTTATGGCTACATTTATTTATATGTTGTAACTTATGCGTGGTAGCCCGAGGTTGTGCGGTGAATAAATTATTTAGTTTCTATTTATTTGAGTAGTTTTTGATGCGGTTTAACGCTAAATTTTTCTGATTTCTCTCGCGAAAAATCTTGGAGTGAGACTTCTTTTCACTGTATTGCTACCTCGCATATCTTCTCACGACATGAATTATTTTTATTCACGCAGGACCACGGCAGCAGACCCACAACCACTCGGACTCATACACTGCTTGCAAAGACACGTAACCATGTTGCATCTCACCGACCCCTCCCTAAGCGCACCACAACCTCCAAAGGAGAGATTAGCGGATAATCATCCGGATACTAATCACCTCCGGCACACCGACAACAGTTAACACCCGGCATCACACCTAGTCCTCATGATCATCGCCACCGCGGAGAGCCAGCACCCGAGCAGCAGCATCGCGGCGATCATCGAGGATCATCGCGCACAGGAGCACGGAGAGCCCCAGCACTGCCGTCAGCCCTCCGCACACCAGGATCACGTACCAGTCCGGCACCGCCTCCGCCATTAGAGCCTCGTCTCGAGCTCCTGTAAGCAGTAATAGAGGAGAAGGAGGAAGAGAAGCGAGGCCAGGTGCGAAGAAGAAGAAGGAGCACCGCGGTCATTTTATAGCTCGAGATCGGTGTACAGTGCACGAAGTCCACCAGCGCCGCTCATCGCCCGATCGCCGGTGTTCGGAGGCGAATCTGCGGCAAAGGCAAGCGCCCAGCCCGCGAGGTGAGTGCATGCTGCGCCGGCAGCTAGCACGCCAGCACTATCATCTGGCCTAGATGCCCTACGCTAGGCATCGCATTGGAGAAAGCGCGGGAAAGCGGCGGGAGAGAGGAAGAAGAGAGAGCGGAGGAAGAAGGAGAGACCGACGGTGGGCCCTGGGTCCATCTGTCAGCCGAGGGAGCATCAGGTTTGTGCACGGTACGACCAGCGTATTTTAGAATTTAGAATTTATTCTAAATTTACTACGTCCAACGTAGAAATCGCTCGTTTTTCACTAAAACGTGGATTTCTCCACACAACGCCAGTATCCCACAGTATGGTTTCACACCACTTATTGCCCTCTCATTGTAGCCGCTTTTTACCGTTTAAGTAAAGTAATTGTTTTGATTTGGTAAAAGTAGTTTTTTCATAAAAACAATCCTTAGCAAATCTCGATAACGAGATTTTTCTTAAGGGGGGTAGTGTTGTAACGCTCCAAAAATTTAACCATGTTTTAATTATTAAAATTTTGCCAGGAGTTTAAATTTTTTTGCTTTTTGGATTTTCTGTTGATTTCAGAACCCCTTTTTCTTTAATATTGAAGAGTCTTACCCAAGTGGAAACTTTACAAAAATGTATTGGACTTCTATGCTCTCTCAGCATAACCATTCTTAATCAGTAGATTTATTTACATAATTATTTTCTCTCTGAGCTCTGTCCCTTAAAGTGATTTATCCTCAGCTTTGGAGCTCTTTTTGAACTACAACCATTTGATAAATTTAACTAAAATTCCAACCAAAATTTGGAGATGTCATGTGATGTTTCTAAATCACTTTTATGCAAAAATATATTTCATTCATTGAATATTTTGAGTTCTACACCTAATTTTCAAATCTGGTCCAGTGGGCATTTTTGCACTACAACCTATTTAAATATTTCTTTAAAGCCTCCACCAAAATTATGGGATGTCAGTGGTAGCATGCAATCCAACTTTATGCAAAAACCTAGTGATGTTCTTTAGAAAAAATTGAGTGAATCAACCTCTTTTTCATTCTGGTCCAGCCTTGTGATTTCTACTGCAACCCTAATTATTTTTGCTCTAGTGACCTTGTGCTTTCTCTTGCTTGTAGTCAACCCTACAAAACCCCTAAGTCCAGGAGCATGCACCCATTGGGACATTTTTGGTTCATGTAATGATGCCATTTACCCCCTGTCCAGAATTGAAGTTTTGCAAAACTTGCACTAACAAGTTTCTACATTTGGCAAACTAACCTCACCACCCTCTCATGCATCTAAAGAGACCCCACTCTGGAAGATTTGACCACCCCAAGTACTGCCTAGATGCCTCTGGCATTTTGTCAAACACCCTGTGTGCATAGACAGATTTGGCATGGTTGAAGGTTTTGTGTTGTGAACTTCCCCCTTGTCCAAACCAAGTTGTCTAGTAGCCTTCTAACTGTCTCTAACCTAGGCCTGTAGATTTGCTTTGGCTCTCTAGCAATTTTGGTCGCCTTGGCATTTCATCGAACGAGTGTCGTGCACGTCCGGAGCGCGAGCAGAGCACGCGTTTTGCACGTGCTCGCGTCCGAGCCAGCACGCCCCCTGGATAAGTTTCCACGAGATCATCCTGATCCTCTCCCTCTCGCCGCGTCACGCCAGAAGCCCCGACCGCCCCTCGCCCCTGCAGCGTCGCCATAGCAAGCCTCTTGATGGCACGCCTGCGGCCGCATCCGCCCCTGCCATGGGCGGCACAGCCCAAACCACTGCAGCGCGCCAGCTTGCCTCCTTAGACAGTGGAGCGTTCGTCGTTAGCCCCTGAAGCTAGCCAGCCACCGCCACGTCGCCCTGCAGCACAGTAGGGCGGTCCGCCGATGAGCTTATCCACGGCCGCCGTAAAACGACATGGATGTGCTATAAAAGGAGGCCCCCGAGCTCCTCCGAGCACTCAGGCAGCCTCACACCGTCCTCCTAGTGCCCCCGTTACCATCAATTGAAGAGGAAAAGGCCGTCTTCACCCTCTCCGGTCAGCTCGGCCGCCGCCTCGTCCCGGTTCACCCCGGCGCCACCAGGGCCTCCCCCACCTTTCCATCACCACCACTCGACTCCTCTTCGTCTTGCGGAGCCGCCCAGACCCCCAACTATGACGAAGCATCACCCTAGCCCGAGCCCCCAAATCCACGAAACCTTCCCTCCGCCAGAGCTCGCCGGCCATTCCCTCCACCCCGACGACCCTACAACCACCGGAAGGACCGCCCCAGATCCGTGGATCCATCCCGCCCTCAGCTCCCTCATGAGGAACCGCCGTCACGGGCGACGATCATGGAGTCCCGCCTCTGCTCGGGCAGAGGAAGAGGAGAGAGTGGAGACTAGTCAAACATGACTAGTGGGTCCCCTGGACCCACTGTCAGTGACTCCTTGCACGGTCCATGCTGGATAAGTGGGGGCATAAAACCTCAAATCGCCTCCTGCTTGAAAGCATAATCCCGTTTGAAACGTTTTCTTTTTCTGTTTTTTTTAAACAGATTTTTACCAAAACTTTGACTGGCTATAACTTTTTAAATATAACTCCAAATGAGTTGAATCTTTTTCCTACCTCTATCAAATATTTTCTAGTTCATTTTAAGATTTATTTCAAAAATTCTCGGACAACTTTTTGGTACTGTTTTTAAACTATATATT
The DNA here is from genome assembly GCA_021605145.1 of Aegilops bicornis. Classification (NCBI taxonomy): domain Eukaryota; kingdom Viridiplantae; phylum Streptophyta; class Magnoliopsida; order Poales; family Poaceae; genus Aegilops; species Aegilops bicornis. The sequence continues at coordinate 671,070,390 of CM038672.1, forward strand.
GATTCAAAAATATTTTAAATAGGATTTTTGGAGAGAGGAGAAAGCTTTCAAGAGTTTTGGAATGCACCCTGTCTCTCCACGATTTGAAGGCAAGCATTCTGAACCCTGGCATAATATTGTGTGTGTTATTTGACACGGTGACAACAGCACCTCGACACGGGGCATACGTCATTTTATGTGATGATGTGTTCCTACTCATGAGTGCATTTTAATGATTTCATGCTATTGGAGTTTGATATGGTTGTGATGGTAATCACCGTCATATGCCTTTCATGCATACCGGAAGGGAATCCGGGAAAGCCTCTGTCTTGGGTAGACACGGTCTTGTCCCTAATCCTCTGTCGAGACGGTCGTGTCCGGTATGGCATGAGGGGGTATGTCGCGTGGTGTTTCTGTCTGTTGGTTGAAGTGTATATTGTTATGCTAATCATGCAGGGAATATTTAAACCTCCTGAGTCGACCGTAGATCGAGTCTTGTTCCGGTAACCCCCATACTTGTTTCGTGCTGCCACTTGTCCCTGCCATAGGTAGGGTACGGTTCAGTAAGTTGTCAACCCTTTTCCTAGCACACACCGTACAGAGAGGCCATGGTGGAAGATACCAGAGGCATTCGGTAGGCATGCCACCTGGTCCGGGAGCACGGGTTTTTCGGTTGTAGCCGAAGGGGTAGCTCCCCTAGTTTGCGCGCGGTATAAATTTTGTGATCCATGTTACGTCGAGGTTGTAGCCTCCCAACTTAGAGTTTCGCTTAACGGGTGTCGTGGGTGATTCCAGACACCGGTAAGTTAGGCTGGTGTGTGCGGATAGGTGTGTTTTCAATTAAAAGGCCGTAGACAGAATTAGTCCCGATGGACTAAAGGAATCAGTTACTCGTGGGCAAAGAGTACACTCTCTGCAGAGATTAAAACTATTCGAATAGCCGTGTCCAAGGTTAAGGACTACAGTCTGGGATGGGTCAAGTGTCGGTCTTAGTGTCGGTCTTCGGAGGAGAAACTGTTAAACCAGAACTGGGATAACGACTTGTGACTTGTGATGATCATGATTATTATTTGTTGTGGACTAACCCGTTATATTATTGGAATTATCGAGTATCCCTGGGATGGTTCTACCTCCTGTATATTCACTATGATTAATTATAAGCCCTTTATGTGGTGTCGCTGAGACGCCCGACTGTGGCATGCTTGTTATTTATTTACTTTATAAGCCCTTTATGTGGTGTCGCTGAGGCCTCGACTGTGGCATGCTTGTTATTTATTTACTTTATAAGCCCTTTATGTGGTGTCGCCGAGACGCCTTTGATCGTGGCATGCTTGTTATTTATTTACTTTATAAGCCCTTTATGTGGTGTCGCTCGACGCCTTCGAGGCATGCTAAATGCGTGCTTACTAACCTTCGAGGCGCCGCTTGCATAATCTGATCGGTGCATTTTATGACTACTACGGTATTGCATATCCATATATATAAACAACCTGCTTGCATGCATCAGAGATTTTATTTTTGTGACTGACGTCATGATCATAAAATATTTCAGAACATATATTATTGTTGTTATATTATACCCGTGTTCATAATGTTTGCGAGTACATTCAAAAGTACTCACGGGCTTGTCCCTGGCTATTGTCTTGGCTCGATTTCTTGCGCGGAGAGGAGCGACCGTGATGACAGCCCCGGAACCTAAGCAATGGTGATAGCAGCCTCGCGAAGATAGGAGTTATCCTGGTCAGCTGTTCCTGTGGAAAATGGAGTCCCATAGACGCTAATGATCCACAAACCGCATCCGCCATCAACCACTAGAAACCATTTGTTGTACTCACATGCCAGAATGGTCTTGTACTGCATATTTTGTATTTTTCTTGGAATTTCTGTATCAAGTTGGTGCCTCATCAGCTAACAGTAATCACAGGGCTGGTGAGCGCAAGGGCCATTTTCGGAAATTAATACCGGAAAACCGGTCGCGACAAACTTGGTATCGAGCTAGGCTGACCATTGGCTAATCCTATCTTAGCCAGGTCGAAAAACCTAGGTAAACCAACCCATCAGACCTTAACCAAACCCCGACCAAGCTTCTCGTGCAAGATAGCCACACAGTGAGCCTGACACCTTTTGACAGTCGGTGCCCAACCTATCAACTTAGCCTGTCGATCACGAGCCAGTGACCGACGCCCTATATGTCCCATCCGCAAGCGTGCGAAGGAAGACTCCGTCCCCTTTTCTATAAAAAGGGCACGCTAGCCTCAACCCAAAGACAAAGACAGCCTCTCCCCCGAACCAAGCCATAATGCCTGGCCCCGTAGTGCACAATGAGACCACAGCAACCAACCTTGGAGGTTTTGTGACCATACTCGCAAACCTCACCCGTCGTGTTCATCGGGAGGGCTTGGACGGAACAGGTGATGGAAACGAGGCCTGGCGTACCGCACAACGGAGGAAATGGACCTCCTACGTTCGGAACGGGGTCCTTTTGATCAGGAGGGGTGTGGTGTGCCGCAAAACGGAGGAAACGGACCTCCTACGGTCGAAACGGGGGTCCTGTTGATCGGGAGGGGTGTGGCCTACCGCAAAACGGATGAAACGGACCTCCTACGGTCGAAACAGGGGTCGTGTTGATTGGGAGGGGTGTGGCGTACCGCAAAACGGACGAAACAGACTAGTGTTGGAGCGCTATGGTTGAAACGGGGGTCCTGTTCATTGGGAGGGGTGTGGCGTACCGAAAAACGGGACTCCACGGGATACTGTTCATCTCCACCGTCGACCTCCTCCAGCCTCCACGGGCTACCGTCGACCTCCTCCAGCCTCCACGGGCTCCTGTTCATCCAGCCTCCACCGCGCGCTACTCCACCGCTACTGTTCAACCACCCCTCCACGGGCACCCCTCCACCTTCTACTGTTCATCCAGCCCTCCATACCACGCGGTCCTGTTCAACCACCCCTCCACGGCCACCCCTCCACCGTCTACTGTTCATCCAGCCCTCCATACCATGGGGTCCTGTTCATCCAGAGGCAATGCCACCACTCACTGTTCATCCAAACTCCCCCGCAACGCTCACTGTTCATCCAATCGATCGGCTTCAGTTAGCAGCAGTAGCGAAGGAATCGCTCGATCGGGTTCAGTTAACAACCATCGATTGATCGCTCAGGTTCAGTAACGTGTAGCCTGCAGTGCAATCGCTCGGGTTAAGTTAGAGCCCAACGCCTCGCTCGGGTTCAGTTGGAGCCAACGCCTCGCACACACGCGCGTACGTGTACGAGAGAAATGCGCATCGCTCAGCCCCCGACCTCCCATCGTAACCGGCAACTCCCCGAAATTTTCCTCCCCCTCGCTTCTACCATGGTTTTTTCCATCATGGACGGCCCAAAGAATGTCATGCAGCTGCGTCTCCGGCCCGCCCAGGACGAAAAGCCCATTTTCGGTCATGACTTTTTGTCATAGAAGTAGGAGCCCGCCACATCTATGATGATACCTGGTTTTGTCACAATTATCGTCATAGAAGTGTCATATGTATGACAGGAAAAAAATTCGTTCGGCCCAAAATGTCACGGATGTGTCTTTTTTTTGTAGTGATCTCAGGCAAGTAGATAGACAAAGAGAATTACGTATGTTGTCATAAAGGTTCAACCGATAGAAGATCTTCGTGGAATATGTAGGAATCAATATGGGCATCCAGGTCCCGCTATTGGTTATTGACCAGAGAGATGTCTCTGTCATGACTGCATAATTCCCAAACCCGTAGGGTCGCACGCTTAACGTTCGTTGACGCTAGAGTAGTATTGGGATATTTGATGAATGGTAACCAAATGTTGTTCGGAGTCCCGGATGAGATCCCGGACGTCACGAGGAGTCTCGGAATGGTCGAGAGGTAAATATTTTTATATGGGAAGTCATATTTTGGGTTCCGAAATAGGTGCAGTTTTTTTGGTATTGTACTGGGAAGCTTCAAGAAGGTTCCGGGGGAATCCAGAGGGGTCCGGAATTCCAAAGTGGGTTCACCACGACCCAAGGGCTACCATGGGCTGCGGGAGGCGCCCTGGCTTTATTGGGCTAGGCGCATCAAGTCCTCAAAAGCCCATGTGGCTAGGCAAGGCAAAAAAGGAAGGAGTCCTAGTAGGAATAGGATTGGACTTGGAATCCAAGTCCTCTCCCCCTTAGATGCGCCTTAGGGCATGGAGGAGCTGTTTCCCATGCCCCTCCACCTATATATAGAGGGGAGGGGCACCCCAAGAGGATATACCAAGCCCTTGGCGCCCTTCTCTCTCCCGTCACTCCGTAGCTCCACCGCCTCATCCCGACGACGCTTAGCGAAGCGTTGTCGGTGCTCCACATCACCACCATGCCGTCGTGTTGGTTGTGATACCATCTACTTATCCTCTCCCGCTTGCTGGATCAAGAAGAAGGAGACGTCATCGAGCCACATGTGTGCTAAACTCGGAGGTGCCGTCCGTTCGGCACTAGATCGGTTGGATCGTGATCGGATCGCGAAGAGTACGACTACATCAACCGCGTGGCAAACGCATCCGCTTAGCGATCTACAAGGGTACGTAGATGCTCTTCCCCTCTCGTAGCTATGCATCTTCATGGATAGATCTTACGTGTGCGTAGATTTTTTTTGTTTTCCATGCAACGTTCCCTAACAGTATAATAGATATCCCCATCAAAACCGTGATACTCCCTCCATTTACAAATATGTTTTGAATATTTTAATATGGACTTTATACGGACTGAAATGAGTGAACAAACACACTAAAATGTGCCTATATACATCCGATTCAGAAAAACATTAGAACATCTTATATATATATATATGAATGGAGGGAGTAACATTCTCAGATAGAATAGATATCCCCACTAGAACCAAGACAATCAACCCATTGAAATCCTCTGCTCAACCCTGCCAATCGCAATATCTAGCATATCAAGTGTTGCACAAGTATATATAGCCTTATCCTCAACAATTTCACTGGGGTGTGACACTGCAACATATTGAATTGCAGGTTGAGGGACCAAGGGAGGATATAATTAACAAAGATGAGCTTATAAGTGGAAAATCAAAATGCCCTGCAACTATGATAAAAAATGAAACCCCTGTAATTTATGCAGAAATAAACAGTACCTTCATAGGCAGCATGAGCAATGATTAACAACATGTAGAAATCCCAACAAAAATATCAGTTGAGCACATAAGCTACGTTGTCAATCACTAGTTCAAGGAGACTATCTATATCAATCAATCAGCTTGTAAATTAACCTAAGCCATTGAGTAAGCTATGAATATACTGATTTTTTTTTTTTGCTTTTGCATATATATGTCTTCCCAGCCTCTTGAGGAAGGCAGAGTTTTCTTTAGCACATATGACTAAATCGAAGTCGATCGAGGGGATTTGGGTGTTGTGCATTACCTTCTCATAAATTATAGGAGTACATATAAATGCTACACCGGCGCTTCAACATGTAATAGCAGGAAGACTTTGCCATGCACTTTCCATGTTAACATATGCCATCATCCAGTCTTAAAACACACACATCAATATTTTCCGAGGTGCATATGACACATGGATGTTGATAGGTGAAAAGAGGAGCAAGGCTAAAAAAGAACTTCAAGATGTATTCACTTGTGGAGGCACACATTCATAAGACAACTATCATGCAGCAAGAATTTTTTTACATAGATGCAGATCAAAGCAAGCACCTATCGCCAGTAAAATCAGTGAGTTATGTGTTTGTACCTTTTTGAGGATCCAGTATAGTTGACAGTGATCTCTGGGGTTAAATGCAGACTACTAGAGCAGGTATTTGCTAAGGACATTTCTAACCGATCCCCTATAACCGATTAGTGGAGTAAAATTCCGGCATCTAGCCGATCCCCAATCAGCCGTTAGTGGAGTATATTTTAACTCTGGCCCTAAAAGTTTCCCTATTTTTACTCCATCGTCTAGCGGCCAAGTAAAACGCTGCGCCCTCTCTCTCGCATCCGCCCCGCAGCTGCATCTTCGCTAGCGCGCCTCCCGCCGGCCTCGCCACTACCTAGTTCCATCCCTTGCCCTCCGCCGAATCAAGTTGAAATGTCATCACCATTGTTGATTCGTCTGGTTTCTTTCAAGTTTCTTCTTTTTCTAGCGTCCGCCGCATCTCACCTTGCTTGCGCACCGCTGCAGGTCACCTTCCGCTCGCTGGTTCAATCTAGACCATGCCGATTGGCTTGTGCACCACCACTGCACCCCAAGTGTTCGAAGAATTGCCTAGTTGAGTTTTTTTGTTTGTTTCTCTTTGAATCGAACCGTTTGGATTGAACCGAACCGTTTGGATTGTAGACGAAGAGGTTGAGGGAGATGGCATTGGAGGCTCGTCGTCATCCGAAGAGGAAGAAGACGATGATGCCTTTGACACCGTTTTAGGCATGATTTTCAACGATGATGTTCGGTGACCGAGGAGAGGATCAAAATTTGGCCGCATACACATCAACCGTGATAGAGCGGAGGGCCATGCCAAGATCATGAGAGATTACTTTGATCCAAACCCATCCTATCCAGAGAAGTACTTTCCCGACGCTTTCGGATGCACACAAGTCTTTTTCTGACCATTGCAAAAGTCGTTGAGACATATGATGACTAGTTCAAACTCCGGAGAAATGCATGTGGAGAGATCAGTGCAAGCCCTCCGATGAAATGCATTGCGGCTGTTCGAGTCTTGGCATATGGGTGTTCTGCTGATGCAATTGATGACTATGTACGCATTGGCAAAGACACAATCTTGGAGGCAGTTCAAAGGTTCGCCAAAGCAGTGACCGCTGTCTTTGGCCCGGAGTACTTGAGAGCACCAACCGAGGAAGACACCCAGAAGCTGATGACTGAGAGTGAAGCAAGTGGATGGCTAGGGCAGAACTACTCGATGGGTTACTACCTTGCGAATGGCATCTATCCATCATGGTCCACCTTGGTCAAAAAAATTACGTGTCCAAAAGGTAACAAAAACACTCACGTCGCCCAATGTCAAGAAGCTACAAGGAAAGGTGTGGAGAGAGCCTTCGATGTGATTCAGAAGCGCTTTGCAATTGTTTGCGGCCCTGCCGAGTATTGGAACTCCAAGGTTCTATGGCGAATCATGACTTGTTGCATCATATTGCATGACATGATCATTGAAGACGAGAGCGATATGCTTGATAACTTTCGGTACATCACCAACGGGACTCCGGTTGAGCCAGAGTATGATACGAAGAGGATACTGTCATTTCTTGAGCATCCTCGGAAGACTGAGAACCGTCAAATTCATACTCAGCTCCAACAAGATCTTGTTGAGCATCATTCGCAACGTCTAAGCGAGTCCTAGTTGTTCTATGAAATGCTATTTGCTATATTTGAACCGCTCGGCGTGTTTAAATTTGAATAACTCGGTTTCTAAACTTTGATTTCTATTTGTAAACTATATTCATAATTTGGCTGAACATTCAAATTTATGTTTAGTTTCTATATGTGTGATATTATGTAGTTGCAATTTATACTATAATTGCAAAGTTCAGAAAAACACTCCGTTATATTTAGGGGATCGACTAGGTCCGGCAAAAACTTAGGGGAGTATATATACTCCACTAAGCCTTTTACACCACTAAATTTTCAGGGATCGGTTAGAGATGCCCTAAGGACATAAAAGAGCACATACAATTTCTAAACATACCATGATAATAGGAGCCTCTACTCCGAGAGTGACGTTTTGACACATGGGAGCGTGCGCTCCTAGTTTTTTAAAATGTGTTTTAAACGTATATTTAAATGTTAAAAAACTCCTAACAAAAATTTGGCACGTACATGTCGATATTGTACATGCTTACAAAGTCGTTTCGCGAAAAAACCGACAAGTTATGCGGTCTGTGTGAAAAAGACAAAATCCGGTGTTAAAAAGTGCTTTTCACAAGACATATTTTTGTCTTTTTACACAAGCCATAAAAAATGTCAGTTTTCTCCAAAATTTGACGTGCACATATATAATGTCGAGATGTATTCGCCAGATTTTTGTTTGGAATTTTTTTTACACTTTGAAATATATTTTTCGATGGCAGGAGCGCACACTCCCATGTGCCAAAGCGAATTTCTGGTTTATATATGATATATTTGAGGTCGACATAGCAAAATATAGCAATCGTACCATTACCAACTATCGATGGTTCAATCACCACCAGAGCTATAGGATAGATGATAGTGTTGCTTGACACACGAAAATGAACCAATCATTAACACTGAACATCGGCCTAATTACCTAAGCATTGACGGGCATCTCACTTCCAGGCTGGGTACGAGTAGTCCTTCCTATTGTTCCTGAAACCGCAGCACCCAGAAGAGTAGACGGCATCGAGGAATATGACGTTGATGGTGTTGATCTTCTTCCAGCCATTGTTCAGGTTAGCACGCATGCCAGCCTTGCATGGCTGGCAGTCTTTGCAGAGCGCCCTCTCGCCATTCGACCACGTGTTGCAGTCGCTGTCATTGGTAGAGTTGCCGAGGTTTGGTCCAGACGGTCTCACTCTGGTAGGTGTAGTTGCACCCAGTTGGGGGTTTGCAGCATCCAGACTGCACACAAGATAGGTCTGTGTTTGTTGCAAAAAACACAACTTGGTAACTCGGAAGCAGTTTTAACACTGTCGAAAACACAATTCAAAGTCAAATGTATGATGGTCTACATGTGAGTATCATTGACAAGCGGTATAGAAGCATCCTTCAGGGTAAGATCAAAAATCAAATATCTATATACGGAGTAATTAATTTCTTTAGGCCGGATACGTCGGGCACGGTGTCTTTCCCGGACAGCGGCACGCCACCAATCCATACTCTGCAAAACATGAGCATGCATGTTCATTCCACGGTCATGACAAATAATAAGCATTCCTATTGTCATCTCATGCACCAAAACACAATCGTCCACTGTCAACAATTTTTTTTAAAAAAAGGAGAAATACCCCCGGCCTCTGCATTCGGTCGATACATACGGTCAATTTATTAATTATTAGCACAAAACCTTACAAAGTCGTACAACAGTAAGACCAAAGCCACCATCTTCGCAACCTCTGTCGCTACTCTTATCTAATCGATGAAGGTGCCGATGGTCCGGGCCTAATACCAAACAGACCTTGCAGCCAAACCTAACATCTAAGACACGAGGTCCCAACACGACACTGCCGGGTATGGGCACCCACCAGTCCGGCGTGCTCCTCAACCAAAGCCACTGCCGTATGAGGCCGCCACAACCACCTACCACATATCCATCTTGAGTCAGATCTTTGTAACGGCCTTGCCGTCTCGCTGCCGCCGACGCCACCACGACGCCAGACGGCGTCGACCTCTTCTTGGCGTGTCCGTCACCACACATCCGACGCCAAGCCTCCGCTGCTCCATGCCGCCAAGAGCCGCCGCCAAGAATATGTAGAAAGAAACACCGCTCCACCGCAAGGGAGGCAAGACCCCCCCCTCACTGCAGACCCTTCCATCCGATCCCAATGTCCTTGGCGTCGCCTCCAGAAGGTTACGGTGCAGGCGCCACGACGCCCGATCCGCATCGGATCTTGGGCTTTCACCCGGACATGGGTCCGAGAGGAGAGATGGTGCCCTCAGCAGCGCCCCCAAGAAGGAAAGCGGCGCCAAAAATCGGCGTCGCTGCTGCCGGCCAGCCAAGGCGGCCAAGGTTTCCTCCGGACACCGATCTGCTCCACCAGAGCACACCGGAGGTGGATCCGGCAAGATCCAAACTGAACCGGGGACTAGGAAGGGATGCATGGAAGGGAAAGGGGCAATACCTCCAGATCTGGCACGCCTGCGGCTCGCCGTCCTCACGGCCGAACCCTCAGGCACGCCGCACGCCACGCCAGCAGGGCCGCCGCCCTGGATCCGATGGCCTCACTGTCAACAATTGCATATCTCAAATAATAAGAACAAGCAACCAATCTGTACCCTGTAGTGCCATAGTACGTACAACACCCATTTGATAGGATCTCACTCAGGAGTATATGGATTAACAGCTCAATCTCTCGAATACAGGCTCGATTTGGTTACAAGAATGGCGATGCGAGAACTAGGGTTCAAGGAAAGGGAAAGGTAGCCGCCGCCGATTCGTTCGGTGATCCACTGGATGCTTCTTCCTCTGAGAGCTGGGGCTTAAGTAGTCGCCGCGTGGGCACAGCCCTTGCCACCCACTCGGCCCAACACTCGCTTGGTGGCCACGCTGCATGCTTGGGCCGTGCAAGTGGGTTGGGTCAACTTCAGGGCGTTGACATCCTCCCCTCCTTGACCAGCGGCTTGCCCCCAAGCCGCCGCCAGAGGAAAACGAGCATGAAGTTCTTCTTTATCTTCCCAGGTGACACCCATGGTTGAGGGATTGGACCAGCGGACTTGTACTTGCTCTACAACTGCACCTCTGCTCTTGCGCCATCTTGTTTGAAGGATCTCCACAGGCACCGCCAAATCGTCAGTGCAAACTGGAAGCACGGGTGTAACAACCGTACCTGGGAGAAGGGCTTGGCGGAGTTGCGGTACATGGAACACGGGGTGCACCATTGAAGAAGCCGGCAGTTGGAGTTCATAAGTGTTAGGAGCCCTCCTAGCCTGTACGCGTACAGGGGCTGCCCCTTGGGCCAGCCCATGGACTTGGCCCATACGAGGCCATCGGTGCAGCTACTTCAGCGTGGCGCACAGAAGGAGAGGGTATCCAGTGGATCAGAAACGGCGGCGGCGGCACCTATCTTCGTGTTCCTCTTGTTCCTCATTCCCTGTAGCTCGTGTTGGCGATTGTAACTGAAGCTTGTATCCTGAATTCGTGAGCGATACTAATAGATCGAGAAAGGTTAGTACTAGTTCCTTACATCTGGTATCAGAGACCAGCCACCACTCCTTCCCTTGCGTTTCGCCAAGCTCGTCGGCATCGTGCAGCCATGGATCCATGGATGCAAGCGTATCTCGAGCGGATCGACGCCATGCTCGACGCCTACACCGACGCCACCAGGTCCCTCACCGAGAAAGTGGACGCTCTGGTCGTCGCCTGGCGGCCAGACCTGGAGAAGCGGTCCTCCCACACCGCCGTCATCCACACTCCACCAGCGCCGACTCCTGCGCTCAAGACCACTACTGAGGCATCGGCGCCCGTCCCTGACACCTACTACTCCACCACCAAGGCCAAGGGGATCCCCACGGTCGCCCATGATGCAACTCCGGTCTGCATCCCGATGGTGCCCGTCAGCTGTTCGACGGAGTGCTCGACCCAGGTCGACGCCGTTGACAGTGTCGACGAAGCCCATGGCACCGCCACCGTCGCAGCGAAGGTTCGTAACACCACCACCGCACTCGGCCCCGAGCTCGTGGTCGACCTCTACAACACCACGGCGGCCATCAAGGTAGCCACCTGTGGTCACCACGACAAGTTCGACGGCCTCAACATCCCCGTGAAGGCTAGCATCAGCCTGCCGCCCCACGTCCAGGATGCATTCCCAAATTATTCCACAATCAGCAACCATCGTGCCGCTGTTGCTGGGACGTATGAGTATGCACTCGTGGAGGCCACTCCATACGTCGCCATGAGCTTGCGGTACTCCCAAGCATCTCCTCCTTCATGAACAAGGGCCACAAGGCCTCTGCTATTCTGCACGTGTCGCTGCTCCCAGCAGCCGCACCGAGGCTCATCACCAACCTCCTTCACTCAGGTAGAGACGTTGGCGATTCGATGCGGCTATTCCGGAACCATGACCTGGATGTCTCACCGCCCACAAGGCACGAAGGGCTGCCGATACGGCCGATGCCATGGCCGTCAATTCTGGTGCATCATAGTGCAGAGGGGAATGAGATTCGACCCACTCCGTGGCCATCGTTTTCTTGCTCTCATGAAGGTATGACTCTGAATAATGAAAGTCTGCTGCCTCATGTTACATGTGTGCTGAAGAAATTACTTGCTAGAGGATGCATTGATTTCACACTCGGAAAGACTGCTTTACCCAGATTTCACGTTGATAATTCCGCGTATAGTTCTAAGCAAGTTGGTGATCTTTTGGTGCGCCGACGGTGTGTGATACTGAAGCATAGGGGCTGCCTAAAACCTTTGAGCAGCAACACTGAAGTACCCTATTGGTTTGATTACTTCATCAGCAGAAGTCCACAAATACCCCAGGCAATGTATTGCCAACTGGAAAAGGAGTTGAAACCTTCTTGGCTGCTGAATTATTTATCTGTCGTCCTGAATTCTTTCTCAACATTCTCAGGATATTTGCCAAGGGTACAACAGGTGAAACCCAGTATTTTTTTGAAGGTTGTTTGTAGGATATGTACAGTGCCAATAGATATTCTTATTCCGAGCCAACCGGTTAATCCTATTACCTCTCTGATGGTTGTCCATTGCTGTGACCTGATTCCCATGGAAGAGCACTTCAATTGTGTGCAAAATACCAAGTTGCAGTCTTGCTATTCACTGGCTGGAAGAACATATACTGATAAACGGTTAAGTCAAAAAGGTTCCGAGGGAATTGAGTGCTTGGATATCTTGTTGATCAGTCTGCAGTGTATTGACGACCACCTAGCAGAAATTATGTTCGATGAGATTGCGCTGCAGCTTGCTGTACATTGCAAGGAATTTGGCATTGCAGGAGAGGTGTTGGGCAGCTATGTTTTTCCTGTTGCTTCAGTGGAGCACTCACCCTGTACTTTTGGGCAGCTTATCCTATTTGTGTCAATGCACTGGAACAATTTGTGTCAGAAGGGATTCAAAAGAAGTGGTCATACTGCAATCAGCTTACACATTGGCAATGCATGGGGACGGTGTTCCAGTCTCCTTGAAAATTGCATAAGGATCCTCCGAGGTCAATTATGGTGCTTGTGGTCTGTGAGACAGTACAATGAAGATTGTTGTTTCACTAAGCAGCCATTAAATGAAGGTAAAGAGTGGCTTTCGACACTATGTGCATGTTCTATTAGTACGGCTCTTGCACTAAAGTATTCCTATCTTGCGACAATGGATGCACATCTATTTCAGAGCATGCAGAGAATGGGATCCCTGAGAACAGATAGTTCAAGCATTATTTTTCTTCAGTCAATGCAACTTGAACCATATGCGCTAGTCTGCTGCGTTATCTTCTCATTGCAGTCCTCTTATGAATTATATGAGCATCGTGTACTGGAGCGTGCTGCTTTTTGTCATATTTCTGGGTGTGACAAAATGCAGGGGGCAAATCAGATTATGAGCATGTTAGTGATATGGAATTTTTTGAGTGAAGATGAATTTAAGGTGAATGGTCGTGTGGAGATGCCCAGATTCAGGAGTAATTCACTGGTGTGTGGAACTACTAGTTCAGTTGGGTTGACTGGATTGAAATCTGAGGATGTCGGGTCTAACTCCCTGGTGCCATATGTTTTTATTCATGTATTCGATTCTCTGCTCATTGATGCTGTTGATATGCTGGAATCTGACCTATGCAGCTACCAGCTGGGCGTGTCTTGGGATCCTGGAGGGCTTGCTTTGTTGTTGCTAAGGAAGTTGACTCGATGGAAGGTCTTTCAAGGAGGGAGGTGCGCCATGATCTTGGTTGCCCGCGGTCTTCTCACCTTCCTAGCTTCTACGCTTCAGTCATCGACAATTATGATGGTGGAGCTGATCAGCATGAGAACACATGCCATGGGGGTTATAGTTCCCTCTACCTGCTCCGATCAAGAACATTTCTCAAGGAGGGAGGGGTGTCATTGCTGTCACAGACCGCTTCGCGCAAGGCTCCATCGACCACAAGTACTACATTGACTGCAACAACTACTACTTCCTCGACAGTTCCTTCGGTGGGATCGCAATCGTCCATGACTACTACTCCCATGTTGTTAAAGCAATCTCTGCCTTCGGCTGCCACTGCGACTTTGAGCCAGTCAAGGACCATCGAGTGCAATGGGACCCGGGCGGTTTTCGGTGGCGCCGGCTTGGGGTCAAGCCGGATTTCAAGGAGGGAGGGATGTTAGGAGCCCTCCTAGCCTGTACGCGTACAGGGGCTGCCCCTTGGGCCAGCCCATGGACTTGGCCCAAACGAGGCCATCGGTGCAGCTACTTCAGCGTGGCGCACAGAAGGAGAGGGTATCCAGTGGATCAGAAACGGCGGCGGCGGCACCTATCTTCGTGTTCCTCTTGTTCCTCATTCCCTGTAGCTCGTGTTGGCGATTGTAACTGAAGCTTGTATCCTGAATTCGTGAGCGATACTAATAGATCGAGAGAGGTTACTACTAGTTCCTTACAATAAGCCACGTCGTTGATCTTGCGGATGATAGGAAACGGCCCGTAAAACTTGAACGACAGTTTGTGATTGGCGCGGGGAGCAACAGATGTTTGAATATATGCCTGCAGCTTCAAGTATACCTGGTCACCCACTTGAAACATCCTGATCGAACGCTTCTTGTCCGCCTGGTGTTTCATGCACTGCCGAGCTCTGTTGAGGTGCTGCTGGATGAGGTCTTGAACTACGCGACGCTCCTCCAGCCATGACTGAAGTGAAGGTACAGACGCTCCTCCAGCCATGACTGAAGTGAAGGTACAGACACGGTTGTTTCTGCTGTGAGACCCCAATGCCTCGGCTCGTACCCGTACAGCGCTTTGAACGGCGACATCCCAATAGCAGAGTGTGAAGAAGTGTTGTACCAGAATTGGGCGAGAGGCACCCAGAAGCTCCATCGTCTTGGGCACGCGTGTGTAAAGCAGCGAAGGAAAGTCTCCAGGCATTGATTGACTCGCTCGGTTTGCCCGTCAGTTTGCGGGTGATTAGCTGTACTCATCCTCAATTCAGTGCCTGCATAGCGGAACAGCTCTCGCCAAAAGTGGCTGGTGAACACCGGATCGCGGTCAGAAACAATAGCACCCGGGAACCGGACGTGGAGTTTCTGCACCCGAACTCATATGAGCTCGGGTGAACAGTAAAATCGAAAAAAAATAAAAAAAATCAAAAAATTCCAAATTTTTTTTGGTAGAAACATTGACAAAAGTTTTAAGTGCTTGCAAAAATTCGTCATGAAATCACATTTCTAGAAGGCGTGGCAAAAAAACAAAATCGGTACTCTGAAAATGCTACTTTCAAAAGCATTTTGGAGGCTGAATTTGTTTTTTTTGCCACGCCTTACAGGAATGAGATTTCATGATGAATTTTTGCAAGCACTTAGAACTTTTGTCAATGTTTCTCTGAGAATTTTTTTGGAATTTTTTTTGAATTTTTTTCGATTTTACTGTTCACCGAGCTCAAATGAGCTCGGGAGCAGAAAGGCACTTTCGCCGGGAACCCATGAAGCTTGTAAATCTGTGACATGTAGAGCTGGGCCACCGTTGCTGCCGTGTAGGGATGCACCAGTGGTAAAAAGTGAGCAAAGCGAGTCCGCTTATCCACCAGAACCCACAAGCAGTTGTATCTTCCCGACTGGGGCAGGCCGTCAATAAAGTCCATTGTTATAAGCTCCCAAGGCTGCGAAGGAATTGGTAAGGGTGTGAGCAGTCCTGGTGCGGCTGCGCGGTCCGGTTTGGCCTGTTGACAGGTAGGGCAGCAGGCAACATATTGCTTGACATGGATCTTCATCTTGGGCCACGCATAAGCGATGGCGCTGCGCTTTGTCGTCCTTTGGGAACCCCGAGTGACCCCCGAGAGCGCTGTCGTGGAAGGCTGAGATGATGCGTTGCTGAAGAGCAGTTGATCCTCCAAGCCAAATGCGATCTCGAAAGCGAAGGACGCCTTGGTGCAGACTGAATCTCTTCTTGGGGTCAGGGCGAATGGAGAGCTGCTCCAGCAGTTTCTGTGCGTGAGGGTTAGCATTGTAGCTGTTGACAACATCCTCCAACCAAGCCGGCTGGCACGAAGTGATGGCAGACCGCTGCTTTGGTTGCAACGTCGGGTGGCCTGGGCAGTGCCCCGAACGTGCCCCCCAGCACCTCCTCTTGCAAGAGCGCCAACGAGCACGCCGTGTCCAGGTCGGGTGGCCTCTGGACTAGCACCACAGCTCGGATGTCGGTCCTCAAGCCCTCCACAAAACGAGTGAGAAAGTGGTAAGGATGAATAGAGTCAGAATAGGAACTCAAGTGATTAATGATCATCTCAAATTTTTCAATGTAATCAGCTACTGAAGTGGTCTGTCGCAATGAATAGAATTGGCGAATCAGCATTTGGTGCCGATCCCGCCCAAAATGGGTGCACAACAGAGAAGTAAATGCGTCCCAATCAAACTCCGACAGGCGCTTCTGAATCGTTTGCAGCCAAACTGATGCAGTCCCAGAAAAATTGAGCGCCGCCATGGGAACCCAAAACGCTGTATGAATACCGAACATGGAAAAGTACTGTTCGCACAGGGTTTTCCAGAGGTTCGGGTTCTCACCCGTAAATTGAGGGAATGAGATCGACGGGTGTGCTTGGCCCAATCCAGCGAGCATCTGGCTCGCATGAGCAAAAGGAGAGGCCATAGATGGAGACAAGAGAGAATCGGACTGACCGCTTGCCGGGAGCGGCGGCGGCGTCTGAAACGATACCGCCGACGGCCCCCGTGATGTATTGAAGACGCCGTGGCCATCAAGCCCTCGCTGATGGGTCGCCGCGCCGGGCACGGGTCCGGTGTGGACTCCGTGCGTCGCAGGCGGTTGTTGATGCGGCTCTTGCGTCGAGGGTGGTTCCTCGCCCTCCTTGGGCGCCGTGGGCCGAGCGAGCTGCAGCGCCGTCACCGCGTCGCTCAGATCCGCCACGCGACGCTCCAGATCGGGCCGCCACTTGAGGACCTCGTCGATCTTGGCGGATGTCGCCTGCTGGGCCTTGGTCTGCGCGTCCATAGAGGCCTCGATCTTGGCCTCCAGCTTGGTGAGGAACGCAGAGACGCTTGGATCCATGGCTTCGAGGTGCGCTCGAGCTTGATGTAGACTCCTGGTCTCCACGAGACGCGCCAGAACGCCACGGATAGGGTGGAGTTTGGTCTCTGATACCAGATGATAGGATCTCACTCAGGAGTATATGGATTAACAACTCAATCTCTCGAATACAGGCTCGATTTGGTTACAAGAATGGCGATGCGAGAACTAGGGTTCGAAGAAAGGGAAAGGTAGCCGCCACCGGTTCGTTCGGTGATCCACTGGATGCTTCTTCCTCTAAGAGCTAGGGCTTAAGTAGTCGCCGCGTGGGCCTGGGCCGCTGCCACCCACTCCGGGCTCAACGCTCGCTTGTTGGCCACGCGTGCACGCTTGGGCCGTGCACCGTGGGTTGGGTCAGCTTCAGGGACGTTGACACCATTTAACTTACAATCAAATGCTTAGTAGTATAGAACTGGTTCTACCAGTAGCCATGAATAAATTCCATCCAGCAGATTAGGCAGTGGACACATGCCTTGGAGTCCACCCAGGAGCTCGAGGGTTCATCTTGCCGGTGAATTGCTTATACGATTGGGGGTGAAGTAGTGAACCTTCTCTTTTCCGCCGCCACCACCGCTTGGGTCGCACAGATCTGTGCCTCCACGCTCAGGTCCGCCGTCTGCATTTGCTGCTGCTCTACTCCCCACTGCGTCTGGGTAATGCAGGGCTCCGCCATCGGGATATCACTGTCATTCACCTCCTCAAGCACCGTGAATCTGATTCCCCAAATGCGGAAAAAGGAACGTTGATCTTAGCAGTGGGTAACATGAACACGATCGATAGCACACGATTCGGCTGCATCAGGAACTCCCATCTCGTGGATATCAGCAGCTCCTTCACACGGCGGCAGGGATCCAAGGCACGGCAACCTCGCTGATCGGAAATTACTACCCCTGCCCCCGCACGGCAGTAGCTCCGTCAAGACGGCGGCATCGACCCCACATCGGAATCTATGGTCGCCCTCACCTGTCACCTCCGTGGACAACGCAGCGAGCGCCGTCAGCGCTGTGAGCATGGTGAACAACAAACAAGGTGTCCTTTTTTCCATTTGATTTGATACTAGTAGATCAGAGTACACGATATATAGGGCTTATAACGCCGCCCACAGTCCCACACACACACTCACTGGCCAGCCACTATCCACTAGCACGACGTCGACATCTCGAAGTCAGGCGCGCGCCATCTGGAGGTCGCAGCGGAAGAAGGGAACCGGCTCGCCCTGGCCGTTCGCTCGGCGGCGGCGGCGGATGCAGACGACGGCGCAAGCGATGATGGCGAAGAAACAGGCAACCGCCACGGTGGCCGCCAGCGCCACGGCCACCTTGTGGAGCGGGCTGGGCGGTGGCGCGGGAACCGGCGGCGGCGAGGAGGAAGAGGAGGAGGTGCGCTCGCGGTGGCGCCATCTGGTCGTGGTGGTGGTCGTGGAGGAATGCCAAGTGCGCCGATCAAGGTAGGCCGGACGGCGATTTATAGGGAGATTGGGCAATTGTTGCGTGGACGCCGCGCCAAGCTCTGCCCGGATTTGGCCATGGATTGCTAGTGGAGGCCTCTCCAGCACGCTGCACAGTGGTTCTTCGCAATTTGGGTTGCCTTGTTTCGTGCGACTCAACGCAATTGACTCTTTGGGATTGCTAGATGATGGATTATTCGTTTGGTGGCAACTCTGGCGGAAAGGAATAACAGAGCGACGAGTTTACTGAATTTCCGTGACTCCATCATGCAAGAACTAGGCACTTTTTGGTTTGCTGCTGAGATCAAGGGTGTAATAAGGGAGGCGGACCGAGGGGAACAACAGGCAATGCAACACACCCGCTCGCTTATCATTTCTGATCTGATCGATTTCACCTACTGCAGCGAAGAACCACTCGTCTGGCGTCGCAGGGGCAGCCGCGGTCGAACGCGTGGTAGGTGAAGGCGCCTTCGACGTCACACCTCATTCCCCACTTCTTGTGACCCGACATGTCCCAGAGAAGCATGTACCCTAAATCGTTGACAAAGCGTGTCCTGGTAGGAGCACCGTGATGGCGGGCGACGTTCGCAATGACCTCCCCGTTGCTCGCACCGCCATGTTCACCGTCGGCGAGCTCATCCTGGGGTTTTGGACCGGATTCCGGCGAACCTTACGGTGTGCTCGCCGGAGTTTCACCCAGGGGGTTGCGTCCACGACTGGGGCAATGGCGCGCGGTGCGGTACAGGGGCACACCGTGCCAGCTCGGTCAGAGGACCCTGGGCTCCTGGGTGTCGACGTCGCACCTCATCCCCACTTCTTGTTACCCGACATGTCCCAGAGAAGGATGTAACGTAAATCGTTGACAAACCTCGTCTTGGACCTCCCAGCTAGCCATTTCCCCAGGACCCAATGGACAGGAGCATCCCTAGTTGATGTAGTCGAATGATGTACAAGACGCTCGGGCAGAAGTGTAAACTCACAGCATCTCCAGCAGACGCGCGTTTGCGCGGCACGTTAATTTTTTTTTACAGCGTTTAAATAGCATTTTCGCTCGCTGGGCAGGTGTTCTGCTTTAGCAGAGGCGCTATATTTCGCGTTGTAGGTAACGCTCCAGCAGGGCGTTAAAATTACAGCGCCCACCGAGCACAAGCAACATTTCTCACTCAACATATAACCAAGAAGATCAAACACACATAAAATAAATCAACAATAAATAGTTCAATTATTAATATACTCAAACAAATAGTTTATCTTCCAATACAATAAATAGTTCAACAATACAACATTAAAGTATTTTTGTTGCCCATTCCATGCCTACCACTCCTTGATTAGATCCTTTTGAAGATCATCATGCGTTTCGTCGCGTGGAATGGTAGCATAGGAGGCAATAAATCAGGCCACCCTTGCAGCCCTCCTCTGCACTTGCACGGGACATCCCAACAACTCATACTGATAATAGTCTAAATCTTGCCCACACTCATTCTCGATGATTATATTATTCATGATCACACAAACGTTCATGATGTACCAAAGGATATTTTGATCCCAAAATCTAGCCGGTCCTCTAAAAATAGCAAATTGGGTTTGCAAAATTTCAAAAGCTCTCTCCACATCTTTTCTAGCCACCGCCTTAGCATTGTGGAAATCAAGATTTTTCTTACCTTGTGGTGCCATCAACGGCTTCACAAATGTTTGCCACCTTGGATGGATGCCATCCCTAAGATAGTAGTCATAGTTGTATGTATGACCATTTGCTACAAATTCCACCAGTGTAGTTTCACCATTTGCAATGTTAATTCATGAGTGGTGACCCATTAAGAACGTTGATGTCATTCAAAAGATCCCGACATTCCGAAAAAAGCATGCCAAATCCAAGTCTCCTGGTCGACCATCAGTTCAAGGATTATAGTGAAACCCTTTTTCTGCCCATGAAATTGTCCATGCCATGCCTTAGGACAGTTATTCCAACTTCAATGCATGCAATCTATTGAGCCAAGCATACCTGGGAACCCATGAGGTTTGTTCATCCGCAAAAGGCTTGCGGTGTCCTCAACATTGGGAGCTCTCAAATATTTCAGACCAAACACTTGCACAATTCCGACTGCGAAGCGCTTGGCACACATGATGGCTTGACTCTGACCCATGGCCAAGTGCTCATCAACTAGATCCGGCGAAATACGTATGCCAACATACACAAAGCAGCGAACACCTTTTGAAAGGTGTTATGCCCGACTTCTCCGACGACATTCCTCCTTTACTGAAAAACCCGACCATGGCTCGCCGTATTCTCAACATTGTGTTTTGACAACTCGATGCTCATCCTAAATTGACACGAAAGTAGGACTCGGGGTATGTGGGATTCTCCACAAAATAGTTTCTCATCAATCTGTTGTGGGCATCGATCCTATCCCTCCATAATTTCTGACGACCGGTAACCGAACCACCATGCTTCGGCTTTTTATTGACGTGCATAGCTAGGATAATTGCGAGGTCCTCCTCCTCTTGAATATCAAATTCTTCGTCGGAAGAATCCTAGGACAAATTCGTCTACAAAGTTGAATTTAAACTAATTTAAAACTACAAACAACATGCACCAAATTCATCTACAAATATGAAGTTGGAGCAATAGATGCCTTGCAAGTGTTTTGTCAAAAACCTTGTGGGCGCCAAGCTGCAAACGGCCGTCGGGCAATGTTCGTCGGAGGAACGGTGCGCTCGAAGGGCGGCGGCAAGGAGAGAAGGTGGAGTAAGCAACGGCAACGTGCGGGGATAGGCGGGGGAAGCGTCGACGGGTCGCCGGAGAAAATGGGGAAGGTGTGGGCGGTGGTGCTAGCGCTTGGAGGTTTTAGATCTGGCGGCTGGTGAGATTCATGCGCACGATTGCCATGTCCAGTGCGCGGGAGCGAGCGCATCAAATAAGCCGTGTGTGATGCCATTTTCCCCAGTGCGCGCGATTTTAGCGTGTCTACTAGAGCGTCGTTTCGGTCACGCGCGCAAAGTACTCGTTTTTTTACACCGCGTGGCTAAGATAACGCGCCTGTTGGAGATGCTCTCAGAATCTGTTGAAACAGGGCAGAAGTGTTACCTTGGACAAAGGAGGGATATGCTTTTTAAACCGAGAGCTATGGATGACTGGGTGAATCTTGTTGTGGTACGGTAGCTTCAACTTATAGGCCACCTCGCCCATGTGATGGAGCACTTTGAAGGGTCCTAAGGGCATATTCTCCAATGGCTACTTGCAGAAAACCTCCTGCATCCGTCCGCGGATAGGGGAGACCAGTCCGTGGACATGGATGTAGGAGGCAGCCATTCAATGCTAGCCGCATACATTTTTATCATAACTCAAACCAATTGGACGAAATTCGTGCAAACACATCTGGATTTCATGCGAATTAGACCAGATTTCATACAAACCTGGCGGAGTCGTACAAATCGGACGCAAATGGTTAGATTTTGGAAATATTTTAATTAATAAGTTAAAACTATGTGCACGTATGGTCACGCGGATCTCCACTTCCACGACACGGATACAACACAAGTCTATGGCCGGCCTCAGCAGATCCCTTCGTCACCGGACTGCCGGGAGTCCCAGAAGCATATTCTTCCCATGTATCGTCCCTATATCCGGCTGCGCCGCTCATCGGAGTGTGGCGAAGCGGGTGCTTCTGCCGGAGGGGAAGGGTGCTTCCGTGGACGCCCAAGCCAGGGTGTTCTAAGATAAAGAAGAAACCGGGCACGTCACCGGCTGCACAAGTCGGCGACTCGTCGGCGGTGGCCTTACTAGGACCCAAGCGGCGGCGGCCTCCCATATTCTAATTTCCCTCGAAGTTGCCAGCGGGCGTGGACATAGATGCGCTAGCCACCGACTCTTCGATCTCCTCCGCGTACCTGCCTTCTTTCTCTATCTGCATGGCACGGTTACGCGCGCGTCGACGTTGGATGGCCCGGTCGTAGGCACTGGAGGGGCGGTACGACGTAGTGTCATCCATGCCCGTGCCGCCGTGCTCCCTGAAGTGGCTTGAGACTGCATCAGTAGGAAGGGATGATGCAGCACAGCTACAGTAAGTATTTCCCTCAGTTATAAAACCAAGGTATCAATCCAGTACGAGAACCAAGCAACACTATGTAAATGGTACCTCCACATAAAGAACAAATACTTGCTACCCGACGCGTAAGAGAGGTTTTCAATCTCTCCACGGTAAAAACATAGATTGGTTTGTATGAGATTGGACAAATAGATCGCACAAGAACACAAAATAAAAGATGCAAATAAAAAGTGCAGCAAGGTATTTTTGGGTTTTGGGAATAATAGATCTCAAAACAAATGCTGTAAAAGATAGATCGGAAAGCAATATGATAAAAGATAGACCCGAGGGCCGTAGATTTCACTAGTGGCTTCTCTTAAGAAAATAGCGCACGATGGGTAAACAAATTACTATTGGGCAATTGATAGAAGAACAAACAATTATGAGGATATCCAAGGCAATGATCAATATATAGGCATCACTTCCAAGATTAGTAGACCGAAACGATTCCGCATCTACTACTATTACTCCACACATCGGCTGCTATCCAGCATGCATCTAGTGTATTAAGTTCATGGAGAAACGAAGAAAAATGTAATAAGAACGATGACATGATGTAGACAAGATCTATTGATGTAGGAATAGACCGCATCTTGTTATTCTTAATAGCAACGATATATCCGTGCCTCGCTACCCCTTTTGTCACTGGGTGAGGATACCATACGATCGAACCCATCACAAAGCACCTCTTCCCATGGCAAGAAAATTCGATCTAGTTGGCTTATCTAAACCAAAGATTCAAACAAGAAATATGAGGTTATAAATAATCATGCAGATAAGAGATCAAAATAGACTCAAATAATATTCATGGATGTAGATCTGATCATAAACTCAAACCTCATAGGATCCCAACAAAAAAAGTCATTATATCAAATAGATCTCCAAGAGACCTTTGTATTGACAAATAAAAAAGAGAGAAGAAGGCATCTAGCTACTGTCGATGGACCTGTAGGTCTACGGTGGACTACTCACACATCATCAAAGAGGCACCAATGAGGATGATAAACGCCTTCGTGATGCTGTTAGATTGGATCTCGTGGTTTTGGAAGTCGAGGCGGCTAGAATTGTGTTTCGACTGCACCTCTAGGGTTTCTGGAATTTCTAAGTACTTATAGAACGAAGATGCGGTGAGGACCTCCGTGGGTGCCATGATACTCAGGGCGCCAGTGGACTCTGGCTTGCCCTGGTGTATCGTGGGCTCCTCCAGGTGCTTCCTTGGCTCCCAAGTTGTCTTCTGGTAAAAAAATCACCAAAAAGTTTCGTTGCGTTTGGACTCCGTTTGGTACTGATATTCTCTGAAGTAAAGAACAAGCAAAAACAACAACTGGCACTAGGCACTATGTCAATAGGTTAGTGATGCGTTTCCAACGTATCTATAATTTTTGATTGTGTCATGCTATTATATTATCTGTTTTGGATGTTTTATATGCATTAATATGTTATTTCATATTATTTTTGGGATTAACTTATTAACCTAGAGCCCAGTGACAGTTCCTGTTTTTCCTTGTTTTTGAGCTTTATAGAGAAGGAATATCAAACGAAGTCCAAACGGAATGAAACTTTCGCGATGATTTTTCTTGGACCAAAAGACACCAGAAGGACTTGGAGACGAAGTCAGAACAGTCCTGAGGAGGCGACAAGCCTAGGAGGCGTGCCCTAGAGGGGCGCCCCTGGCTTGTGGGCCCCTCGAGGCTCCTCCAACCCTAATATTTGGCCTATAAATTCCCAAATATTCCCAAACCAACAAAAGCGTCCACACAAATATTTTTCTGCCGCCGCAGGCTTCTGTTCTCGTGAGATCCCATATTGGGGCCTTTTCCGGCCATCTGCCAGAGGGGGAATCGATCACGGAGGGCATCTATATAAACCCTATTGCCCTTCCAATGAAGCGTGAGTAGTTTACCACAGACCTACGAGTCCATAGCTAGTATATAGATGGCTTCTTCTCTCTCTTTGATCTTCAATACAATGTTCTCCTCAATGTTCTTGGAGTTCTATCTCATGTAATATTCTTTTACGGTGTGTTTGTCAAGATCCGATGAACTGTGGATTTATGATCAGATTATCTCTGAATATTATTTGAGCCTTCTCTAAACTCTTTTATGCATGATTTAATATCTTTGTATTTCTCTTTGAATTATCGGTTTGGTTTGGCCAACTAGATTGATTTTTCTTGTAATGGGAGAGGTGCTTAGTTTTGGGTTCAATCTTGTAGTGTCCTCACCCAGTGACATAGTAGGGGTAGTGGGGCACGTATACTAGTGCAGAACCGGGCAATAGCACCGGTTCGTAAGGCCCTTTAGTGCCGGTTCCATAACCGGCACTAAAGTGTGGGCACTAAAGGCCCCCCGCCTTTAGTACCGGTTCAACACGAACCGGTGCTAAAGGGAAACCACGTGTACGAGCCAGCTCGAGGGCTCGAGAGCCCTCTAGTACCGGTTGGTAAGACCAACCGGTACTATAAGGTTTGGGGGGTTTTTAGTTTTATGATTTCTTTTTCATTTAATTTTGTGTTTCCATTTTAATTCTTTTTCGTTTGCTGGTATTTTACGATACTACACATTGTACACGTTATGCATATATATATATATGTATATATATATATATAAATAGAATTTCTAGTAGAACCAATCATGCATATATATATATATATATATATATATATATATATATATATCTCTTCAGTGTGTCTCAAACAATAATATTATTTAATTCACACAAACACACAGGGATAGCTATATAAAATTTCTCAAACATATGCATGTTGCCTTGAGCCAGTGGCATTAGCCTAATTGGTGCCTTCGGAGCACAATGACAATTGGAAGTGGTTTTCATGGGGGCGGTAGCGGGTAATAGTATTCTCCCTTCGGATTTATGACCTGGTCGAGCAAAAATCCCGCTATTTCCTCTTGAAGTGCTTCCACGCGCTCCGTTTCTAGGAGCTTCTCCCGCACCTCTGTGAACTGTTAAGAAGGAGATCAATATGTATGTGTATTAGTTGTGTGACTAGACATCGATAATGGTGTAAAAATTGTGAATAGTGTTTTGACAAGCGTACCCATTCCTGTCTTTGAGATCTGCTCCTTTCGGACGCCATCATGCGAATGTTCTCGCAAACGCAGAATGCACACAGATCAGTCCCTCGCGCTGCTTCAGGCCTTTACGAGAATGGAATTTGATCAGATAATAATTAATCAAGCATGATAATTAAAGAGAGGGCAGCTAGCTAGCTAGCTAGTACTACTTAATTACTTACCTTGGGTCGAAACCATTTAAGCTTTTTTCCATTCGCTTTGAGGTCACGCTGATGAACCTTGCCCAAGCCCTGCCATACGACAAAGAAAATGAATAAAGGGTTATTAAATAGTTCATATCATGAAAAATGACGAACTAAATAGGCCGAGATATATAGTTAATAATGATTGAAATTACCTGTTGACTATTCCAAACAAGATGTTATAGTCAGTTTTTTCTTTGAGTAGTGAGTCCAGTATTTCAACTGTTCCGGCGTCAACTTTAATGATACACAAGACCCAGTGAAATCTGCATGCACACACATTTGCATGTCTTAATTAAGCGGGCATATGTAAGCAAAAACATGTAGCTAGCTAGTAGGCAAAAACAGAGAATTTGTAGTACAAGACAGTGTGACTCACTGGAAGTTGTAAGGAAGTAGTATATCTTCATTGTATTTGAGGCGCTTCAAGAACTATTACATCGTCTAGAATAATAGATATAATCTCGAATACATCGTCTCGAATAATAGATATAATCTCGAATACATCGTCTCGAATAATATATAATATTGAATAGTACATCACTGGCTAGCTAATTAAAGATCGAATACTACAGAAGAATCTAGGACACTCGCGGTTCCTGCGTCGCGGGTGGTGGACACCCAAAGAGAAGGAAACCCTCACAGGATCATAGCTGAAGTGAGATCCCCGAAGATATTGCCAGGTATTGGAGAACCTGCCGCCCTCTAACACAACCATGTAGCGATGGACGTGCTCGTCCTCCTCCCTGACACGGCGACGTACCTCCTCCGGCGGGGCCGGGTCCTCCGCACCAAACTGGCCCACGCGAACGCCACCAAACGAGATTAGGGTCGACGACGGGACCCGGGGCGGGTTCCTCATCAAGCGGGCGCGCCTCCAGCAGCACCTCCAAAGGTGCCAGCGGCGTGAGCCCAGATCCCGGACATGGGTCGGCTGGTCGTCGTTGCTGACGGGTCGACGGCGAGGATGCGGGCCGGGCATCGTCGAGAACAAATACTAGCTATATGCCCGTAAAAAGTAATATTTTTTTAATGATTGGATTTTGATAACTAAAATTTCTAACATTTCTACTATTTCAAAAATCTATATACTATTTCATACTAATTAAGCATCTAACACTAAAACAAGAAAACACTACTTCTATACATCCATTAAAAAACTGAAAAACAACATTATATAAAAAATTTCCATACTAATTAAACACTAATTATATCCATCTAACATGCATTCATACATATATAATAGTAAAAAAATAATAATCTAAATAATCTAAACTAATTAAACATACAAAATATGTATATACTAATATATACATGCATTAATTCATACATATGTGTGTGTGTGTGTGTTCATCATGCTTGTGTGTGTGTGTGTATGGGCTCGGGAGGGGCGGCGCCATGGTGGCCGGGGCGAGGGAGAGGGTTAGAGGGGAGAGCTCACAGTGGGCGACGGCGACGGCGGCAATCGGGGCGGTGACGGGCCGGGCGGCGACGCTGGGACGGCGCGACGGGATGGGCGGGCGAGGGACGGGCGGTGACGGGACGGGGGCGGCGACGGAGATGAGGGCAGCGACGGGGACGGGGGCGGCGACGGAGACGAGGGCGGCGACGGGGACGGGGGCGACGACGGCGACGGAGACGACGGAACAGAGGAAGAAACAGAGGGGGAATGAAATTTTCAAAGTGTTGTATATATAGAAGGCACATTTAGTACCGGTTGGAGCCACCAACCGGTACTAAAGGCCAGTTTTGGCCAGCCCAAGCGGAAGCGACCCCTTTAGTACCGGGTGGTGGCACAAACCGGTACTAAAGGGTTCTTTAGTACCGGTTGGTGGCTCCAACGGTACTAAAGGCCTCATGCCACCCCAAAGTTTAGTCCCACCTGCCGGGCGAAGGGCAGCCGCACTGGTTTATAAACCCAGCCCGGCTACCACTTCAAACTCCTCAGTATATCAGGCTTGTGGGCCTAAACTCTGCTGGCGCTGCCATGAGTCTGCTTTGGGCCTTTAAGGCCTGTAATTACACACAATTGTGGCCTATCAGGGCCCACAGGCAGCGCTAATTTTTATAGTTTTTTCTTTTCTGCTTTATTTTCTTCTATTTATTTTTGCGTAGTTTTTTGTATAGTTTTTTATTTTCTGTTATATTTATTTTCTTCTATTTATTTGTGAGTAGTTTTTCATCTAGTTTGCCAAAATTCAACATTGCGTCATCTGCGCTTAGACCAAACCATACGCGTCCTTGCGTCATCTGCTCCCCAAAAGGATTAATGCCATCTGCTCTTAGACCAAACCATACGCTCCTTGCGTCATCTGCAAACTCCTTCCCGTACTTTCTTTCGATTTTTCTCCACTGCGACCCGTCAGCTGGTACTCTCAACTTTCCGTCTTTCTTACGGTCTTCTCTGTGCCATCACATCGCCTTGGCATGCTCTTTGTTTTGGAACAAACGTTTCAACCGTGGTATTATAGGAGAATACCACATCACCTTGGCAGGAATCTTCTTCTGGGCGCCGCCCTCGACATCACCATGCTCATCGCGGCTGATCTTATAGCGCAATGCATCACATACCGGGCAAGCGTTCAAATCCTCGTACTCACCGCGGTAGAGGATGTAATCATTAGGGCATGCATGTATCTTATGCACCTCTAACCCTAGAGGGCAGACAGCCTTCTTTGCTTCGTACATACTCTCGGGCAATTCGTTGTCCTTTGGAAGCATATCCTTTATCATTACCAGCAACTTTCCAAATCCCTTTGTCGATACACCATTCTACGCCTTCCATTGCAGCAATTCCATTGTGGTGCCCAGCTTTTTCTTGTCACCCACGCAATTCGGGTACAACAATTTTTGTGATCCTCTAACATGCGCTGCAACTTCTTCTTCTCCAAATCACTTATGAGTTTCTCTTTGCATCGGCAATGGCCCGACCTAGATCATCAACGGGCTCATCCGATGCCTCTTCTTCAGCTTCTTCCCGCATTGCCGGCCCGACTTCTTCCGCATTACGGCTCAGCTTCTTCCCCCATTGTTGTATCATCGTATTCAGGGAACCCATGGCGGGATAGCTGCTGCGTCCTCTTCTTCTTCATTGTCTTCCATCATAACCCCTCTTTCTCCGTGCTTGGTCTAAACATTATAGTGGGGCATGAAACCGAACTCAAACAGGTGGACGTGAATGGTTCTTGACGTAGAGTAATTGCGACCATTCTTACAGCCAGCACATGGACAAGGCATAAAACCATCCGCCCGCTTGTTTGCCTCAGCCAAGCGTAAAAGTATGCACGCCCTCAACGAACTGGGAGAGCATCGGTCATCGTACATCCATTGCGGCTCATCTTCATTACACAACACCGAATAGACCAAATTAATACAAGTTCATACATAAAGTTCATACAACACTTAAATGCAACAAACAAATAACTCTCTAGCTAAAGCATTTAAATGCAACAACAAATGCGATCAAGATCGCAACTAAGGTAACAATTGATCCAACAACATAATGATACCAAGCCTCACTATCGATGGCATATTTTCTAATCTTTCTAATCTTCAAGCGCATTTTCTCCATCTTGATCTTGTGATCATCGACGACATCGGCAACATGCAACTCCAATTCCATCTTCTCCCCTCAATTCTTTTCAATTTTTCTTTCAAGTACTCGTTTTCTCTTTCAACTAAATTTAACCTCTCGACAATAGGGTCGGTTGGAATTTCAGTTCACATACCTCCTAGATAAAAATATCTATGTCAACTTGATGGGCATAATTTGTCATAAACACAAAATGCAACAAATAGTTTTAAAAGAGAATATACCACATCCGAATCATAACTAGGACGAGGGCTGACGGGGATGGATATCAAAACCATGGCACTATGTATAACAAACAACGTACGGGTAAGATAATTATTATACGAGTAACTATATATCCAAATCACACAAACATCAATTTTTCATATAAAATTTCATGAACAAGAGGCTCACCACAAGGTGGCGCGACGGACAGATGCGGGCGATCGATGGTGGTTACGATGAGATTTAGAAGGCACTAAGTAAACCACACCTACATATGCAAACTAAGTGTTATTTTGACCTCAAATTGCATATAAATCAAATACTACCACATATAATTCCTCCCAAATTACTAAAACCCACAATTAATCACTATATAAACCAATGCAAGAGCTAATCTAGCAATGTGAGATGAAAGGACAAAGTTGCTAACCTTGGTGATCATTTGAATGGATGAGGGCCTGCAAATCTTGACAAATTTGGGGCAAATTTTGTGATGAACTTGAGAGGAAGAAGGGAAGAACAGAGGAGAGGAGAGGGGAAAGGGGAAGAACAGTGCGGGTGGACGAAGGATTTGTATAGGACGGCATTTAGTACCGGTTCGTGCCCCGCACCGGGACTAAAGGTGGTGGAAGGGCCCCAGTCAGACAACATCCTGCCACCACTCTCATTAGTACCGGTTCGTGGAACGAACCGGTGATAAAGGTTTGCCACGAACCGGTACTAAAGAGCTCCTCCCGGCTAGCCGTTGGAACCGGCACTAATGGCCACATTAGTGTCGGTTCCGTTACAAACCGGGACTAATGTGTCTCACATTTGACCCTTTTTCTACTAGTGTATTGCATTGTTGCCATCAAGGGCAACAAGATGGGGTTTTCATCATATTGCTTGAGTTTATCCCTCTACATCATGTCATCTTACTTAAGGCGTTACTCTGTTCTTATGAACTTAATACTTCAGATGCAGGCAGGAGTCGGTCGATATGATGAGTAGTAGTAGTAGATACAGAATCTTTTCAGCCTACTTGACACAGACGTGATGCCTACATTCATAATCATTGCCTTGGATATTGTCATAACTTTGCGCTTTTCTATCAGTTGCTCGACAGTAATTTGTTCATCCACCGTGTTGTTTTCTTTCAAGAGAGAAGCCTCTAGTGAAACTTATGGCCCCGGACCTATTTTCCATCATATATTTTCAGATCTATAAACCAAAAAACCCAAAAATAACTCGTTGAAGATTATTTATATTTACTTTATTTTACGTTTTAGTAATCTTTTATATCTATCTCTATCAGATCTCATCCTTGCAATTGACCGTGAGGGGATTGACAACCCCTTTATCGCGTTGGGTGCAAGAGTTTGATTGTTTGTGTACATGCACAGATTGGGGACTTGCTTGTACTGAAGGAAATATGCCCTAGAGGCAATAATAAATTTATTATTTATTTCCTTATTTCATGATAAATGTATATTATTCATGCTAGAATTGTATTAACCGAAAACATAGTACATGTGTGAATACATAGACAAACCATAGTGTCCCTAGTATGCCTCTACTTGACTATCGTTAATCAAAGATGGTTATGTTTCCTAACCATAGACATGTGTTGTCATTTAATAAAAGGGATTACATCATTAGGAGAATGATGTGATGGACATGACCCATCCGTTAGCTTAGCATTATGATCGTTACAGTTTTATTGCTACTGCTTTCTTCATGACTTATACATGTTCCTAAGACTATGAGATTATGCAACTCCCGAATACCGAAGGAACACCTTGTGTGCTATCAAACGTCACAATGTAAAAGGGCGATTATAAAGATGCTCTATAGGTATCTCCGAAGGTGTTTGTTGAGTTGGCATAGATCGAGATTAGGATTTGTCACTCCGTGTTTCGGAGAGGTATCTCTGGGCCCTCTCGGTAATACTCATCACTATAAGCCTTGCAAGCATTGTGACTAATGAGTTAGTTGCGGGATGAAGTATTATGGAACGAGTAAAGAGACTTGCCGGTAACGAGGTTGAACTAGGTATGATGATACTGACGATCGAATCTCGGGCAAGTAACATACCAATGACAAAGGGAGCAACGTATGTTGTTATGCGGTTTGACCGATAAAGATCTTTGTAGAATATGTAGGAGCCAATATGAGCATCCAGGTTCCACTATTGGTTATTGATTGGAGATGTGTCTCGGTCATGTCTACATAGTTCTCGAACCCGTAGAGTCCGCACGCTTAACGTTCGATAACCATATGTATTATGAGTTATGTGTTTTGGATGACCGGAGTTTGTTCAGAGCCCCGAATGAGATCATGGACGTGACGAGAATTCTCGAAATGGTCGAGACATAAAGATTGATATATTGAACGGCTGTATTCGGACAGCGGAAGTGTTCCTGGTAAAACCGGAGGGGTTACCGGAACCCCCCAGGGAACTAATGGGCCACACTGGGCCTTGGTGGAGAGAGAGAGGGGTGGCCAGGGGAGGCCGCGTGCCCCCTCCCCCTTGGGTCCAAATTGGACGAGGGAAGGAGGGAGGCGCCTCCCTTTCCTACTCCCTTTCCGTCTCCTTCCTTTCGATCCCCTCTCCCCCTCTTGGTGGAATCCTACTAGGACTAGTAGTCCTAGTAGGACTCCCCTCTTGGGGCGCGCCCTAGGGGTCGGCCGGCCTCCCCCTTGCTCCTTTATATACAAGGGCAGGGGCACCCTAGAACACACAAGTTTCTCTCCCAACCGCGTGCGGTGCCCCCTCCACAGTTACACACCTCGATCATACCATCATAGTGCTTAGGCGAAGCCCTGCGTCGGTAACATCATCATCACCGTCGCCATGTCATCATGTTGACGGAACTCACCCTCGTCCTCAACTGGATCAAGATCACGAGGGACTTCATCGAGCTGAACGTGTGGTACACGCGAAGGTGGCGTGCGTTCGGTACTTGATCGGTTGGATCGCGAAGAAGTTCAACTACATCAACTGCGTTATTGAAACGCTTCCGCTTTCGGTCTATGAGGGTACGTGGACACACTCTCCCCTCTCGTTGTTATGCATAACCTAGATAGATCTTGCGTGATCGTAGGAATTTTTTTGAAATTAGCGCGTTCCACTACATGTACCTCCTATTGGATTGATACCTTGGTTTTCTAACTAAGGAAAATACTTACACTGGTACAGCGAGGTGCTATACAAACGGTTTTTAACCCCTTTCCACGATGACATTTGGAACCGTCGCCAAGTGAGTGTGGGTGATAGGGGGGTCCTTCCCACACGACTTAGAAACCGTCGGGGATAGGGAGCCTTGATGCATACAGTTGCCCCTATATAACTATTTCTGATGTCTTGAATATCCGAAACGCTTCATCCTTGCTACTCGTTTGTGCTCACATTGCCATCGCAGTCGGAGTTTTGTGGTTTTACCAGGAAAAAAACTAGGCAGATTCCAGGCACGGGAATTTTCTAGGCACGTACCAAACTGGCAGTACGTTTACAATGCCTGGCACATCACAAAAAGTTCATGATTATAAACCGTGTACAATAGGTAGACATTCACACACATTTAGTTTTTCCGCACCGTATGTGAAAGTGTCTGATATTACACACGCTTTGCAAATAGCAACTATGTGCATTGTTACACACGTTTCCACTCCATGAACTGTGTCGGATTATGATTCGCACATGCTGTGCTTTATTAACCGGATGCGCCGTAATGACCTACACACCATAATTACGCCCTAATTTAATTGCTGCTATTTAAAATTGAACCTAATTTAAACTTGAAAGTAGGCTATAGCTTTCTTCATATCCATTAGGTTCAAACAACCAATGCATTATCCAATTCATAGGTACATATGTTTAAGAATTACATAAGCACCAAATAAAGAATGATGAACCAGGGTTCTATACTTGTACTATTACAGATGGTAAAGAGAAGGCAACAGACATTCTGGTTGCTGAATAAGGTGAAGCGAAATGGCCCTATTGTGCTCTCCTGGATGCAGAAGGCACGCACGACTCTAGTCCAACCCCTTGTGATGGTCGGCCACCAATCATGTAGTTTGAGAGGTAATCTTTAGTAATCTTCTTCAGGATCCACTTCAATGGAAAAAAGATTCAAACATTGTTATCTAACACAACTCATTACAGGCATAAAAAAGAAGGCTACATGGTTCTTACTTACCATCCTGCAGTTCACTGTTGTCTTGCATAAAGTGTAAACAAATAGTTCGGTTGACATCTTTTGACCCATTTTAATAACAATCTTTATCAGTTTCCTCACTTGATGTTGGTTCATGAATATCTCATTGCCCCATACTCAGAAAGGGCTAAAACCCTTAGTGGATATATATATATATATATATTTATTTATTTATTTTATATTTATATTTATATATATACTCCATCAATTTTTGGCCGTTTCTAGTCAATCCCCCAAACTTAATGTTGTAAACTTCAATTTGATCAAAGTTCAAAGCAGGTTCAACTGAAAGTAGCATGCATTCAAACTTAAACATAGATAGTTTTGCATAATCGAACATAAAACATAAATTTTAACTAAGCTGAACTACTTTCGGTCAAAGTAGAGGTCGAGCCAATCCTTCCTTGTCAGGTACGGTGTGCCGAGAGCCGGGTCCGGGCCAGTGCCGTCATCGGGGTCGTTGGGGAAGGAACTCCTCCACTCATCGATGTCGATCTCCTCGTCATCGCCGCCCACCTCGACGTCCTCCGTGTCACCGTCCTCGTCGCCTTTGACCTCGACATCGGAGGAGAGCGCGATAACCTCGCCACCTTCCGTGTCGCCGTCCTCGCCGCCTCGACCTCATCATCGGAGGAGAGCGTGATAACCTCACCGCCCTCAGTGCTGCCGTCCTCGCCACCTTCGACCTCGTCAGCGGAGGAGAGCGTGATAACCTCGCCGCCCTCCGCGCCGGCAAATATCGCCCGCTCCGCCTCCACGAGCTCTGGGTGCTACCGGAGGAGCTCTTGCATGTAGGCCTCGGCGGCGGCCTCTGCCTCGAGGCGCTCCCATGCCTCGCGGTCCTCCCACGCCATAGCCGAGCTCACCACCCCTGGCTCCAACGGAACGAGGTGGACCGGATGTGCCGAAGGGGAAATTGAGCCTAGCCGCCGCGCCGTGGTAGCAGACCTTCCAGCGATCGTACTCCATGGCCGTGAGCTCGACCGTGTGGAAGCTACCGAGCCACTGGCGGGTGAGGGTCTCCCGATCTGTAATCTCGGCGACCCACGCCCCCCACCGCCGCTGTCGGACCCCGAGGTAGGACCTCGTCAGCTGCCGGGTCCGAGGGAGGACGGGGAAGTCCTCGAACCGGCGTAGGGGCGCGGCAGGCGGATCGAGTGACCGGTGACGACGGATCGAAAGAGCCCACGGAGGATGACGGGGACACCTCGGCGGCCACCTGGCCGGCGTCGGGCGAAGAGGCCGCGATAAACCTCTCTTGGGCCATTGGCTCCTCGAGCTCCCCGGCACACAGGTAGAGGTTGAGGATGGAGGCAACAGCGATGGCGGCGACCTACCAATGGTTACGGGGATGGTGTGTGTCGGTGAGCGGAGGTGAGTGTGTGGTGTGTGTGGAGGGGGAGGGGGAGGGGGGTTAAGGTTGTGTTTGAGGAAATACCGCGGAAACTAAAAAATTTACTAGGCGGGAGTAACAAGGCGGGGCTACTGAAAATTTGGATCAAGGGTGAGAAGATATTTTTTAGATTGCAAGGGATGCAGAGGTGGTAGTATTTGGGGAGCGAGCTAGTGTGCTTGACACGCTCGCTGTGGACTGTAGCTGACGCACCTTCTCGCGTAAGCCATAGGCATACTATACACCTACGATGCTCCAGGATATTTTGTACTGCATCTCGTATAGTTGGTGATAATAAACTGTGTGGGATCTACTTGATTTTTCTATTTTGATTTGAATTACGTAATGGAGTCGCCGCGGCAAAGCACGGTGTTTGAATTGGTAGACCTTTTATCTGCAGTGAACATGCAACTATATGTGTATCGTACAAAAATTGGAATTATTCAGGGTTCGTTTGGAAATTTTATGCTATTTTAGATGAACAATTCAAAATTGAGGCACATGCTCCAGTCAATAAAAACGGGTTGCAAAATCAAATGTTTGTCCTTGGTTGCAAGCTTAGCTCACATGTAAGAAATGAGAATGTATGTCAAGCACCTTGACACTGTCGCTCGGCTGCTAATATTGAGATACATGGTTTTAAAATTTTAGTAAATCGAAAACTCGTCTAAAATTTATGAAACTTGACATGATATCATGAAACGGCATCGACATGCCGTGATAAAAATATTTTCTCATTTGAGGCAGGTTTGGGTATAAGCTTCTCGCAAGCCGGAGCTTCTCTCACAATAAGCTAGATGATTTCGGTAGGGAACGTGTCACCTTGATGGACAAACAATATATGTCGCTTTTTCTTATTTTCTAATTTTTTTCTCGTGTCAACATAGAACAACACGAGTGATGTGTCATTCTTTGAGGCATCCTCGCGCCGCGCACGCTAGGTAACCAAGCCTGCCGCTTTTCCCACGGAAAAAGAAACCGATGTGTGGCACTTACACATCCACCGATGAGAGCTTCCATTCAACAACATGTGCGGTAGAAAGCGAGGCAGCCAGCACCCCGCTTCCCCTCTGCTTGCTTTTGGGCCGACCCAATTGTGGGTAACGGTGTCCCAGTTTTCTTGTCTTCCTTTTTTTTTATCTTTTTGTGTTTTTTTCGCTTCTCTAAAAATTGTTTGGGATTTTGAAAAAAAATTCTCAATTTAAAAAATGTTCACAAATTAGGAAAAGTGTTGCAAATTACAAAAAATGTTTGCAAATTATAAAAATGTTTATGGACTTCCAAAAATATTCCTAATTTCAAAAATGGTCCCGGGTATAAGAAAATATTCATATTTTTCTAAAGAAATCGAGTTTTAGAAAATGTTCATGAACTTGAAAATTGTTTGCTAATTCCTAAAAATATTCATGAATTTCCAATTTTGTTTCAAAGTTTGAAAAAATCATAAATTTGAAACAATGTTCCAAATTTAGAAAAAAATTGAAGATATCGGAAACTGTTCACAAATTTTATACAATATCTTGAATTTCAAAACTGTTCGGTATTAAAGAGAACATTCCTGGATTTCAAAAAATGTTCATGAATGGTAGAAAATATTTTAATTTTGGAAACAAATAATAAAATATAAAAATCACAAATTTAAAAATATGTTCACAGATACAAAAAGTGTTTGGGAATTACAAAAATTCTATATAGTTCAAACACCCTTTTTGAATTTTGAAACTATTATCAAATTTCAAAATAGCACGTGTTAAAAAATGCTTGTGTATTTAATAAATTATTCATGATTCATGTCTGGTTTTTTCTGAAAGAAAAACGAAAACAATTTAAGAAAAAACAAGGAAAACGAAAAACAAAAGGATAAAAGACATTAAAATAGAAACCCAACTCGGGGAAGATCTTAGAACTTTCTGAAAATTGATGGGATAAAGTCATGTGAAATTACTTATATATGGGTAGGCCCATATTTGTGTGGGAGATCGCAAGGGGTGTGCGCATTCGCTGCCTATTCTTCAGGTGAAACCAATGTGATGCTCAATGCGTCACATTGTCGATGCTCTGCACGAATGAGCGCAAATGGGAACCTTCTGGAAGTTTTGTCATTCAAGTTATGGAACGATTTGTCATGGGAACCTTCTGGAGGGTACCAGTCCGGTTATACTGGTTTTTCTGAACCTGCTTTTACTGTTTTTTCCAGCATTATCATTTTTATTTTTTCTGTTTTGTTCTCTTTCAAGTTTATTCTTCTTTTTCAAAAAATGTTTGGGTAATTCAGATATCTATTAGAAAATTTAAAAAATGTTATTATTTTTTGAATCATTTTTTAAAACTGTTTAGAATTAAAAAAATGTGTTTCTGAAAAATCGTGTTTGCGAAAAATGTTCAAGAATTTCCGAACAATGTTCGAGCTTTTCAAATATCATTCCTGTTTTCAGAATTAGTTCTTAAAGCATGTGTTTCAATTTTGTTTTGTAATTTCAAACTAATGCATGCTGTCACAAATTGTTCCTGTTTTCGAATGTTACTCACAAATTCAAACATGTTTGCATTTTCTAAAATGTTCAGGAATTTCAAAAAAGTTAGTGTTTTTCAAATTTGTTCAAAATTTGAAAATTGTACCCATTTCTCAAATTTTGTTAACAAATTTTGAAAAATGTTTGAGTTTTCAACTTTTGTGGGGAAATAACAAAAAAAATCTCTTTCTAAAGAATTTATTGAAATTAAAACGAATTATTCACTACTTTACCACTTTGCTACAGTGAATCGGGATGGTCCTATAGACGGCCCGCTAGAGTCCAAAAACTCATGCTACAGTGCAAAAAAAAAATCTATGCGAGAAATAGGGTTCGCATCCACCGCTCACTTGCCTCTCTCTTCTTGCTTCTGGCGATTCAGCTCTAGGGGCGTCGTTCAAAGTAATCACTTGCATGCGTCAAGCTGAGTTCAGCCGACAGGGACGGCACGAGGGCATGAGGTGACCACTAACGAGTCTTTGGAAGCTACATACTCGCTTTGTTCATGAATCAGTTTTTTTGGTTATTTTGATATGAACTTCATATGAAGGAAATAAGTGAGCAAACACACTAAACGTATCTATATGCATCCGATTCACAAAAAAGTTAGAAGAATCTCCCTAGGCTTGGATTTCTCCCCGGGGATGAAGTTGGCTCATGAGATCCAACGCACCTTCAACAGATCGGTGCACCCCCACGACGGATACGGGCCATTTCACTATGGTGGTCTCCTTTGCACGACATTCTTTCAGGCTAGATGAGGAGAACGTGGGCCTTGCACTTGAGGCGGCGATCGGAGGTATTGTTCTCATCTCAAGGTATCTCTCCTCCACCATGGCGTTTTTTCGTTCAACATTTCATGCAAGGAAGTGGGGTTTTTCATTCTGCATCAGAGGAGTTTTGTTTGCGATCAGTTCAAGTGTTTCTTTCATCTTTGGGGTCATGGTGGCCTAGATTGGAAGAAAGAGTTTAATATTTGGCAATCTGAATGCCAACAAGAATGGATTTTGGCTAGTCCCTCTAAGTGGGGAGCTCGTCTTGGTTTGGAGGCCATGAAGCATGCCCCGGCCAAATCCTCTCTTCGTGCTCGTGCGGCAAAATCTCTGCCTAGGAAGCATGCTATGTTCGCTATGTTCATGCAGTACCCGGCCCGTAAAGGTTATAGTTATGGCCCGTCCAATGATGAGGCGACCACGGTCAGGGAAGCTGGTTATCATGTTTCGTCTCATGAGGATAATGATGTTTCTTCTCCGGTGACGTCCTCGTCGCCGGCAAGGCCAGCTATTCAGTTTGGAACCCATACCAGCAAGGCTATCAGGTTGCTATTCAGTTCGGATGCGTTGTTTAGGCCAGCAAATATTACCTTTAAGAAATTGGTCACTTGGATTGTTTACACTGATGGATGTACTCAAAAGTCCACGCCAGGAAGTCTTGAATTGATCTACATTTAAGGAACCTATACTGATTTTTATGAATACACTTAAGAATCACCTTCTGCAACCTGTTGGCCAACAACTTAGTTAAAGAAATTTAAACAACCTGATATCAGGTTGCTATTCAGTTTCTAACAATCAGTATGGGTTCCTGGCCCGGCAAAAGGCCAGCTATTCAGTTTAGTCCTGAATTCATCCGCCGGCAAGGCTATCCCTGGCCCGGAGGAGCTATCTTTGCCTTTTTCGGATGAGGAAATCAACCAAATTTTGAAGGAGTTGCCGATTGATCGAGCCCCTGGCCCTGATGGCTTTAATGGGATGTTTGTCAAGCACTGCTGGCCTATAATTGAGAATGATTTCTTGAGGCTCATTAAGGATTTTTATGAGGGGAAACTATCACTGGAAAGCATTAATGGTTCTCTCATTACATCATACCCAAGATCATTTCCCCAGAAGGGCCAGATGATTTCAAGCATATATCTATCACCAACACTTGTTTAAATTTTT
Source organism: Aegilops bicornis (assembly GCA_021605145.1). Classification (NCBI taxonomy): domain Eukaryota; kingdom Viridiplantae; phylum Streptophyta; class Magnoliopsida; order Poales; family Poaceae; genus Aegilops; species Aegilops bicornis. The sequence goes on from CM038672.1 coordinate 671,109,901, forward strand.
TAACTAAGTTGTTGGCCAACAGGTTGCAGAAGGTGATTCTTAAGTGTATTCATAAAAATCAGTATGGGTTCCTTAAAGGTAGATCAATTTAGGAATGCCTGCCGTGGACTTCTGAGTACATCCATCAGTGTAAACAATCCAAGCGACCAATTATAATTCTCAAATTGGATTTTGCCAAGGCTTTTGATACTGTGGAGCATGAGGTCATTCTACAGATGTTGAAACATAAAGGGTGTGATGATAAATGGCTGACTTGGGTTAAGCAAATCCTTTCCACAGGTTCTTCATCTGTTTTGTTAAATGGAGTTCTTGGGAAGCAGTTTAAATTCAAGTGTGGAGTCAGACAGGGTGATCCTCTCTCATCTTTGTTGTTTGTCCTTGCAACTGATTTGTTGCAGTCAGTGGTCAACCGAATGTTGGCGCATGGAGCTCTATCTCTGCCTATTCCATCTCATGATAGGGACTTTCCCATCATTCAATACGCAGATGACACGATTATCTTTCTTGCTGCTAAGGATGAAGAGCTTGTTGCCCTTACGAACATGATGTATACCTTCCAAGAATCTCCTGGTTTAAAGGTGAACATTGCAAAATCATCAATGATTCCTTTGAACATGGAGGAAGGTGAAGCTGCTAGACTGGATGGTATACTTGGTTGTAGAATTGGGGAGCTCCCATTCACCTACCTTGGATTGCCTAGGGAACTACTAGGCCCAGGATCATTGATCTCATGCCTCTAGTTGATAGTCTTGAGAGGAGATTGACTACAAGTTCTTCCATGTTTAATTAAGGCTCTCACTTGCAGCTGCTTACATCTGTCTTGAACTCTATGCCAATATTTTTTTTGTGTAGCCTGCACATTCCACCAGGGATCATCAAACAACTGGACAAAATCTTTAGATAATGTCTCTAGAAGGGTAACAATGATGCTCCGAAGCAGTCTCTGGCTGCATGGGATCTGGTCTGTAGGCCAAAGGACAAAGGTGGTTTACGAGTCATTAATCTGAACATCCAGAACAAAGGCCTCCTCATCAAGCATCTCCACAAATTTTATAACAAGGTTGACATTCCTTGGGTGGCCTTGATATGGAACAACTACTATGATCTTGGTGTCCCCCATGCCACAGCACAAGCTGGTTCGTTCTGGTGGAGGGATGTGCTAAAACTCCATGAGGCTTATACTGCCATTGCCTCAGTACATATCAACATGGGTGACACTGCTTTGTTTTGGACTGATTCTTGGCATATTGGGGGCTCTTCTAGACCTCTATGTTGGAGACTGCCTTGGTTCTCTTTTGTCAATAATGATAAGATTTCAGTTCAGGAATTCCTTCAAACTCATGATTTATTCTCCATGTTTTATCTTCCTCTATCCCATGAGGCTGCCTCTGAGCTACACGTGCTGGAAGGTTGGATCATGCAGTTAAACAGGGACCCAACTATTCCTGATGTTTGGATATGGCCTGGTAAATCTGGGGATTTTTCTGCCAAAAGCTTTTTCACGATCATGCATTCCCATTTACCTACAATACAATCATGCAAATGGTTGTGGCAGAGTTGGTGCATTATGAAGATCAAGGTTTTTGGCTGGCTGCTATTCTTCGACAGCACCAAGGACATGCTAGTTATAAGACATTGTAGATCAAGCCAAGATGATAATCTTTGTCTCATTCGCAATGAGTATGTGTATGAGGACAGGATTCACCTGCTCTTTAATTGCACGTTTAGCTCCAGGGTGTGGAATTACTTGGTCATTGATTGGATTGGAGGTTCTGATATACAACAATGTATCATTCATGCTAGAACCATCTTCAGGCATCCCTTCTTCTTTGAAGTTATGCTAACAGCAACATGTAATATATGGATTTTACGAAATGGCAGAACTTTCAGAGCTGAGAGAGCCACCTCCAGTGCATGAAAATGTAAATTCATCCATGATATTTCATTTCTAGCTTATAGGGTGAAGGATAGTATTAAACCCAAACTGTTGGCTTGGATTGACTCTCTGTTGTAAAGCAGGTAGGCATAGTTAGGCATAGGTAGGTCCTTTTCCTTAGCCTTTGTACATAGTTTCTGTTTGCCTGTACAATACACTTTTTTTTCAATAAAGGGCTGTGGGGCTTTTCCTCATAGTAAATATTAAAAAAAACAAAAAAGTTAGAACATCTTGTATTTGTTTGTAGAGGGAGTATATAATAAGGCGAGGATAATAGTAACCTCGCCTTTCAAATATTACAATCCCTTTATCTAGTAACTTTAGTCTCCAAACTTATAGCTTCCAAATCTAAACATGGTTTATTTTCAACATGTTTTGTGTCAAACAATATGTACACATAATACGAAGGTGTTTTTCTGAATTTGTTTGAATTCATATTCATAAATATAAGTTTTATTTTTTCTTAAATAATATTAAATTATTTCTAAATTTGAGGGTTAAGGTTTATACTATAAAATAAATAGTATTTTAATATTTTTCTACTGTAAACTTAACTATATGAGCATACCTTTATTTTTTAATGATCAATGGGGGTCTGCAACATGGTGCTAAAAAAATAAGATCTACCTAGAGGTATCATGTATTTATTTAATTCATTTGGCACCACATAAAGGTTTATGCTTATAGCAATCAGTTTCCTATAAAGCAATTAATTTCGTATATTTGGTGGACATTAAAATAGATTGACAGCTATTGAATTAGTTTTATTTGTCGCTTGCTCGAGAAAGATTTACACCTTATAAAAACAAATATCGTATGGTTTAATGGCATTAAAGAAATATTTTATGAACATACTAAAGAAAGAATTTCCATATCAATAAAATATATGCCGTAATAAATGCTCTTTTTGTGAAAGATTTCAAAACCCCCTCTATATATAGTTCTCGGTGCATACGGTGATTTACATCTTTCACATACAAACATGTTTAGGCTTACTCTGATTCCACAAGCGATTGCTCTATGTTTCTTTTTTCATGCTCTTCAAACAAGTGGTGTTCGGTTGTTCACTGCTATTCAAGAGGTAACACTATTATATATTGTAATACTATAGTATTTTATATAACTATTACATGGGTGTATTGATATGAGGGCTAGTATTTCTTTTGTGACATAAATTATATTATGTTGTGGTAGCGTTGTAGATATAATCGAGATGGTCGGGGTTGTGGATAGGCAATGGAGTGGGGGTGGGAATTGGTTTATAAGGATCTTAGATCCTAAGGGCTTCATGTTGTATAAAGATCTTTCTTGGCATCCATCATGTCAATCCAAGGTGGGGTTGGTAGATCTGATATTAGGGTAACTGTTTTATTGTCACCGATACCTTGTTATACTGATACCTTGTTATTGTAGAATCCATTCACTTCTTTTAAACATTGACGTTTTGACATTTGATACAACTATAGAGCACATATAGTGATACTACCAGTGGTCCTTATTGCCATCATCATATCTTGCTTGCATCAAGTGTGTCTGAAAATACGCATTTACATTTTTGTTTGAAGGAAAATAATTCACCACCACAAGATTTTCTCCATGGTTCAGCCAAACGAATTCTCACAAGTTTGAAGTCAAACTCCATTGAAGCAACAACTTTTGGACAAGATTCTAGTTCACAGGATGAAGCATATGTGAGCTACACTTTCTTATTTTCACCATGTGTTCTTAAGTATTTTATATAGGATTACCCAATATCATAATTTAATAGGGGCAATGACCACAATATATTATTTGAAATATGTAATATGTATCATGGCACAACCATTTTCGGAAATATGGTACTTGTTATAATATTCAACTATCAAAAAGTATACTTACATGTATATAATGGAATATAACTTAGTATGATGTTGCGGTACTGTATTTTGACAGGTTTGAAACTATGAATGAAACTGCTCTAGACAACAACAACACTAGTTGCCAAGATTTATGTTTGTGAGAAGGCCATGGTATTGTGTCGATAAGCATAGCTATGCATATTTGCATGTATTATGTAATCATTTGTTAGAGGATTTTATCTAAGCAGGGGAAACATTCATAACCACCAAGCCAAATATAAATCGTGAAATAGTATGTCTCAATGGACATAATATCATCTTAAACAAATTGCCAAGAACAAGTTGTCCATTACTTTTACTATTTTCCTTTTAGGTGTTTTCATTGGCTCATTTTAATACAAGACCAAACACCATGTAGATTTAAAAATACTTTGTAAGTAAGCTCATGTCTCTAGAGTGATTTCGGGTATAAGCATTATGCATTCCTATAAGTCACCTACTTCTCTATGAGTTGTGTTGTTTATTTGAGTGTTTTCATCTTGCAGACTGCAGGATACTATACATCATCTAGAGGTCCTGAGGCCAGCTACTATGGCTTACATGCCACCATGGATGTGTATGGCCACGAATTAAAACATGGTCAGTGGAGTTCGACTACATTTTGGGTTTCTCATTACGGAGATGGTAATAAATCAAGCTATAATGAGATTCAAGTTGGCTGGCATGTAAGAATCATATTTCTTTCTCTTCCCATTCACATAGCCTCTCAATTCAAATAATAAGTTGGATATATTAATCAATTGCTTTAAATATGGTATTGCAATAATCATGTGATAGAAATACGCCATGCAAACTTACAAAGTTCCCAAATCATCCTTGAGCTCAGAGATGTTCATTCAAAATGAAACGATACTCAATTATTATTTTTTGGTATAACTATGCCCATCGAAAACTAAGAAACTTGTCCTATTTTTCTCCTGATTTAAGTGCTAGACAACACTTAAGAACTAAATTGGAGAATCAATGAAAATATGTGCAGCTACTAGGAGCTCAAAATGGTGTTTGAGCTCAAGTGAGCCCATTTGCTCTTCTTTCCCAAAACATATTTGTAAAGTATAGAAGTCTTGTATATTTTTTCTACATGTAAGCTTTGATACTAGCTACATGTAAATTTTCATTAAAAAGAGCATTTCTTCCACATATTTGTCTTTTTTGTGTATTGGTGTAGCCCACAAATGAAACGATTCTTGAGAAAATTTTACAAATACGTTAGTCATGTCTACATATACATGTGGAACTATTTTCTGAACTCTGGGCTAGACTCTATCAGTCAAGTGTCAACACTTGTAAAACTATGACTTACTTCACAAAGTGTGGATGCCGTAACAAGTTGATTTATTCTCCATTGAATGGATTGCTTTCTCACATGTTCATCAGTTTCAAACTTTGCGTGTGATGACATATTTTTAACTTTCACGTATCCTTTGTTTAACAGATTCGTCCAGAACGCTATGGTGACTCACACCCTCACTTCTATACCTTATGGACGGTACTATGATAATGATGCTGTGAATTATGATTTGACAAGTGTCTTACTATTTCCCGTAGAAAAAGTGATCTTACTCTGATAGAACACAAATGAAAATTTATGCAACAGAGAGATGGGTTTGAAACCGGCTGCTACAACATGGACTGCCCTGGTTTTGTACGTGCAAATGACGCTGTTATAGCTCCAGGTGATGCTATACATCCGGTTTCTCATGTCCCTGGACCCATTCAAAATATCACTCTCAGAGTGTTTAAGGTAAGAGTTGCATAATTTTTGTATGAATTTCACGGTCATGATTTTTCCCTTGTGAAGATCTTACTTACTACATGGCTGATAAAGGTGCATCATTTTTATAACCTGAAAAATGGTCATAACTTATGTCAAAAGTATAAATTAAATGTTAAGTGCTTTAACCTGAAGGCTAAACAATTTCAGGACAAAACAAGTGGCGACTGGTGGGTCTATTACGGCTTCAACAACATCCCCACAGGGGTGGGATATTTTCCAAAGTCCATATTCAGCTACTTAGCACAAAAGGCAAATGTAATGTCTTTTGGTGGATTTGTTAAATCTACAAAAGCGCTTCCAACTCCTCCAATGGGCAGCGGCGCCTTCCCAAATGGTGGCAAGGGTCGCGCCGCATCATTCACTGACCTTCGATTCATCGACCAGGATGGGAATAGCAGCCCAATCACGGGAAACCTAACCCCATTAGTCACAGATGGCAAATGCCACTCTATTACTCCTATTGATCATGCTCGATGTTTCTATGGCGGGCCAGGAGGTTGCGTGAGATAAGTTGTCATACTTTGATTTTGGTCTCGCTTTAGTGTTAGTTGCCAAATAAAATCACATGGATGGTAGCAAATTATGAATGGAATATTCACATATTTACATTAAGGTATACTATGAATCCTTGCTCCGAACAAACATGCTTCCTTGTCACTTAAAACGAACTACCTATCGAGGGTGCATCTGGAATCCTTGCATGTTTTCCTGTGAGGTAATATACTAATTATGTTGGTCTGATGTCCTATTACATGTGGAACGGTAAAAAGGAGTATGCACCGCAAGATCGTGAGTAGTCATTAATTGTTCTTCTCATTTCTGACATGGGTTCGTGAGGCCTCATTACTGTAACATAACTCTTCTCTCCTATCTCTCCTTATATTTTCTCCCCTATATAAAAAATACTTAGTGTTCCCGTTTCTCTCGTGTCCATGTTTTGCTCCTTTTGTCAAGCCCTCTAGCCACGTCCACCCACTTTTGGTTTTTTCTCCAGTACAGATTTTTTCGGTTCAAACATGGCCGGCTTTTTTCTCCCACTCCATTTGCAACCCACGAATTACATCTCCTTCCCCTTTTCTTCCTCACATGGCGGCGACCAGTAAGCATGGAGGGTGCTCCGACGATGAACAAGGGTGGTAGCGTATAGGAAGATTGTTGTGGCGGAGAGTGAACCACGGACGGTTGATGGGATTTTTTTCGTGAGTATGCCAATGGCGTACCATATTTTTATAGAAGGGAGGAAAGACAATGTACAAGATGCCTTATGGTGGATGCGTACATCCGCCAAGGCACACAACCGTTTACAACCCACACACTATACTATGCCTACTCTCTCACAACACGCGCCAAACCACCAACACCCAGGCTGGCCAACCTCCAGTCCCTCAGCTCTGCCAGGATGACATTGGCCAAATCAGGAGCGTTCATCTGCTGGCTAGTCCTGTGGAACACTCTCGCATTCCGTTACTTCCATAATGCTCAAATGATGGCAATGATGAGAGTATCAAAGCCTCGCTTATTTCCCCTACTAAAGGCCACTCTCCATTCCAGCCACCAGTCCAACAGGTAATCCTGTGCCTCCGGTATTCTCCCGCCCAAGCCCAGTGTATCAAAGATGTTGTGCCACACTTCCCTCGTGTACACGCACTCGGCCAAAATATGTTCCACATTGTCCTCCTCTTGAAGGCAAGTGTAGCATGTATTTATTTAATCCATTTGGCACCACATAAAGGTTTATGCCTATAGCAATTAGTTTCCTATAAAGCAATTAATTTCGTATATTTGGTGGACACTAAAAAAGATTGACAGATATTAAATTAGTTTTATAAATTCAAACCCGCCTGTGGGCCGCCCGGTCATGATTTTTTTACCCAAACGGGCCTCTCAAACGGCCCTAAAACGCCCGGCCTGACAAGCACCCCCCATATCCAGCCCAAATATGGGGCGGATATGGGGGCACCCGGGCACACCCGCCACGGCGAAACCGACAGCCCGACCCACCCTAAATTGCACCAAATCCACCAAATCCTTCCTCCTCCTCCCACCGCCCTCCAACCGTTCCCACGCCCGGACCCTCGCCGGCCTCCACCCTTGATCCCAATCCTCACCTTCGGTACCGATCCACCGCCGAAGATGTTGTCCAGCCCGACCCACACCATCGCGACGGAGACGCAGTCCGCCTTGTCATCAGAGGCGTGATTTCGTCGGCGGGGATTTGCAAGGCGGAGAACGCTCACTAGTAGAAAAAGGGCCTATTGTCCCGGTTGGTAAGGGCCTTTAGTCCCGGTTGGTGAACCGGGACTAAAGGGTCGGTACTAATGCCTCCCCCCTTTAGTCCCGGTTCAATCCAGAACCGGGACTGGATTGAACCGGGACTAAAGGCCACGGCCACGTGGAGCTCCACCTTTAGTCCCGGTTGGTAACACCAACCGGGACTAATGGAAATTTTATGATTTTTTTTGAATTTTTTTTTGAATTTTTTTTTGAATTTTTTTGAATAATTTTTTATTTTCAAATTTCTGAATTATTTTAACCACTAATCTCTAATCAGCACCCCTCATCACTGCTCAATTTATCCTCTTCTGTAATCACCCTCATCATTCCAAATCACCTAAATTCCCGAACGGTCACCCATCCTCCCACTCACCCAGCCCGAGCATGCTTAACTTCCGGGTTCTATTCTCCCTCGTTTCCAAGTCTGCACTTGTTGTTTTCCTGACAATAGTAAGATGTCAATCCAATTAACCCTTAGGAATTTTGCTTGAGCATGAATTGACACATTTCACTGTTTGAGTTTCAAACTATTGTTTTCAAAAACAATAATTATTTAGAAAACAATAGTTATTTTGAATAATTAGTTTGACCATGGGTTGACCATAGTTTGACCACAGTTTGACTACAATTTGACCAGATTTGACCAAAATTCAAAATAACTGAACAAATTATTTAGTAACACTAATATTCTAGAATAATTAGTTTGACCATGGTTTGACCATGGTTTGACCATTGTTTGACCATAGTTTGACCATAGTTTGACCATATTTGACCAAAATTCAAAATAACTGAACAAATTATTTAGTAACACTAATATTCTAGAATAATTAGTTTGACCAGATCCAGTATGCGGCACCGAGCAAAAGGGGAACACCTATTGGACAAAGATTTGGAAGGAGTATCATGAGCAAAAGGAGTATATGGAGCCGCATCCTATCATGACCACTCGCAATGTGGCATCTCTCCAACATCGTTGGGGGATCATTCATGAGGGAGTGAACAAGTACATTGGCTACTACTCACAAGTGACCAAACACCCTCAAAGTGGGATGGGAGTTGCAACTCACGTCGGCTCGATTGCCCCATCTTTTCGTCCATTGCACATGCTTCTTGTGTTTGCATTCTCGTGCTCATACATTTGTTGTTTGCTAGACGGCGGTGGCGACCACTTTGTATCACGAGATGGAGAAGAAGCCATTTGCTTTTAGCCATTGTTGGGTCATATTGAATGGCAAGATGAAGTGGAACCAACTTGTGGCCGGCCTCAAGTTCGGCAAGAAGAGGAATGATGGCTAAAGCTCCAACCAATCAATTGGGTTGGACGATGAAGAGAATGATGTTGTCATGGAGAATCAAAAAGCTACCATGACAAAGGACAACCGCCAAGTCATGGGAAACAAGTAGGAGAAGGCATGTGCCGCCCGTGATGGTGCGGCTACCAAAATGTCGTCAACATGGATGGGCATTTTTTCGGTGAGGGAGAACAAGAAGCAGGAGAGGTACAAGCTCATGTTGGATGCGCAAAAGGAAATGATGGAGTGGGATCAAAAGAGGGCGGAGAAGAAGCTGGAAATTGAGAGGGAGAAGATTGAGTTGGAGAAGCAACAAGCGGCGATCAAATGGGAGCTCGAGAAGGCCAAGACATTTGGCGACATAGAGCTTGAGAAGGAGAGGTTGCAACTCGCACGGGACGAGGAAGATGCGAAGATCATGTTGGCGGACAAGACTATCTTGGATGAGCATGCGAAGAAGTGGCTTGCAGATAGGAAGAAGGAGTCAACGACCGGAGGGACTACGAGGCAGCGAGGGCGGTTGCGGCTCTGATGCAGGAGGAGGAAGCGGCCCAGATGCAGTTGGAGCAGGCAACTCGGATGCAGGCGGAGCGGGACGAGCTGGACGCATTCCGCCTAGAGCAGGACGCATTCTGCTCAGAGCAGGCGCCCAGCCAGTGATCCGAGGACATCCGTCATGATCGGACAATGATTTCATTTTGCCATGTCCGTTTTGTTGAACTATGATTTTTTTTGCTTTGTTTCGAAATTTGGCATTCGGACAATTTATACCGTATGGTTGACGTGCATGGATTTGAGGATCAAAATTTGCGTTATGTGGATGTAGGGCACAACGACATTTGAGGGGTGCCTGGTCAGTGTCCGCGAATGCGTCCGGGCCCACGGGCATTTGAGGGGTCGGATTTGTCAAGTCCGGCTCGAGGGATGTACATGGTGAGTGGGTCCCGACTGTCAGCGTGTAATCGAGATGTACGATACGTGTTGACCACTACGCCATGCGACCGATCCCCTTTTTTTGTTTCCCTCTCCCGCAAGCCGCCGCTGGGCTGCTAGCTCATCTCTGCCCAAAAATTGCCATGTGCCGCCGTCGTCACCTCCATCTCTCCATTCTCTTCCGAGCTCCAAGTAGCTACAGCCATACCCACCACCGCTGAGAGCCCATAGCTATGACACCCACACACGACAGCTCTTCCCCCGTCCATACATGTGCCGCGGCCTGCTAGTTGTTGCGGCGCATCACATCGCAGTCAACTCACCCAACCCCAGACCTCCTATCCGCGGCAGACTCGTGGAGGAGCAGACCATGTAAGGTACTGGATACAGATCACTCGCGATTTAGAGGTGGCTACAAGGATCGATCGAAGGAATTCGTCTCTGGTACAAGAACTAGGGTTACAAGAATGGGGAATTGGGGAGTAGGTAGCCGCCGGAGCCAATTCTGCCTGATCCACTGGATGAGCCACTCGATGTTGTCGCTGCCCTAAGTAGTCGTGGACGTGGGTTGGATTCACTGCGTCCACTCTGGCCCAGCAACACGCAAGTTGGGCCGTCTGTTCCTCATGGGCCTTGGGCTGGGTGACGAGCTGGTCGAGCCACTAGTGCTTTGGCCAGTCTTGTCAGCGCGCCCGCTGGAGCTGGCTGGTGTAGGGGCGCTGACATCCCTTCCTCCTTGTGAATAGGCTTGCCCCCAAGCCTCTGCAGTCGAGAACCAGGCTTGGAGAGCCAGCTTGTCCTCCCAGGTGTCCTATAGCGCTGTTGGATTGGACCAACGAACGAGCACCTGCTCAATCATCGATCCGTTCTTCCGTTGCCACCGCTGCTGTAAGACTGCAACAGGCACCACCGGTATATCAGAATGAACTGGTAAAGTAGCTGAAGCTGTCGTACCTGGGGTGAGGCAGTGGCGCAGCTGAGAAACGTGGAACACCGGATGCACTTTTGAGTGCGCCGGGAGGTCCAGTTTGTAAGCAACCTCGTCGATCTTAGCAGTAATTTTGAAAGGCCCAAAGAACTTGAAAGATAACTTGTGTTTGGCGCGGCGAGCCACCGAAGTCTGAATGTAAGGCTGCAACTTGAGGTACACTGCGTCTCCCACTAAGAATGCTTGAGGGGGTCGTTTTTTGTCTGCCTGGGCTTTCATTTGCTGCTGCGCTCGGTGGAGGTGTTGCTGGAGCAAATCTTGAATCACTGCTCGTTCGTCGAGCCACGTTTGCAAAGCAGGAACAGTACACTCACTGGTTGATGTGATCCCCCAGTGACGTGGTTCGTGGCCAAACATTACTTTGAAGGGCGACATACCAATACTGGAGTGGAAGGAGGAGTTGTACCAGAACTGGGCTAGTGGTATCCAGTGGCTCCAGCGCTGAGGGCAAGCATGCACGAAGCATCGAAGGTATGTTTCCACGCACTGCTTGACTCGCTCTGTCTGGCCCCGTCTGTGGGTGATTAGCTGTGCTCATTTTCAACTCAGTCCCTGCATACTTGAACAGCTCTCGCCAAAACAGACTAGTGAACACTAGGTCATGGTCGAAGACAATAGCGCTTGGGAACCCATGCATCCTGTAGATGTGATGCATATACAGCAGGGCCACCTTGGACGCCGTGTAAGGATGAGCCAGAGGGATGAAGTGAGCAAACTTGGTGCGCTTATCAACGACTACCCAGAGACAATTGAACTTGCCGGATTGAGGAAGACCGTCGACGAAGTCCATAGAAATCATCTTCCAGGGTTGCTGTGGGATTGGCAAGGATTCTAGATCGATCTGGTTTGGCCTGCTGATAGGTAGGACAGCAGCGCACGTATTGCTGTGCATGAATCTTCATCTTGGGCCATGCAAAGAGACGACAGACTCGCCGGAATGTAGCTGGGAATCCGGAGTGGCCCCCCATAGGGCTGTCGTGGAAAGCCGCCAGGATCTGCTGCTGTAATGACGTTGATCCTCCCAACCAAATGCGTCCCCTGAATCTCAAAATGCCATTCTGGATGGTGAAACAACCTTTTGGATCTTCGCAGATGGCCAGTTGCGCGAGCAGCTTCTGGGCTTGCGGGTTACAATTGTAGCTGTTGACGACGTCCTGGAGCCAACTGGGGCGGTAGGAAGTGATGGTGAACAAGGTTGTTGGTGAGGTGGCACGCGACATTGCGTTGGCCGCAGTGTTCTCAGTCCCTTTCTTGTATCAGATGATGTAATGAAGGCCGAGTAGCTTGGTGAACGCCCGCTGCTGCCAAGGTGTAGTGAGACGCTGCTCTTCGAGGTGGATTAAGCTCTTCTGGTCAGTGTGGATGACGAACTCGTTGTGCTGTAAGTACGGTCTCCATAGCCAGATACTCCTTCTCGTAAGTGGAGATCCCTTGGTATCTCGGGCTTAAGCTCTTGCTCATGTATGCAATAGGATGGCCCTCTTGTTGAAGCACCGCCCCAATCCCTCGATCACACGCATCTGTTTCAATGACAAATGGCTTGCTGAAGTCTGGCAGGGCAAGAACTGGCGCATAAATGAGCTGCTGCTTCAATAAAGCGAATGCTTGCTCTGTGTTGTCGGTCCAGACAAAAGGATTCCCCTTCTTCAACAGATTGAACAGGGGACGGGCGATGACCCCGAAACCACGGACAAATCAACGGTAATAGCCCGCGAGACCCAGGAAACGACGCACCTCCTTGGCGTCCTGAGGCACGGGCGACGCTTGGACTGCTTGTATCTTGCTCGGATCCGTGGCCACTCCTTTGTCACTGATCATGTGCCCAAGATAGGCGAGTTGCTTTTGCCCGAACACGCACTTTGTCAGCTTCACTTTCCATTGGTCGCGTCGCAGCAGTGTCAGAACTTGCTTGAGATGATCCAAGTGCTCTTCCCATGTTTTGATGAAGACTAGGATGTCGTCAAAGAACAACAGGACAGAATGACGCAGCAGGGGATGAAATGTGTCTGTCATGGCCCCTATGAATGTAGGTGCCCCCCTGCGAGTCCAAACGACAAAACCTTGAACTCATAGTGGCCCGTGTGCGTCCGGAAGGCTGTCTTGTACTCTTCACCCTCCGCAAGCCGTATCTGATGATACCCCGCCCTGAGATCGAGCTTGGAGAACCAGGCTGCTCCATGCAGCTCATCCAATAACTCTTCGATGATAGGCACAAGGAACTTGCTGACACATGTCATTGCGTTAAGATGCTTGTAATCGACGCATAGGCGCCAAGTGTCGTCCTTCTTTTTGACTAAGATGACGGGGGAGGAGAAACTGCTGGTGCTGCATTGTACCACTCCCGAATTTAACAGCACTTCGACTTGTCTCTCAATTTCTGACTTGAGCTCTGGTTTGTGCCTATACGGTCATATGTTCACTGGCTGAGCACCTGGCATTAGAGGAATCCTATGGTCACAAGCATGCCGTGGCGGCAGCCCCTCATGTTCTCCAAATACATCCTTGAACTCATCCAAGAGGCACTGCAAGTCTGGTGGTGTTTTGGGCGTAGTGGGGCCATCCTCTGATATTGGGTATAGAAGGACCATATGCAACAGAGAGCCTTGACGACACATGTTCTGAAGTTGGAGACTGCTAATCAGATGACAATCAGTGGTGTTCGCCTCGTGGCCGAACAGCCGAGCTGAACCAGAGGAGTTGGTATTTGAATGACCTTGTTCTTCCAATCAACGATCATCGGACTATGCATCTCTAGCCAATCCATACCAAGAATGGCATCATAAGTGACCAGTAGGAGGATCTTCATGTCGGTGACAAATTCTTGTGCTTGAGACGCCCACTTGCAGGCCGGCAGAACCGCAGAACAGGTGAGTTCACCGTCGTCCGCCACACAGACACGGCAGTGTTGCTGCAGAGGTACAACTCCCGACAGCTGCTGCGCCAACACTTGGTTGATGAATGAGGTGGAGCTACCGCTATCCACCAGCTGCAGAACCTCGCGCCTTTGAATGGTTGCCAGCAGGTGGAAAGCTTTTGACGAGACGGTGCCGTCGAGAGCCGATCGTGAAATGGCCATCACCGTGTCGCTCGGCCCTGCGCCCTCGCTCGGAGGAGGCGACGAGTCGACGCTGAAGAGCTCGAGCATTTCGTCGACGACGTTTAGCTGAACCGATGCTAGACAGACATGGTCATGGCCCTAGCGCTCGCCGCACTTGAAGTACAGGCCACGGGCGCGCCGGTAGTCACGCAGCGCCTTGACCTTGCCGTTGTCAGCGCACGCGGCGTCAGTACCGCAGCGATCCGTCGCTGTTGAGGAAGAGGACGCTACGTACGCTCGCATTGGTGGTGGCGGAAGCGGGAGCGCCACGCTCGCGCGCACAGGAGGGTCGTGCGAACGGCGTGTGGAGGATGCCGCACCATCGAACACCTCCTCTTGCAGGAGCGCCGCGCGCGTGTCGTGTCCAGGCGGCCTCTGAACCAAGACCACAACATGGATGTCCTTCCGGAGTCCCTCGACAAACGAGTGAGAAAATAGAACGGGTGAATCGTGTCAGAATATGAACTAAGATGATTAATAATGGACTCAAATTGCTCAACGTAATCTGGCACTGTGGTTGTTTGCCGCACAGTGTAAAACTGCCGGATCAGCGTCTGCTGGCGATCGCGACCAAAACGTGTACACAACACAGCAGTGAAGGATTCCCAATCAAACTCTGCGAGTCACTTTTGGATGGATTGCAGCCAGATGGAGGCAGAACCCGAAAAGTTCAACGCAGCCATGGGCACCCAGAAAGAGGGAAGAATTCCAAACATGGTAAAATACTGTTCGCAAAGAGTTTTCCACAGTTTGGGGTTATCGCCCGTGAACTGCGGAAACTGTATGGACGGGTGCGCCTGCCCGAGGCTGCTGAGCAGCTGACTCGCGTGGGCGAACGGTGAGAGAGCGGGGGGTGATGGGGGTGCGTCGTACTGACCGTTTGCTGGGAGCGGCGGAGGCGGCGTCTGGACCAACGCCGCAGGCGGCCCCAAGTGAGATGTTGAAGATGCCGTGGCCAACGGGCCCTTGAAGCAGAGACGCCACGCCGGACACGGTCCCAGTGTGGGCACCGGTCGTCGCAGGCGGTACGGTGTTCGGAGGGAGCGCATGATTCGTCGCAGCCTTCGGTCGTGGCGGCAGAGCGCTCTGCAGGGCCGTCACCGCATCGGATAGATCGGCGACGCGCCGCTCGATCGGGTCGCCACGCCACGAGATCGTCGACTTGGAGTTGGAGGCGTGTGTTGCTGCGGTGTGCTCCTTGAGGGTCGTCTCCAGCCGCTCCAGGAAGGACTGGATGGATGGATCCATGACCGTGAGATGAGCTCGACCTTGACGCAGAGATCGGGTCTCAATGAACTGAGCCAGACCGACGATGTGGAAGGGGGTGGGATGGTCTCTGATACCAGATGTAAGGTACTGGATACCGACACTTACGATTTAGAGGTGGCTACAAGGATCGATCGAAGGAATTTGTCTCTGGTACAAGAACTAGGGTTACAAGAATAGGGAATTGGGGAGTAGGTAGCCGCCGGAGCCAATTCTGCGTAATCCACTGGATGAGCCACTCGCTGTTGCCACTGCCCTAAGTAGTCGTGGACGTGGGTTGGATTCACTGCGTCCACTCTGGCCCAGCGACACGAAAGTTGGGCCGTCTGTTCCTCATGGGCCTTGGGCTGGGTGGCGAGCTGGTCGAGCCACCAGTGCTTGGGCCAGCCTTGTCAGCGCGCCCGCTGGAGCTGGCTGGTGTAGGGGCGCTGACAGACCACCCATGGCACTGGAGTGGAGCTCGCAGCACCGAAGGGGGCCGGGAGTCCGGGCTGTGTTGTTGAAGAAGCAGGGGAGACTGGACGAGGGCGTCGCGCTGGCCGCAGTGACCTGAGGGAAGGCGCGGCGTCGCCGACCACGGCCTCCGCACAATCCTCATCATAATAGCCATGGCCGCCATTGCACGCATCTCTTGCTTAAGTTTTCTCTTTACGTTCATTTTATCTACACCTATTCAACTGCGAGTCAATTCATCTATCTAATTTACTTTGCTATGTTGATGTCGGGGTTAGTTCCCACATCACCAACTGGAAGAGCAATGCAATTACTACTGACTAAGCATCTACCCATTCCATTCCATCCCATCCAGCAACAGATGAACAAGCATATCCTTCCAGATTCCGGAGGTAAGTATTGAAAGTTTTGACATTTTTGGGTCAGACTAGCAACATCGATCTTGCATTGTTGGAGACAAATAGCACAACAAAGCTGCAGACAAGGGAAAGGGGCGCGAGGTGGTTTGTTCGTCTGTCTCATGGATTTTGTACATTTTCCAAGTTTATCGCTTGTGTCTTGTGTGGAGAATTTAGCACATGTTGATCAGTGGGATGAGAATAAGATTGGCCTAAGCTGATAATTGGCATTTTTATGTTTAAAAGCTGAAGTATGATGCTATTCAGCAGGCTATTCTCTATGTAGACATGTGAGCTGGTGTCTCTGTTATTTAAGTTGTGGTGTATGCATGTATGAATAATTACTATGCTCATTAAGATTAGCATAAGTTAGTAGGACTGGAGATATTTAGCTTTATCTTATTTTCATATCTCAACTAGATAAGCTTATTTTATTTGCAAAGTACATGCAAATATATAACAAGAGAACATATGTTCACATGGTGTTTGCAACACTCAAATTATTATGGTTCTTTCAGCTTCAAAGAACAATGATATTTACATGAGAATTTGTGCATGTGTAGCCGTATAGTTATATACAGGATGTGCAAGTAAGAAAAGGGGTAAGTCAACAATTACAGACCAAAGGTCATGTTTGAAATTTGCTCTGGCAAGGTTTGCTTTTTTGTTGCTATTATTTCTTCCATGTATATATATGCAAAGGCATAGCAGTTTATTAGACCAGCATGTATACTCGAAGCGCTTGCCTCTGTACAAACTTTAATGGGCTTTGATTAATCTCCATTGTGCCACAAAATAAAGTGGTTAGTTAAAATATCCCTTCTTTTTCATATTTACAGCCATGGGTTCATGTTAAGAAATTTGTGGTTTGTCTAACATTTCTTCCCCTCAGCCTCTCATGTTACCATATTTCAGTCCCATAGGTTTGAAACCCATTTGAGCGAGAGTAGTACTAGGATGGGTGACCTCCTGGGAAGTCCTCGTGAAAGGGTTTCATATCTAAGGGTTGTGATAGGCTTGGCGAGCCAACGTAAAAACTAGTCAGTCTTTTAGATATGAAACCCATTTGGGCGAGAGTAGTACTAGGACGGGTGACCTCCTGGGAAGTCCTCGTGAAAGGGTTCCATCTAGCCTACCCCAACTTGTTTGGGATAAAAGGCTTCGTAAGTAAGTAAGTAAGCCTCTCATGTTACCACATGTCAGAAACCGTGATTACGTATCTGCAGATTTGAAATTACTTTATATTTATGGACATGAATGACCAATACTGTAATCAGCTGCATTCCTAGGCTATAAATTATCTTCCTATGGATTTCAAATTCGAATTTGTGTCAAGCCAAATGTTCCTTAACCCTCATCTTATGTGTACATACTTTTGTTTTTATTTTTCCCCCTAGAATAGCCTCAGATTTAAGGAAATAAACTTTGATAAAAGTTGACAACCAGTTATCTCTACTCCTAATGGAGCAGTTGGTAGTCTCCGCCGGTCAATTTTCGTCCCAACAGAGACGGTTTTTTTTCGTCCGTTTTTTTGTCACCTCCCCACCTCACCCCACCCCACGCACACACACACCAAAAAACCACCCCGCAGGAGGAACGCCGTTCCTCTCGATCCTCTCCCGTCGCCGCCGCCGTCCTCTCGATCCCCTCCCGTCGCCGCCACCGTCCTCTCGCTCCCATTGTGCTACTCCCTCGATCTATTTCCTAGGGCACGAACGCTGCCACCGCCACCGCGGGATCTTCCCGCCCAACATCTTTGCTCCTCCGCCGCCCGGCACTGACGCGGCCTCACAGAACACTGTCGCCATCGCAGAACCCCACATCAGGGCAGGACCCATGGGAGGGTGTGGTTGTGGGACGCCGCCGCCTGGCTGCTATGGAACCCTAGGGCATGGTATGGTCACGCTATGGAGTGGCGCAAGGCCATGCCGGCCATTCCCTACATCAAGGAGGAACACAGGTATTTACATCTGACACTAACGCTACGAGGAAGGCGGCTTGGAATCCTCCATTCGGTCTCAATATGACCATCTCTTTTCCGATCTATTTGTGTGTTCAACTGTCTCTTCTCTGATCTATTTGTGCACGTGGATTAGGTTGGAAGACCCGACAGCATCGGTGAAACAAAAGGAGGAGGCGTAGGAGGCTCGAAGGGGGGCACAAGAGGGTTCTCTAGATGCACAGAGTCAATAACCAAATCATATGGTGGTGGCTGAGCCCGCTATGTCGCTGACCACACTTGTATAGCCTGCAGCTTCGCTTGTACTCCCTTCATCCGGAAATACTTGTCATCAAAATGGATAAAAGGGGATGTATCTAGACGTATCTTAGTTCTAGATACATTTCTTTCTATCCATTTTGATGACAAGTATTTTCGGACGGAGGGAGTAGCTTGTACAATGGAATGGAGGTGTTCTTGCTGCTGGAGTCGAGAAGGCCTGGTCCAGTTCACTAGCCGATCTTTGACTTTGTAGACCACTATTGCCTGGTAAGTGCAGCATGCTCAATTATGCATTGTAGTCGTTTTGATGTTTTGCAATTCAGTGGTACCAGGTTGTGTGCACAGTCAGATGCTCAATTATGCATTGTAGTTGTTTTGATGTTCTGCAATTCAGTGCTACCAGGTTGTGTGCACAATCAGATGTTCTTAAAGTTCTGAACATGGTTCAATGGAGGCAGACGACTGATTTGAGAATTAATTCCGCAACAACCATTGGATTCTACAGATCCATGCATAGCTAACCCAGTTGATTTTTGGCTGATGGGTGCTCTCATGTTTGGCCAAACACAATTTATTCTTAGGCCATTGAATCTTTTGGTGAAATGCTGCAAGGTGGTTTTACAATGACCATACATGTAACGCCAGTAGTCTTACTCAATGTCAGATCGGTTCATGTATGTATTATCAACAAGAGTTGGCTGCAGCTGCTATATGTATGTTATGGATCAGCCAAGGTAGTCAATCTGTCATTTTTTCCCTTTTTGTTCATTCAAGCCCTTAAGATTATGCTCTTAAATGCATGCTCTATCGATCTTCTGGTCAGGTGGCCCTGTCAAAATCAGATACTAATGGCAGTTTTGCGAGTGCATGCATGTTCTTGTCATTTCAACTAATCTAGGTGGCCAAGTTTCCATAGAAAGGTTCAAGCTTCTCAGCCATACAATAGGTGTCAGACACCCAGACTTTATGAGCATGTGAGTTGTTCAGGCAAGCAACGGCAGGCACAACTGAAACACATGCTATAAATTTTGCTTCTCTCAATTGCTCGTTTCTCCTGCGCAGCTGAGAGCATCCCGATGGACAGTGGTGTTCATGGCGGATCGATGGAGCATGCCTTCCTCTGCACAATTGAGC
Source organism: Aegilops bicornis (assembly GCA_021605145.1). Lineage (NCBI taxonomy): Eukaryota > Viridiplantae > Streptophyta > Magnoliopsida > Poales > Poaceae > Aegilops > Aegilops bicornis. The sequence continues at coordinate 671,129,568 of CM038672.1, forward strand.
TCAGGTTCCTGATCATAGTACAGACTTTTGAAAACATTATATTTCCTGCTTGTACTTTACTTGAAGCACATCAGTTTGTTCTATTATGTTAATCGGAAAGTCTGTACATATGAGTTAAAACTGAGACTGAGAGAGTGATATAGATTTTCTCGAGTTTACGAAATATATTATGTTGTTACTTGCATCTTTCTTGGATTTCTTTTCCTTGCATTTCTTCTTGTTTTCCCTACCATCTGTTTTATAGAAGTTGCTACATCAAATTAAGAAAGTACATTATCCTTTCCTGTCCAAGTTTATCTTATTCCGTTCATCGGAAGTCTGTACAAATGAGTTTGGACAAAGAGAGTGACATAAATTTGCTTGAGATTTTGAACTATTTTCTGCTTTCGGGTTTGCATGCTATACTGCTTGATTAACGATTATTGAGGAAAATTAGTGGCAAACGTTGGTTGAGAAAGCTCGTGCATTTACTGTAGTACACGGTAGTTTGTTGCAATATGATCTGCATGGTAGAAAACACTCATATTTGATTTTGTTCTGTGCTTGCCAAAAGTAATAACTTGAAATATGCTTTTATCATGATTGTAAAGTTTATTGATGATGCTTTGTTTCAGGATATGTGGAGAGGCTATTTGCAATTCTGTTCAAGGCATATAGTAGATTATATGGTAATTTTTAATTGTTTTATTTAAATTTGGTTTATGTATTCTGCCGGAACAATCACATGCCATATTAATTTCAGAAGAACAATTTCTAAGTTAGTGTTGTGCTTGCATGTATGGTTATGTTAAAAAGAAAATTTCAAACCAAAACAGAGTCACATTTTGTATTTACATGTTAGACAATGGATGTTTCAATCACTAAATTTAAACTAAGGTTTGTAGAATAAATTGTGCCCACTAAAATTGTGTCATGTAGTCACAAGTCCAATGAGCAATCAGTTATTTGATTTGAATTAAGACAGTGGGATGTACATTATTTGTAATTGTTATATATATGTATTATGTTCTCGGTGTCTTGATTTGAGAGACGCAATTTTGTTATCCCCTTGCAACGCAGGGGCTTGACCTGGCCCGGGTATGGACACCCATTAGATAGGATCAGGACTCCACTGCTCCGGCACTTCACTGTCCACCCTGTCAGGTCTAGCAAGGTATGTTCTGCTCTCCCTCCTTCCTCTCCTTTCAGGTCCTGTCCACTCCCCTCCTATGCTCTTTCTTTTTTGCATGCATGTTGTTGTTAGGTGTCAACTGAGGGGAAAATACGATGGATAGTAAGGAGAAAGTGGGAGATTGGGAGGAAATTGCTAAAGCTGGCCAAACAAATGTAAGAATGGCCCTCCTCGGTGTTTAAGACATAGAACATGTGTTCTACATTGTTAGTATCATTACTCTAACGACCAATGTTCAATTTTACTATCATCGACCAGCTTGGGAATGTAAGTGCATCTTTTTTGGTGTGCCTGGCTTCAATATTTTGATTTTGATATCTACCCAACTTATAAACTGGCTACTGTTCAAGAGAAGTTCCATCTTTGTGAGATAATTTTCTACAATGCAGAACTGTAAGAATGACCCTAGGACCATCTTTACAATCAATAAATAATGAGTTGCATGTACCATAGGATTTAATGGTTAACTTTTCATGCCTTAGTTAGGAATTGATGTGTGATTTCAAGGCTCGTACTAGCTTTTCCTAACCCTGCTTTCTCTCAAAGGCTAGAGAGAAAGCATTCAAGAAAGCTTGATAGTTATGTCAATGTTGATGCACCCAAAAAACTCGTGATAGAAAATAGACGGGCGCAAAAAAATGTCCACACTCACGCAAATCTCTGATTTCCCAACCCCATATTCCTAGGTTAAAGGAAAATCTATTCCTTATGATCTCCCACAACACTCACTCATGCGCCCTTATCAGGCACCATGGTGGCATGGTGTGCAGCGAGGAAGGCGAGCATGGCAAGCAGTGCAAGGAGCACAAGCGCGCCGATGGCCACTGCCATGGGGTGTGGTTGCAGAGGCTGGTTAAGAGCCTTTGCACGACGAGGATGATGTCGCATTGCAGGGTGGGAGCAGCAGCATGGGGAGGGTTCTGAAGAGCAGGGATGAATCGGAAGTTATTTTTCACTGTTGTGAGTAGGATTAAATTTTGACTGACGCAGCTTCTGTATGATGTTGCTTTTCTATACGCATGAGCATCACACTTTCTCATGAACAATAGTAAATTTTCACAGTAAGCAATTTTTTGTACGTTTATTTATGTCTTTTTCTTATTCAATAGGTGGATTTGCTCCAATGATTCTGCAACCGTCGAGGAGGTGACATTTCCATCAAACGATTTTACAGTTCGTTTGGTGTCAACAACGGGTGGTAGTAAACTGCACTGCTACTAAGTGCGGAGTAAGGACTAAGCATTTGTCTTATTGTATACACATTACATATATCAAAATGACCATGAAGGATATAGTTGTTTCCTCAGCTTTTGCCTGCCAAGGACGTGGTGGATCCAAATAAGATTCTGATGCAGAGTTAGCTTTGGAAGGAACTTCTTCTGCTCACTGTTTACATGCTGGTGGTACTCTTGGTGTTGTCTATAGTCTTATTGCCAACTGGAAAGAAGATAGTTAGCATTTTTGGGGCTTTATTCATCAATGCCAAAACGCAAAAGGCTTAGACAACAAAAAAGAATGCCCATTTTTCAGTGGTCTATTGAAGAAAAATCAAAGGGGGCAAAAGATAATAGTATTTCTAGAGGTATTTTTCTAGAGATCCAACATTATCCGTTTCTTATATTTTTTTTGAAAATAAATAAATATATTAATCAGAAGTATCGGGTGCAGAACTATTCTAAAGTGATGTTTACTATCACTAGCACCATCAACAATTGGCATGTGGGCTTGTTTTCCTTTGTAAGACGATGATGACAAAGTTATCCCCGGGTCTGAGTGCCTCAAATGTGCATACAATGGCTTACATATTGACTGAATATTGGGTTTGATCTTCAGAGAATTCTTAATGCGTAGAGCAGTCCTCTCCATATTAACACATAAAGCCCCATTCCCTCCCAACACTGGCCGGTGGCGGAGCTTGGCAACAGTTAGATGCTTTTAGGCTGCCTCTTCATTTCCTGATAAATGAAATTGAAATCTAATACTTTGATGTGGTAGGTGGTGATGTGGAGGCGATGACCATCATGGAAGAGGGAAACATGGTAACTAGGTAGGTTATCATTGTTTCGAAGAGGGAAACATGTTGCTGGATACTGATGTTGATTGCAAGGACTCCATGACATTGTAAGTTGGTTAATGGAACAATTTCGAGCTTACATATATTATAATGACATCTTTCTTGGAACTCGCAGTGGTAGAGAATCTGTTGTTTGCATAGGAAAAAAATTATAGAGGCCAACATTGGTCATAACATCCCCTTTCCCTTTGAGAACTGATTATGCATAAGAAGAGGCAAACATTTGTAGGCTCAAAACCATGACCTTGGCCCTCTATGCAGCCTCAATATTCAAATTTAGATTTCCTTTGTAATAACTTGGTATTTTACCACCTTAAAGATGGCCTACCATTAATTATCATATGCTCTAAAGCTATATTTTGTTGTCGCATCGCTGCTTCAGTATTCTTCGCTTGCATAGCTAGATCAATAGTGCAACTTACACCATGGGCAATCCATGTGAGATGACACCATTGCTAATACATCTCCTAACGAGTGCACCTTTTCCCTCTCATATGGAAGCGGCATACACCATGGACAATCTATGTGTTGTTCCAGTAGGAAGTACTGAGCCCCCCACTAAAATCGCCGAACATTCAGTCCGAATCATAAATGGTGGACCCTTTCCTGGATTCATAAATTTGGTCAGGTCGAGAGCGCAAGACTTCGACTTTAGTTCCTGGAGATGATGAAAGAATCTCAGTGCCTTTTAATTATTTACATCTCAGTGCCCAGCCCGATTATTATCAAACTGTAAACTGTGTCTTTGAGTTGCGTGTAGGTTATTTGAATGTATTGAATTTCTACAATTATACTAAGATCCAAATTACCAACTTTTGTAGGTTACGAGGGGATATCCCAATGGAGAAGGCAGAAAGCTTGTTCAGAGGGACAATTCCCATGGTGACTGCGGTGTGTGAGCTACTGAGCTGATGTTGTCCCGTCGTGGCAATAGGGATGCGGAGGCACGGTGGAGGCCAGAGATGGCATGGGGAAAAATTATGACGAGCAAAGCAGTGACACTGTACAGTAACACGGTCATGTGTGTGGCCTCTGCGCAGCAGCGACGGGTAACCATCGGAGCAAGGACAACGGTGCACACACATCATTTACGATGGTGCTCGAGGCCACAAGGCCAACCAGGCATGCGGGTGGTACGTGTCTGATTGTCAACATAGGATTCCGAGCGGTCCATTGAATCTACACACATTAGTTTTACTTTACAAAATATTCACAACCTAACAGCTGCCTCAATGGCTCACATTTTGCAAGTCGTCACTTAACACTTCATATCATAATTGGATTAAATGTAGCCATTTTTTTAAAAAAAGGAGGATGACCCCCGGCCTCTGCATCTGGGAGATGCATGCGGCCATTTTATTGATTATTCTCGAGCTTACAAAGTAGAACAACAATATATCTAAATCCGCCATCTTGGCAACATCTGCTACTACTCCTATCCATATGATGAAGGGGCTCAAGCCGGGCCACATACCCAGGCCTCTCACCTAAGCCTAACATCTAAACCGGGAGACCCCGACCGAGCCATCTACCGGGTCCGGGGCACAAACCGGTCCGACGCACTCACATGTGTCATCGCCGCCATCTTCCATTGGTCTATCTTCAAAGCATATTGAGGTTTCAACCTTAGCAGGTCCTCCGTCATCAACGCCACCACGACACCAAACGCCTACCTCCACATACGCGAGCCTTGGCAGGTCTTCCGCCATGGATGCCACCACGACGCCAAACAACAACCTCCACCTACGCGAGTCCATCTCCAATCAACCGACGTAGATCCATGCTAGGATAGGTCTGGACCACCACCTTCGCCCACCACCCACAAGCGCCATCCAACCCCAAGGTTCCCAAAGCGGCGCCTTCAAGGAAGTAACGGCGCCATGAACGCCGCCGCCGCCCAACAAAGTTAGGGCTTTCGCCTAGGAAACCTAGGCAAAGGGGAAGTGAGGAGATCAGTCCATATCGATGCCTCCAAGGAGGGGGGACATCGCCCTAGGCATTGCCGTCGGCGTTGCTGGCTATAGCCGGCCAGGGATTTCACCTGAACTAGATCCCTGCCACCTGCAGCGCCTCCTGTACAGAACCAGCGACCAAGGGAAGTGCGGCCCGACCAGGCTGGCCCGCACGCCGAACAAGGGAGGAGGGGAGGCGCCAGATCGCGTGCACCGACCGCTGCAGAAGCCGCCGCCAGCTGCCAACGACCACCGGGATCCCGCCGTCCGCACGACTAGGACGCCAGATCCACCGCCCGCACGACTGCTCGCCGGAGCCTGTCATGCCTCGCCAAAGGAGTCGCTGCTCCAGATCCGGGACTGTCCACGCAGAGGCGGGACTGTCCACGCAGAGGCAGGGCAGCCAAGACCCTAGCGCCACCATCCTTGGCACCCCGGGCTTGCCCGACGGCTGCCTCAGGCGGTGGCGAGGAGGTGGGACGAGGTGGGGAGGGGGATCAGGTGCAGTCATATGTCATGTACTTGCTTTGATTGAATCTGAAATTCTGTTAGAAACATAACGAACCACTTAGATATACTCCATCCATTCCTACATATAGGTCTTTTTAGAGATTCCAATGCAGACTACATATGGAGCAAAATAAGTGAGTCTACACTCTAAAATGCATCTATATATATTCGTATGTAGTCTTCATTGGAATCTCTAAAACTTATATTTAGGAACGGGGGGAGTATAAACCATCGATATGTGTAATAAGGAGAGATGTCGTGTTTTTACAGTTCGTCTGGTCAAATTTTCTTACCCCACATTTTATTTCAGATGCCACAGTAAAGAAATGTTCTCAACCTTGGACGATGCATTAACTCAATTCTTGAAACCATTACCTTTTTCTGAAGTAAGTCTAACTAGCATGCAAGGTGCTCTCACGGGTGTAGGTTTGTCCATTGGCAATTGACATCATAACCGCGCAAGACAGTTGACAGCAGATCGCTTATGGTAAGACCTAGCTATTACCAATAATCTATACTATCAAATGCAGTGTCAGTGAATGGTGTTCCTTTATCATGGTTGAAGGTTGCATATCTTTTGCTAGGTTCATTGATACTTCTTGGTATGTGCTTGAATGTTGCTTACCTAATTTTTTTGCGGCTACTACATATTCTCCATGGACAAAGATAAGGTTTACGTGATAATTGTTGTCGAGTCACTCAAATACATGCATGTCCGTCCGCTCTAACGGCTACAAGGAGCAAGAGAGAGTGGGAGGAAGGGTGAGTGGAGGAAGGGCGAGACCGAGATATATACAGAGGGGAAGAGTGGAGAGATAAGGTTTACATGATAATTGTTGTCAAGTCACTCAAATACATGCATTGTAGCCCGTAGCACGCACGGGCATTCTGCTAGTTATCTTAGTATCTTACTAACATTTGTAGTCACATGTCCGCATGTCTAGAATAACGAGGCTCCAAATAATAGAAAATCTATTGTTTGTTAATAGCACATGCAGAGAGTATACTTACAACGTTATGATTCGTCGCACATGATACATCTTAGCTAAATTGTTCTTTTGGAAATATATACCCAATCCGGTATTTCATTATGTCACGCAAATGTACTTTTTATTTATAGATAATGAGGTTGGGGCTTCGATGATTTAAAAAAATTGTGGTAGCATTATGATTTTTATTTCTGAATCATGAGTTGGGGATTCTGTTGGAAATATGCCCTGGAGGCAATAATAAAATGTTTATTATTATATTTCCTTGTTCATGATAATTGTCTATTATTCATGCTATAATTGTATTAACCGGAAACCGTAATACATGTGTGAATACATAGACCACAACATGTCCCTAGTGAGCCTCTAGTTGACTAGCTCGTTGATCAATAGATGGTTATGGTTTCCTGACCATGGACATTAGATGTCGCTGATAACGGCATCACATCATTAGGAGAATGATGTGATGGACAAGACCCAATCCTAAGCATAGCACAAGATCATGTAGTTTGTTTGCTAAGAGCTTTTCTAATGTCAAGTATCATTTCCTTATACCATGAGATTGTGCAACTCCCGGATACCGTAGGAATGCTTTAGGTGTACCAAATGTCACAACGTAACTGGCTGGCTATAAAGGTGCACTACAGGTATCCTCGAAAGTGTCTGTTCGGTTGGCACGAATAGAGACTGGGATTTGTCACTTCGTATGATGGAGAGGTATCTCTGGGCCCACTCGATAATGCATCATCATAATGAGCTCAATGTGACTAAGGAACTAGTCACGAGATCATACATTACAGAACGAGTAAAGAGACTTGCCGGTAATGAGATTGAACGAGGTGTTGCGATACCGACGATCGAATCTCGGGCAAGTAACATATCGGTGGACAAAGGGAATTGTATACGGGATTGATTGAATCCCCGACATCATGGTTCATCCGATGAGATCATCATGGAACATGTGGGAGCCAACATGGGTATCCAGACCCCGCTGTTGTTTATTGGCCGGAGAGATGTCTTAGTCATGTATGCATGATTCCCAAACCTGTAGGGTCTACACAATTAAGGTTCGGTGACGCTAGAGTTGTTATGGGAAATAGCATGTGGTTACTGAATGTTGTTTGGAGTCCCGGATGAGATCCCGGACGTCATGAGGAGTTCCGGAATGGTCCGGAGATGAAGATTTATTAAATGGGACGTCCTTATTCGGTCGCCGGAAGTGTTCGGGGGGTTACCAGTATTGTATCGGGACCACCGAAGGGGTTCCGGGGGTCCATCGGGAGGGTCCACCTGCCCCAGAGGGCCCTATGGGCTGAATATGGAGGGGAACCAACCCCTAGGTGGGCTGGGTGCCAACTCCCCCTAGGGCCCATGTGCCTAGGGTTGGGGGAAACCCTAAGGGGGGCGCCCCCACCTAGCTTGGGGGGCAAGCCTCCCCCTTGGCCGCCGCCCCCTCTCTAGATGCATCTAGAGGGAGCCGGCCCCCTCTCACTTGACCCTATAAATAGTGGAGGGGTGGGAGGGCTGCCGCACCCCTTCCCCTGGCGCAGCCTCTCCCTCCCCAACACCTCCTCCTCCTCCTCCGTAGAGCTTGGCGAAGCCCTGCAGAAATACCACAAGCTCCACCACCACGCCGTCGTGCTACCGGAGCTCTCCCTCAACTTCTCCTCTCCCCTTGCTGGATCAAGAAGGAGGAGACATCCCGGGTTGTACGTGTGTTGAACGTAGAGGCGCCGTCCGTTCGGCGCTAGATTGGATCTTCCATGATTTGAATTGCCGCGAGTACGACTCCATCATCCGCGTTCTAGTAACGCTTCCGCTTAGCGATCTTCAAAGGTGTGAAGATGCACTTCCTCTCTCTCTCTCTCTCTCTCTCTTGTTGATAGAATCTCCTAGATTGATCTTGGTGATACGTAGGAAAATTTTGAATTATTGCTATGTTCCCCAACAGTGGCATCATGAGCCAGGTCTATGCGTAGATTCTATGCACGAGTAGAACACAAGTAGTTGTGGGCGTTGGTTTGTTCAATTTGCTTACCGTTACTAGTCCTATCTTGGTTCGGTGCCATTGTGGGATGAAGCGGCCCAGACCGACCTTACACGTATGCTTACGTGAGACAGGTTCCACCGATTGACATGCACTTGTTGCATAAGGTGGCTAGCGGGTCTCTGTCTCTCCCACTTTAGTCGGATCGGATTCGATGAAAAGGGTCCTTATGAAGGGTAAATAGCAATTGGCATATCACCGTTGTGGCTTTTGCGTAGGTAAGAAACGTTCTTGCTAGAAACCCATAGCAGCAACGTAAAACATGCAACAACAATTAGGGGACGTCTAACTTGTTTTTGTAGGGTATGCTATGTGATGTGGTATGGCCAAAAGAATATGATGAATGATATATGTGATTTATGAGATTGATCATGTTCTTGTAATAGGAATCACGACTTGCATGTCGATGAGTATGACAACCGGCAGGAGCCATAGGAGTTGTCTTAATATATTGTATGACCTGCGTGTCATTGAAAACGCCATGTAATTACTTTACTTTATTGCTAACCGTTAGCCATAGTAGTAGAAGTAATAGTTGGCGAGAAAACTTCATGAAGACACGATGATGGAGATCATGGTGACATGCCGGTGACGAAGGTGATCACGCGGCGCCTCAAAGATGGAGATCAAAGGCGCAAGATGATATTGGCCATATCATGTCACTTTATGATTTGCATGTGATGTTTGTCATGTTTACATCTTATTTGCTTAGAACGATGGTAGCATAAATAAGATGATCCCTCACTAAAATTTCAAGAAAGTGTTCCCCTAACTGTGCACCGCTATGTAAAGTTCGTTGTTTCAAAGCACCACGTGATGATCAGGTGTGATAGATTCTAACGTTCGCATACAACGGGTGTAAGCCAGATTTACACGTGCAAAACACTTAGGTTGACTTGATGAGCCTAGCATGTACAGACATGGCCTCGGAACACAAGAGACCGAAAGGTCGAACATGAGTCGTATAGTAGACACGATCAACATGAAGATGTTCACCGATGATGACTAGTCCGTCTCACGTGATGATCGGACACGGCCTAGTTGACTCGGATCATGTATCACTTAGATGACTAGAGGGATGTCTATCTGAGTGGGAGTTCATTAAGTAATTTGATTAGATTAACTTAATTATCATGAACATAATCTAAAATATCTTTACAATATGTCTTGTAGATCAAATGGCCCATGCTAATGTTTCCCTCAACTTCAACGCATTACTAGAGAAAACAAAGTTGAAAGATGATGGTAGCAACTATACGGACTGGGTCCGAAACTTCAGGATCATCCTCATAGCTGCCAAGAAAGCATATGTCCTTGAAGCACCGCTAGGTGATGCACCCATTTTACCAGCAACTCAAGACGTTATGAATGCCTGGCAGTCGCGTAGTGATGATTACTCTCTGGTTTAGTGCGGCAAGCTTTACAGCTTAGAACCGGGGCTCCAAAAGTGTTTTGAGCAGCACAGAGCATATGAGATGTTCCAAGAGCTGAAAATGGTTTTCCAAGCTCATGCTCGGGTCGAGAGATATGAAGTCTTCGACAAGTTCTACAGTTGTAAGATGGAGGAAAACAGTTCTGTCAGTGAGCATATACTCACTATGTCTGGGTTGCACAACCGTTTGTCTCAGCTGGGAGTTAATCTTCCAGATGACTCGGTCATTGACAGGATCCTCGATCGCTCCCACCTAGCTAAAAGAGCTTTGTGATGAACTACAATATGCAAGGGATGGAGAAGTCCATTCTGAGTTATATTCAATGCTGAAATCAGCGGAGGTGGAAATCAAAAAGGAACATCAAGTGTTGATGGTGAATAAGACCACTAGTTTCAAGAAAGGCAAGGGTAAAAAGAACTTCAAGAAGGACGACAAGGGAGTTGCCGCGCCCAGTAAATCAGTTGCCGGGAAGAAGCCAAACAATGGACCCAAGCCCGACACTCAGTGCTTTTATTGCAAGGGAAATGTCCATTGGAAGCGGAACTGCCCCAAGTACTTAGCGGATAAGAAGGCCGGCAACACCAAAGGTATATGTGATATACATGTTATTGATGTGTACCTTACCAGCGCTCGTAGTAGCTCCTGGGTATTTGATACCGGTGCGGTTGCTCATATTTGTAACTCAAAACAGGAGCTGCGGAATAATCGGAGACTAGCGAAGGACGAGGTGACGATGCGAGTCGAGAATGGTTCCAGGTCGATGTGATCGCCGTCGGCACGCTACCTCTACATTTACCTACGGGATTAGTTTTAAACCTCAATAATTGTTACTTAGTGCCAGCTTTGAGCATGAACACTGTATTTGGATCTCGGTTAATGCGAGATGGCTACTCATTTAAATCCGAGAATAATGGTTGTTCTATTTATATGAGAGATATGTTTTATGGTCATGCCCCGCTGGTCAATGGTTTATTCTTATTGAATCTCGAACGTGATGTTACACATATTTATAGTGTGAATACCAAAAGATGTAAGATTAATAATGATAGTCCCACATACTTGTGGCACTGCCGCCTTGGTCACATTGGTGTCAAACGCATGAAGAAACTCCATGTAGATGGACTTTTGGAGTCTCTTGATTATGAATCATTTGACACGTGCGAACCATGCCTCATGGGAAAAATGACCAAGACTCCGTTCTCCGGAACAATGGAGCGAGCAACCAACTTGTTGGAAATAATACATACTGATGTGTGCGGTCCAATGAGCGTTGAGGCTCGCGGTGGCTATCTTTATGTTCTCACCCTTGCTGATGGCTTAAGTAGATATGGGTATGTCTACTTAATGAAACACAAGTCTGAGACCTTTTAACAGTTCAAGGAATTTCAGAGTGAGGTGGAGAATCAATGTGACAGGAAAATAAAGTTTTTACGATCAGATCATGGAGGAGAATATTTGAGTCACGAGTTTGGTACGCACTTAAGAAAATGTGGAATTTTTTCTCAACTCACGCCGCTTGGAACACCTCAGTGTAATGGTGTGTCCGAACGTCGTAATTGCACTCAATTGGATATGGTGTGATCTATGATATGTCTCTTACCGATTTACCGCTATCATTTTGGTGTTATGCTTTAGAGACAGCCGTATTCACTTTAAATAGGGCACCGTCTAAATCCATTGAGACAACACTGTATGAATTATTGTTTGGGAAGAAACCTAAGCTGTCGTTTCTAAAAGTTTGGGGATGCGATGCTTATGTCAAGAAATTCAACCTGAAAAGCTCAAATCCAAGTCAGAAAATGCGTCTTCATAGGATTCCCTAAGGAAACCATTGGGTATACCTTCTACCTCAGATCCGAAGGCAAGATCTTTGTTGCCAAGAACGGATCCTTTCTGGAGAAAGAGTTTCTCTCGAAAGAAGTAAGTGGGAGGAAAGTAGAACTTGATGAAGTACTGCCTCTTGAACCAGAAAGTAGCGCAGCTCAGGAAGATGTTTCTGTGGTGCCTGCACCGACTAGAGAGGAAGTTAATGATGATGATCACGAAACTTCAAATCAAGTTACTACTGAACTTCTTAGGTCCACAAGGACACGTTCCACACCAGAATGGTATGGCAACCCTGTCCTGGAATCATGTTGTTAGACAACTGTGAACCTTTGAACTATGAAGAAGCGATGGCGGGCCCGGATTCCAACAAATGGCTTGAAGCCATGAAATCCGAAATAGGATCCATGTATGAAAACAAAGTATGGACTTTGACAGACTTGCCTGATGATCGACAAGCCATAGAAAATAAATGGATCTTTAAGAAGAAGACCGACGCGGATGGTAATGTGACCGTCTATAAAGCTCAGCTTGTCGCTAAGGGTTATCGACAAGTTCAAGGGGTTGACTACGATGAGACTTTATCACCCGTAGCGAAGCTGAAGTCCGTCCGAATCATGTTAGCAGTTGCCGCATTCTATGATTATGAGATATGGCAAATGGACGTCAAAACGGCATTCCTTAACGGTTTCCTTAAGGAAGAATGGTATATGATGCAGCCGGAAGGTTTTGTCGATCCTAAGAATGCTGACAAGGTGTGCAAGCTCCAGCGCTCCATCTATGGGCTGGTGCAAGCATCTCGGAGTTGGAACATTCGCTTTAATGTAATGATCAAAGCGTTTGGGTTTATGCAGACTTATGGAGAAGCCTATGTTTACAAGAAAGTGAGAGGGAGCTCTGTAGCATTTCTCATATATATGTGGATGACATACTATTGATGGGAAATGATATAGAACTTTTGGAAAGCATAAAGGCCTACTTGAATAAGTGTTTTTCAATGAAGGACCTTGGAGAAGCTGCTTACATATTAGGCGTCAAGATCTATAGAGATAGATCGAGACGCCTCATCGATCTTTCGCAAAGCACGTACCTTGATAAGATATTGAAGAAGTTCAATATGGATCAGTCCAAGAAGGGGTTCTTGCCTGTATTGCAAGGTGTGAAATTGAGCACGGCTCAATGCCCGACCTCGGCAGAAGATAAAGAAAAGATGAGTGTGCCTCAGCCATAGGGTCTATTATGTATGCCATGTTGTGTACCAGACCTGATGTGAACCTTGCCGTAAGTTTGGTAGGGAGGTACCAAAGTAATCCCGGCATGGAACACTGGACAGCGGTCAAGAATATCCTGAAGTACACGAAAAGGACTAAGGATATGTTTCTCGTTTATGGAGGTGACGAAGAGCTCGTCGTAAAGGGTTACGTCGATGCCAGCTTCGACACAGATCTGGATGACTCCAAGTCACAAACCGGATACGTGTACATTTTGAATGGTGATGTCTACTACGCAACCTTCTTCTTGTAGACGTTGTTGGGCCTCCAAGTGCAGAGGTTTGTAGGACAGTAGCAAATTTCCTTCAAGTGGATGACCTAAGGTTTATCAATCCGTGGGAGGCGTAGGATGAAGATGGTCTCTCTCAAACAACCCTGCAACCAAATAACAAAAAGTCTCTTGTGTCCCCAACACACCCAATACAATGGTAAACTGTATAGGTGCACTAATTCGGCGAAGAGATCGTGATACAAGTGCAATATGGATGGTAGATATAGGTTTTTGTAATCTGAAAATATGAAAACAGAAAGGTAACTAATGATAAAAGTGAGCACAAACGATATTGCAATGCTAGGAAACAAGGCCTAGGGTTCATACTTTCACTAGTGCAAGTTCTCTCAACAATAATAACATAATCGGATCATATAACTATCCCTCAACATGCAACAAAGAGTCATTCCAAAGTCACTAATAGCGGAGAACTAACGAAGATATTATGGTAGGGTACGAAACCACCTCAAAGTTATTCTTTCTGATCGGTCTATCATAGAGTTCGTACTAGAATAACACCTTAAGGCAAAAATCAACCAAAACCCTAATGTCACCTAGATACTCCAATGTCACCTCAAGTATCCGTGGGCATGATTATACGATATGCATCACACAATCTCAGATCTATCTATTCAAACCAACACAAAGTACTTCAAAGAGTGCCCCAAAGTTTCTACCGGAGAGTCAAGACGGAAACGTGTGCCAACCCCTATGCATAGATTCATTGAACCCGCAAGTTGATCACTAGAACATACATCAAGTAGATCACGTGAATATCCCATTGTCACCATAGATAAGCACGGAAAGACATACATCAAGTGTTCTCAAATCCTTAAAGACTCAATCCGACAAGATAACTTCAAAGGAAAAACTCAATCCATTACAAGAGAGTAGAGGGGGAGAAACATCATAAGATCCAACTATAATAGCAAAGCTTGCAATACATCAAGATCGTATCACCTCAAGAACACGAGAGAGAGAGATCAAACACATAGCTATTGGTACATACCCTCAGCCCCGAGGGTGAAGTATTCCCTCCTCGTCATGGAGAGCGCCGGGATGATGAAGATGGCCACCGGTGATGGATCCCCCCTCTGGCAGGGTGCCGGAACAAGGTCCCGAGAGGTTTTTCATGGCTACAGAGGCTTGCGGCGGCGGAACTCCCGATCTAGGTTATTTTCTGGAGGTTTCAGTATTTATAGGAATTTTTGGCGTAGGTCTCATGTCAGGGCGGTTTCCGGGCTATCCACGAGGCAGGGGGGCGCGCCCAGGGGAAGTGGGCGCGCGGGCCACCCTCGTGGGCAGCCCGGGACTCTCCTGGCCCAACTCTTTCACTCCAGGGGCTTCTTTTGGTCCACAAAAGATCGTCAAAAATTGGCACGTCAATTGGACTCCGTTTGGTATTCCTTTTCTGTAAAACTCAAAAACAAGGAAAAAATAGAAACTGGCACCGGGATCTAGGTTAATAGGTTAGTTCCAAAAATGATATAAAAGTGTATAGTAAAGCCCATAAACATCCAAAGCAGGTAATATAATAGCATGGAACAATCAAAAATTATAGATACGTTGGAGACGTATCAAGCATCCCCAAGCTTAATTCCTGCTCGTCCTCGAGTAGGTAAATGATAAAAACAGAACTTTTGATGTGGAATGCTTCCTAGCATATTTATCAATGTAATTTTGTTTATTGTGGCATGAATGTTCAGATCCAAATGATTCAAGACAAAATTTCATATTGACATAAGAAATAGTAATACTTCAAGCATACTAACAAAGCAATCATGTCTTCTCAAAATAACATGGTTAAAGAAAGCTATCCCTAGAAAATCATATAGTCTGGCTATGCTCTATCTTCATCACACAAAGTATTTAATCATGCACAACCCCGATGACAAGCCAAGCAATTGTTTCATACTTTAGTATTCTCAAAAAATTTCAACTTTCACGCAATACATGAGTGTGAGCCATGGACATAGCACTATATGTGGAATAGAATGGTGGTTGTGGAGAAGACAAAAAGGGAGAAGATAGTCTCACATCAACTAGGCGTATCAACGGGCTATGGAGATGCCCATTAATAGATATCGATGTGAGTGAGTAGGGATTGCCATGCAATGGATGCACTAGAGCTATAAGTGTATGAAAGCTCAAAAACAAACTAAGTGGGTGTGCATCCAACTTGCTTGCTCACGAAGACCTAAGGCATTTTGAGGAAGCCCATCATTGGAATATACAAGCCAAGTTCTATAATGAAAAATTCCCACTAGTATATGAAAGTGACAACATAGGAGACTCTCTATCATGAAGATCATGGTGCTACTTTGAAGCACAAGTGTGGTACTCATTTTTTTATTTGGCCTTTCTCTTCTTCTTTTTTATTTGGCCTTTCTCTTTTTTTTGTAAAGCCCGAAGTCTCATCCCGACTTGTGGGGGAATCATAGTCTCCATCATCCTTTCCTCACTTGGGACAATGCTCTAATAATGAAGATCATCACACTTCTATTTACTTACAACTCAAGATTACAACTCGATACTTAGAACAAGATATGACTCTATACGAATGCCTCCGGCGTTGTACCGGGATATGCAATGAACTAAGAGTGACACGTATGGAATTATGAGGGTGGCTTTGCCACAAGTATGATGTCAACTACATGATCATGTGAAGAGCAATATGACAATGATGATGCGTGTCATAATAAACGGAGCGGTGGAAAGTTGCATGGCAATATATCTCGGAATGGCTATGGAAATGCCATAATAGGTAGGTATGGTGGCTGTTTTGAGGAAGGTATATGGTGGGTGTATGGTACCGGCGAAAGTTGTGCGGCACAAGAGAGGCTAGCAATGGTGGAAGGGTGAGAGTGCGTATAATCCATGGACTCAACATTAGTCATAAAGAACTCATATACTTTTTGCAAAAATCTACAAGTCTTTGAAAACAAAGTACTACGCGCATGCTCCTAGGGGGATAGATTGGTAGGAAAAAACCATTGCTTGTCCCTGACCGCCACCCATAAGGAAGACAATCAATAAATAAATTATGCTCCAACTTCATCACAAAGCGGTTCACCATACGTGCATGCTACGGGAATCACAAACTTCAACAAAAGTATTCCTCAAATTCATAATTACTCCACTAGCATGACTCTAATATCACCATCCTCATATCTCAAAACAATTATCAAGCATCAAATTGATCATAGCATCCAATTCACTTTCTATGATAGTTTTTATTATACCCAACTTGGATGCCCATCATTCTAGGACCAAATTTATAACCATAGCAACTACCATGCTATTCTAAAAGACTCTCAAAATAATATAAGTGAAGCATGAGAGATTAATACTTTCTACAAAATAAAACCACCGCCGTGCTCTAAAAGATATAAGTGAAGTGCTAGAGCAAAAGACAAACTACTCCAAAAGATATAAGTGAAGCACACAGAGTATTCTAATAAATTCCAAATCATGTGTGCCTCCCCCTATCGGTGTCAAAACCGGCGGATCTCGGGTAGGGGGTCCCGAACTGTGTGTCTAGGCGGATGGTAACAGGAGACAAGGGACACGATGTTTTTACCCAGGTTCGGGCCCTCTCGATGGAGGTAAAACCCTACTCCTGCTTGATTAATATTGATGATATGGGTAGTACAAGAGTAGATCTACCATGAGATCAGAGAGGCTAAACCCTAGAAGCTAGCCTATGGTATGATTGTTGTTCGTCCTACGGACTAAAACCATCCGGTTTATATACACACCGGAGAGGGCTAGGGTTACACAGAGTTGGTTACAATGGGAGGAGATCTACATATCCGTATCGCCAAGCTTGCCTTCCACGCCAAGGAAAGTCCTATCCGGACACGGGACGAAGTCTTCAATCTTGTATCTTCGTAGTCCAGAGTCCGCCGAAGGTTATAGTCCGCCATCCGGACACCCCTAATCCAGGACTCCTCAAGAGCCCTCGAACCAGGCTTCAATGACGACAAGTCCGGCGCGCAGATTGTCTTCGGCATTGAAAGGCGGGTTCCTCCTCGGAATACTTCATAGAAGATTTTTAAACACAAGGATAGTGTCCGGCTCTGCAAAATAAGTTCCACATAACACCATAGAGAGAATAATATTTACACAAGTCCAATCTGCTGACGTATTCCGCAGCGTGATACCACACCACGACCAAGCCTTTATTCGAATCGTTTTTACTGTCCCACCTCAGCGCACTTAGCGAGGCGGTTTCCTTGGCACGTCTTGTCGAAGCAGAGATCGTGTCCCCTTATTCCGGGATTCTCATCAATACGGGCGTGGGTAACCCAACCGTGCCATTAATTACGGCACTTGGGAGATAAGCGAGTTTTACCAGGCGGGTGGGGACGTGTAGTCTCGTCCGCCCATATAAGGGGATAAGGATCCACCTTTTCCATCTACGCCTTCTTCCTCCTTTGCTTATCCATTTTCGCGCACTCGAGCTCCAAATACCAAGTCCGCACATCCCACCTCAACCTTCTCCAGCAATGTCCGGGCCTTGAGGCAAGTGGATGGTCTCCTCCGTCACGGAGGGACACATCAAGAAGCCGAGGAAAGCTGGATACTTGTCCAATGACATCGCAGACCGGCTCCCGGACAAGGGCAGCTCATCCCCACACCCAGGCCCCATGAGAGGGTGGTGTTCCTCACCCATTTCCTCCGCGGACTAGGCTTCCCACTTCACCCATTTGTCTGGGGGTTCATGTTCTACTACGGCCTAGATTTCCACGATCTGGCCCCGAACTTCATCCTCAACATCTCGGCGTTTATCGTCAGGTGCGAGGCCTTCCTGCATCCAGCCCCACTTTGGCTTATGGCTGAAGACCTTCAATGTCAAGCCGAAGGTAGTGGGCGGCCAGCAAGCGGAGTGCGAAGGCGCCATGGTGGGCAAGATGCCCAACGTTACATGGCTTAAGGGCTCCTTCGCGGAGACCATAAAGGGGTGGCAATCGGGGTGGTTCTACATCACCGAGCCGCGTGATCCTGAATGGGCAGCGGCCCCCGAATTCCGATCTGGCATTCCCACGTGGCTCACCTCCTGGAAAGAGAAGGGCCTGTCATGGGGTAATTCGAAAGAGCTGACCGGACTCCAAACCTACATCCGAAACCCGGTGAGCAAGAAGCTCAAACTCGTCAACGTATTCCAGGTCATGCTCATCCGCCGGATCCTCCCGTGCCAACAACGGGCTTTCAGCTTATGGGAGTTTGATCCGGCACAACACCGAACCCTGAGCAGGCTCTTCGACACTACGGATGAAGATGCTTGGAAGGTGTTGTTCAAGGGCGCCGAGGCCCCCGCATCCGCTACCGAGGATCGCGGATTCAGCACGCAGCATCAAGCCAACGAGGTAAGCTGTTTTACCCTTTACGGGGTACTTGTTTTTCATAGTTTGACTCTATGCGGGATCTAAACTCCCTTACCTTTGACAGGCTTGGCAGGAGACGTCCGGGCAGATCAACTGTCCGGCTCCCTTGCCCGAAGACCCAGCGGATGCCCGCTTGACGGGGCTGCTGGCTCCGGCACCTTACGTGGTGCCGGAGAAGAAGGCCAAGAAAAAGGCCACGGGAACTCAAAAGAGTTCCCGGCGCTCGGCGGTGTCGGATTCATCGTCCGATGACTCCGAGGCGCACTCCTCCCACGAAGACGAGGAGGAGGAAGAAGAGGCCTCTCCCCCTCCAGCGGGGGGAGGACAGAAAAGGAAGGCTGCCCCAACGGGGGGGCCAGAGGGTCCAAGAAGGGAAGGACACTTCCTCCGGACTACTCCACCAACGCCGACGACGGCGAAGAGGAGTGGCCATCCAGGGCCAAGCCCCTAGCAAAATCGTAAGTATCCGGATACCAGAATAACTCATGGCGTTCCTTTATTGCACAATATCTTCTGACGCCGAATATAATCATGCAGTCCGCCCGCGGCCCAGCTCGATGCTTCGTTGAGCGGATCCCTGGATTCGTCGAATGTGAATAGTCTTCCACTCGTGACTGCTACCTCCCCTCGTCCTACGGACGATGCCAAGGTGGAGTCCCAAAAGGGTCCAAGCCAGGAGGAGGTGGTCCTGGAGGCGCCGCAAGGCGACCTCCCGGAGGGCCGGACACCGCACCGGAACCTTCAGTGGTTCCGGAATCCGGCAGGCGACCCCCTAATAAGAAGGGCAAGCCTACGACGCCGGTGACCTCCGTCCAACCGGAGGCACCGGATAATTTGCTGGAGGTGCTTAACAGCGCCTCCATCGACGAGGAGCACCACACTATTATGAGTGTGGTGATATGGAAGGTTCAGTCTGCCAAGAGCGGGCTGACCGAAGCCTGTGCCAGCCTTCTAACAGGCTTTGAGGTATGTATTTAAGATATGTAAAAATATTACTGCATAGAAAGTAGCCCCTGATGCTCAGCTTGGTGTTCGGAAAGAAAAGCCGAACTGAGGATCAAAAAGACATAAGCAGGAGTCTAACATAAGTATGTCAATATGGGAATGCAGGCTGCGCTGCTGACATCTGCCGCACTGACTGCGGAGCTTCATGCATTGAAGCAGAGCCTCGAGCGGTCCGAGAACGAGCTCGGCCTTGCCAAGAAGCAACTCGAGGACAAGGAAGGTAAGTAATACCTTATTTAAGTATATATAAAAAAGATGTGGTTGCAAAAAATGACAGGACCAACGTGAGTATTACAGGGGCCACAACCAAGGTGGCGACCCTGAAGGAAGCGTTGTCCAAGGCCGAAGACAATGCGGCCATGGAGCGCACCGAGCGAGAAAAGAAGGAGGCGCGGGTGGCGGAGGTGCAGCAAGAGCTCTGTGCTCGTGGAAAAACACGAGAGTTTGGAGCTTAACTCAAAGACTTCGAGAGTCCGAGCTCGCCTCGGTGCTTGAGAGCGCCAAATCTGCCAAGGCCGAAGCCCAAAAAGCCCTCCAGGAAATTGAGGCGATGAAGAAGATAGCGGCGGGTAAGGCATTCTTTATGCAAAGCAAGCATATGAAAGTGAATTACTTGTTACTTACCCGAGTCTGGAGCTCTCCAGGAGCATTCGTAGATCTGCCCCGCAGTGTGGCCGACGCTGCCGCCTACTACCGGGCTGAGGAGGGGAGCTCGACAGAGAAGGTGTTCTGGTCTCAGTATGCTGAGGCCGGACACCCAGTGCCCTTGAGCGACCAGCTGAAGCAACTGGTCGAGCTCCATAAGGAGGCCGAACTGGCCATGAAGGATCTCATAGTCCGGCTATGGCCTAGGGAGGTCATGCCCGGGAGCTACTTTGGGCTGGTGAGGCGGCTGGCGGATGCATGTCCACGGCTTGAAGGCATCAAGCGCTCCGTATGCATCGAAGGCGCCCGTAGGGCCCTTGCCCGTGCTAAAGTGCACTGGGGCAAGATGGATGCTGAGAAGATGATGACAGATGGGCCACCGCAGGGCAAGGAGCATCGCAAGCCCGAGATGTATTATGAGGGCGTCCTGAAGGGTGCCCGCCTTATAGCGGATGAATGCTCCAAAGATGTAATTTTTGAGTAAACTCGCATTTGTGATCCTGTATGCTGAAAACTTGTTCATATGCGCTAAGCAACGCTTTTGAATTTAAAATATTACCTTCTGTGCGGCTGTTTATTAAATTTGAGAGACGGTGAGTCGTCGGCTTCTTCCCCCATGCCACGAGTGCTGGGGTGTTCGGGATAAACTTGAGCGCTCTTTTTCCCATTCTTGGGTCCTTCGAGGGAGGCGCTCAACACAACGAACAAGGCAATCGGACTATAATGCTTGAACACTCTCACTTAGCCATAGAATTCTATAATTTTAAATTTGCGGCGAAGCCCCTAGTATTCGGAAGACCGAAGTTCGGGCGCTATCCACGCCTAGGCCGGACAAAGCCGACTCCTCGCTCTAGGCGGCATAAGTCTTTAGGGACTCGAAAACCTCTCGAACAGCGACCAGCTCTCGCCCTATCATGACGGCCAGTTTTAGCTTTCTCCACTGAGGTGCTTAGCCCAGCTCAACCGGGGCACAATCACAGTGGTTCTCCCAGCGCTACCTTAGCCGATATAACGGAACGTAAGGTACCAAAACATGGGAGCCAGGCAAACCCAACTATTGACCTAAGACATGATTCGGAGCCGATGCATATAATGCTATAAGTTCGGGGTGCCGCACTCGTGAGAGTGTTCGGACTTCTCACATCATATTCTGGGGTACTTAAGCCCTTGGTGTATTGGCCGTACCAAAGTGTACGGTTGCATAATGTCATAACTAAACATATTTACATAAAAAGGAATGCAATAATAGACAAAAGCTATGCATTGTTTATTCGAAAAGGCTGCGGTAAAAGCAGAATGATACAAATAGTGCGATAAGCAAGAGATGGGACTATTTGACATGTCCCCCTCCAGGGGCGAGCCGCGGTATGATATGTGAAACAAGTATACTACTCGTTATAGAGACCACCTGGACACTCGACGTAGCTTTCTGCCTTCCTGGCTATTGCATCGTGTGTTCGGCGATTGTACTGCCGGACAGGCCTTTCGGAGAGTGGAGTCCTGAAAGTAAGAAAAAAATAATGACAAAATCGGGAGCCCCTAGTGCGGTTGAGCCGCATTTTGGGCATGCCGTGGTCGTGCCCCTCCCCCTATGCCCATGGTATTTCCAGAGCGTAATTATGTACGCGTAGTATTGGTTTCGCAATTTCGCGAGGGCTGGGGTTGGGGCCGCATTGCTACGCGTGCTCGGAACATGCCAGGCGGACTTGTTGTAGGTTACTCCGGGCGCGCTTGACGGTGTCCGGACGTTTAATAGCCGGACTCGAGAATTGCCTTGAGAGGCTGCTTTGTACTTCCGCCGCGAGGGCCGCCGTGTGCTCCTCCGTCCGGAGAGAGCGTTCGGTGTTTCCATTGACCGTAATGACTCCTCGAGGGCCTGGCATCTTGAGCTTGAGGTATGCGTAGTGCGGCACCGCATTGAACTTTGCGGATGCGGTTCGTCCGAGCAGTGCGTGATAGCCAGTGCGGAACGGGACTATGTCGAAGATTAACTCCTCGCTTAGGAAATTATTCGGGGATCTGAAGACCACCTCAAGTGTAACTGAGCCTGTACAGTTGGCCTCTACACGTGGTATGACGCCTTTAAAGGTCGTCTTTGTGGGTTTAATCCTTGAGGGATCTATGCCCATTTTTCGTGACCGTATCCCGATAAAGCAGGTTCAGTTGCTGCCGCCGTCCATAAGGACTCTAGTGAGGTGAAATCCGCCAATGGTTGGGTCTAGAACCACGCGGCGAATCCGCCATGACGGATGCTAGTGGGTGGTCCTTGATCAAAAGTGATCGGGCAGGAGGACCATGGGTTGAACTTTGGGGTGACTGGCTCCAACGCATATCGCCCCTCGAGTGCACGCTTCCGCTCCCTTTTGGGTATGTGGGTTGCGTATATCATGTTCACCGTCCGCACTTGTGGGGGGAAGCCCTTCTGTCCCCTTTTGTTCGGTGGCCGGGGCTCCTCCTCGTCATCGCTATGCAGCCCCTTGTCATTGTTTTCGGCATTTAACTTGCCTGCCTGCTTGAACACCCAACAATCCCTGTTGGTGTGGTTGGCTGGTTTTTCAGGGGTGCCGTGTATCCGCACGCAGCGATCGTAGTATTCGGTCCAAACCGGACGGGCCCGGAGTATTTCTTTTAAATGGCTTTTTCCGCTGACCGGTTTAGAGCCTCTGAATCCAGCATTGACCGCCGTATCCTCAGCATTACCGGTTAATGCGGCGCTTTTGCTTGTTACGACGTGACCTGCCATTGTTGTCCTTGGTATCCGAATTACCAGGACTCTTGGTCATGTTATTACTACGAGCTAGCCAGTTGTCTTCTCCCGCGCAAAAGCGGGTCATGAGTGTTGTGAGGGCTGCCATGGATTTCGGCTTTTCCTGTCCTAGGTGCCGGGCAAGCCATTCGTCACGGATGTTATGTTTGAAGGCTACGAGGGCCTCTGCATCCGGACAGTCGACTATTTGATTTTTCTTAGTTAGGAACCGTGTCCAGAATTGTCTGGCCGATTCCTCTGGCTGCTGAATTATGTGTCTTAGGTCATCGGCGTCTGGTGGTCGCAAATAGGTGCCCTAGAAATTGTCGAGGAATGCGGCTTCCAGGTCCTCCCAACAACCAATTGACTCTGCTGGCAAGCTGTTAAGCCAATGCCGAGCTGGTCCTTTAAGCTTGAGTGGGAGGTATTTGATGGCGTGTAGATCATCACCGCGGGCCATGTGGATATGAAGGAGATAATCCTCGATCCATACCGTAGGATCTGTTGTGCCATCGTATGATTCGATGTTTACGGGTTTGAAACCCTCGGGGATTTGATGATCCATTACTTCATCTGTGAAGCATAGTGGGTGTGCGGCACCTCTGTCTTGGGCTATATCACGACGTAGCTCAAATGAGCTTTGTCTCATCGTGGTTCGCCCGGTCCGGAATTGCCATATCCGGCATGACGGTTATAAATCACGTGTTGTGGGCGCCCACGCGATCCGTAGAGATCGATCTTGTTTGCCTTGCCTTGTCCTCCAATATACCTCGCAGGTCCGGGCGTTTCCCCGTGCCTTGGTATTTTTTGAGCGACGCCGGGGTGCGGCTTGAGTGGAGGGCCGAGAGGCCTCTCTGTCGCGGCCACGAGGTGGCCGGTCGGCCGCGTCGTGCGCTGGTGATGTAGGTTTAGGTGCTTCCTCCTCTAATCGGGGTAGCAGCCTGCGCTTTGGGTAGCTCTTGGAGGGGCGTTCGAGTTCGTACTCTTCGGCCGCAAGGACTTCAGTCCATCTGTCGGCTAGCAAGTCTTGGTCAGCTCTAAGCTGTTGCTGTTTTTCTTGAGGCTGCTCGCCGTGGCCATAAGCCTGCGTTTGAAACGCTCTTGTTCGACGGGATCCTCGTGCACGACAAATTGTCGCCGCCGAGGCTTGCCTCGTCTTCGGAGGAGGCATGTAATTATCGCCCTCTACCTCTCTCTGCCGCTCTATCATGAGGGCTGGCTTCTCCCTCCTCCTGTGTTGAATCCTGCTGGAGGGGGTTGTCTTCAGCACTGTCCGGGGTGTTATTATCTCCCGTGTCGGAATCGCCGTTTTTGCTTTGGCGGGATTTAGAGCGGCGCCGCTGACGCCGGCACTTAGGCTGCTTCTTGGAGGGGTCATCCTCCGTTGTTCCATCGCCATTCCCTTCTTTTGGGGTGTCCACCATGTATATGTCGTATGACGAGGTGGCCTTCTAGTGCCCTGTAGGCGCTGGTTCTTGGTCGTCTCCTGCATCGGTGTCCATACCGTCGATGTCTTCGAAGTCGAAGTCGAGCATGTCGGTTAAATCATCGATAGTGGCTACAAAGTGGGTGGTGGGTGGGCTTTGAATTTCTTCGTCGTCCGCATCCCAATCTTACTGACCATAGTCCGGCCAGGGCTCTCCTGATAAAGAGAGAGACTTTAGCGAATTCAGGATATCACCGAAGGGCGAGTGCTGAAAGATGTCCGCGGCAGCAAACTCCATGATCGGTGCCCAATCGGATTCGATTGGCAGCGGCGTGGAAGGTTCAGAGTTCGGAGAGGAGTCCGACACCTTGGAGTCGCGAGCTTCGCAAAGGACAAGGCTGGTACTCGGCTCGATCGCCGTAGAGATTGCAGCCCCCGAGGCGGTGTCCAGCCACCCGTCCTCGATTGGCGCAGTCGGCTCCGAGCTAAGGGTCGGAGCGGACACTGGTGCGGCCTCCAGGGCATTGTTCGGCAGCAGAGCTAGTTCATGCCCATCGTGATAGTGCGGCGCGTTTGGCTGTGGCTCGAACTCGTCGAAGATCAAGTCTCCACGGACGTCATCCGTGTAGTTCAAACTTCCAAATCTAACCTGATGGCCAGGGGCGTAGCTTTCGATCTGCTTCCGGATGGCTGCTTAATTGGCCCGCAGTGCAAAGCCGCCGAATATGAAGATCTGTCCGGGGAGAAAAGTCTCACCCTGGACCGCATCATTGTTGATGATCGGAGGAGCCATCGAGCCTAAAGGTGACAACACAGAGGAACTCTCAATGAAAGCACCAATGTCGGTGTCAAAACCGGCGGATCTCGGGTAGGGGGTCCCGAACTGTGCGTCTAGGCGGATGGTAACAGGAGACAAGGGACACGATGTTTTTACCCAGGTTCGGGCCCTCTCGATGGAGGTAAACCCTACTCCTGCTTGATTAATATTAATGATATGGGTAGTACAATAGTAGATCTACCACGAGATCAGAGAGGCTAAACCCTAGAAGCTAGCCTATGGTATGATTGTTGTTCGTCCTACGGACTAAAACCCTCCGGTTTATATAGACACTGGAGAGGGCTAGGGTTACACGGAGTCGGTTACAATGGGAGGAGATCTACATATCCGTATCGCCAAGCTTGCCTTCCACGCCAAGGAAAGTCCTATCCGGACACGGGACGAAGTCTTCAATCTTGTATCTTCATAGTCCAGGAGTCCGGCCGAAGGTTATAGTCCGGCCATCCGGACACCCCCTAATCCAGGACTCCCTCAACCCCAAAAGTTGTGTACAGCAAGGATGAGTGTGGCAAACTAAAAATCAAAGACTCATACCATACAAGACGCTCCAAGCAAAACACATATCATGTGGTGAATAAAAAATATAGCTCCAAGTAAACTTACTGATGAATGAAGACGAAAGAGGGGATGACATCCGGGGCATCCCCAAGTTTAGGCTCTTGGTTGTACTTGAACATTACCTTGGGGTGCCTTGGGCATCCCCAAGTTTAGGCTCTTTCCACTCCTTATTCCATAGTCCATCGAATCTTTAACCAGAACTTGAAAACTTCACAACACAAAACTCAACAGAAAACTCGTAAGCTCCGTTAGTATAAGAAAATAAATCACCACTTAGGTACTGTTGTGAACTCATTCTAAATTCATATTGGTGTTAAACCTACTGTATTCCAACTTCTCTATGGTTCCTACTCTCCGATACTACTCATAGATTCATCAAAATAAATAAAGAACACATAGAAAGCAGAATCTGTCAAAAACATAATAGTCTGTAGTAATCTGTATCATTCGAATACTTATGTAACTCCCAAAATCCTACCAAAATAGGAAAACCCAAGAAATTTGTGTACCAATCCAGATAAAAAAGAATCAGATCCAAAGCACGTTTTTGTGAATTATCAAAACTAATTTACTGGGTGCAAAAGTTTCTGATTTTCAGCAGGATCAACACAACTATCACCGTAAGCTATCCTAAAGGTCTTACTTGGCACTTTATTGAAACAAAAGCTATAAAACATGGTTACTACAGTAGCATAATCATGTGGAAACACAAAAACAGTAGGGGTAAATATTGGGTTGACTCCCAACAAGCGCTTTTCTTTAATGCCTTTCTAGCTAGTCATGATGATGACAATGATGCTCACATAAAAGATAAGAATTGAAACATAACGGGAGCATCATGAAGCATATGACTAGCACATTTAAGTATAACCCACTTCCTATGCATAGGGATTTGTGAGCAAACAACTTATGGGAACAACAATCAACTAGCATAGGAAGGCAAAACAAGCACAACTTCAAGATTTTAAGCACATAGAGAGGAAACTTGATATTATTGCAATTCCTACAAGTATATATTCCTCCCTCATAATAATTTTCAGTAGCATCATGAATGAATTCAACAATATAACCAGCACCTAAAGCATTCTTTTCATGATCTACTTGCATAGAAAATTTACTACTCTCCACATAAGCAAAATTCTTCTTGTTCGGAATAGTGGGAGTATCATAAGAGACTTGAATACTATAAGTTGTTTCCACATTAAAAGAGTAATATTCAGAAAAAGGGTAATCATAATCATGACAAGTTTTACAATTATGATCATCACTACTTTTATAGCATAAGTTTCATCACAATAATCATCATAAGTAGCAACTATGTTCTCATCATAATCGATTGAAACCTCTTCCAAGATAGTGGAATCATCACTAAATAAAGTCATGACCTCTCCAAATCCACTTTCATATTCATCACAATAAGATTCAACATCCTCCAAAATAGTGGGATCACTACTTCCTAAAGTTGACACTCTTCCAAACCCACTTTCATCAATATAATCATCATAAGTAGGAGGCATGCTATCATCATAACAAATTTGCATATCAGAACTTGGAAGGCTAAAAATACCATCTTCATTAAACATAGCAACCCCAAGCTTGGGACAAACATTAATTGCAGCAAATATATTCTCAAATATGTCATCCTCATCAAACATAGCTTCCCCAAGCTTGGGCCTTTTCATATCATAAGCATAATCACTCTCATCATGAATAGTGTGGATAGCACAAATAGTATACCAATTATCATCATCACAATGAGTAGTAGGAGAAACATCATTTGGGAGGGATACCTTTCTACCTTTGCTTCTCCGTCTTTTATTTTTCTTCTTCACATCATGTGTGGGTTTAACCCTCTCCTTTCAGCTCCTTATTAATGAGGTTGGTTGAATAGAAGGCTCCTCCTCGTTACCTGATTCATCATAAGAAATAATAGAAGGATATTGGGAAGTCTCTTCCCTTTCATTAGTATTATCTTCATCTTCTATTTGCTTTCTTTTCTTTATGTAATTGGCAAAAGGATTTTAAATGCAATTCACCGCACAATACATATAAATTTCCTCTAGATCAAAATCAAGAACTCTTTTAAGGGAAAATTCTGGAATATTCTTAGTTATACTTTTCATTTCTTCATAACCCAAAAGAAAACTAAGTTCATTATGATGTGCAAGGGAAATCAAGTCATCACAATTTTTGGACATGATTCAATCATGAAACAATGCAAATTTGCATTGGGGAATAAAATGATCACGTTCATTGCAAAGTTCACAAGTACGACGAAGAAATTTTAAATTTTCAGCACAAACATCTAGCCTTTCTTGCAACCATTTAGTTTCTAAATGCTTATGCCTCTTGCAATATCTATCTTCCCTATTTGATGTGTACTTGCAAACCCAATGCACTCCACAAAAATTGACATGCTTATAGGAGACATTTTCATCATAACTAGTGCAATCATCATTAGTACTATGGATATTCAAAGAGTTCATACTAACAACATTGCAATAATGGTCATCATTCAAAGATTTAGTACCAAACATTTTATAGACTTCTTCTTCTAGCACTTGAGCACAATTTTCCTTTCCATCATTCTCATGGAAGATATTAAAGAGATGACGCGTATGAGGCAGACTCAATTCCATTTTTTGTAGTTTTCTTTTATAGACTAAACTAGTGATAAAACAAGAAAAAATAGTCGATTGCAAGATCTAAAGATATACCTTCAAGCACTCACCTCCCAGGCAACGACGCCAGAAAAGAGCTTGATGTCTACTACGCAACCTTCTTCTTGTAGACGTTGTTGGGCCTCCAAGTGCAGATGTTTGTAGGACAGTAGCAAATTTCCCTCAAGTGGATGACCTACGGTTTATCAATCTATGGGAGGCGTAGGATGAAGATGGTCTCTCTCAAACAACCCTGCAACAAAATAACAAAGAGTCTCTTGTGTCCCCAACACACCCAATACAATGGTATATTGTATAGGTGCACTAGTTCGGCGAAGAGATGGTGATACAAGTGCAATATGGATGGTAGATATAGGTTTTTGTAATCTGAAAATATAAAAACAGCAAGGTAACTAATGATAAAAGTGAGCACAAACAATATTGCAATGCTAGGAAACAAGGCCTAGGGTTCATACTTTCACTAGTTCAAGTTCTCTCAACAATAATAACATAATTGGATCATATAACTATCCCTCAACATGCAACAAAGAGTCACTCCAAAATCACTAATAGCGGAGAAAAACGAAGATATTATGGTAGGGTACGGAACCATCTCAAAGTTATTCTTTCTGATCGATCTATCATAGAGTTCGTACTAGAATAACACCTTAAGACACAAATCAACCAAAACCCTAATGTCACCTATATACTCCAATGTCACCTCAAGTATCCGTGGGCATGATTATACGATATGCATCACACAATCTCAGATTCATCTATTCAA
This sequence comes from Aegilops bicornis, assembly GCA_021605145.1. NCBI lineage: Eukaryota > Viridiplantae > Streptophyta > Magnoliopsida > Poales > Poaceae > Aegilops > Aegilops bicornis. The sequence continues at coordinate 671,159,159 of CM038672.1, forward strand.
ACCAACACAAAGTACTTCAAAGAGTGCCCCAAAGTTTCTACCGGAGAGTCAAGACAAAAACGTGTGCCAACCCCTATGCATAGATTCATTGAACCCGCAAGTTGATCACCAAAACATACATCAAGTAGATCACGTGAATATCCCATTGTCACCACAGATAAGCACGACAAGACATACATCAAGTGTTCTCAAATCCTTAAAGACTCAATCCGACAAGATAACTTCAAAGGGAAAACTCTATCCATTACAAGAGAGTAGAGGGAGAGAAACATCATAAGATCCAACTATAATAGCAAAGCTCCCGACACATCAAGATCGTATCACCTCAAGAACACGAGATAGAGATCAAACACATAGCTAATGGTACATACCCTCAGCCCCGAGGGTGAACTACCACTACAAAAAAAATACACTTCCGTGATGATACGTGTTTGTCACAGTAGGTCGCGTTTTTTTTCATGCATGTACATCCATGACGATTTTATGACAGAATCAAGATAGTCATACTGTCTTTGTCGTCAGAGAAGTGTTCCATGACATTACCAAAATTATCATCACGGAAGTGTCCACTTCCATGACGATAAATCGCGCGTCACAGATAAGCTTTCGTCAAGGGTGACCGACACGTGGCATCTACCCTAACGGAACGCCGTTAAGCTATTGGGTCGGGTTTTGGATCCGATAACCCGTTAACAGCCCCGACCAATGGGGATTTTCCACGTGTAAAATCATCATTGGCTGGAGGAAACACGTGTCGGCTCATCGTTGGGACAGATGTCATCCACTCATTGGATAGAAGGCGCCTATGATACGTCGACGCGTGCACGACCCAACAAAGGCCATTCTGTGAAAAGGCTGGCCCGTTTGACTTGGTCAAAGGTGGCGGGCGGCCCATGGAAAGCTTGTTAACGTAATTGCTCGCATATAGCCCATTTACAGCCCGCTAACCCCAGGCCTGTTACGCCCTATCCGAATTAGGCCCAGTAGCATCCACTGGGCCAGCCAATCTGATTCCAAATTTTTCACTTCCGCCCATGTATGGCCCATGATGTCTTCGGCCCATATGAGGCCCTTTGTAACTCTTGGCCCATTAACGGCCCGTGGTGAAAGCGGCCCGTAATGAACAAAGGTATCACTTTACACCCATTAATGGCCCATGGTGAACCGCCCGTAATGAACAGTGTATCACTTTATACCCATTAACGGCACGTTATTCCGTTAATGCTTTCCAACCCATGTTATCTTTCGCCTTCTCAGAGCCCATTTATTCTTGGGCTCATTTCAAAGATTCGTTTACTTAAGGCTTATTCTTGTCATTTTACGCTTGTGGGCCAAATTCAGCCTGTGGTTACAGTCGGCCCATTTGTGGTCCGTTAATACGTTGGGCCGTTTTCATAGCGTCATCAAATACGGCCTATTAACGATGGCCCGTTATGGTCGGCCCATGAACGGACGATTCCAACTCTAGCCCGTTTACGGCCATAATATGGTTTGTTATTGGCCCATGTTTGGCCAATCAATTATACGGCCCGTATAAGGCCCATTGATGATACGGCCCGTAGAAGGCCCATTGTTTCTACTGCTCGTAGAAGGCCCATTGTTTCTACGGCCCATAGAAGGCCCATTGTTTCTACGGCCCGTAGAAGGCCCACTGTTTCTACGGCCCGTAGGAGGCCCAGTGTCACTACAGTAAATATTAGCCCATGGTTATTGTGGCCTAGTTTTAAAAAATAGGTTATTGCAGCCACTAGCAAACCGCGGAAAAGAACTGCAATGACTACAAGAAAACAAATAAACAAGACAACAAGGAAATAAATAAGCGAGCAACTTACGCTAGGCTATCACAGTATCACACATATTACATCCACTGGGCATCAAAGTTCGCCACCAGTGCAAATAAACGAGCCGACAAAAGAATATACAAAACTGAGAGCACTTCAGAAGGCACTAGGCCTGGCCAGGTCGGGCCCCCTAAACAGCCGAAGAAGCTGAGTAGACCTCAGTTGTGTCAATGATAGATCCATCAACAGTAGATGTATGGCATGATGGTGCGCATTTTTCTTTTTAGACGCAGACCTGGTGAAGCAATTACAATTTGATAGTTAATAAAAAGTGAAACAAGTGACTGCATCATGCCAAAGATGTTATGAAAATGCCAACTACATACACTAAAACCTGTATTCGACAATACTTCATGTATCACACTGAGTGGCCTAAGGAAGCATTTCTTCCAGCGCAACTCCAGGGCGTTCAAAAGGGGCACGTGCACGCGTCGCAAGCTACAGTCAGAATGCGGCATGCACGCGACACGGCACAAGACCGGCAATACCTTGCCGGTGATGGTCAATGGCCGGCAGACGGGCAGCAAAAAGGTTCTGGTGTTGCACACCAACAAGAACTTCGACCAGCAGAAGACCAACTGGGTGATGCACCAGTACCACCTCGGGGACCTGGAGCAAGAGAAGGAGCGGGAGCTGGTCCTCTGCAAGATTTTCTACTAGACGAACACTAGGGCCAGGAGTAAAAAAGAATATAAGTTAGTTTGGTATTGGTAGTTGTACTACCTTGTCGTCCGCAAGTTGGTATTGTTGTTAACGATCTTTTGGCATGAACTTGAATTTTCTTCCAACCATCATGCCGAGGGTCGACGTGGATATAAAGCTGAATCATTTGTTTCAAAATGAATATTCGGGCACCTGATTTTTATTTGATTTTTCGGGCACCTGATTTCCGTTCAAATTCCCAGTTCTCCAATTTTTTCGAAACAAGTGCTTGCACTTATTATCACGATCAAACAACAATATCCCTGCTGCATCCCAGTTATTAGTCTGTATTTGCAGAATTCTCTCGTTTATTGAGCACGCATATTGTTTTTTCAGGTTGAGAAAGTTATGGGTTGTGAATTTAGAATGAGTTCACAACAGTACCTAAGTGGTGGTTTATTTTCTTATACTAACGGTGCTTACGAGTTTTCTGTTGAGTTTTGTGTTGTGAAGTTTTCAAGTTTTGGGTAAAGATTCGATGGACTATGGAATAAGGAGTCGCGAGAGCCTAAGCTTGGGGATGCCCAAGGCAACCCAAGGTAATATTCAAGGTCAACCAAGAGCCTAAGCTTGGGGATGCCCCGGATGGCATCCCCTCTTTCGTCTTCGTTCATTGGTAACTTTACTTGGAGCTTTATTTTTATTCACCACATGATATGTGATTTGCTTGGAGCGTCATTTTCTGTTGTTAGTATTTGCTTGCTGTTATTTATAATAATGTTTTGCGTCTATATGTTCAATAAAAATATCAAGGATAGCCTTTACCATGCTTATTTTGCAAGTATACATGTTGCTATTTCAAAACAGAAAGTTTACCACTGTTGCAAAAATTCCCTAGAAAATTCAGAAAATGATAAAATGTTAAAACTTTTTGCATATCGAGCTCTGATAAATCTTCCACAGTGTGGTAGACTTTCATAATTTTTTGGAGTTAGGGAAGTATGATGAATCTTGCATTCTTTACAGACTGTACTGTTTTGGCAGATTGCTGTTATGTTTGCATTGTTTGCATATGTTTGCTTGTTTAATGATTCTATTGGAGGATAGGAGTATTAAATATGCAGAGATATTTAGTATCCAATGTTTAATAATAATTTTTGTGATTTGTTACAGTATAAAATGATAAGCTTTTTGCATTGGTTTATACTAACTTATCTCACGAGTTCTTGTTGAGTTTGGTGTGGATGAAGCTTTTGAGATTTAGGAAACCGAGATATAAAAGGAATTAAGGAGACACAAAAGCTCAAGCTTGGGGATGCCCAAGGCACCGAAGATAATATTTCAAGAAGTCTCAAGCATCCAAGCTTGGGGATGCCCCGGTAGGCATCCCACCTTTCTTCCTCAACAATTATCGGTTAGTACCGGTTGAACCTAAGTTTTTGCTTCTTCACATGATGTGTGCTATCCTTGAAATGTCATTTTGTTTTGTTTTACTTGTTGTTTGAATAAAATACCAAGATCTGAAATTCTTAAAATGTTAGAGAGTCTTCACATAGTTGCACAATTATTTGACTACTCATTGATCTTCACTTATATCTTTTGGAGTAGTTTGTCATTTGCTCTAGTGCTTCACTTATATCTTTTTAGAGCAAGGCGGTGGTTTTATTTTTTAAAATTTATTGATCTATCATGATTCACTTATATTATTTTGCGAGTCCTTTAGAACAGCATGGTAATTGCTCTGGTTATAAAATTAGTCCTAATATGATGGGCATCCAAGTTGGGTAAAATAAAAACTTTCATATGGAGTGCATTAGACACTATGATAAATTTGATACTTGATAATTGTTTTGAGATATAAAGGTGCTAATGTTAAAGTCATGCTAGTTGGGTAATTATGAAATTTAGAAATACTTGTGTTAAAGTTGGCAAGTCCCGTAGCATGCTAGTATGGTGAACGTTGTGTGACAAATTTGAAAAATGGGGTGTTCTTTGATTGCCTTCCTTATGAGTGGAGGTCGGGGTCGCGCGATGGTTAACTCCTACCAACCCTTCCCCTAGGGCATGCGTAGTAGTACTTTGCTTCGAGGGCTAATAAAATTTTGCAATAAGTATATGTGTTCTTTATGACTAATGTGAGTCCATGGATTATACGCACTCTTACCCTTCTGCAATTTGGTAGCCTCTACGGTACCGTGCATTGCCCTTTCTCACCTTGAGAGTTGATGCAAACTTCGCCGGTGCATCCAAACCTCGTGATACGATACGCTCTATCACACATAAACCTCCTTATATCTTCCTCAAAACAACCACAATACCTACCTATTATGGCATTTCCATAGCCATTTCGAGATATATTGCCATGCAACTTTCCACCATTCTGTTTATTATGACACGCTCCATCATTGTCATATTGCTTTGCATGATCATGTAGTTGATATCGTATTTGTGGCAAAGCCACCCTTATAATTCTTTCATACATGTCGCTCTTGATTCATTGCATATCCCGGTACACCGCCGGAGGCATTCACATAGAGTCATATTTTGTCCTAAGTATTGAGTTGTAATTCTTGAGTTGTAAATAAATAGAAGTGTGATGATTTCCATTATTAGAGCATTATTCCATGTGAGGAAAGGATGATGGAGAATATGATTCCCCCACAAGTCGGGATGAGACTCCGGACGAAATAAAAAAAGATAGAAAATATATAAAAAAAGGGGAAAAAAAAGAGGCCAAATAAGCCCAAATAAAAAAATGAGAGAAAAAGAGAGAAGGGACAATGTTACTATCCTTTTTCCACACTTGTGCTTCCAATTAGCACCATAATCTTCCTGATAGAGAGTTTCTTATTTTGTCACTTTCATATGCTAGTGGGAATTTTTCATTATAGAACTTGGCTTGTATATTCCAATGATGTGGGCTTCCTCAAATTGCCCTAGGTCTTCATGAGCAAGCAAGTTGGATGCACACCCACTTAGTTTCTTTTGATGAGCTTTCATACACTTATAGCTCTAGTGCATCCTTGCATGGCAATCCCTACTCCTTGTATTGACATCAATTGATGGGCACCTCCATGGCCCGTTGATTAGCCGCGTCAATGTGAGACTTTCTCCTTTTTTGTTTTCTCACATAATCCCTATCATCATACTCTACTCCACCCATAGTGCTATGTCCATGGCTTACGCTCATGTATTGCGTGAGGGTTGAAAAGGCTGAAGCGCGTTAAAAAGTATGAACCAATTGCTTGGCTGGAACCGGGGTTGTGCATGATGGGAGCATTTTGTGTGACGAAAATGAAGCATGGCCAAACTATATGATTTTGTAGGGATAAGCTTTCTTTGGCTATGTTATTTTGATAAGACATAAACTGCTTGGTTAGCATGCTTGAAGTATTACTATTTTTATGTCAATATTAAACTTTTATCTTGAATCTTTTGGATATCAACATTCATGACACAATAAAGAGAATTACATTGAAAATTATGTTAGGTAGCATTCCACATAAAAAAATCTGTTTTTATCATTTACCTACTTGAGGACAAGCAGGAATTAAGCTTGGGGATGCTTGATACGTCTCCAAGGTATCTATAATTTCTGATGTATTCATGCCATTTTTACAATATTTCTACATGCTTTTGGTATGATTTGGTTAGAACTAACCCAGACTGGCGTTGTTTTCAGCAGAACTACCGTGGTGTTGTTTTTGTGCAAAAAAAAGTTCTTGGAATGCGCTGAAAATCAACGGAGATTTTTTCTGGAAAATATAAAAAATACCGGAATAAAGAGTTACCGGAGAGGAGGCTCGTGGGGCCCACGAGAGTGGAGGGCGCACCCACCCCCCTGGGGTGCGCCCCTTTGCCTCGTGGACACCCCGTGGTTCCTCCTGACTTGTTTTCAACGCCAAACCCTCCTATAAATACCCAAACCTCCAGAAAATAACCTAGATTGGGAGTTCCACCGCCGCAAGCCTCTATAGCCACCAAAAACCAATCGGGACCCTGTTCCGGCACCCTGCCGGAGGGGGGATCCCTCACTGGTGGCCATCTTCATCATCCCGGCGCTCTCCATGACGAGGAGGGAGTAGTTCACCCTCGGGGCTGAGGGTATGTACTAGTAGCTATGTGTTTGATCTCTCTCTCTCGTGTTCTTGATTTGGCACGATCATGATGTACCGCGAGCTTTGCTATTATAGTTGGATCCTATGATGTTTCTCCCCCTATACTCTCTTGTAATGGATTGAGTTTTCCCTTTGAAGTTATCTTATCGGATTGAGTCTTTAAGGATTTGGTCTTTAAGGATTTGAGAACACTTGATGTATGTCTTGCATGTGCTTATCTGTGGTGACAATGGGATATCACGTGATCTACTTGATGTATGTTTTGGTGATCAACTTGCGGGTTCAGTGACCTTGCGAACTTATGCATAGGGGTTGGCACACGTTTTTGTCTTGACTCTCCGATAGAAACTTTGCGGCACTCTTTGAAGTTCTTTGTGTTGTTTGAATAGATGAATCTGAGATTGTGTGATGCATATCGTATAATCATACCCACGGATACTCGAGGTGACATTGGAGTATCTAGGTGACACTTGGGTTTTGGTTGAATTGTATCTTAAGGTGTTATTCTAGTACAAACTCTAGAATAGATTGAACTGAGAGAATAGCTTCGTGTTATTTTACTACGAACTCTTGAATAGATCGATCAGAAAGAATAACTTTGAGCTGTTTTCGTACCCTACAATAATCTCTTCGTTTGTTCTCCTCTATTAGTGACTTTGGAGTGACTCTTTGTTGCATGTTGAGGGATAGTTATATGATCCAATTATGTTATTATTGTTGAGAGAACTTGCACTAGTGAAATTATAACCCTAGGCCTTGTTTCGAAGCATTGCAATACCGTTTTCGCTCACTTTTATTATTAGTTACCTTGCTGTTTTTATAGTTTCATATTACAAAAACCTATATCTACCATTCATATTGCACTTGTATCACAATCTCTTCGCCGAACTAGTGCACCTATACAATTCACCATTGTATTGGGTGTGTTGGGGACACGAGACTCTTTGTTATTTGGTCGCAGGGTTGTTTGAGAGAGACCATCTTCATCCTACGCCTCCCACGGATTGATAAACCTTAGGTCATCCACTTGAGGGAAATTTGCTACTGTCCTACAAACCTCTGCACTTGGAGGCCCAACAACGTCTACAAGAAGAAGGTTGTGTTGTAGACATCAGCGGCCTGCACATCGTGCCCAGCAGCACCGGAAGCACCGATCTTTGCACTGCAGCACTAGGTAGGAGCCGACGATGAAGCACCATTAGAGGCTGCCAACGAGCGCTGCATCCTAGCACCAGAAGCCGCCCACGAAGCTGCATTGCAGCATCGAGTTTTCATGGAAGCTCTGGGCCGCCGGCGAGCACTTCATCGCTGCACCGCGAGCCACCGGTGAAGCTCCATTGTAGCATCGAGGTTGCATCGCAACTCTGGGCCGGTGGTAAGCGCTGCATCATAGCACCGAGAGCCATCGGCGAGCGCTCCATTACAGCGCCGCCGCGCGACCCTCCGCCCCTTGTAGCACCTCTGCGCGACCCCATTGCAACGCGGGTGATCCCATTGCACCAACATCCAAGGGCGGGCTTGCAGTCGCCGTCGCCTCCTAGCTGGCCATTGCAGCTCATGGGCGGAGTCCCTCTCCCCAAGGTTGTCACGCTGCAACGTCGGCAATGGGTGATAATCCCCAAGTGCAAGGAATCATCGTAGCAATTTTCAAAGGTGGAAGTGATAAGTATGAAGTGTTGAACCCACAAGGAGCTAAAGGTAAGATCAATATTCTCTCAAGTCCTATCTGCCACTAGTACGACTCTATGTACACCGAACGTTTGCTTCCATCGAGAAATAAAACTAGGTTGTGGGTAGGATAGCTTTGCATGATATCAGAGAACTGAAATATAAAAATAGGTGATGTTGTCATAAAGTTAGAATATATCACAATATATTACAAATAGCGATTGTGGAATAATGATGGATCAGTGTGCGGAATTGTCCTAGACAATTGTTAACAAGATCAGTAATCATTATTGCAATTTTATATCAGGGAGAGGCATAAGCTAACATACTTTCTCTATTTGGATTATATGCACTTATGATTGGAACTCTAGCAAGCATATGCAACTACTAAAGGTCATTAAGGTAAAACCCAACCATAGCATTAAAGTATCAGGTCCTCTTTACTCCCATACGCAACAAACCCATTACTTGGGTTTAAGCTTCTGTCACTCTAGTAACCCACTATAAGCAATGTGGAATAGTTTCACAGCTCACGCCACCTTGAACACCACAACGTAATGGTGTGTCTGATTGTCGTAACCACACTTTATTGGATATGGTGCGATCTATGATGTCTCTTACCAATTTACCACTATCGTTTTGGGGTTATGCATTAGAAACAGCTGCATTCACTTTAAACAGGGCATCATCAAAATCCGTTGAGATGACACCGTATGAACTATGGTTTGGTAACAAACCTAAGCTGTCATTTCTTAAAGTTTGGGGATGCGATGCTTATGTCAAAAGGCTTCAACCCGATAAGCTCGAATCCAAATCGGAGAAATGTGTGTTCATAGGATACCCTAAGGAAACAATTGGGTACACCTTCTACCACAAGTCCGAAGGCAAGATTTTTGTTGCTAAGAACGGAACCTTTCTAGAGAAGGAGTTTCTCTCGAAAGAAGTGAGTTGGAGAAAAGTAGAACTTGATGAGGTCATTGTACCGGCTCTCAATTTGGAAAGTAGTTCACCCGAGGAATCTGTTCCTGTGATGTCTACACCAACTGGAGAGGAAGCTAATGATAAAGATCATGAAACTACAGATCAAGTTGCTACAAAACCTCGTAGGTCTGGCAGAGCACGATCTGCACAAGAGTTGTACGGCAATCCTATTCTGGAGGTCATGTTACTTGACCATGACGAACCTACGAACTATGAAGAAGCTATGATGAGCCAAGATTCTGATAAATGGCTTGAGGCCATGAAATCTGAGATAGGATCCATGTATGAGAACAAAGTGTGGACTCTGGTGGATCTTCCTGATGATCGGCGACCCATAGAGAATAAATGGTTCTTCAAGAAGAAGACTGACACTGACGGTAATGTTACTGTCTATAAATCTCGACTTGTTGCAAAGGGTTTTCGACAAGTTCAAGGAGTTGACTACGATGAGACTTTCTCACCCGTAGTGATGCTTAAGTCTGTCCGGATCATGTTAGCAATTGTTGCATTTTATGATTATGAAATCTGGCAAATGGATGTCAAAACTGCATTCCTTAATGGATTTCTTAAAGAAGAGTTGTATATGATGCAAACAGAAGTTTTTGGCGATCCTAAAGGTGCTAACAAAGTGTGCAAGCTCCAGCAATCCATTTATGGACTGGTGCAAGCATCTCGGAGTTGGAATATACGCTTTGATGAGGTGATCAAAGCATATGGTTTTATACAGACTTTTGGATAAGCCTATATTTTCAAAAAACTGAGTGGGAGCTCTATAGCATTTCTAATATTATATGTGGATGACATATTGTTGGTTGAAAATGATGTAGAATTTCTGAATAGCATAAAAGAATACTTGAATAAGAGTTTTTCAATGAAAGACCTCGGTGAAGCTGCATATATATTGGGCATCAAGATCTATAGAGATAGATCAATACGCTTGATAGGACTTTCACAAAGCACATACCTTGATAAAGTTTTGAAGAAGTTCAAAATGGGTCAGTCAAATAAAGGGTACTTGCCTGTGTTACGAGGTGTGGAGTTGAGTCAGACTCAATGCCCGACCACTACAGAAGATAGAGAGAAAATGAAAGTCATTCCCTATGCCTCAGCCATAGGTTCTATCATGTATGCTATGCTGTGTACCAGACCTGATGTGTGCCTTGCTATAAGTTTAGCAGGGAGGTACCAAAGTAATCCAGGAGTGGATCCCTGGACAGCGGTCAAGAACATCCTAAAGTACCTGAAAAGGACAAGGGATATGTTTCTCGTTTGTGGAGGTGAGAAAGAGCTTGTCGTAAGTGGTTACGTCGATGCTAGCTTTGACACTGATCCGGATGACTCTAAGTCACAATCAGGATACGTATTTTTATTGAATGGTGGAGTTGTCAGTTGGTGCAGTTCCAAGCAGACCATCGTGGCAGTATCTACATGTGAAGCAGAGTACATAGCTTCTTCAAAAGTAGCAAATAAAGGAGTCTGGATGAAGGAGTTCATATCTGATCCAGGTGTAATACCTAGTGCATCGGGTCCAATGAAAATCTTTTGTGACAATACTGGAGCAATTGCCTTGGTGAAGGAATCCAGATTTCACAAAAGACCAAACACATCAAGAGACGCTTCAACTCCATCCGGGATGTGGCCAAGGAGGGAGACATAGAGATTTGCAAAATACATACGGATCTGATTGTTGCAGACCCGTTGACTAAGCCTCTTCCATGAGCAAAACATGATCAGCACCAAGACTCCATGGGTGTTTGATTCATTACAATGTAATCTAGATTATTGACTCTAGTGCAAGTGGGAGACTAAAGGAAATATGCCCTAGAGGCAATAATAAAGTTGTTATTTTATATTTCCTTATTCATGATAAATGTTTATTATTCCCGCTAGAATTGTATTAACCGGAAACTTGATACATATGTGAATACATAGACAAAACACCGTGTCCCTAGTATGCCTCTACTAGACTAGCTCATTAATGAAAGATAGTTAAGTTTCCTAGCCATGGACATGAGTTGTCATTAGATAAACGGGATCACATCATTAGTGGGACAAGACCCATCCGTTAGCTTAGCACAATGATCGTTCAGTTTTATTGCTACTACTTTCTTCGTGTCAAATATATATTCCTCCGACTATGAGATTATGCAACTCCCAGACACCGGAGGAATGCCTTATGTGCTATCAAACGTCACAACGTAACTGGGTGATTATAAATATGCTCTATAGGTATCTCCGAAGGTGTTTGTTGGGTTGACATAGATCGAGATTAGGATTTGTCACTCCGAGTATCGGAGAGGTATCTCTAGGCCCTCTCGGTAATGCACATCATATGAAGCCTTGCAAGAAATCTGACTAATGGGTTAGTTGCAGGATGATGCACTACAGAACGAGCAAAGAGACTTGCCGGTAACGAGATTGAACTAGGTATGAAGATATTGACGATGGAATCTTGGGCAAGTAACATACCGATGACAAAAGGTAATAACGTTTGTTGACATTGCGGTTTGACCGATAAAGATCTTCGTAGAATATGTGGGAACCAATATGAGCATCCAGGTTCCGCTATTGGTTATTGACCAGAGAGGTGTCTCAGTCATGTCTACTTAGTTCTCGAACTCGTAGTGTCTGCACGCTTAACATTCGGTGACGATATGTATTATATGAGTTATGCGTTTTGGTGACCGAAGATTGTTCGGAGTCTCGGATGAGATCACGGACATGATGAGGAGTCTCGAAATGGTCGAGAGGTAAAGATTGATATATTGGAAGGTTATGTACGGACACCGGAATGGTTCCGAAGAGGTTCGGGGATTTTTCAGAGTACCGGGAGGTTACCGAACCCCCCCCCCCCCGGGAAAGTTAATGGGCCTCATTGGTCATAGGCGAGAGGAGGAGGTAGGCCAAGGGAGGTGGCACGCGCCCCCTCCCCAAGGGAGTCTGAATTGGACTAGGGGGAGGGGGAGGGGCCCCCCTTTCCTTCTTCTTCTCACCCTCTTTCCCCTTTCCCCCTCTCCATTGGAAGGAAGGGGGGAGCCAACAAGGACTACGAGTCCTAGTGGGACTCCCCCCACTTGGAGCACCCCTAGGGCCGGCCGGCTTTCCCCCTCCTCCTTTATATACGGTGGCAGGGGGACCCCAAAGACACACAATTGTCTTAGCCGTGTGTGGTGCCCCCTCCACCGTTTACTCCTCCGGTCGTATTGTCATAGTGCTTAGGCGAACTCCTGCGCGGATCACATCACCATCACCGTCACCACACCGTCGTGCCGACAGAACTCATCTCCTTCATACCTCTATTGGATCAAGAGTTCGAAGGACGTCATCGAGTTGAACATGTGCAGCAGCCGGAGGTGCCTTACGTTCGGTACTTGATCGGTTGATTCGAGAAGACGTTCGACTATATAAACCGCGTTAAGTTAGCACTTCCGCTTTCGGTCTACGAGGGTACATGGATACACTCTCCCCTCTTGTTGCTATGCATCTCCTAGATAGATCTTGCGTGAGCGTAGGAAATTTTTTGAAATTGCATGCTACGTTTCCCAACAGAGTAAGCCTAAACATATTAGTATGTGATGGGTGATCACCATGTGCATCAAGGACTATATATAGAGCCTAAGTGTCTTATAGAGGGGATATGGATATATTCATAAAAAGAGCTTTTAATTATAGCATATATCTTATTATTAATGGTGTCATATCTTTATATAGTGTGTTATAAATATGTTTCTTTAATGCCATTAAACCATACGATATATATGCCTATCATGTGTAAAGTCTTTCTCTAGTACGTGTCAAACCATTCAAAATTGGTAGAATATCGGCACAAATCTTTCATTAATGCCCACAAATATCAGAAATTAATTTCACTATGCATAACTAATTATGTAGTGACAACTAAATGAAATAAGTGCATGATAACTCTATTTGGACCTAAAACATTTAGAGCCACGCCGTACATCCTATTGATCATAAAAAATATATTTCCAGCATAGAAATCTCATTAAGAAAAAATCCTGCTAATTTTTTTATCATTTCTTTAAAACATAAAAAATGGTGAACCCAAAATTAAAATAAAATAAACAATATATATTTTTACCTTGAGAATACATAATATTAGAATATTAACTCATGTTTAGCATAACCTACAATGTTATACTAAAAATGAATTTATTCATTTAAACATTGTATTAATTTACAACATGGAATGTTAATAACCAAACATATGAATACATTTCTGTGAACTCTAGAATGTTGGAATGTACATGTTAATTTTTGCAAATTTCATAGAGTCCAATGCAAATTTTTATTAGAATTAGTTTTGCCTCTCTAGAAATTAGATCATAGGCTTCGAGAGAGAGTTTCTTTTGCTTTTGTTGGATTTTTCATTTGCCTTGCTACTTTAGTTGATTGTTGCTACTTGATGCTACATGCATGTTATGCTCGTGAGATACCTTGTATGATCATGTGTTTGATCATATCATGCTTAATGTGTGCTTGCATGTCAATCTCTATGAATGTCTGTGTTTGATCAATCACTTGTATCTTTGGTGATGAGTGCATGTTATTCTACTCTTATCATTTTGTGTGCTCCACCAAGATGTATGTGACATGGAAGAGTGACCCATAATCCTAATCAATTGTGCATTTGCATTTGAACTCAAATTTTAAATAATGCACAAATTTAGGGGGAGCTCTTGCTTATCATACACTTCTCGAAGCGACGATGTATTTCATTCATTTTATCATTTATTGAAACTTTGATCTATATGTTGTCATCAATTACCAAAAAGGGGGAGATTGAAAGTGCAACTAATCTCGAGTGGTTTTGGTAATTCATAACAACATATAGCTCATTGAAGTAATATCCTTTCAAGATTAATATTTCAGGAAGTTCAATGAATGGCATGGCATGGACTAGAGATGTGGACCCCCTCAAAATTCTAAGGACACATATTGGCAAAAGCTCAAGACTCTTCATTTCTATTTTAGTGATCCAAGATCACATTGAGTCCATAGAAAGCCAATACTATTAAAATGGGATGAGGTGTTGCTTAATGGCTTGCTTGCTCAAATGCTTAGTGATAATGCTACAAATACCCTCAACCACTTTCTCCATCCAAAATATGTCAAAATCCTAAACTCCAACTCGGCCCCACCAATTCTTTCTACCCGGCGCCACCAAGTTCATATGGCATAGCCACTGCCAGAAACCCTAATACTTCGGTCTCACCGATACGGGTCTTGGTCTCACCAAGATGGCCTTGCCAATGCTCTGTGACTTGTTGCATTTATTTTGGCCTCACCGAGTTATGCAATCGGTCTCACCGAGTTGGCTTGACATTCTCTCTGTTGCCTTATTGCTTCACTTAGGTCTCACCGAGTTGATGCAATCGGTGCCACCGAGTAGATGTTTGCCCTAAGCCCCAGCACATTGGTCCCACCGAGTTGTTCCAGTCGGTCCTGCCGAAATTCCTAACGTTCACATTTTGAACTAACCGGTCTCACCGAGTTCATCTATTTGGTCTGACCGAGTTGGGTCAAATGTGTGTAATGGTTGGATTTTGTGTGGCGGCTATATATGCCCTTCCACCCCCTTCTCCATTTGTGAGAGAGCCATTAGAACGTGCCTACACTTCCATCATACAATTTCTGAGTGAGAACCACCTACTCATGTGTTGAGATCAAGATATTCCAATCCTACCACAAGATTCTTGATTTCTAGCCTTCCCCAAGTTGCTTTCCACTCAAATCATCTTTCCACCATATCCAAATCTGTGAGAGAGAGTTGAGTGTTGGGAAGACTATCATTTGAAGCACAAGAACAATGAGTTCATCATCAACCCAACATCTATTACCTATTGGAGAGTGGTGTCTTCTAGATTGGTTAGGTGTCACTTGGGAGCCTCCGTCAAGTTGTGGAGTTGAACCAAGAAGTTTGTAAGGGCAAGGTAATCGCCTAATTCATGAAGATCTAACCGAGTGAGGCAAGTACTTCATGGACGATGGCCATGGTGGGATAGACAAGGTTGCTTCTTTGTGGACCCTTCGTGGGTGGAGCCCTCCGTGGACTCGCACAACTGTTACACTTCGTGGATTGAAGTCTCCATCAACGTGGACGTACGATAGCACCACCTATCAGAACCATGCCAAAAATCTCCGCGTCTCCGTTGTGTTTGCATTCTCCGAACCCTTCCCTTTACCTTCATATGCAATGTTCCACTTTCCGCTACTACACTCTTAGAATTGCATATGTAGGTTGATTGCTTGACTTGTGCTAATTGCTAAAATCTGCCCACAACTAAAATTGGGAAAATGTTAGATTTTTATTTGGTCAAGTAGTCTAATCCCCCCCTCTAGACATACTTTCGATCCTAGAATCACCATCTTCCTCAACTTCCTCACCTCTTTTCAGCGGTCCACTCTTCCGCATCCTGCCATAATCCCCTACTTGAACATGGTGCTTTATGCCACATATTATGATCCAATGATGTGTTGCCATCCTATGTTGTTTTGAGTAGATTTATTTTGTCTTTTGGGTTGGTTGATTATCTAGATTGATTTGATTTGTATGGTTTATATTGGTGTTATCCTATGGTGCCTACCATGCCGCACACACATGAAGGATTCCCACTGTAAGGTGTTGCAATACGTTCATGATTCGCTTATAGTCGGTTGCTAGAGTGACAGAAGTTTAAACCCAAGTAACGGGGTTGTTGCGTATGGGAGTAAAGAGGACCTGCTTTAATGCTATGGTTGGGTTTACCTTAATGATCTTTAGTAGTTGCGGATGCTTGCTAGAGTTCCAATCATAAGTGCATATAATCCAAATGGAGAAAGTATGTTAGCTTATGCCTCTCCCTCATATAAAATTGAAATAATGATTACCGATCTTGCTAACAATTGCCTAGATAATTCCGCACACCGATCCATCATTATTTCACACTCACTATTTGTAATATATTGTGATATATTCTAACTTTATGATAACAACACCTATTTTTATATTTAGTTCTCCGATATCATGCAAAGCTATCCTACCCACAACCTAGTTTTATTTCTCGATGGAAGCAAACGTTCGGTGTACATAGAGTCGTACGAGTGGCAGATAGGACTTGAGAGAATATTGATCTTACCTTTAGCTCCTTGTTGGTTCAACACTTCATAATTATCACTTCCACCTTTGAAAATTGTTACGATGATTCCTTGCACTTGGGGATTATCACCCGTCACCGACGTTGCAGCATGACAACCTTAGCGAGAGGGACTCTGCCCATGTGCTGCAATCGCCAGCGAGGAGGCGACGGCCACTGCAAACCCGCCCATGGACAATGGTGCAATGGGATCACCTGCGTTGCAATGGGGTCGCACGGAGGTGCTGCAAGGGGCGGAGGGTCGCGTGGCAGCGCTGCAATTGAGCGCTCGCCGATGGCTCTCGGTGCTATGATGCAGCGCTTACCGCTGGCCCGGAGCTACGATGCAACCTTAGTGCTGCAATGGAGCTTCGCTGGTGGCTCGTGGTGCGGTGATGAAGTGCTCGCCGGCGGCCCAGAGCTTCCATGAAACCTCGGTGCTGCAATGCAGCTTCGCGGGCGGCTTCCGGTGCTGGGATGCAGCGCTCGTCGACAGCCCCTGCAAAGGAGCTACGTCGTCGGCTCCGGTCTGGTGTTGCAGTGCAAAGCTCGGCGGCGACGGCCGTGATGCTTGCAGGGACGACGGTTCCGGTGCTGATGGGCACGATGTGCAGGCCGCGGACATTGCTATGGCCAGAGGAGATCGAAGCGGGCGTCCTGATGCGATGCGGAGAAAGACATGGCTTTCATTGACCAAATCCAACAGTTTTCAGGAAAAATCAGTCTGGTGGTTTGTAGCAGCCGCCAAGACCAAAAGAGCCTCCAGTTGCCTGTCTACTTTGATGCACTTTTTTAGATAAGTCTATTTCAATGCCGCGATGCCTGTGGCTACTTTGGTTATAGTAGTTATCCTCCCCCAGCTGGGCTCTCATACTCGTACTTTTCACTTGCTCCATTCGTTGCCCATGACTCGGGTTGGGCATGGTCTTCCTCTAGGGTTTCTTTGTCGATGCACTGATGGAGATGGCGTCCTTGGCATATATATAGTGTGTTCACTAATGCTTGCATTGATAATTATTGTTGTGAATACTTGCTTCCTAACTTCGGTGTTCCAGACGAGCAAACTGATAAATTAGCATGGTGGCATCATATTGCGTGGTGAGGAAGCTTTCAAGTGAGCAAGCAGCATCAGGAATTACGGTTGATGGAATTCCATTAAGTAAGTTTGCATGTGTACAATGGATGTCTTTTCAACAGCTTCAGCAACAAACTAAAGAGAAATGTCAGGAAATCTGGGTCAGACAAGTTCAGTCGCTTTCTGCCATAGATGGTGATGACAATGGCAGTGATACATATGCCCATAGCTATTTGGACTCATTTGATGGTGATAATGGAGTAGTAACTAAACTGGCATGTACTCCGTAGAAAACAAACATGTGCCAACAGCTTCGCGCCGTGACATGAAGATGGCGTCTGAAATTTTTAGTGCAATGATGGCGTGTGCATCAATGACAAAGAGAGTTTTTTTGCAAATAATGACAGAGAATTAGTGTTGAATTCGCAAAAAACGACCTATACACCGATTAATATGGTATATAAACTCCGGGAGGAGTCCTAAGACCACGACCATGTATTGCTAAAATTAGGATCAAGCTGAATCTTTTGAATAACCTCCTAAAGGTCAAGGAACTGAACAATTTTTTTAATGTTGAGGGGCTTCTCATGCCATGGATCCAACGAGCATTTGTGAGAACTTCAGCAATGGTGTGCTGACATGTTTGCAAACTGCAGAGATAGAAAACTTGATGTGTTGTAGGCCCTCCTTTTGCTACCATCATTGCCAAGTTTCTTCATTTTACCGCCTCGCACTGACTAGGTGTTGCTTCGTGGCACCTAAGAGTAATTTTTTTATAAAATATAGCGTGTGTACTGCCAATTCATTTCAGGAGAAAAGAGTTTATTTTACAAACAAGAGACCTGGCGAACCTAGATCAAAAATGATAAGAACAATGACTGCTTGCGTTCCTGGGGTGCATATACCTTCTCGTTACCATCCCACAAGAGAACATCGGACCAACAAAATTATTATGTTGCCTCACATCTAAACATACAACTATTCCATATAACTCCTTCGATGGTTAGGTCGATTTAAGTACGAGGATGCATGTTTGTTGCAAGAAAAGGTTTTCATAGTGTAGCTTTAGGTAAACAAGCGAATACTCTCTTCATAATTTTTGTCATCCATGCCATTTTATTTGACAACTAACACTAGGTGATACCAAGCTCAAAGTATCAGATCTTATCTCACACAACCTCCAGGACCACCATAAAAGCATTCAGCATGATCAATATGGGTGATAGAGTGGCATTTTTTATCAGTAACAAACATGGGTAGGTCTTCCTTGATTGGGCTGCTATTTCCATCCTGGTCAATGAATCTAATGTCTGTGAATGATGCGGCGCGACCCTTACCACCATTTGGGAGGGCACCACTGCCCATTGGAGGAGTTGGAAGTGCTTTTTTAGATTTAACAAATGCACCAAATTGCATTCCGTCCGCCTTTTCTGCTAAGTAGCTGAACAACGACCTTGGGAAGTATCCCACGCCTGTCGGGATTTTATTGAAGCCGTAATACACCCACCAATATCCACTTTTTTGTCCTGAAATTGATTAGGATTTAGACTAAATCCCTTCACACTTAATTTATACCTTTGACATATGTTATGATCCACCAATTATTAGGTTGTAAAAATGATACACCTTTATCGACCAGGTAGTCAGATTTTCATAAGCGGAATAACATGGCTATGAAAATGCATACAAAAAGGATGAAAAACATACCTTTAGCACCCTTAGAGTGATACTTTGTCTAGGTCCATTAGGGACATTAGAAACTGGATGTATAGCATCACCAGGAGCTATAACAGCGCCATCTACCCGTATGTAACCAGGGCAGTCCATGTTGTAGCAGCCGGTTGCATCATAATTATCTCTCTGTTGCATACATTGTTTTTGTGTGTGGGTTAGAAACTTTCTATGTATGTTTCTTATCAGAGTAAGATCACTTTTACTGTGGGAAAGAGTAATTTTCAAAGCATAATTATCACAATACCGTCCAAGGGGTGTAGAAGTGAGGATGTGAGTCGCCATAGCGATCTGGATTAATCTGTTCAATAAAGGGTACACATAAGATAAACATTGCCTCACACTTAAAGGTCAAGAAGGGGAGTTTCCAATAAATGGAAAACAAATGAATTGGTTCGCCATTTACATGATGGCAAGCCACGGTTTTTGAGTGCTGTGATCCCACAATTTACAAAATTTAAAATTCATATTTAAATTTTTCATAAAATTTAGAAATAGTTCCACATGTAGATGTGCCTAGAGTATCTGTGAAATTTTGTCCATAAACTTGTTATTTATGAGCTACACGCAAAGGATAAACATATGGATGAAATGCTTTGTTGATGAAATTTGGCAGACAGTTAACATCTACACATACATGAAAGAATTTTATACTTAAAATATGAATTTGGAGAAGAAGGAAATGAGCTCACTTGAGCCAAAATAATTTTGAGTCTCTGGTAACTTTGCACATGTCCAACTTTGTTTTTAACTGTTATATGACACATTAGATAAAAATGGCACAAGTTTCCTAGTTTTCAAGGGGCATAGTCTTAGCCCGCAAATAGATATGATTAAGTATTTTTTTTGTGATGAGCATTTAATTTGATCCCAAGGATGTTTAGGAATTTTGGCAAGTCGACAAGATGTATTTATGTTACTTGAGTGTTATAATATCATAGTTGAAGCAATAAACTAATGACCAATTTATTATTTAAATTGAGAGGCTATGTGCATGGGAAGAATAATAATGCTTACATGCCAGCCAACTTGAATCGCATTATAGCTTGATTTATTACCATGTCCTGCATGATTAATCCAAAAAGTAGTTGAACTCCACTGGCCATGTTTTAGTTCGTGGCCATACACATCCATGGTGGCATGTAAGCCATAGTAGTTGTCATTAGGACCTCTAGAATGTGTTAGGTGTGCCACAAACTGCAAGATGGAAGCAATCAAGTGACGTAACTAACAATTTCCATGGGACATAACTAGCCAAAAGCAGTGGCATCAAATTTTCACTTGGGAGTATTTTCTTCAAAATAGTTATGGTTTAAAATGTATATAAATCTCAAAAAATACCTTGAAGTCAACATAATAATTGTGCAAAGAACATAAAGAACAATCAATTTCGATGGGGAAACGGTCAACTAACAATTGTTGGGGTACTAAATAGTCAAAAACAATCTCATCAAACTATTAACAAGGTGTATTTTTGCTTCCAATATTTTATAGTTTAAAAAGTGCATAAATTTCACTACATATCTCAAAGTTAGCATAATAAATATAATGTACAAATTGAAAGAAAGGAACTATCAAAATCCATCCATGCTAATGTTCAGATCATTCTGCTAGTTTTCCAAAATAACATGATTTCTATATAAAACATTACTACCAATATGCATTGGGGAAGCTCAAACACGTGTTCTTCGTGTGTTGATAAAAATAAGTACAAAAATAGATTCATATAGCAGAAATATGTCCTTAATTTGTTAAATTAGTAAAGATAAATAGGATAGTTATGAAGGCTACCTCAGACTAAAATAGCATTTATCTCACTTTGATGGCAGGTAGGTTAGCATCATATTACGAACATATTATTTCACAGTATCTATTTGGCTTGGTGGGTGTGTCTGTTTCCTTTTATTAGGTGAATTCTAAAATAAACGATTACCTAGTACATGTGAATACTCATAATTGTGCCTATCGACATAATATCATGACATTTGCCAAAACATAATATGTCAGCACTTAGTGTTGTAGTTGTTTACATCATCTCGCATTCATATTTGTGAACATGTCAAAATAGCTGCAATGCAACATCATACTAAGTTATATGTGACTACATACATGTAAGTATGCTTTCCAACAACCGAATTCCATAATAAATCTTATATTACTGAAAATGACATGCCATGTTGCTTATTCCAGATTTAAATTACTATATATTGTGTCATTGCACCTAAAAATTGTATTTGATAATCTTGGATAGAAAGTGTAACTCACATAGGGATCATCCCATGACCTGGAACCTTGCCCTGAAGTTACTGCTTCAGTGGAGTTTGACTTCAAACTTTTGAGAATTTGTTTGGCTGGACCATGGACAAAATCGTTGGCCAGTGAATCATTTTCCTTCAAGTAAAAATGTAAATGTATGTTACGAAGGGAAAATTTTATACGAAGTATCTTTTGTAGAATCAAGAAACTAAAGCTAATGTTTATTTCTTAGCTAAACATTGTAGTCATAGCAATAGTAGATGAATAGATATGCTAAAAACTTTGAAATTATACTCTAACATAGTTTGTTTCTCATTTCACTCCCATGATTTTGTTGGCATCCAACTATTATAGGAGGAGTGTATATACTATCCGGCAATGTCTCTAGTCCTTCCAACATATATATATATATATATATATATATGTGTGTGTGTTTGTGGTTGTCCTATCATGTAATTGTTTAGTATTCTTAACGTATAGGTCCATCTTGTTATGCATGGTTGTTCTGAACCATGATGTCTTTTGAAATGAAAAATAACTAAATACATCAAAAGACCAAGAATGGTGGGGAATTCCTCAAAAAAAGAATGGTTGGGAAAAAAACCATTAATCTATCTCACTCACGTATAATATTTATATACAATATTGTACGATCACATATATAGTCAGATTACCTCTTCAATGGTAGGGAAGAACCGAACACCTCTAGCTTGAAGAGCATGATAAAAGAAACATAAGGCAATTGCTCGTCGAAGTAGATTAAACCTATACATATTTTGATATGTAATAGATGAAGATCACTATGGGCAACCAGAACCATATGTAGACCATATATGTGTGTCTTTCTAGTACGTATCAAGCTAAACCATACAAAATTAACTAAGTAATGTGCAAATCTTTATTCAATGCACACAAAATATTGCATATTTATTTAATACGCACAAAATATATGACATTAATTACAATACTAGAGAAATACTTGCGCAATATTGTGTGCACATTAAATAAATATTTGTGCAATATTCTATTAATTTTGTATGGTTTAGCCTGACACATACTAGAGAAAGATTTACATCTTATAAAAATAAATAGGGAAAATTTTGTTTTTTCCACTCTAGATTTTGACAGTTTCCTTATGTCACTCTAAAATTTGATATTTCATTCTTGCCACTATTAGATTTTGATAGTGTATCCCAATTGCCATTTCGTGGCAAAAGCAAAAAAAGTAATCATTTCACTTTTGCCACTCTTAGCTTTTGACAATGTATCACAATTGCAACTCTAATTGTTTTTGCTTTTGCCATAGAATGACAATTGTGATGTATTGTCTAAATCTAAGTGTAGCAAAAGTGAAATGTCAAATTTTAGACTGGCGTAAGGAAATTAGCAAAACCTACCGTGGCAGAAACAAAAATTTCCCAAATAAATATCATATGGTTTAATGACATAAAACAAATGTATTAGAATGCTTAACGAATGATTTTGCACAAATATTAATAAATATTTATTTTTGCTTAATGAATCCTTATTTAATGCATAATAAATGATTTTGCGCCAATATTAATGAGCATGATAAAAGAAACATAAGGAAATTGCTCATTGAAGTAGATTAAGTGAGGGAGTCCTGGACTAGGGGGTGTCCAGATAGCCGAACTATCATCTTTGGCCGGACTCCTAGACTATGAAGATACAAGATTGAAGACTTCATCCCTTGTCCGGATGGGACTTTCCTTGGCGTGGAAGGCAAGCTTGGCGATACGGATATGTAGATTTCCTACCATTGTAACCGACTCTGTGTAACCCTAACCCTATTCGGTGTCTATATAAACCGAAGGGTTTTAGTCCGTAAGACGAACAACAATCATACCATAGGCTAGCTTCTAGGGTTTAGCCTCCTTGATCTTGTGGTAGATCTACTCTTGTACTACCCATATCATCAATATTAATCAAGCAGGAGTAGGGTATTACCTCCATCGAGAGGGCCCGAACACAGGTAAAACATCGTGTCCCTTGTCTCCTGTTACCATCCGCCTAGACGCACAGATCGGGACCCCGTACCCGAGATCCGACGGTGTTGACACCTACATTGGTGCTTTCATTGAGAGTTCCTCTGTGACGTCACCAACAGGCCCGATGGCTCCTTCGATCATCAACAACAACGCGGTCCAGGGTGAGACTTTTCTCCCCGGACAGATCTTCGTGTTCGGCGGCTTTGCACTGCGGGCCAATTCCCTTGGCCATCTGGAGCAGATCGAAAGCTACGCCCCTGGCCATCAGGTCAGATTTGGGAGTTTGAACTACACGGCCGACATCCGCGGAGACTTGATCTTCAACGGATTCGAGCCACAGCCAAGCGCGCCGCACTGTCTCGATGGGCACGATCTAGCTCTGCCGCCGAACAGTGCCTCGAGGTCGCACCGGCGTCCGCTCCGACCCTTAGCTCGGAGCCGACTCCTGATCGAGGACGAGTGGTTGGACACCACCTCGGGGCTACAATCTCAACGGCGATTGAGCGAACTCCATCCCTGTCGCTGCGAAGACCGTGACTCCAAGGTGCGGACTCCTCTCCGGACTCGAACCATCCGCGCCCAGCCGATCGAATCCGATTGGGCGCCGGTCATGGAGTTCATCGCCGCGGACATCTTTCAAAGACTCACCCTTTGGCGACATCTTCAAATCACTAAAGTCTCTCTCTTTATCAGGAGAGCCCTGGCCGGACTACGGTTAGGAAGGTTGGGATGCGGACGACGAAGAAATTCAACGCCCACCCACCACCCACTTTGTAGCCACTTTCGAAAGCTTAAACGACGTGCTCGATTTCGAATCCGAAGACATCGACGGTATGGACGACGATGTAGGAGACAACCATGAACCAGCACCTATAGGATACTGGACAACCACCTCATCCCATGATGTATACATGGTGGATACACCTAAAGGAATTGACGACGAGGAACAACGGGACACTATGAAGGATAAATCCCTCGAAAAGCAGTCAAAACGGCAACGTAAACGCCGCACCAAGTCCCGCCGACAAAGACCCAGCCATAGAGCAGGGTGAACCGGTGGGCTATTTAACATGCTATCGAGCAACCGTCCGAACAGGACAACTTGGATAAACAACCCGTCCCGGCGAAGATAATGATCCGGACGATCTCACGTCGGAAAAATTGTTGGAGCAGAAGAACCTCCACAAAAGGCTCGCCGCCATCGGCGTAGCCTGAAAAAGCGAAGCGGAAGCTCAAAACAGCGGAAGATGCACTCGTAATCAGATGGAGCAAAGTATTCAACATCATGAGACAAATACGGCGACAGTCGCCGAACAAAGAGCTACCCAAAGAGAAAACTACTGCCCGAATTTGATGAGGAGGCCGTAGAGCCCCCACAATCAAAAAGCAAGAATGCCACCCAGTCGGATGGACGACCCCACAGCAAACAGAGAGTGGCAAGCGACGCCAAGACACAAGCCGCACGCCAATTCGCATAAGGATTCAAGACTAAAAGGATGGCCTGTTAGATCTATCTACGGGCCAAGGAAACAAGTTCTGGCGAGCAATACAACACGTCAAATATCCGAACATCACGGCACACCCAAATACAGGGGCACCATGCACCCTCTATGTTTCACCGATGAGGTGCTGGATCATGAATTTCCAGCGGGATTCAAGCCCGTAAACATAGAGGGAACAACATACCCTGGAGTCTGGATTGAGGACTACATCACCAAAAAGAACCAAATAGTCGACTGTCCGGACGCCGAAGCCTTAGCAGCTTTCAAACACAACGTCCGAGACGAATGGCTCGCCAGACACCTCGGCCAGGAGAAGCCGAGAACCATGGCCGCATTAACAAGCCTCATGACCCGCTTTTGCGCGGGAGAGGATAGTTGGCTAGCAAGATGCAGCACCAGGGACCCAAGTACATCCGAGGTCAGGGATGGAAATGGGAAACCACGACTCAACAAGGACCAGCGCCGGACCAGGGGAAACAGTCCAAGAGCGACGGTACCAATGCCGGATTCAAAAGTCATCGGCGGAACAATAAAAACTGCCCTTTAAGGATAATAGCGACGAGCTATCCAACTTAAACAAAATCTTGGACAAGATATGTCAAATCCACAGTACTCCCGGGAAGCCTGCAAACCATACCTACAGAGATTGTTGGGTCTTCAAGCAGTCCGGCAGACTCAACGCCGAACACAAGGGGCTCGACACACCAAGTCAGGATGATGACGAACCCCACAAGCAGAGCACCGGAAAACAAAACAATTTACCACAAGAGGTTAAAACAGTAAACTCACTTCACGTGATAAAAGGGAAAAACTGAGCGGCGCCCACTAAAATGCGCGCCGCATGTATCACTACTAGCGGAGTACCAACACCGGGTTGTCAAAACCAATCACCTTCGACCATCAGGACTACTCCGAAAGTATCCGTAACGCAGGATGGACTGCCTTGATATTGGATCCTATAATCGACGGATTCCAATTTACACAAGTCCTCATGGACGGCGGCAGTGACATAAACCTGATATATCAGGACACAATCCGCAGGATGGGGATAGACCCAACCAAAATTAGCCATAGCAACACCTTCTTCAAAGGGGTAATGCCAGGCTTGTATGCCCATTGTACGGGCTCCCTACTGCTAGAAGTTGTGTTCGGCTCATCCGACAACTTCCGCCGCAAAAAGTTAACCTTCCACATCGCCCCATTCGAAAGTAGCTATCAAGCACTACTGGGGCGTGAAGCTTTCGCCCGCTTTAACGCAATACCGCATTATGCATCTCTTACACTTAAAATGCCCGGTCCACGCAGCGGCATCATCTCATTGAAAGGGAGTATTAAGTGTTACTCGAAAGCGGAAGAACGTGAGACTGCCTTGACAGCCCCACACCAATCCGGCTCCGCTAATCAAAGCACCTGAATAGGTCATTCAAACCCCGGACACGGCTAGACGAGTCCGGCGCCTACTAGCGGCGTACCCCCATACAAGGGGCTGCACGCACAGACAACAAGAGACAATAAAGCTCAATTTTATTCACCTTCCGAACCGTACTCTGTTTATTTAATATAAAGTACATTTCTCGCACGGTGTTTTTTCTTTTCAACTAAGTCCTTCTCTTTTACAGATGAACACCGTGCTACACCCGTCCAGGATACGGCACAACGGAGACACAGGCGCAGATGTGCAGCAGGGACCCGTCGCAAGGATTCTTTTCAGATTAAGACCCTGCGTAAACCTTTTTTACTGTCTCTTGTTGATACACATCCCCGGTTTCTTACTACAACCGAGGAGGAGGCTGGCGTTTTGGCATCGGCCGCACCAGAATTTTTGCGTGTACCTGGACACCAGTGGCTTAGGGCATTATTCTGCCCGTTTTCATAAAGACGGAATACCTTAGGGAGTGTTCGGCGTCTCGAGTTAGGCCTTATATGCATCAGCTCCGAATCATGTCTTTGGTCAAATGTTGGGTTTGCTGGCTCCCATGTTTTGGTACCTTACGTTCCGTTATATCGGCTAAGGTAGCTGGGAGAACCAACTGCGATTGTGCCCGGTTGAGCTGGGTTGAGCACCTCAAAGGGAGAAAGCTAAAAGCGGCTGTCATGATATAGCGTGAGACTGGTCAACCACTCGATGACCCAGCGGAATGTTTAGAATTCCCCTGCATTGACGAAGGGCCGTTTCCCGGTCAGGCACATACGTGCCCCGAATTCGGGAGAGCGTGGTGCCCCTAGGGGCTATATAGTAGCCCCACCATTGAACTCCTATGGCTAAGTGAAAGTGATAAAGCATTATAGTCCGGTTGCCTAGTTTGCTACGCTACCACCTCCTTAATAGGACCAAGACGTCGGATTAAGTGTGAAAAAGCGCCTTCTTTGCAAACACCCCTGCACTATGTGCGTGGGGGCTGAAGCTAAAGACTGCAATCTTTTAGGTTATATATACATATACATCAACGGCCGCACATGGAGTAGTTTACTACTTGAACGCACAAGTATAAAAAGCTCTTATATTATATTGAAACATTGTTTTCACAAATCATACATGTCATTTAAACATAATATCCTTGAGCCTTTGCGTCTCTATTAAACGAAGCGCCTGCAGGACTTCCTCAAAATAGTGCTCGGCAGGTACTCGGCTTCTGTCCGAATCTTGGGATGCAACGTTGGTGGCCTTATCTCCGCCCAGTATGTCTTGACACGGGCAAGAGCCATCCGCGCTCCCTCAATACACGCCGACCGCTTCATTGCGTCGTCGTGGTACCGCACCAAGGAACTGCTGCACTAAGCCAAAATAACTCTTCTACCGGGTCTGCACGGCCACAAATGAGTCATGACATGCTTCATGGCAAGTCTGGATAATCGATTCAGCTCGGCCCATTCGGCAAACCGATCGGTCAACGGAAGAGGACGCTCCGGACTATGGAATTGCGACCAATATAGCTCATCCCTTCTACGCTCCTTCTGGCCTCGGAAGTGCTCAATCGCGTCAGCAGCGCTCGCCGCTAAGTCCAGATAAGCATCCTCCGAACTCCACAACTTTTCCAACTGAGCATACTTCGGATCCGTATATTTGCTCCGCTTGAGAAACGGTTTTCCGGCCGCAATAGCCCGGCCCGACTCAGCTCCTCCTTGGCAGCTCTCATAGCGGAACGGGCATCCTTGGATTCGGCGGTGGCCTTTTTCAGGTCCTCTTGCTCCGCTTGACGTTCTTTTTCAAGAACCTCGTAGCGGTTGGTAGTATTCTTCAGTTTCAGGGCCAAATCGGCCATTTCCTCTTTGCTTCGGCAGTGAGCAACCCGTTCAGCTTTCAGCTCTTCGGTCGCCTTTAAAGCGGCTGCATTACTCTTTCGGGCTTGCTCTTTAGCTCGGGCAAGTTCAGCCCGCAGCCTCTCCACAGCAGTGGCACTGTCTGTATCAAAAGCATACAAGTAGCAAGGCATGGGCGTCAAGCTCCCTTACCAGGTGTCCGCGGCGATGTCGCATACCTTGTGACTCGTCAAACCGTTTATTGACCAGCGCGATGTCCGCATCCGCCTCGTCAAGTTGCCGCTTTAGTTCGGCAAATTCATCAGTCCGGCTAGTCACTGGATGCCCCGCCACCTACATAGGAACGGCGACATGTTAGTACTGAGATTATGATCCTCGGCACGCTGTCAGTTGTGACAGCATACCGAGTCTCAGGGGCTACTATCTATACAGGGCGCATTCTATATGCATAACTGTCAGAAGGTACATCATTTTTTTTGTACCTCAAACCCCGTCAGTAAACTTCTGGCGGCTTCATGCAATCCGCTCTCAGCGGATGCAATTCTTTCAATTACCGTAGCCATTAGCGCACGGTGATCTTCTGAGATATACGCTCGCCCGAGCAGGTCCTTCAGCTCCTCCGACCGCACGCCAGTTGGCGCCGGACCGTCCGGCCCCGCCGGACTCGGGGAAACTCTCCGTGACGACACTTCAGGGTCGCCCGCCTCGCACGAAGGCGCGATAGGTGGAGGCGTTTCGCTCTCTATCATCTGGGACGAAGATCCTCAAGACGAGCTCTGCTGAGAAGGGCTGAGATCCGAACTACAAGGTACAATTTCGGTTATCTTCGAAATAAATACATGGATGTTCTTTATTCACAGGACCCTTCTTTTTACTTACGGCTCATTGGAGGGCTGATCCCCTTGGGGAAATAGTGCGGCTGGGGTACTTCCGTGCCGGACTTTCTGATGAAGACTTCTTTCCCCGTTTTGAGGCCTTGGCTTCCGGGTCTTCGGAAGCGGTCCTCTTCTCCCCTTGGAGGGGAGGATCCCTGATCTCCTCTTCCTTGAAAGCCTCCTTCGCGGAGGCAGTTGCTTCCCTGCTCCCCCCTTCGCCTTCTTTAAAAGGCGCGGCCTTCAACATCTTGGTCAGCATGGGATCCGGCGTGGTCTCTGGGAGGGGAGCCGGACACCTTATCAACTTTTCCTTGGCTATCCACTCCTGTTCAAGAAACGGCTCCCTTAAATATATGAATGAACAGCCTGTCCGGTTACAGGGTTACTTAGTTGATTATCTGAGTGATTGCAGCTTAGACCTGCGTCCTCGGTCAAGTCCGGACACTTCTCTTGTGATCCAAAGAACAGTTTGTACATCTCCTTGGGCGTCGCGCCCATAAAATGTTGGAGAGCTCGTGGTCCCTCCGGATTAAACTCCCACAGACGGAGGGGGCGACGTTTGCAGGGCAGAAGGCGCCGAATCAGGATAACCTGCACCGCCACGACCAGGTTGATCTCTCTTTCTTGGAGGTCTCGAATACGGCCATGCAACAGAGGAACGTCCTTGGACGGCCCCCAGTCGAGCCCCCAGTTGACCCATGATGCCAGCCGCTGTGGTGGACCTGAGCGGAAGGCGGGTGGCGCCACCCATTTGGTGCCCCTGGGAGCGGTGATATAAAACCACTCCCGTTGCTGTAAATCAAGCTCCTCTTGAAAAGAGCCCTCGGGCCACGGAGCATCAGCACACTTTCTTATGACCGCCCTCCGCACTTTCGCTTGTTGCCCTCGATCATCTTCGGCTCCATCTTTAAGGTCTTGAGCCACAATCCAAAGTGAGGGGTAATATGGAGGAAGGCTTCACATACGACAATGAATGACGAGATATGGAGGATGGACTCCGGATTCAAGTCATGGAAATCCAGCCCATAATAAAACATGAGCCCCCGCACAAAGGGATCGGTCGGGAAGCCTAAACCCCGAAGGAAGTGAGACACGAACACCACGCTCTCGCCGGGCTCGGGAGTGGGAATGACCTGCCCTGGAGCAGGCAGCCTATGCGAAATCTCGCCGGTTAAATATCGGGCGTCTCGCAGCTTTAGCACGTCTTCTTCTGTGACGGAAGAAGACATCCATCGGACGAGCTGGTCGGAGCCGGACATCATCGAAGGTCTGAAGCGCCTAAATCTGAAGCTTTGGGTGTTAGAACTCGAAGCGCGAGGCGAACTTGATGGAGGATGGAAAAAAGAAGAGGGCCTTGGTCTCATTATAAAGAGGTTGAATACCAAGAGCCCTCCTCGTGGTCGACTGGGACTCGCCTTCGATAGAGGAGGCGTGCCAACGGGCACGGTTGGGTTACCCACGTCCGTATTGATGAGAATCCCGGGATAAGGGGGCACGATCTACGCTTTGGTAAGACGTGCCAAGGAAACCGCCTCGCTAAACGCGCTGAGGCAGGACAGTAAAAAACGATTCGAATAAAAGCTTGGCCGTGGTGTGATGCCACGCCGCGGAATACGTCAGCAGATCTGTGCAAAAATTATTCTCTCTACGGTGGTATGTGGAACTTTTTTTGCAGAGCCGGACACTATCCTTGTGTTCAAAACCTTCTATGAAGTATTCGGAGGAGGAACCCGCCTTGCAATGCCGAAGACAATGTGCGCGCGGACTCGTCGTCATTGAAGCCTGGTTCAGGGCTCTTGAGGGAGTCTGGACTAGGGGTGTCCGGATAGCCGAACTATCATCTTTGGCCGGACTCCTAAACTATGAAGATACAAGATTGAAGACTTCGTCCCTTGTCCGGATGGGACTTTCCTTGGCGTGGAAGGCAAGCTTGGCGATACGGATATGTAGATTTCCTACCATTGTAACCGACTCTGTGTAACCCTAACCCTATTCGATGTCTATATAAACCGAAGGGTTTTAGTCCGTAAGACGAACAACAATCATACCATAGGGTAGCTTCTAGGGTTTAGCCTCCTTGATCTCGTGGTAGATCTACTCTTGTACTACCCATATCATCAATATTAATCAAGCAGGAGTAGGGTATTACCTCCATCGAGAGGGCCCGAACCGGGGTAAAAACATCGTGTCCCTTGTCTCATGTTACCATCCGCCTAGACGCACAGTTCGGGACCCCCTACCCGAGATCCGCCGGTTTTGACACCGACATTAAGCTTATACATATTGATATGTAATTGATGAAGATCATTATGGACAACCAGATATATAGACCATATGTTTTGTGTCTTTCTCTAGTACGTGTCAAGCTAAACCATACAAAATTAACTGAATACTGTGCAACTCTTTATTTAATGAACAAAAAATATTTTAATCAATGTCATATATTTTGTGCACATTAAATATGAAATATTGTGTGCACATTCAATAAAGATATGCGCAATATTCAGTTAATTTTTTATGGTTTAGCCTCACACATACTAGAGAAAGATTTACATCATATAGAAATAAATATCATATGGTTTCATGATATTAAAGAAATGTAATAGAATACTTAAGGAATGATTTGGAACCAATATTTCTGAGTTATATGCCACGATTAAATACCACTTTCATGAAAATATTCACAACCTCCTCTGTGAGACATACACATGGTCTATATATAGTTATGGCTGCTACCAATGCTAGGCTGGCCCACTTACGATGCACCATGGGGGAACACGTTGTAGGGAGCTCCTATGTGACGCATGGGCGTCAAATTTTCGGTGTTCCATATAATGCACCACTAGACTGGGCCGACCCATGTAGCCAACATGCTTACCGATCCTAGATTTTTTTTGTCTCATTATAGTTTTTGTGGTTTTTAATTGTGGTTTTCTAGATGAAATTTATTTTTTCTAAATGTTAAAAAGTAAAGAAAAACAGGAACATCATTCAAAATGCCGTGAAGGTTTTTGTAAAAAATAATGCTAACATTTTTTTAATTCAAAAGATTTTAAATATTTTTTAAAAGAAGAGAACATTTTCAATTGAGAATTTTTAAATATTTTGAACATTCTTCTGAATTCAAAACATCTTTAAATACAGAGATTTTTATAAATCCAGATTTTAAAATTTATTTGAAAATAAAAACTAGAAAAGAAACACATAAAACCTGGTAATTATAAATAATCAGACGAAACCTTCTATAAGGTTTCCAAAACCCAATTTTTTATCTAACTAAATTGGCATAATGGGAAAGTCCATCCCCATGTTACATTTATTGCCCCTTGTGTGGAAGGGCGACATTTTATTGGTTAATGCTACCAATAGGAATCGTCAGCACTGTAACTGGAAGGACAGAGATGGAACTAAGAGGGGTGAATAGGGACACCTAGAATTTTTTTCATTGATTAGTACCATGTTTAGTCTATGTAGAATGTAAAGGTGTACCCTCTACTTGAGCATTAAGATATATATTGCCCCCTCCTTCAATCCCGTATGCATCAATTTCTATGGTAGGAAGAAGCTTCTGTCACCCTTGCCCTCCAATGCATAGTTCTATCAACACACAACTAACCCTATGGTGTGATCCACACGCGCGCTCATATGATGGGCACCAAAGGATAGCAACATAACCACAAGCAAATGAAACCAATCATAGCAATTCACTAATTACCGATAGGACAATAAAAATCTACTCAGACATCATAGGATGGCGACACATCATTGGATAATAATATGAAGCATAAAGCACCATGTTTAAGTAGAGGGTACAGAGGGTTGCGGGAGAGTGGACCACTATAGATAGATGGGGGAAGGTGATAAGATGTTGGTGAAGATAACGGAGTTGTTGGATTAGATAGCCGTCACAAAATGATTGTTATGGCCGCGTTCCGGCGCCACCGGGAGAGAGGGAGAGAGAACCCCCCCCCCCTCCTTATTCTTCTTCCTTGCCCCCCTATATGGGAGGAGAGGTGCCCCTCTGGTACATGGTTGCCATGGCGGCGGAGGGGCGGGAGCCCCTTTGAGATTGGATCTCTCCCTCTGTTCTCTTCTATTTCGTGTTCCTGTTTTCTGGCCCTTCACCGTTTCTTGAATTCCCGGAGATCCGTAAACCCAATTGGGCTGAAATTTTGAGGGGATTTTAATCCATAAATTATCTTTCTTGCGGCGAAAGAAGGGCAGCCATCGCCTTACGAGGTGCCAAAAACCCATCAAAGCGCGCCGGGCACCCCCTGGCACACCCTGGTGGGTGGTGGGCCCCTTGAGCACTGTCTTGCGTTGATATTTCTTACAAAAATTCACATATATTCCAAAAAAATCTCTGTAAAGTTTTATCGTGTCTAGACTTTGTTTGATATGGATATTCTGCGAAACAAAAAAATGCAACAAAGAAGAACTGGAACTGGGCACTGGATCAATATGTTAGTCCAATAAATCATATAAATTGTTACCAAAAGTATGTGGAAGTTGTATAATATTGGCATGAAACTATCAAAAATTATAGATACTAAGGAGACATATCAGCATCCCCAAGCTTAATTCCTGCTCGTCCTCGAGTAGGTAAATGATAAAAAAGATACT
The DNA here is from genome assembly GCA_021605145.1 of Aegilops bicornis. Lineage (NCBI taxonomy): Eukaryota > Viridiplantae > Streptophyta > Magnoliopsida > Poales > Poaceae > Aegilops > Aegilops bicornis. The sequence continues at coordinate 671,192,874 of CM038672.1, forward strand.
TTTTAAGTGGAATGCAACCTAGCATAATGTTGATCATATATCTAATCATGTCATGAATATTAAGACACTAGTGATTCAAAGCAATAGTCTATAATTTGACATAAAGACATCAATACTCAGGCATCCCAACAAACAATCATGTCTTTCAAAATATCAACGCTAAAGAATGCTATCCCTAAAAAATCATATAATCTTGTCAGGCATCCCAACACACAATATTTATCATGCACAACCCCGATGACAAGCCGAGCAATTGGTTCATACTTTTTAACGCGCTTCAACTTTTTCAACCCTCGCGCAATACATGAGGGCAAGCCATGGACATAGCACTATGGGTGGAATAGAGTATGATGATAGGGTTGAATATTGAGAAGACAAAAAGGTAAGAAAGTCTCACATCGACGCGGCTAACCAACGAGCTGTGGAGATGCCCGTCAATTGATATTAATGTGAGGAGTAGGGATTGCCATGCAACGGATGCACTAAGAGCTATAAGTGTATGAAAGCTCAACGTGGAAACTAAGTGGGTGTGCATCTAACTCTATAATGAAAATTTCCCACTAGTATATGAAAGTGACAACATAGGAGACTCTCTATACGAAAAACATGGTGCTACTTTGAAGCACAAGTGTGGAACTAGTATGCCCCTTCTCTCTTTTTCACTCATTTTATTTTATTTCTTTTTTTCTTTTTATTTTTATTTTTTTTTTCTTTTTTCTTTTCATTTTTTTCTTTCTGTCCGGAGTCTCATCCCGATTTGTGTCGGAATCATAGTCTCCATCATCCTTTCCTCACTGGGACATGCTTTAATAATGAATAATGATGATCATCACACTTCTATTTACTTACAACTCGATACCTAGAACAAAGTATGACTCTATATGAATGCCTCTTGCAGTGTACCAGGATGTGCAATGATCTAGCATAGAAAGGACATCAAAAAACGGACAAGCCATGGAAATATCATGCTAGCTATCTTACGTTCATGCAAAGCAATATGACAATGAATGCTCAAGTCATCAAAACGGAAGAGGCAGAAGTTGCATGGCAATATATCTCGGAATGGCTATGGGAAGGCCATAATAGGTAGGTATGGTGGCTGTTTTGAGGAAGATATAATAAGGCTTATGTGTGATAGAGTGAATCATATCACGGGGTTTGGATGCACCTGCGAAGTTTGCACCGACTCTCGAGGTGAGAAAGGGCAATGCAGGGTACCATAGAGTCTAGCAAACTGCGGAAAGGTAAGAGTGTGTATAATCCATGGACTCACATTAGTCATAAAGAACTCATATACTTATTGCAAAAGTTTATTAGTCCTTGAAAAAAAGTACTACTACACATGCCCCTAGGGTGATAGATTGGTAGGAAAAGACCATCGCTCATCCCCGGCCGCCACGCATAAGGAATACAATCAATAAGAAATCATGCTCCAACTTCATAGCATGACTAGAGACTATACGTGCATGCTTCAGGAATCACAAGCCTTAACACCAATATTATTACTAAACACAACCGTTTACTAGTACCTCCCATATATTATCATCTCTATATCGCAAAACTATTGCAAGGAATCAAACATATCATATTCAGTGATCCACAAGTTTTATGTAGGATTTTATGACTAACCATGCAAATGACCAATTCCTGTTGACTCTCTAAATAGATATAAGTGAGGCATGAGAGTTTAATTATTTCTACAAAATACCATGCTCTAATAAACATAAGTGAAGCAAAAGAGCATTCTACAAATAACGGTTTTCCATGTGAAGAGAAACAGGCAATCCAAACTTCAAATGATATAAGTGAAGCACGTGAAGCATTCTATAAAGTCATACTCAAAAGATTTAAGTGAAGTGCAATGAGCATTCTATAACTCAGGCATGGACTATCTCATACTAGCATGGTGCGTAAAAGAAAAGTGAAAACTAAACATAAAATACTTTCCAAGATTAACGCATATCACGTGAACGAAACAAAAAACCAAAATATACCGATACTTGTTGAAGAAAGATGGGATGCCTTTCGGGACATCCCCAAGCTTAGACGCTTGAGTCTCCTTGAATATTTACTTGGGGTGCCTTGGGCATTCCCAAGATTGAACTCTTGCCTCTCCTCCTTCTCCTCATATCGAGACCTCCTCGATTTTGAACACTTCATCCACACAAAACTTAATAGAAAGCTCGGTGAGGTCCGTTAGTATAATAATGCAAATCGCTACTTTAAGTATTTTTGCAAACCCATTCATATTTTGTTTTTGCATTGTAGCTACTTTATTATAACTTCTCCATGGTTATACCACAGATACAATCAATAGATTCATCAAAACAAGCAAAACAATGCATCAAAAACAGAATCTATCAAAAACAGGATAGTTTGTAGTAATATGAACATTGACCATGCTTATGTAACTCCAAAAATTCTGAAAAATTAGGAGAAAATAAATAATTTTCATAGCAGTACTGTGTAAAAAATTCAGAAACTTCTGAGGTTCCAGTAAAAAACATAAATTCATGCACTACAGCCAAAGTTTCTATTTTTACACCGCACGTACCAACAAGCAATCTAATTATCCTAAAGGCAAATCTTGGCACATTATTTTTATAATACAATGGGTTTGTACAAGGGGATGATTATTTTTGTTGAAAAGTTTATGTAATTCAATATTGGCAAAGTTTCCATGGGCATGAACAAGTTCAAGGAGCTCACCCACTTCAATGGTGCTCTTCTTTCTTACTTTCACTTTTCTTTTTGAAAAGTTTTATGTTCCCCTCTATATTTATTTATTCTTAAACTTTATAAAAGCAGACAGCAGAATAAATGACTCTCTATAACTTCCAGGTTGTCTCCCCAGCAGCGCTTTCTTTAAAGCCATTAAGCTAGGCATACACTACTAGGGAAAACTATATACACAAAATCTTACCAGCAGCGCGCTTCAAAATAAGGCGCTACTGCTATTTAGCAGTAGCGCGTGCCGACGAAATGCGCTACTGAAATCAAAATAGCAGTAGCGCGTTTGTAGTAATCCACGCTACTGCTATAGTTCCCACGACCTCGCCCCCAAGCTAGTTATAGCTGTAGCGCCTTATTTTAAACCGCGCTACTGCTATTGGTAATAGTAGTAGCGTGTATCGTAGACCAGTGCTACTGCTACGGCTACCTCATCCAGATCCTCTCCAACCGTCTCTCCCTCTCCTCACTTACTCACTCTCCCTCTCTCACCATACGTTGTCATGATCCTCCCGCCGTTACCGTGTTGTCGCCGTCCGAGAGCTGCTTCTCCTCCACTCCTCCGTCGACGCCCTAGGTGAGCTCCTCTGTCCTGCCTCCAGCCGCCGCCAGCCCTCCTCCCTCCTCCTCCACACACCGCCGGCCCTCCTCCCTCCTCCTCCACCCACTGCCGGCCCTCCCCCTCCTCCAACCGCCGCTGGCCCTCCTCCCTCCTCCTCCACCCACCGCTGCCCCATCCTCTAGACGTCGTCAGCCCTCCTCTCTCCTCCTCTAACCACTGCCGGCCCTCCTCCTCCAGCCGCCGCCGGCCCTCCTCCCTCCTCAGTCCTCCTCCCTCATCCCTTCTAGGGTTCGTACTAGTTTATAGTTTGAAAAAAATTCTAGTTTGTAGTTTGTAGTTTATAGTTATAGTTTATACATTATAGTTTACAATTTCTATATTATAGTTTGTATTTTACTACATTTAGTTTGTAAAAAATGTCCTCTACTTGTTATATTCTAAAATTCGGGCTTTTTCTAGGGTTCATAGTATATTTTGAAATATATTTCAGCAATCAAACTCTAAGTTATGTGAAATTAAGGCATTTTTCTATGGTTCAAGAAGTAGACAGTAGGTAAAAAATGAGGATAATAATGTTCTTTGGGTTTAGGAAACAAATTGCAGACGATTGAAAATTTTATTTGGAATCAAATTGGATATTTACTTGATATCTTATGGAGTTTCACTAAGTCCTAAGGTGACGATAATAATGGTTTTGTTTATATTTTGATTTTGCAGAAATCAAGGAGCCCCTGCATCATCCCCCCCGTCGTCACCATCACTGACCCCCTCCGACGTCGAGGTGAGACCAGCCACCCCATGTTATTAAATTAATTTGGGTATTTTAGGTATTTAATCTTAGAATAATGTAGTATGAACCCTAGTTATGATCGAACCATGTTCAAAATGTAGGTCTTTTATTAGGTGTAGCTAATAGAATTTAGGTGTTTTAGGTGTATTTAACAGAATTCTAGGTTCATTCGTTTTGAAGTGGACATGTCATATTTTGAACATGTCACATTTGTTGTTGTTTTTTTAGTTAAAGCATTTATTCCCGCATTGACGTCGACGATGCCTATCCCGCATCCTCGCTGCCGACTCGGGCGGAGGAGGCCTGCTTGATCGGAGGGGCCATGTCCAGACCTGGCTCCGCTGGCTGGTACTGGGAGGTGCTACCTTCCGGGGGGCAGCTTGGTGAGGAGCCAGCCCGTCGTTGACTGGAACCTTCTTTGGTGGCGGTCGCGTGGGCCAGTGACGGTGCGGAGGCTTTCGTCCCCCATGGAGGTGTTACGTCACCGTGTCAGTGAGGAGGATGAGCACGCCTGTTGCTACATGGTTGCGTTGGAAGACAGGTTCGGCAATACCTGGCAGGTTCTTCAGGGATCTCTTGATAACCCACAAGTATAGGGGATCGCAATAGTTTTCGAGGGTAGAGTATTCAACCCAAATTTATAGATTCAACACAAGGGGAGCCAAAGAATATTTGAAGGTATTAGCAGCTGAGTTGTCAATTCAACCACACCTGGAGATTAATTATCTGCAGCAAAGTGATTAGTAGCATAGTAATATGATAGTTTTGATGATTGCAGCAATAGCAACGGTAATGGTAACAGTGATAGCAGTGGTATTGTAGCAGGAACGATAGCAGTAGCAACAGTACTAACTTAGCAGGAACAATACAACATAAATTCCATAGGCATTGGATCGGTGACTCGTTGGATGATATTCATCATGAGACAGTTATAACCTAGGGCGATACGGCACTAGCTCCAGTTCATAAATATAATGTAGACATGTATTCCGTATATAGTGATACGTGCTTATGGAAAGAACTTGCATGACATCTTTTGTCCTACCCTCCTGTGGCAGCGGGGTCCTATTGGAAACTAAGGGATATTAAGGCCTCCTTTTAATAGAGAACCAGAACAAAGCATTAGGAGATGGTGAATACATGAACTCCTCAAACTACGACCATCACCGGGAGTGGTCCTGATTGTTGTCACTCCGGGGTTGCCGGATCATAACACGTAGTAGGTGACTATAGATTGCAAGATCGGATCTAGAACATGGATATAATGGTGATAACATAAACGGTTCAGATCTGAAATCATGGCACCAGGGCCCAAAGTGACAAGCATTAAGCATGGCAAACTCATAGCAACATCAATCTCAGATCATAGTGGATACTAGGGATCAGGCCCTAACAAAACTAACTCGATTACATGATGAATCTCATCCAACTCCTCGCCGACCAGCGAGCCTACAAAGGAATTACTCACTCCCGGTAGGGACCATCATGGAACTGGCGATGGAGATGTGTTGGTGATGACGAAGATCGAAGATCCCCCTCTCCGGAGCCCCAAACGGATTCCAGATCTGGCCTACCGATGAAGAATAGGAGACGGTGGCGGTTCTGTCTCGTGAAATGTGATAATTCTTTCTCTCCTATTTTTTCTGAAATAATGTGATTTTATAGCATTGGTTTCAGGGTCAGCGGGGCCACCGGGTGGGAAGCACCCACCTGGGCACGCCTGGGGGAGCAGGCGCGCCCTGGTGGGTTGTGCCCACCCAGGTGCCCCCCTCAGGTATCTCTTGGCTCCAGAAATTCTCTTTATTGATACAATAAATCCTTGCAAAGTTTAATTCCATTCCGAGAACTTTTATTTCTGCACAAAAACAACACCATGGTAGCTCTGCTGAAAACAGCATCAGTCCGGGGTTAGTTTCATTCAAATAATGCAAATTAGAGTCCAAAAAAAGAGGAAAAGCGTTAGGAAAAGTAGATACGTTGGAGACGTATCAGGATCTCACTGGAGCTATGATCCTGTGATGGTTCCTTCTCTTTGGGTGTCCACCATCCGCGCCGATACACGTCGTACGCTAAGGTTCTAGCTGTATTAGTGATGTTATATGTATGATACTATTCAAGATGCATTAGTGATAATATTCGAAGATGTATGGGTGCAAGATATGATATAGTTTTTCTTATTGAATGCATGCTAATTTGAATACTAATTTTGAAATGTTTTTGTTTTCCTTATTAGTGATAATATTCGACGATGTATGGAGCCCTTGCATCATCTCTGCCGTCGTCCCCGTCACTGATACGTCTCCAACGTATCTACTTTTCCAAACACTTTTGCCCTTGTTTTGGACTCTAACTTGCATGATTTGAATGAAACTAACCCGGACTGACGCTGTTTTCAGCAGAACTGCCATGATGTTGTTTTATATGTAGAAAAGAAAAGTTCTCGGAATGTCCTAGAAATCCATGGAGGCACTTTTTGGAATTTATAAGAATTATTGGGCGAAAGAAATACACTAGGGGGCCCACAGCCTGTCCACGAGACAGGGGGCGCCCCCCCCCCCCCTAGGGCACGGCCTCCTATCTTGTGGGCCCCCTGGACCTCCTCTGACCTCAACTCCAACTCCATATATTCTGTCTCGGGGAGATAAAAATCAGGGAGAAAGTTTCATCGCGTTTTACGACACGGAGCCGCCGCCAAGCCCTAATCTCTCTCGGGGGGGCTGATCTAGAGTCCGTTCGGGGCTCCGGAGAGTGGGATTCGTCGCCGTCGTCATCATCAACCATCCTCCATCACCAATTTCATGATGTTCACCACCGTGCGTGAGTAATTCCATCGTAGGCTTGCTGGACGGTGATGGGTTGGATGAGATTTACCATGTAATCAAGTTAGTTTTGTTGGGTTTGATCCCTAGTATCCACTATGTTCTGAGATTGATGTTGCTATGACTTTGCTATGCTTAATGCTTGTCACTAGGGCCCGAGTGCCATGATTTCAGATCTGAACCTATTATGTTTTCATGAATATATGTGTGTTCTTGATCCTATCTTGCAAGTCTATAGTCACCTATTATGTGTTATGATCCGACAACCCTCAAGTGACAATAATCGGGATACTTCTCGGTGATGACCGTAGTTTGAGGAGTTCATGTATTCACTATGTGTTAATGCTTTGGTCCGGTTCTCTATTAAAAGGAGGCCTTAATATCCCTTAGTTTCCGCTAGGAGCCCGCTCCAACGGGAGGGTAGCACAAAAGATGTCATACAAGTTCTTTTCCATAGGCACGTATGACTATTTACGGAATACATGCCTACATTACATTGATGAATTGGAGCTAGTTCTATATCACCCTATGTTATAACTATTGCATGAGGAATCGCATCCGCATAATTATCCATCAACGATCCATTATGCATTTGAGCTTTTCATATGTTGTTCTTTGCTTATTTACTTTTCCGTTGCTACTGCTACAACTACTACAAAAACCCAAAAACATTTATCTTTACTTTTGCTACTGTTATCTTTATTATCATACCACTTTTGCTACTAAACACTTTGCTGCAGATACTAATTTATCCAAGTGTGGTTGAATTGACAACTCAACTGCTAATAGTCAAGAATATTCTTTGGCTCCCCTTGTGTCGAATCAATAAATTTGGGTTGAATACTCTACCCTCGAAAGTCGCTATTGCGATCCCTATACTTGTGGGTTATCAAGACTAATTTCTGGCGCCCGTTGCGGGAGCATAGCTCTATTCTCTCGAGTCACTTGGGATTTATATCTGTTGATCACTATGAAGAACTTGAAAGACGCTTAAAACCAAGATTTTGCCCTCAACTACGAGGGGAGGTAAGGAACCGCCATCTAGCTCTGCACTAGATTCTCCTTCCGTTATTAGTAAGCTTGCGACACCTAAACCTGCTACTTCTATGAATTCTGATATGTCGCATGTTATTGATGATGCCACTTCTGCTATGCATGATGAAACTACTTCTATGCGTGATACTACTTTGCCATTAGGTGAATTTCTAGATGAACAACTTGCTAGAGTTAGGGGAATGAAAATATTGAAGAACCTATTATTGATGATAGTGATGATGAAGGTTCCCCAATGATTATGTATTACCTGTTGTTCCTAAGGGTTATGTTATGAATGAAAAAGCTGCTATAGAAATTCTTGCTTGCAATGATAGAAATGATCTTAAGAAATTATTAGCTAAATGGAAGCAGCAGTCTCTTAATGCTAGAATGAAACCCGATCATGCGTTTGCTACTTCACCTATCTGTGTTACTGATAAGGATTATGAATTCTCTGTTGATCCTGATATTATTACTTTAGTTGAATCTGATCCTTTTTATGGCCTTGAATCTGAAACTGTTGTGGCACATCTTACCAAGTTGAATGATATAGCCACCTTGTTTACTAATGATGATAAGTCTCGCTATTTATATATCCTTAAGATATTTCCGTTCTCATTAAAGGGTGATGCTAAGACTTGGTATAAGTCTCTTGCTCCTGGTTGTGTGCGTAGTCCCCAGGATATGATTTATTACTTCTCCGCTAAATATTTCCCTGCTCATAAGAAACAAGCTGCCTTATGGAAATATATAATTTTGTGCAAATCAAAGAAGAGAGTCTCCCACAAGCTTGGGGAGGCTTCTCCGATTATAATACTTTGCTCGATCATCCTCTTATGAAAAATGAAATACTTGATATCTTTTATAATGGACTAACCGATGCTTCCAAGGACTACTTGGATAGTTGTGCTAGTTGTGTTTTCGTGGGAAAGAACAATGATTTAAGCTGAAATATTATTGAATAATATGTTGACTAATGAAAATAATTGGACTCTTCACGAGCCAGTTCCTGAAGTAATTCCTGAACCAATTAAGCCAACTCCTAAGCCTATTCCTAAACCCACTCTGAAGAAGAGAGGTGTTTTATTTCTCAGTCCTGAAGATATGCAAGAGGCAAAGAAATCAATGAAAGAAAAATGTATTAAAGCTGAAGATGTTAAGAATTTACCTCCTATTGAAGAAATACATGGTCTTATTTTACCGCCTGAAGAGCCACATTGTCTTGATAACCCGACACAGGTAGTAAAGGTAAATTCTCTCTATAAATATGATAAAGTTGAAATACCCTCTACTAAATTTCATAGCCCATGCTTAGATGAATTTGACGACTTTATGGCTAGACAAGAAAGTTTTAATGCTTATGTTGGTAGAGAGTTAAAGAATAATGCTTTAGAGATAGGACGCCAGAGGGTGATAATCTGGCTAGAGTTAAAGATGAACTTCACCACGTTAGCAAATATGCTTCTAAGGTTGCTACTCAAGCTAAGCAAGTACTCAAAGCTCAAAATGATTTGCTTGATGAATTAAGTAATAAAAATGACTTTGCTGTTAGAGTGGCTACTAGAACTGGTAGAATGACTCAGGAACCTTTGTGTCCTGAAGGCCACCCTAAGAGAATCAAACAAGATTCTCAGAGAAATAATTTAGAGGCACCTAGTTCTTCTAAAAAGAAGAAGAAGAAAAACGATAGAACTTTGCATGCTTCTAGTGAACCTACTGTAAACACGCCTAAGAATCCCAATGATATTTCTATTTCTGATGATGAAACTCAATCAGGTGATGAACATGAACCTAGTGATAATGTTAATGATAAAGTTCATGTTGATGCTCAACCTAGCAAAAACAATGATGTAGAGATTGAACCTGTTGTTGATCTTGATAACCCACAATCAAAGAATCAACGTTATGATAAGAGAGATTTTGTTGCTAGGAAGCACGGTAAAGAAAGAGAACCATGGGTTCAGAAACCCATGCCCTATCCTCCTAAACCATCCAAGTCAAAGGATGATGAGGATTTTGAGCGCTTTCTTGAAATGATTAGACCTATTTTCTTACGTATGCGCTTAACTGATATGCTTAAAGTAAATCCTTATGCTAAGTATATGAAGGATATCATTACAAATAAAAGAAAGATACCGGAAGCTAAAATTTCCACCATGCTTGCTAATTACACTTTTAAAGGTGGAATACCAAAGAAACTAGGAGATCCGGGTGTACCAATTATACCATGCTCTATTAAAAGAAATTATGTCAGAACTACTTTATGTGATCTTGGAGCCGGTGTTAGTGTTATGCCTATCTCTTTATATCGTAGACTTGAATTGAATAAGTTGACACCTACTGAAATATCTTTGCAAATGGCTGATAAATCAACTGCTATACCTGTCGGCATTTGTGAGGATGTGCCTGTCGTAGTTGCAAATGTCACTATTTTAACGGACTTTGTTATTCTTGATATTCCCGAGGACGATAGTATGTCTATTATCCTTGGTAGACCTTTTCTTAATACTGCAGGGGCTGTTATTGATTGCAACAAAGGCAATGTCACTTTTCATGTTAATGGTAATGAGCATACGGTACACTTTCCGAGGAAACAATCTCAAGTTCATAGCATCAATTCTATTGAAAAAGTTCCAACTATCATTTTTGGAGGTTTTGAATTTCCTCTCCCTACTGTCAAGAAAAGTATGACATTATTATTGTTGGGGATTTTCATATCCCCGTTGAGGTAACTTAGTGTTATTCGAAATTTGTCCGGTTCCATGTTATTCGGAATGAGTTTGTTAACAAGACTTGATCGACCTTGTTAGTGGGTTCATTTTGATGATCACGAGATGGATGAAACTAGAAGGCACAACCTTCTGTACCCTCTTTTTACTTTCTGTTATTTAGAATAAATAAAGAAAAAATAGTATTATCCGTCTGTTTTTTGAATTATCCGTGCATTAAAAAAATAGTCCGAAAATAAAAGTGCTCCAAATGCCATGCAAATTCAGTATGATTTTTTCTGGAATATTTGAGGATTTTAGGCACTGAAAACACTGCAGGAAGGGCAAGCACCAGGCCACGAGAGAGGAGGGGCCCCCCTGTCTCATGGGCCCTTGTGGCCCCCCTCCACTTATGCCAGCACCCACACACTTCATCTTCTACCCAAAAAAATCCCCATCCAGCTCAAGCACGAGTTCTAGCTCATTGTGCTGCGATTTTCGATCTCTTAGCTCAAAGCTCCATTCACAAAACTACTTTGGGAGATTGTTGCTTGGTATGTAACTCCTCCACTGGTCCAATTAGTTTTTGTTCTAGTGCTTTATTCTTTGGAAATTTTTGCTGCCTAGGTGACCATGTTCTTGAGCTTGCATGTTAAATTTTTGAGGTCCCAAGCAATTCCAATGCATGATATAGGCTCTAGGCACTTGTAGGAGTAGTTGCTATCAATCTTGTTTAGTTTTATTCATTTTTGTTTTGAATTTACTAAAATTTCAGAAATTTTCAGAAAATGTTAAGGAAGCTCTTTAAAGGCTCCTCTAGCCAAATCTCTAAGGAAAAACAAGACAAAGAGAAGGAAATACCCAAGTATAATCTTCCTCGCTTAGCGGAAGTACGGTCGTGTGAATGGCCATGCGAGGATTTCTTGAAAGAAGCCGGAATTCATGAAGATTTTTATGCTTTAATCGAGACTGCAGGCCTCACCGGTTTCATCAATGACCGAATCGATCAGTATCTCTTACTTACCAATACTTTCATGCAAAACTTTTATTATTATCCTAAGAAGTCGCCATCAAAGATCATTTCATTTATATGATGAATTCAAAGAAATGTCTTTATGTCACTTTTGTGCGGTATGTAGGATACCTTATGAGGGAGAATTAGAGGAACCCCATCGTGAAGATGTGGATGGCTTTGTTAAAACTATTGCTGTGGAAGAGCCAAAGAAGGCTCACGAGGCAAAAGTCTCTAGCATACACTTTCCTGTTTTACGCTACTTTGCCATATTTGCTAGTAGATGCTTGATTGGTCGTGGAAATAGTGGAAATTTGAGCGTTCCAGATATTATTATTCTTCAACATGCTTTGCTGGGAGACAACACTTTTAGTATGGGTGTCGCCATTACTAAACGGCTAGCCCTGAATCATACAAAAGGCCCCATATTTGGAGGTATCTATGCGGCACGTCTTGCTGAACATTTTCAGATACCCATTAGGCACCATGAGGAGGATGAGATAAAGTTGCATCCTCACATTTTAGATTACAAGAGCATGGTAGCACACAAGTTTATTGTTGACAACGAAGAGAAGATGCTCTTGTATAGACTTAGACTCAATAAGAAACACTTTGAGTTTATTATTTTGCCTGCGCCTCTATCGTTTGATTTGCTTGCAGAAAATCGTCTTGTCACGCCGGAAGGGTGAACAATCATCGAGCTCAAGCTTTTACTCCAGAACCTGAACCTGAGCCGGAACTTGAGCTGGACCCTTATCGTGAATCATCTGTCCAGTGGGATCCGGAGATGACTAGCCAGTGGTATCCTGATTACACTTCCCACTACACTGGGGAGAGTAGCGGCGGTCCTTGGTACTAGACCAACTTAGGCCAAAAGCCTAAGCTTGGGGGAGTACGTATTTCTCACCGACTTTACATTCATGTTCACACACTAGTCGTCGGTGCTCATACTCTTTCATTGTATTATCCATGCTAGTTTAATTTTCTTTTTCTAGTTTTCTTCTTGTGTGTTTGATAAACCTTAAGAAAAACCAAAAAATTTAGTTAGTTTAATTTCCATGCTTGTAGTAGAAATTAAAATGAAAACCCAAAAAGATTTCTAGTTCTTCTTCTTACTTGTTGGGAGCTTTCCCATGTAAATAGTTTTATTTTCTTTTCTTTCCTTTGGGGGTCGACAAGACCATATTGAAAATGCTTAGTGGCTCTCATATGCATGATTGTTTATTTAATTTAGAGCCCATATTACCATGTCTTCTCTCTTGAGTTGAATGCTTGCAGATTCCAGCTTAGTCCAATGCACTTGCACTCTTATTATTATACACATCATTCGGTCGTGCGAGTGAAAGGCAATAATGACGATAAATGATGGACTTATTGAGATGAGAAAAGTTGGTATGAACTCGACCTCTCTTGTTTTTGTAAATATGATGATTCATCATTCCTGAGTCAGCTATTATGACGTAAACATATTTGCAATGACATTTAGAGATTATAGTTACTCGTGCCATGCTTGATTAGCTATGAGTTATAATGGTTTACCTTGCGTGCCAACATGCTATTAGAATGATTATGATGTGGTATGATGGGATGGTATCCTCCTTTGAATGAATTGAGTGACTCGACTTGGCACATGTTCACACATGTAATTGAATCAAATCAACATAGCCTTCATGATATTTATGTTCATGGTGGATTATATCCTACTCATGCTTGTTCTCGGTGTGAATTAATTTTGATGCATGTTTATGACTGTTGTCGCTCTCTCAGTTGGCCGCTTCCCAGTCTTTTGCTAGCCTTCACCTGTACTAAGCGGGAATACTGCTTGTGCATCCGAACTCCTTAAACCCCAAAGTTGTTCCCTATGAGTCCACTTTACCTTCTTATATGCGATATTTACCTGCCGTTCCAAGTAAATTTGTATGTGCCAAACTCCAAACCTTCAAATGAAATTTTGTTTTGTATGCTCGAGCAGCTCATGTTTCAACTAGGGCTGCCTATATCTTCCATGCTAGGTGGGTTATTCTCAAGAGGAGTGGACTCCGGCCTCATTCACGAGAAAGGGCCAGAATCAGGATGCCCAGTCCCATGATCCAAAAAGATCAAAGCAAATCAAAATAATTAAACAAAACTCCCTGTGGTTGTTGTATGTTGGAAGCACTTTCGTTGTTTTGAGCAAGCCATGGATTGATGCTTGTTGGTGGTTGGGGAGTATAAACCTTTACCATTCTGTTTGGGAACTGCCTATAATGCATGTAGTATGGAAGATACAACCATCTCATAGTTGTTGCGTTGATAAGCGAAAGTATGCCGCTCAAAATGTTATTCAATCTCTATTTTAAAATCGAGCTCGGCACCTCTACAAATCCTCGCTTCCCTCTGCGAAGGGCCTATCTATTTACTTTTATGTTGAGTCATCGCCCTTCTTATTAAAAGCACTATTTGGAGAGCACACTGTCATTTGCATTCATTATTATTGGTTTATATTGGGTATGACTTGATAGGATCTCTTTTACCATGAATTACAATGTTTAGTCAGTCCTTGATCTTTAAAGGTGCTCTGCATTTATGTTTTGCGGTCTCATAAAGGGCTAGCGAGATACCATTTTGTTATATCATGTTATAATTATTTTGAGAAAGTGTTGTCATCCGAGTTTTATTATTATGGCTCGCTAGCTGATTATGTTATTGATATGAGTAACTGTGAGACCTATGTGTTATTGTGAGTATGGTTAGTTCATAATATTTGCTGAAACTTGAATGCTGGCATTTCATGTTTACAACAACAAGAGCAAACAGAGTTTGTCAAAGTTTTCTTTATCACTTTCAGTTTATCAACTGAATTGCTTGAGGACAAGCAAAGGTTTAAGCTTGGGGGAGTTGATACGTCTCCAACGAATCTACTTTTCCAAACACTTTTGCCCTTGTTCTGGACTCTAACTTGAATGATTTGAATGAAACTAACCCGGACTGACGCTGTTTTCAGCAGAACCGCCATGATGTTGTTTTATGTGTAGAAAAGAAAAGTTCACAGAATGTCCTGGAAATCCACGAAGGCACTATTTGGGATTTACAAGAATTATTGGGCAAAAGAAATACACCAGGGGGCCCACAGCTATCCACGAGACAGGGGGCGCCCCCCCCCCCCCCAGGGCGCGGCATCCTATCTCGTGGGCCCCCTGGACCTCCTCCGACCTCAACTCCAACTCCATATATTCCGTCTCGGGGAGAAAAAAATTAGAGAGAAAGTTTCATCGCGTTTTATGACACAGAGCCGCCGCCAAGCCCTAATCTCTCTCGGGAGGGTTGATCTGGAGTCCGTTTGGGGCTCCGGAGAGGGGGATTCATCACCGTCGTCATCATCAACCATCCTCCATCACCAATTTCATGATGTTCACCGCCTTGCGTGAGTAATTCCATCGTAGGCTTGCTGGACGGTGATGGGTTGGATGAGATTTACCATGTAATCAAGTTAGTTTTGTTAGGGTTTCATCCCTAGTATCCACTATGTTCTGAGATTGATGTTGCTATGACTTTGCTATGTTTAATGCTTGTCACTAGGGCCCGAGTGTCATGATTTCAGATCTAAACCTATTATGTTTTCATGAATATAAGTGTGTTCTTGATCCTATCTTGCAAGTCTATAGTCACCTATTATGTGTTATGATCCGACAACCCCGAAGTGACAATAATCGGGATACTTCTCGGTGATGACCGTAGTTTGAGGAGTTCATGTATTCACTATGTGTTAATGCTTTAGTCTGGTTCTCTATTAAAAGGAGGCCTTAATATCCCTTAGTTTCCGCTGGGACCCCGCTTCAACGGGAGGGTAGGACAAAAGATGTCATACAAGTTCTTTTCCATAAGCACGTATGACTATTTACGGAATACATGCCTACATTACATTGATGAATTGGAGCTAGTTCTATATCACCCTATGTTATAACTATTGCATGAGGAATCGCATCCGTCATAATTATCCATCAACGATCCATTGCCTATGAGCTTTTCATATATTGCTCTTCGCTTATTTACTTTTCCGTTGCTACTGTTACAACTACTACAAAACCCAAAAACATTTATCTTTACTTTTGCTACCGTTACCTTTATTATCATACCACTTTTGCTACTAAACACTTTGCTGCAGATACTAAGTTATCCAGGTGTGGTTGAATTGACAACTCAACTGCTAATACTCAAGAATATTCTTTGGCTCCCCTTGTGTCGAATTAATAAATTTGGGTTGATACTCTACCCTCGAAAGCTGTTGCGATCCCCTATACTTGTGGGTTATCAGTCACCGACCCCCTCCGACCTCGAGGTGACCATCAAGTTTGAATGCTCATATGATGTAGATATAAACATGTATATCTTGTGTTGCTCAAATAGGATATGTGCTTGCCCAAGTGGTCGGCCATGTTTGCAGGTAACACCTCCGAGTGCCCTATGTTTTGCCGGAGTGTTGATTAATTTCTGTTCCGGCAAATTTCAGGCACTCGATATGTCCTTTCTAGCAAAGGTCATGCCAGATTTTTTCGTGAATTTTGGCATGACTTGTGCTAGAATATGTAGGAAATATCGAGTGGCCTGGATTTTCTAGAAAGATAATTAAACGAAATTTCGGGTTGACTTTAAGTCTGTCGAGGCTCCATACATGACAATCAAAAAATGAGTGAGGGAGAAAGTCTGCACCATATATGAGACAGGAAGAATCCCGACTGTTGTCGTGGGGGTCGTTTCTCCTTCTTCTCCTTGAGCTAGACCTTTGTTATGCACTTGCGGAAGGAGGAGTAACGACCATCACCGACAGTCAAAAAATTGGTGAGGGAGTGTGTCCACCATATATGAGAGAAGAAGAATGCCGACTGTTATCGTGGGGGTCGCTTCTCCTTCTTTCTTGTGTGCTATACATTGTGGTTTAATGCACATGGGGATGAAGGGAGGAGCGACCATCACCAATGGTCGAATATATACACCACGTGAGCTGAGAGTTTGAAAAAAAGACTTGACGGACCGATAGTCAACCCGTGATGAATAATAATGATCCAATTTAGTTTTTGTAGTACATATATTGAATTTTAGAAGCTTACTCTTTGAATTATGAACATCGGAAATGTCGACGGACGACGAAAGTCTTGCGGAGTGCTCCTGGTGCGGCGTCGACCAGGGTTTCTGCGACAGGCCATACTTGGTAGAAGGTCGCACTTCAGCATTAAGCTCCAGGAGACCTTCGATGTTGAAACCGTACGCAACGACGCAAAGTGTTCTTTCGTAATTAAGCTCAACTTCTGCTTCTTCAATGTCTAATTTTCGTCTTTTACAATTCAACTAGCTTATCCCATGCTATGCAAGACGCTATGTCTTGGAGAAGATAGATTTTGAAGATCATGAAAATATGGAAACAAAGATAGTTCACCTAAGGACCCATCATGCTTTTGATTTTGCTGTAAATCTATAGTGTATCCCAGTTTGGTTGCCCGAATTGGGAAGCACTTTGCAAGGCATATGATTTCCATGAGGGTATGCTTGTCACCATGGATCTTGGTGATCCTGGCATCGACGAAGACAATATGGACATTTGGGTCCTTGTTGATATGCTTCCAATTCTACCTCTATGTGAGTTTCTCAAACATAGTTTATTAAGTAATTTATATTGTTTATTTCAAAATAGTTGATAGCTTATTTTCATTCTTCGAAGAATGTGCCGAAGATGGTAGACAGAACCTACTACACCGATGGCGCAGAATTAACTTATCAGGAGAAAAATCATCTGATCTCATTTATTAATGATCTTGAGAATTACAATATCTATTATCAAACTCCTACACATTATGGTCAATATGTGCCACTAGTGCACGTGTTGAACTATGGTAACATCCATGGAGATGGCATGGTAAGATTTTTTTACTATTACGACATCCATGCATCTTTTGCATAAATTCTTCTAAAACTAAACTACATTGCTAACTATGAAGTTATTACTATTTTTTCAACAGAAAATCCCGAAGGATTGTGTGCCTCATCTAATCTTTCGGAAAGGTCACCTTGATGTTATGAGCTTACGGCCAGGTAATCCTATGCATCACTGATGTTCATACCGTATTTCTAAAACCGATGAAGACATGACAATCAAAGATTGGAAAAAAATGTATTGTCACTCGTATAGAGCTACCTGGAAGCAACACTGTGTGAAGCGTGAGAACTGGAGACATGATAATCTCCATTCTCCATAATGGAGAGTCAGGGCCTATCTTGTTTTATGCTATTTTACCTAAGAGAAGGTAGTAGGTCCTATGAGAGAGGATTAGGTCCTAGGTACAATGTGTTAGTATGTGCTACAATGTGTTAGAGTTGATGATGGTGATCATGAGGAGTTGCTGTATGACAATGAGGAGTTGTTATGTGACAATGATGATCATGAGGAGTTGTTATATGACAACGATGTATTATGATGATAAGTTGTTAATGATGATGATTTTTTATATCATTGGGTGAAAGAACCGTGGATTAGTTTCAAGTCCATCCACTTAAAACTAATCCATGGTTCTTTCACCTAGCGATGGAATAACTCATTATGATGTAAAAACAATCTCTAAATTGCTAGTGTATGAAAACCTTGTATAATGGTGTATGAATACGACATAAAATGGAAAAGAAATAGAATATGCAACAATAGTAGTAGCAAGGGCACAGAGGCGCGCTACTAGTATTTACCAGTAGCGCTTTGTGCAAAACGTGCTACTACTAAGTACGTATAGCAGTAGCGTGTGTAGACCAACGCTACTAATAACCTTTAGCTGTAGCGCCGTATTAGTAGCGCCGCTCCCCGCGCTACTGATAGGCCAAAAACCCACGCTACTGCTAGGCTTTTCCCTAGTAGTGATAAAGTGCTCAAGTAATTGATCCACCTAGATCGCAAGGTATATCAAAGCTAATTTTAACTAACAATGATTTGTAATTTAGTAGTGAGCACAAAGTAACATATATCATGCAATGACGAAGTCTAACTCTCTTCCTACGCATCCCCATGTCATAAAAGAACAATTCATGCACATCAAGTAAAGGCCAATGCATAGTATAAACAGCTTCTTGCAATTTTGGCGTGTTGGAAACATAGAGAGGCGGAGATGTAGTTCCTCTCTCATAATAATTGCAAGTAGGAGCAGAAAGCACATACATATTATATTCATCAAAATCATCATGTGTAGAGGTAAAAGACAACCCATCAATGTAATCCTTAATAAGTGCAAACTTCTCCGATATAGTGTAGTTGGGAGAATTCAAAAACATAACAGGACTATCATGTGTGGTTGCAATAGCAAACATTTCATTCTTAACATAAGGAACTTCAGCAGTATGATATATTTTGGGTGGTTCTTCAACCACTGGTATAGTAGGTACAATTTTTTTTTGGTATTTTACGTTCCTACCCATAACTAAATATAGAAAACAATAGCACAAAATAAAACTACTTAGTGATAAAGCAAACAAGCACACACGAGAATATTCACCCCATGCTATTGCTCCCCGGCAACGGTGCTTGAAAGAAGGTCTTGATAACCCACAAGTATAGTGGATCGTTCATAACCTTTTTCGATAAATAAGAGTCTCGAACCCAATGAGGAGCTAAAGGTAGAACAAATATTCTCTCAAGTTCTATCGACCTCTGATACAACTCTATGCATGCTTAATGTTTGCTTTACCTAGAACAATAATAAAACTAGAAGTACTTTTGTAGGTGTGCTAGGATAGGTTTGCAAGATAATAAAGAACATAAAAATAAAAGTAGGTGTTGTTCTAATTAAAATACAATTAAATTAGTATAGCGAATGTGGATTAATTAGTACTGGTAGGATTTGCAGAGTTGTCCCTAAGCAATTGACTACGTTACTAGACTGATACCAAGTTTTTATGTGGGAGATGCCACTGCTAGCATGTCATCCCTTAGTTGGAATTCTATGCACTTATGATTGAAGCTATTAGCAAGCATCCGCAACTACTAACATTCATTAAGGTAAAACCCAACCATAGCATTAAGATATATATTAGTCCCCCTTCAATCCCGTATGCATCAATTTCTATGGTAGGAAGAATGTTCTGTCACCCTTGCCCTCCAATGTGTATTCCTATCAACATACAACTAACCCTATGGGGTGATCCACACGCGCGCTCATATGATGGGCACCAAAGGACAACAACATAACCACAAGCAAATTAAACCAATCATAGCAAGTCACCAATTACCGATAGGACAACGAAAATCTACTCAGACATCATAGGATGGCAACACATCATTGGATAATAATATGAAGCATAAAGCACCATGTTCAAGTAGAGGGTACAGCGGGTTGCGGGAGAGTGGAATGTTGTAGATAGATGGGGGAAGGTGATGAATGATATGTCTCCAATGTATCTATATTTTTTGCTTGTTCCATGTTGTTATATTATCATTCTTGGATATTCTACAGTCATTTTATAGCAACTTTATATCATTTTTTGGGACTAATCTATTGACATAGTGCCCAGTGCCAGTTGTTGTTTTTGCTTGTTTTTTACTTCGCAGAAAATCAATACCAAACGGAGTCCAAATGCAGCAAAACTCTTTGGAGATTTTTTCTAGACCAGAAGGAAGAACTTGGGCCGAAGAAGTACCATAGGGGTGCCCCGAGGGGGGCACAACCCACCTAGGCGCGCATGGGAGCCCAAGTGCGCCCTAGTGGGTTGTGCCCACCTCGGTGGCCTCCTGCGCCGCCTCTTTGCTATATAAATACCCCGAAAATCCAAAAACCCTACGGAAGTCGACGAAACACAATTCCAGCCGCCACAAGTTCCAGAACTACCGGATCCGATCTAGACACCATCACGGAGGGGTTCATCATCCTCATTGGTGCCTCTCCGGTGATGCGTGATTAGTTCATTGTAGACCTACGGGTCCGTAGGCAGTAGCTAGATGGCTTCCTCTCTCTCTTTTGATTCTCAATACAAATGGTCTCTTGGAGATCTGTTTGATGTAACTCTTTTTGCGGTGTGTTTGTTGGGATCCATGAACTTTGAGTTTATGATCAGATCTATTTTATCCATGAAAGTTATTTGAGTTTTGATCTCTTATATGCATGATTACTTATAGCCTCATATTTCTTCTTCAAATCTTTGTTTTAGTTAGGCCAACTAGATCAATTTTTCTTGCCATGGGAAGAGGTGCTTTGTGATAGGTTCGGTCGTGCGGTGTTCTTTCCCAATGACAGAAGGTGCAGCAAGACACGTATTGATCGTTGCTATTAAGTATAACAAGATTGGATCTATTCCTACATGAATAGATCTTGTCTACATCATGTCATCGTTCTTATTGCATTACTCTGTTTTTCCATGAACTTAATACACTAGATGCATGCTGGATAGTGGTCGATGTGTGGAGTAATAGTCGTAGATGCAGGCAGGAGTCGATCGAATAATCATGGACATGATGCCTATATAAGGATCATTGCCAGGATATCATCATAATTATTTGAAGTTCTATCAATTGCCCAACAGTAATTTGTTTACCCGCCATATACTATTTTTCTCGAGAGAAGCCACTAGTGAAATCTATGACCCCTGGATCTCTTCTTTATCATATTTGCTTTCTGATCTATTATTTGCCTCTTTTATTTTCAGATCTATTAATCCAAAAGCCCAAAAATATCTTGCTGCATTTTTTGTTATTTATTTTATCTCACGTTCCCGTGAGATCTATTTATCCAATCTACAATTTTATCTATCTTTTACTCGGAAGGGATTGACAACCCCTCATACGCGTCGGGTTGCAAGTATTTGTTCTTTGTGTGCAGATACCGTTTACATAGTGTTGCATGGTTCTCCTACTGGTTCAATAACCTTGTTCTCCTACTGACGAGGACACGAGCTATCAATGAAGATGTTGGTGAAGATGATGGAGTTTTGGGAGTAGATCGCCATCACACGATGATTTCCCCGACGGCGTTCCAGCGCCACCGGGAGAGAGGGGGAGAG
Organism: Aegilops bicornis; assembly: GCA_021605145.1. Classification (NCBI taxonomy): domain Eukaryota; kingdom Viridiplantae; phylum Streptophyta; class Magnoliopsida; order Poales; family Poaceae; genus Aegilops; species Aegilops bicornis. The sequence continues at coordinate 671,214,535 of CM038672.1, forward strand.
AACCCCCCCCCCCCCCGCCCTCCTTCTTCTTCTTCCTTGGCCTCCCCTAGATGGGAGTAGAGTTCCCCCTCTGGTCCATGGTTTCCATGGCGGCGGAGGGACGGGAGCCCCTCCGAGATTGGATCTCTCCCTCTGTTCCCTTTTGGTTCGCTTTCCCATTTTCTGGCCCTTCACCATTTCTTAAATTCCCGGAGATCCGTATTTCCGATTGCGCGAAAATTTTGAAGGGATGTTTATCCATAAATTATCTTTCTTGCGGCAAAAGAAGGGCACCAACCGCTTTACGAGGTGCCCACAACCCATCAGAGCGCGCATGGCACCCCCTGGCGCGCCCTGGTGGGTGGTGGGCCCCTCGAGCACTTTCTTGTGTTGATATTTCTTCCAAAATTCAGATATATTCCAAAAAATCTCCGTAAAGTTTTATCGCGTTTGGCTTCGTTTGATATGGATATTCTTTGAAAAAAAGCATGCAACAAACATGAATTGGCACTGGGCACTGGATCAATATGTTAGTCCAATAAATCGTATAATTTGTTGCCAAAAGTATGTTAAAGTTGTATAATATTGGCATGAAACAATAAAAAATTATAGATACGACGGAGACGTATCACCTATGTCCACAATTTAGGCGATGATTCTTGATGCTAGATTACGTTTCGCGGTGTGTGAAACAAGAGACTTAATTCAAAATCTCTAGCCCCACACTGAACTTTGTCAAATAAGCGTGACCCCCTAGAAGATAGTCCACCTTCGGCACCCTCGTGTATACGTGATGGTTCACTATTCTCAACTATGGTGAAGCCCAAAGAACTATTACTAGATAGTCAAAAGCCAGAGCTGATCGATCATCAGAACCTTGTGAAAAGCGACACCATGCTGTCAATTAATTGAACCAAAGCAACACTCGAGGGAAGCATAGCAAGAACATCAATCCTCATAAATCACATGTGATCTAGATCGCAACCTGCACCTACTCATATAACTGCTCTGATGCCAATGTTGGGAAACGTAGTAGAAAACAAAAAAATCACATCTATGATTCACCCAAGATCATATGAAGATGCATAACGAGTTGGGATCATGATCGTTACTGTCGTCGGGTTGCAGCGGAAGAAAAACGTGTCGGTGGAGATCATACTAGGAGTCCCTAGAACAGTCGATGTATGATCTCTCGTACTGCCCACAAATAGTCCCTTGAACCGAAGACTGAAAGCACAACCTCTCTACTTGGTTTCAAGCGTGCAACCTTCACAATCCGGCAGCACTTTGCCGTCTAGATCTAATCATCACCGGAGAATTAGAGGCAAGGGATTAGAACCACACTGGGATTCTAATTATGAGGATAAGAGGATTAGCCTAGCTCTAATTAGTCAACTAGGGACAACAAGAACTAGAACTAGAAGGACTACAGGAGGCTCCAAAAACTATGTGTCCAATAGAGCAAAAACCCCTAGTATATATAGGTTAGAGGAGGAAGATGCGGTAACCACCAAGGAGGGAAAGTCCCTCCTTGGGGATCCAGCCAAGGCGGGGGAGTAGTACTCCACCCCTAGTCCAATTACGCCCCCCCCCCCCCATAAGGCAAGGGGGCGCCACTTCCTTATGGGCCTTCGTGGCCGATAATTCCTTCCACCTCTTGGCCTTTTTAGGCTCGTTGATATTTATATTAAATATAAAGTGTTCTAAATACTTATAGACCATTTATATATATTGTAACATCCCTGGAAACATTTTCCACCTATATATATAATATATTGGTAATACCCAGTATTACCCCGTATTCACCAAACCCTCCCGGTGACCCCAAAACGCTTCTGGATCCTCTCGGAACTATTTCGAATATTAATGAAACAATTCCACAAATATATTCTCATCACTCCCATCCCACAAACACTCAGAAGATCGTGATTGCCTTAAGCTTGTGATCCCTTAGGTTCGGTAACTCATAGACATGAACGAAACCGTTCGTTCAATGACCGACAGCGGAACCATGGACGTCCATATCGATCCCTGTGAGCACATGAATGATAGTCGAGTGAACCTTTGGTTATCATGTGATGTTCCCTTTGCTTCGCAATACTTTGCAAAACCCAGGATGTATCGGTATTCTCCTGAGTCATCACCATGCTCACTATACCGAAATCCTCGTTACCAGTTTTGTTCTTCTTTATCGTTATTGTGTTCCAGCATCCCTGTGAAATAATCACCTGTGTCTGGCCAGGCGATGATGGATGTCGTCACACCAAGAGGGCCCTAAGAGTATCACTCCATCATCGGAGGAGCAAATCCCACTCTCGAGTTATCTAGTCCCTTGTCAAACTTTTTGATGTGCATGTAGTTTGTTGTTATGATCACTGTGTTACAAGTACGTTTGAGCAACCCCAAAGCCCACCGCATGTTAATAAGTCATTACGATACTCTTATGGTCTAAGAAGCGAAATCACATGTTAACACTCCATTCGGGCCGATTCAATATGAACGTTCTTCCAACCTCATAATCTCAATGTTGTTTTAGGACTATTGTTACACTTAACGATATCATAAGATCCGTAAAACGTGATCACCAACAACACTTGAGCTAGTCTTTAAGATGAGACTAGGAACCTTTATTTTATCCATTTATCATTTCACAAGTGCATACGAGTTTTTCCGCTGAATCGCATATTCCAGGATCATAGCAATTATAGCATGAAATATAAACTCTTTTTAGAGGAGTCACATTAAATTTTTGCCTTCTGAAATTTGAGTTACATATGTTTTTTAATAAACTTCCCCATGTTTACCATCTGGACGTAGTTACTATAGGCAAATAACTTACTAGTAATAGTTACATACTCACATCTAGGTTTTACCTCGATATAAATGATGTGAACTTAGTTGCACATTAGAGAGACAAAAGTAGTTTTTCCTCCACGACATAAGCAGTGTATCGCAACAAGTTTCTGTTTATAATTATTATTATTTTGTTCATATTTCCTTCTGGATAGTGCACGTGCCGATGAAAATCTAAAATGTTGTCCTATTGAGCGCTAAGCCACATTGAGCTTTCACAGTTGTTTGCCTAATTTACAATGATGGTGCTCATAATTAAGGCGCCTATCTTATGAACTTCCTCGTCTGTATGCATATTGAGTTCGGAGGTAAAAAACAAAGTGAACTATTGACCAATAAGTTTTATTATTATGCATGTTTTTAACATATGTCAGTTCATTAGGCATCATAAATGATCTTCTCATCATATTGTTTTCTCCGCTATGCCTAACTGTAAAAGGTGTGAAGGATGTTTGACTGTTGATGATTGATGAATCCTTCCAATGTATAAGATCATGAGGGCAAACTTCACATATGCTTATTTTTGAGAGGAAGTATGATCCGGGCAAAGCAAGACTATAAAGCTTTAGTGCCAGGTCAAAGCAAGACTATAAAGCTTTAGTGCAAGGTGCAATCAACATAAGATTCTCTCACACCTCATGTGCATGGAAATTATGAACTACACTGCAATAGAAGAAACCATAATGGTTTCAGGAACTGAAATTAGCATTTTAAGGAGATATGCAAGAGAAGATGTGACTATAGGCTCTCATGTGCAACCACTATTTGCATTGATGCTAGAGCTGATGAGAAAATTAGGATCAACATTTACTTGGTATTCTGTCACTTGCTCTATCCCTTATGGTGGTACTGTCTTCACATCTTGGTTTCAGATCTGTAAAGTTCTGTCATAGATTTATGATATATTTTTGTAGCGTACTGGTTTCTAATTTGTAAAGTTCCATCCTAAATTACTTTACTAGTAAGATACATTAAATTTTTTTCAATCAATGTTCGGTATTCAGACTGTTTCTGAAATGTTGTTACGCGCAACAACTGCTTTTGAATATTTGACCTTATAACATGGTTCGAGCCAACATTAGTGCTACCAGACTGTATCTATACCTAATAGGAGGTCCCTCTGGTACGTCATGAAAATTGCCCCTAAAGTTGTAAAATATTACCCACCAATGCCACCTATAAGTGATAAAAAAATCGTTTCACACACGCGAATCCTCCTGCTGGGACAACCCATGCAAAAGGGACTTCCTATACCGTGCTCTGCGCGTTGGGAGACGTAGCGGACCCGTTTGGGCTGGTCCATGTCCGGGCGGCCTGTTTTTTAAATATCTTTTTTTTATTTTTTTATTTTTCTTTTCCGTTTTTGATTTGTTCTACTTTAAATAATTTGGGACTTCATAAAAGTTCCGAAATTTAAAAAAATGAGATGTTTCATAAATCATAAAATGTTTGTGGATTCAGAAAATGTTCGTGATTTTGTGAAAAGGTTTTCTTAATCAAAAAAATGTTTGAAATTTTGAAAAAAAATGTTTGGGAATTAAAAAATGTTCATGATTTTTAGAAAAGTTCGTGTATTGAAAAATGTTAATGTAAATGAACAAAATTTCGCCAATTCAAAAAATGTTTATGAATTGAAAAAATATCCTAAAATTTTAAAATATGTTTGTGACTTACTTACAAAATAGTTTATTCATTCATAAAATGTTCGCTTATTCAAAGAGGATCCTGCATTTCAAAAAATGTTTGTTAAATCAAGAAAAATGTTCGTGATTCAAAAATTGTTCCACCAATTTCCAAAAAATATTGTTTGTTGAATGTAGACATGTTCGCCGATTCAAAAAAAAATGTTTATAAAATGTTCGCAAAAATGTTTGCAAATAGTATAACTTGTTCATGAATTCAAAAATGTTCAAAAATTTGTAAAAGTGTTCACGAATTTGAAAAATGTTCACGGATTCAATTATGTGCACGAGTTTAAAAAAATGTTAACGATTTCAAAAATTGTTCATGATTTCACGAAATTAATAGTGATAGTGTATCTCGATGATGTAGCAAAATATGGTCATGGCCATTGGAGATTATGATTTTTTTTTCTCCCATTGCAACATACAGGTTCTTTTGCTAATTTACCCTAATGTGTCCATTAGTCAAATGTATCTCTCCAGATTTTTTATTGGGTAAACTCTGTTACATGTTGTGCCACCCAAGCAACATACCTGAAGAGGAAGACACACACATGGCGGGCACGACTAGTATAGGATCGGTACTTGAGCTACAATCGTGCGATCCACCATCCTGGGCCATTGGATGTTGGAGGCATGGTACAGATACGGTGTGGTGGGATTCCAGCCTCTTTGACAGTACATTTTTGCATTTAGGCCCTGTACATTTTGTACTTCTAAGTAAACTCCCTTCACGGAAAGGACTAGTTCCATCCAGCCAGGTCTTCCGGTTCTCGAATCCAATCTCGGCGGCGGCGGTAGCGGCGGCGGGCTTGCCCTGCAGACTCTTGCTGCCAGCCAACACTTCCCCACCCACACTCCAGACCATAAAATGCTCTCGTCGACGGCGGTGGCCTTGTCCACCTAGATATTTCCAGCCTCACCTCTGGACCATGAAGTCCCCTCCCATCGACTGCGGCGCCGTCAGTTCTTAACCCTAACCAGGAAATTGCTTCCCCACATATCTCCCTGTCTATTGCCGACGAGTACCCCGGCATACAACACCATTCCATACTTGTTCTGGTGGTGATATTGGGGAACTAGCAACGGCAGTGGAGTCTTGTCGGCGCCACAACATCTACTGTTCATTACTCTAAAGGGAGGCAGGTTAGTAGCAATTACAGTTTTTTCACACAGAAAACTAGTACTGTATGTCCAAATCATCCCACATTAGAACGTGCTTGCACTGAATTTTTTACTGAATCGGCTCTAATTTTGTCGCTCGAGCACGCATACCGGAGCTCTTCTTCGGCCACCGTCGCCCAGCTATGCCTCTCCTGCCCCATACTGCATCGCTCCACCACCACTATCATCGCATATACTCCCTCCTTCCCAAAATATAAGGCGCGATTGACTTTTTACGGTCTTTGATGCACAACTTTGACCACTAATATATATCAAAGTATATGGATTGAACATGTATAAATGACATCGCTGTATTTGTCTTGCAAAGCAATTTTATTTCATATGTATGTATAATAATTTTATAGACATATAATACATAAAAAATATAGTCAAAGTTGTGCAACGAAGACCAGAAAAATCAAACCGTGCCTTATATTTTGGGAAGGAGGGAGTAGTATGCAACACCCCTCCTCCCTCCCCAAGAAGACCAGGATCCTGCTTGCCGTGTCCGCAAGCAATGCAACCTGGTGACTTCCCGCAACAAGACATATGTTGCAAAAAAAATTGCAACAAGAGCTCTGTTGCAAAAAGAATCTCAAAAATATGGTGCAACAAGTGCTTTGTTGCAAAAAACATCGGTAACACAACTTTGTTACAAATATTTTTGCAACAAGACATGTGTTGTAAAAGGGTTCTCGCAACTCGATTTCTGTTGCAAAACTGCCAACGACGCGTTGACCGGGAGACTACATTGGATCGAACGACACGTAGAGCGGCGGAGATTTTTAAATTTAAAAGATCAGCCGGCCGACGCGTAGCACCACCTTGCAAATGCTCAAACTTTTAAAAATATACTCATGATTTTTCTAAAACGTTCATGAAAATTTTAAAAGTAAGTTCATGTAATTTGTAACCATTCAAGGAATTCAGAACATTTAAAATGTTTGCGCATATAAAAATGTGTTCATAACATTTTAAGATATGTTCATGAATGTAAAAACTTGTTCACTAAGAAAATTCATAACATATAAAAATAGTTTGATTAAAAAAGTGTTCATAATTACTTCAGAAACGTTTTGCATGTTTCACAAACATGTCCATGATATTTTTGAAGAATGTTCAACGTGGTTTTAAAATATCTTCATTCTATTAAAACAATGTTCAGTGTGCATTTGCAAATGTTTAACTTGTATCTGTATTAATGTTCAACGTATATTTGAAAAATGTTTGATGTACAGGTGAAAAATGTTCAACGGTATGATGGGGTAATACCTAAGTGTTAGGCCCAAGCCAATCAAAAGTATGATCCAGGATACAATGGGCCAAGGGGCAACGCGCCATGCCCATTGGGGCTACATCCCAAAGGTGTGCGACATCAGAGGGGATGCCCACCCCTAAAAAAATCAGAGGGGATGCGCACAACTGGACCAAGTGCACCTACAGTCGGACTACCAGGACCTGATGGACAAGACCCAGCAGTCGGTCACTAGGAAGAGGGGAGCAGTCGGATGACATATAGTCAGCGACATCCTGTTGGGGAACGTAGCAGAAATTCAAAATTTTCCTACGTATCACCAAGATCTATCTATGGAGAAACTAGCAACGAGGGGAAGGAGAGTGCATCTACATACCCTTGTAGATCGCTAAGCGGAAGCGTTCAAGTGAACGGGGTTGATGGAGTCGTACTGCCGTGATTCAGATCACCGATGATCAAGTGCGAACGCACGGCACCTCCGCGTTCAACACACGCAGACAGCCCGATGACGCCTCCCACGCCTTGATCCAGCAAGGAGAGAGGGAGAGGTTGAGGAAGACTCCATCCAGCAGCAGCACAACGGCGTGGTGGTGATGGAGGAGAGTGGCTATCCCGCAGGCTTCGCCAAGCACCGCAGAGAGGAGGAAGAAGAGATGCAGGGCTGCACCAACGAGAGGAGAGGTTCTCATGTGTTATGGGCAGCCCTGTGCCTCTATTTATATAGGGGAGAGGGAGGAGGTGCGCCTCTAGGGTTCCCACCCCTAGGGGCGGCAGCCCTAGATGGGAAGGGGAGGCGGCCAAGAGGGGAGGGAGAGGAGGCGCCTCAGATGGGCCTTAGGGCCCATCTGCCCTAGGGTTTGCCCCTCCCACTCTCCCATTCGCCTTGGGCCCCATGTGGTGGGCGCACCAGCCCCCTTGGGGCTGGTTCCCTCCCACACTTGGCCCACGCAGCCTTCTGGGGTTGGTGGCCCCACTTGGTGGACCCCCGGGACCCTCCCGGTGGTCCCGGTACGTTACCGATAAACCCCGAAACTTTTCCGGTGACCAAAACAGGACTTCCCATATATAAAGCTTTACCTCCGGACCATTCCGGAACTCCTCGTGACGTCCGGGATCTCATCCGGGACTCCGAACAACATTCGGTAACCACATACAAGCTTCCTATATAACCCTCGCGTCACCGAACCTTAAGTGTGTAGACCCTACGGGTTCGGGAACCATGCAGACATGACCGAGACGTTCTCCGGTCAATAACCAACCTGGGATCTGGATACCCATGTTGGCTCCCACATGTTCCACGATGATCTCATCGGATGAACCACGATGTCAAGGACTCAATTGATCCCGTATTCAATTCCCTTTGTCTAGCGGTATTGTACTTGCCCGAGATTCGATCGTCGGTATACCGATACCTTGTTTAACCTCGTTACGGCAAGTCTCTTTACTCGTTCCGTAACACATCATCCCGTGATCAACCCCTTGGTCACATTGTGCACATTATGATGATGCCCTACCGAGTGGGCCCAGAGATACCTCTCCGTCACCGGAGTGACAAATCCCAGCCTCGATCCGTGTCAACCCAATGGTCACTTTCGGAGATACTGTAGTGCACCTTTATAGTCACCCGATTACGTTGTGACGCTTGATACACCCAAAGCACTCCTACGGTATCCGGGAATTGCACGATCTCATGGTCTAAGGAAGAGATACTTGACATTGGAAAAGCTTTAGCATACGAACTACACGATCTTTGTGCTAGGCTTAGGATTGGGTCTTGTCCATCATATCATTCTCCTAATGATGTGATCCCGTCATCAATGACATCCAATGTCCATGGTCGGAAACCGTAACCATCTATTGATCAACGAGCTAGTCAACTAGAGGCTTACTAGGGACATGGTGTTGTCTATGTACCCACACATGTATCCGAGTTTCTGTCAATACAATTATAGCATGGATAATAAACGATTATCATGAACAAGGAAATATAATAATAACTAATTTATTATTGCCTCTAGGGCATATTTCCAACAGTCTCCCACTTGCACTAGAGTCAATAATCTAGTTCACATCGCCATGTGATCAACATCGATAGGTCACATCGCCATGTGACCAACATCCAAAGAGTTTACTAGTGTGCAGAAGTAGTTCACATCATCATGTGATTAAGACTCAATGAGTTACGAGGTTTGATCATGTTTTGCTTGTGAGAGAGGTTTTAGTCAACGGGTTTTTAGTCAACGGTGCGAACCTTTCAGATCCGTGTGTACTTTGCAATTCTCTATGTCATATTGTAAATGCTGCTTCCACGCTCCACTTGGATCTACTCCAAATGGTTGCTCCACTATACGTATCCGGTTTGCTACTCAGAGTCACTCGGATAGGTGTTAAAGCTTGCATCGACGTAACCCTTTACGCCGAACTCTTTATCACCTCCATAATCGAGAAACATGTCCTTATTTACTCCAAGGACAATTTTGACCGCTGTCCAATGATCCATTCTTGGATCATTCTTGTACCCCTTGACTGACTCATGGCAAGGCACACTTCCGGTGCGGTACTTAACACAGCATCTTTGTAGAGCCTACGTCTGAAGCATAGGGGACGACCTTCGTCCTTTCTCTCTCTTCTGCCGTGGTCAAGCTTTAAGTCTTAACTTCATACCTTACAACTCAGCCAAGAGCTCCTTCTTTGACTGATCCATCTTGAACACCTTCAAGATTATGTCAAGGTATGTGCTCATTTGAAAGTACCATTAAGCGTTTTTGATCTATCCTCATAGATCTTGATGCTCAATGTTCAAGTAGCTTAATCCAGGTTTTCCATTGAAAAACACTTTTCAAATAATCCTATATGCTTTCCAGAAATTCTACATCATTTCTGATCAACAATATGTCAACAAAATATACTTATCAGAAATTCTATAGTGCTCCCACTCACTTCTTTGGAAATACAAGTTTCTCATAAACTTTGTATAAACCCAAAATCTCATCAAAGCGCACATTCCAACTCCGAGATGCTTACTCCAGTCCTTAGAAAGGATCGCTGGAGCTAGCATACCTTTTTAGCATCCTTAGGATCGACAAAACTTTTACGATTGTATCACATACAATCTTTCCTTACGAAACCGGTAAGGAAACTCATTTTGACATCCATCTGCCAGATTTCATAAATGCAGCTTATGCTAACATGATTCCTACGGACTTAAGCATCGCTACGGATGAGAAAATCTCATTGTAGTCAACTCCTTGAACTTGTGAAAAAACTCTTCGCCACAAGTCGAGCTTCATAGACGGTGATGTTACCGTCCACGTCCGTCTTCTTCTTAAAGATCCATTTATCTCAATGGCTTGCTGATCATCGGGCAAGTCCACCAAAGTCCATGCTTTGTTACGATATATGGATACTATCTCGGATTTCATGGCTTCTAACCATTTGTCGGAATTTGGGCCCACCATCGCTTCTCCATAGCTCGTAGGTTCATTGTTGTCTAGCAACATGACCTTCAAGACAGGATCACCGTACCACTCTAAAGCAGTACGCATCCTTGTCACCCTACGAGGTACGTCAGTGACTTGATCCGAAACTTCATGATCACTATCATAAGCTTCTACTTCAATTGGTGTAGGTGCCACGGGAACAACTTCCTGTGCCCTGCTACACACTAGTTGAAGTGACGGTTCAATAACCTCATCAAGTCTCCACTATCCTCCCACTCAACTTTTCGAGACAAACTTTTCTCGAGAAAGGACCCGATTCAAGAAACAATCCCTATTGCTTTCGGATCTGAATTAGGAGGTATACCCAACTGTTTTGGGTGTCCTATGAAGATGCATTTTATCCGCTTTGGGTTCGAGCTTATCAACCTGAAACTTTTTCACATAAGCGTCGCAGCCCCAAACTTTCAAGAAACGACAACTTAGGTTTCTCCAAACGGTGTCGTCTCAACGGAATTACGTGGTGCCCCATTAAAGTGAGTGTGGTTGTCTCTAATGCCTAACCCATGAACGATAGTGGTAATTCGATAAGAGATATCATGTTACGCACCATATCCAATAGAGTGCAACTATGATATTCGGACACACCATCACACTATGGTGTTCCAGGCGGTATTAATTGTGAAACAATTTGCACAATGTCTTAATTGTGTGCCAAAATTGTAACTCAGATATTCATCTCTATGATCATATCATAGACATTCTATCCTCTTGTCACGAAGATCTTAAACTTCACTCTGAAATTACTTGAACCATTCAATAATTCAGACTTGTGTTTCATCAAGTAAATATACTCAACATCTACTCGAATCATCCGTGAAGTCGAACATAACGATATTCCTTTGATGCCTCAAAGCACTCATTGGACTGCACACATCAAAATGTGTTACTTCCAACAAGTTGCTATCTTGTTCCATTTCTTTGAAACCGAGGCTTTTTAGTCATCTTGCCCATGTGGTATGATTTGCATATCTCAAGTGATTCAAAATCAAGTGAGTCCAAACGATCCATCTGCATGGAGTTTCTTCATGCATATACACCAATAGACATGGTTCACATGTCTCAAACTTTTCAAAAACGAGTGAGTCCAAAGATCCATCAACATGGAGCTTCTTCATGCGTTTTACACCAATATGACTTACATGGCAGTGCCACAAGTAAGTGGTACTATCATTACTATCTTATACATTTGGCATGGAAATGTGTATCACTACGATCGAGATTCAATCAACCATTCCTTTAGGTGCAAGACCATTGAAGGTATTATTCAAATAAACAGAGTAACCATTATTCTCCTTAAATGAATAACCGTAATGCGATAGACATGAACCAATCAAGTCTATGCTCAACGCAAACACCAAATCTCGATGGTAGAGGGAGCGTGCGATGCTTGATCTCATCAAACTTGGAAACACTTCCAACACATATCGTCAGCTCACCTTTAGCTAGTCTCCGTTTATTCCATAGCCTATTATTTCGAGTTACTAACACTTAGCAATCGAACGGTATCTAATACCACGGTGCTACTAGGAGTACTAGCAAAGTACACATTAACATAACGTATATCCAATATATTTCTATCGACCTTGCCAGCCTTCTTATCTACCAAGTATCTAGGGTAATTACGCTCCGTTGGCTGTTCCCCTTATTACGAAGCACTTAGTCTCGGGTTTGGGTTCAACCTTGAGTCTCTTCCTTTGGAGCAACAACTAATTTGCCGTTTCATGAAGTGTTCCTTCTTGCCCTTGCCCTTCTTGAAACTAGTGGTTTCACCAACCATCAACAATTGATGCTCCTTCTTGATTTCTACTTTCGCGATGTCAAACAACGCGAATACCTCAAGGATCATCATCTCTATCCTTGATATGTTATAGTTCATCACGAAGCTCTAGTAGCTTGGTGGCAATGACTTTGGAGAAACATCACTACCTCATCTGGAAGATCAACTCCTACTCGATTCAAGTGAATGTTGTACTCGAGACAATCGAGCACCAGCTCAACGATTGAGCTTTTCTCCCTTAGTTTGTAGGCTAAGAAAATCGTCGGAGGTCTCATACCTCTTGACGTGTACGAGCCTGAAATCCCAATTTCAGCCCTCGAAACATCTCATATGTTCCGCGACATTTCAAAACGTCTTTGGTGCCTCTTTTCTAAACCGTTTAACTGAACTATCACGTAGTTATCAAAACGTGTATGTTCGATGTTCGCAACATCCACAAACGACGTTTGGGGTTCAAAGCCTGTGGCGGTGCATTAAGGACATGAGCTTTCATCGTCCGCATAATCGCTACTTTCAACTTTCAACTATATTTTCTCTAGGAACATATCTAAACAGTGGAACTAAAGCGCGAGCTTACGACATAATTTGCAAAAGGTCTTTTGACTATGTTCAGGATAATTAAGTTCATCTTATGAACTCCCACTCGAATAGACATCCCTCCGGTCATCTAAGTGATTACATGATCCGAATCAACTAGGCCGTGTCCGATCAACACGTGAGACGGACTAGTCATCATCGGTGAACATCTTCATGTTGATCGTATCTACTATACGACTCATGCTCGACCTTTCGGTCTCCGTGTTCCGAGGCCATGTCTTCATATGCTAGGCTCGTCAAGTTCACCCTAAGTGTATTGCGTGTGTAAATCTTGCTTACACCCGTTGTATGTGAACGTAAGAATCCATCACACCCGATTAACACGTGGTGCTTAGAAGCGACGAACTATAGCAACGGTGCACAGCTTAGGGAGAACACTTCTTGAAATTGTTCTAAGGGATCATCTTATTTACTACCGTCGTTATAAGTAAACAAGATGCATAAACATAATAAACATCACATGCAATTATATAGTAGTGACATGATATGGCCAATATCATATTTCTCCTTTGATCTCCATCTTCGGGGCTCCATGATCATCATTGTCACCGGCATGACACCATGATCTCCATCATCATGATCTCCATCATCGTGTCTCCATGAAGTTGTCTCGCCAACTATTACTTCTACTACTATGGCTACCGGTTAGCAATAAAGTAAAGTAATTACATGGCGTTTGTTCAATGACACGCAGGTCATACAATAAATTAAGACAACTCCTATGGCTCGCCGGTTGTCATATTCATCGACATGCAAGTCGTGAATCCTATTACAAGAACATGATCAATCTCATACATCACATATCATTCATCACATTCTTCTTGGCCATATCACATCACATAGCATACCCTGCAAAAACAAGTTAGACGTCCTCTAATTGTTGTTTGCATGTTTTACGTGGCTGCTATGGGTTTCTAGCAAGAACGTTTCTTACCTACATAAAACCACAACGTGATATGCCAATTGCTATTTACCCTTCATAAGGACCCTTTTCATCGAATCCGTTCCGACTAAAGTGGGAGAGATCGGCACCCGCTAGCCACCTTATGCACCAAGTGCATGTCACCGGTGGAACTTTGTCTCACGTAAAATGCGTGTAAGGTCGGTCCGGGCCGCTTCATCCCACAATACCGTCGAAACAAGATTGGACTAGTAACGGTAAGCATATTGAACAAAATCAACGCCCACAACTACTTTGTGTTCTACTCGTGCAAAGAATCTACGCAATAAACTCGCTCGATACCACTTTGTTGGGGAACGTAGCGAGAAATTCAAAATTTTCCTACGTATCACCAAGATCTATCTATGGAGAAACCAGCAACGAGGGGAAGGAGAGTGCATCTACATACCCTTGTAGATCGCTAAGCGGAAGCGTTCAAGTGAACAGGGTTGATGGAGTCGTACTCGTCGTGATTCAGATCACCGATGATCAAGTGTCGAACGCACGGCACCTCCGCGTTCAACACACGTGACAGCCCGATGGCGTCTCCCACGCCTTGATCCAGCAAGGAGAGAGGAGAGGTTGAGGAAGACTCCATCCAGCAGCAGCACAACGGCGTGGTGGTGATGGAGGAGAGTGGCTATCCTGCAGGCTTCGCCAAGCACCGCAGAGAGGAGGAAGAAGAGATGCAGTGGCTGCACCAACGAGGAGAGGTTCTCATGTGTTATGGGCAGCCCTGTGCCTCTATTTATATAGGGGAGGGAGGAGGTGCGCCCCTCTAGGGTTCCCACCCCTAGGGGGCGGCAGCCCTAGATGGGAAGGGGAGGCGGCCAAGAGGGGAGGGAGAGGAGGCGCCCCTTAGATGGGCCTTAGGGCCCATCTCGCTAGGGTTTGCCCTCCCACTCTCCCATGCGCCTGGGCCCTTGTGGGGCGCACCAGCCCCTTGGGGCTGGTTCCCTCCCACACTTGGCCCTCGCAGCCTTCTGGGGTTGGTGGCCCCTCTTGGTGGACCTCCGGGACCCTCCCGGTGGTCCCGGTACGTTACCGGAAAAACCCGAAACTTTTCCGGTGACCATAACTTTACTTCCCATATATAAATCTTTTCCTTCTGACAAGTACTGAACTCCTCGTGACGTCCGTGATATCATCCGGGACTCAACAACATTCGGTAACCACATACAAGCTTCCTATATAACCCTAAGCGCCAAGAACCTTAAGTGTGTAGACCCTACGGGTTCGGGACACATGCGAGACATGACCGAGACGTTCTCGGTCAATAACCAACAGCGGATCTGGATACCCATGTTGGCTCCCACATGTTCCACGATGATCTCATCGGATGAACCACGATGTCAAGGACTCAATTGATCCCGTATTCAATTCCCTTTGTCTAGCGGTATTGTACTTGCCCGAGATTCGATCGTCGGTATACCGATACCTTGTTTAATCTCGTTACCGGCAAGTCTCTTTACTCGTTCCGTAACACATCATCCCGTGATCAACCCCTTGGTCACATTGTGCACATTATGATGATGCCCTACCGAGTGGGCCCAGATACCTCTCCGTCTCACCGGAGTGACAAATCGATCTCGATCCGTGTCAACCCAATGGTCACTTTCGGAGATACTGTAGTGCACCTTTATAGTCACCCGATTACGTTGTGACGTTTGATACACCCAAAGCACTCCTATGGTATCCGGAATTGCACGATCTCATGGTCTAAGGAAGAGATACTTGACATTGGAAAAGCTTTAGCATACTGAACTACACGATCTTTGTGCTAGGCTTAGGATTGGGTCTTGTCCATCATATCATTCTCCTAATGATGTGATCCCGTCATCAATGACATCCAATGTCCATGGTCGTGAAACCGTAACCATCTATTGATCAACGAGCTAGTCAACTAGAGGCTTACTAGGGACATGGTGTTGTCTATGTACCCACACATGTATCTGAGTTTCCTGTCAATACAATTATAGCATGGATAATAAACGATTATCATGAACAAGGAAATATAATAATAACTAATTTATTATTGCCTCTAGGGCATATTTCCAACACATCCTAGGATACCATGATCCCCACGATGCAATCAATACCGTCGTTACTCAATGGTGGTATAATCTAGTTAAATACGATAGTTATTAGCAGTAATAGCCACAAACAGCCGGTCATGTCTATGGCCATCAATAGCATTAATATCAGCCAGTTATGACACCCCTCCTGGAGCACTCTATAAGCCGGGAGGAGGGCACCAACTGAGGGTCGAACTCTCTCACATTGTAACTTACACCAAGAGAAAGAGCACCAAAGGAGTAGGGAATTACCTACACTAGAGAGGGCTTGAACCCTGTATAAATCCTTGATCGTACTCCCATCTGTATTGTTCGATAAATATGATTTCCTCTACAAACACACCCCTATAGCATTGCCGAGATTATATCCAGCACAGTTTCTTCCACCGTGGGGCAAGCGTCTATCGACATCATGGTGTAGATGGTGTCGAATTCAACTCCCTCCGGTAGAATTTGTTTCGTCATCCTTGAGTTCGTCATCGATGGCACCGCGTGGCATCATGATGCTCCGCTGAATAGCTCTTACCTGCCAGTGTGAGGGAGTATCCATTACTGGGCCAATGCCTAGACGTTTTGAGCCTTCAGCTCCTGATCTCGCAGTAGCCGGCTAGATTGGCACAACAACTTTATTGCATATAAGTAGTGTAGTTGAATAGAAAATATATTCACATTTATAGTTGAATGTTGTGGTGGGTCTTTCCCATGCATGATCGCATGTTGAGGCGGGCCTTATCCAATTCATAGTTGTATGGTGAGGTGGAATGTTGCATGTTGAGATAAATAAGTTAGTGGGGATGACTCTCTTAGGTATATGAGATTCCTAGCGGAGATTCGCAATTTCAGAAAATATGAAACTTTTAGGTTAGTTTAGAAACTTCCGGGACAAGCATGTAGAAAGGAGAGCTCCAGAAGATTCCTAGAACGCCTAGGTGCTCTAGGGTTTTAGGCGCCTACGGTGTGGGCCTAGGAGCCATGTGAGCCCTCCTGGCCCAAGCCCAGGTCTAGCTTGGTGCATATATCATCCTCGTACTTTTTTCGATTTTCCCATAACTCCAAAATACCTATTTTCTCTGCAAAATTAAACATTGAAAAAGAAAAACTGGAACTGGCCACTTTATCAATATGTTAGACAAAATAAAATTCAAAACATTGCATAAATGATCGACAATAGGCATGAAACATGCAAAAAAAACTAGATATGCTGGAGGCTTATCCGCTGACCTGACTGGAGTGAGGATCCATCCCTTTGCCGTCATCGGCGCTCTTCAAGAGGGTCATCAATCTTGTCTACCAAAGGTTGGAGGGCCACATTGGAGGGCTTCCTAAGCATAAGGGGGAGGCGTTCCAATGTACTTGATAAGAAAAGGAGTTAGCCAACACTCTATAACCTATGTAGCCTCAATGGTCTCCTCCTTGGAGAAATCGATGGGGGACACCATGGCAAAGTTGGCGTACAACCTAGAGCATGCCTTAATCGCGCCAACAAGTTGGGAGCAGTGGATAGCTCCTCCCGGTCTGGGTGGCAGGAGATGGAAACATCATCTCCACAAAGTGGGGCACTCGTCAAGTCGCAGGGTGCGAGATGATGGAGCAACCCTAAGTCCCTCGCTCTAGAGAACAATATACTGAGAGTGTCGGTCACCAACACAAAGAAGATAGGGGGAGGGGGTCACCCGCCCGAAGGCCCGAACGTGCCAAATCGAGGGCACTATCAACCTAGTGCTACCCAAGGACAGAAGGATGGCAATCTACTCGACCCAACACCGCGGATCACCTCAAAGAGGAGAGCCCATGGCACGGGGTCAGACGCATGGGTGATATCCAACTTAAGCATGGCACATGGCTTCCCTAACCGATGCAGGTACTGCGCCGTCGGTCATCATGAAATTACCATGTATGCAATGTTTCTTGATGAATACACGTTGGTTCTCGTCATCCAAGGATCCTAACTAGGGGTGGAATTCAAGTCGAGTCAAGCCAGCTCGGCTCGATTCGTTAGAGCTCGTTAGTATAACGAGTTATAACAAGCTCAAATTCAAACTCGGCTCGACTCGTGAGCTAGCTTGTTTAACTCACTAAGCCCATTATAGACGTGAATAATAAAATATATGTACTACGTATGTAATTAATTTAAAATATATATTTGTAAACACATACTTTTCTTCAGAAGTCACAACAATCAACAATTTACACTAGAGGAACACTTGGTACACTCCATAAATAACAACAATACTTATCCCATGTCCCTTCTGATTAATGAGCATAATGAGCTAAACGAGTAACTCGTTAGCTCGGCTCGTTAAACTCATTTTGTTAACGAGTTCAGATTAAAATTCGACTCGACTTGTTAGTCACCGAGTTTAAGTCAAGTCGAGCCAAGTCACGGGCTACTCATTTATCTCGCGAGTTTCGAGTTAAAATTTCAGCCCTAATCCCAGCCTCGGCGGCAGTCTAGTAGCCAATGTCTTTGCCACTAACTTGACGAAGATGTAGATGAGACTGATCGGGCGAAAGTCCCAGAGGGCCGAGGTTTCCAAACACCTGGGAACCAGAATTAGTGGGAATAGAAAAGAAAATTAAGAGGAACAAAAAAAAATGTATGATGAATGAATTTAGCGTATTAGTGTGACCTAAAAGAAGGAAGAAACAAAATAAAATACTAAAGAGGGAGAAATTTATTTCATGGAAGAATGAATTTAGGGAATTAGTATCGCCTTAAAATAAGCAATATATATTATAAAAAACTAAAGAAGGGTTCACACTAAGAAAACTAAAGAGGGACAAATTTAATTGTAAGAACGAATGAAATATTTGCCAGAAGAAAGAATAAATAAAATAGTAAAGAGGGACACGACTTATTCTAACCAGCAGAATGTATCAAACTTGAAACTTCGGATTGTTCTTTGGTGCCTTTTTATTTGTGATATTGTCATATGCACGTTGAGGTGAGTTGTAGTTGACACCGATGCAAGCAACACCATTGTGTGGCGAGACAAGTCTGGAAGCGCACATCGACAAGGTGTTGGAAGTGGTATACTAATTATAAAGCATATCTTCATGAACAAAACAACCACACAGACCGCAGGTCGAACTGATGGTCTTAGCTCCATGATTAACTTGAAACCGAAACTCAATAAAATGGTTAATGGGGTTGTATGTTATATAGGAACATAACTGAAAGCTTGAGAGCAGTTTATGAAGGTACTTCCTCAAAGACTCAAAAACATCTTAAACTTCGAGACAGAATGTGGTGTACTACAGCAAATAGTACCAAAATCTGTAGCCACAAATGTGGATGTAGCTAGTGATGAGCTGCTCACCTCTCAAGTGATGTCTCGTATTTTACTAAAGGCGAGTACCGTAGGGTACCACCGTGCTCATTTGCAGTTTCAGAATGAGCAGACGGGACTAGAAGACGAGACGAGCAAGCCTCCCGGGAATGCAGATGGAGCAAGAAGACGAGACGTGTGCAATCCTGGCGATTCTAATTCTGTCAGCTGCGTTGCAGTTAGAGGTTTTCGGAATCGAGCGGCTATCACATGGGACTAGATGGAAAGTGCGGCTTGCTGCACCCCGCACCCCTGCCGGGTGTGGTCATATCCAATCTGGCGACCATCAAACACGTAGGTCACGCTTCAAATTCAATAGGTTGACATGATGAAGGAAAAGTGCGCAGGTTTAGAACATTATACCAAAAGCAAAGAAGAATCACAGCACACAATAATGCAGTGACAATATATCCAACTTGGTAGAACATGATTCGTATTTGATTCACGCTGTTACACGAAATAGCAAAGCACGATGGCAGCACCCACCCAGTCCACTATTGGTTACACAATATATATTCCACAAATTGAAGGAAATATAGACCATTGATTCCATCATTTGAATTTCTCAAACATATAGGAGGAACTAAGCACTAATAACAGTAACGGTTTGCTTAATAACTATACTTTGAATCAACATAGGCATCATGGTTTCTATTCTTTCTGCCGCCTCTTCCAAAAGCAATCCGATCAATTGTCTTCTCAATTCTTGCGGACATCGCATAGAGCCGAAACACAAATGGGGATCAGCATGCCTTCCTATGAAACATTTACTTTGTTCATAACAAATTAGAAGAATCCCACACAAAACATTATGCATATTTGTCTATTATGAACATGAGGGTGATGCTACTCCTTTTAATCATTCTATCAGGAGCCCTTCAAGTAATGAAACCATAGTCATGGGAGTAAACAATTATATAGCTATCTTATCTATATCTATACCAATATAAAAAGACCCAGTGGGGCAGATCCAACAGATCTCGGCCATCCATTCACATTCATCCAACAGTTGTTATTGTCCTAATGGTGAGCGACTAAACGTGTTTAACGCTAAACACAACTTTCTCCTCCATGATCACCTTCCTTTGCCACGAAAGGAAAGAAATTGCCCACGTCAATCAAGAAAGAAAGAAAGGAAAATACTTTCTCTTCCGTGATCACCTTCCTTTGGCACGAAAGGAATTAAACTGCCCACGCCAATCAAGAAAGAAAGAAAGGAAAGTAACCGCTGCATCATCGCTCCACGCCCAATCGCCTCCAGCCACCGCACCTTCACGACGCCTCCCCTCCCATCTCTGTGTTGCCCCAACCCATCGCCTCGCCTCGCCTCGGCCGTCGGCGGCGCCGCCTCCCTACACTACTTGGCCGGCCGTCGGGGACAGCGCCTCCTCCTACACCACCAGGCTTGGCTGTCGGGGACGGCGCATCCTCCCAGCCGTCTGGAAGCCGCCTCCAACACCACCTAGCAGGCCGTCGGGGACGCCTCATGTTCCACGGTGTTATTCGTCGTCCATCCTGGCGGCTCCGCGGACAGCTGCCTCACTAGCTTCGCGTCCTCGACATCCTCCAAGCAGATCCTTTGATCCCCTTCTTGGCGGGGAGAATGGCGAGCAACATAGTCAGCGGTGGTCTCCCTTCCGTGGTCGACATCGGCGTGTGTCGGCATGACGCCCCCCGGTTCTCAGCTTCCATAGGCTGCATCCACTCGGCCGGGAACCAACGCAGGCTCAAGCGACGACCATGGCCTTTGGATCTGTCATTGCGTTAAGTTTGGCCAGTTACATGCCCTTGCCATGCACCAGCCACCAGGTGTCATATTGATCTGATGTATTTTTCTATTACATTGTGTTATCAAAATCTGATCAAACTCGCGTTTTCAGCTAATTAGCAATTTCAGATGTGTAGACGTCTTCTA
This sequence comes from Aegilops bicornis, assembly GCA_021605145.1. NCBI lineage: Eukaryota > Viridiplantae > Streptophyta > Magnoliopsida > Poales > Poaceae > Aegilops > Aegilops bicornis. The sequence continues at coordinate 671,235,601 of CM038672.1, forward strand.
CCTATGCATTTGTTCTCACCAAGCTGAAGGGAACTGCATAGTGTTATCCATATGAAAAACCAAGTCAATGTGATTAATCAGTACATTCACAAGCAGTCTGGTATAAAACTGACCTTCCTGTTATCATGTAGATGCTTATTATTTCATTTTGCCTTAGTATAAAGATGCATATTGATGATCTTATAGGTGTTGTTACTTATATGAAAGGGCACAAAAGAAGCGTAGATAATAGTACTGCAAATCTTGAAGTTGTTGCGATGTGAAGCTAATATTCCGAACCTAAGGTGACAAGATGTAGGATCTTTGCTGGTTGCAACAAGCCCCATTTGAGAGGTCCATCATATTGGTGAAGGAAAATTGATAGCTCATTGCTCAGGTCTTATCCTTTTTAGAAGATAGTCAGCGATGTCAGTACAATAAATTTAGAGATGACATATTTATGAAAAAAAAAACATCATGACAACTAGCCATTGGTAAGTCTCTGTGCTCTATTATTTTCCTTCTACTAGGCATCAAGGCCAGTAAAATATCTTCATGCTTCTCCAATCATACTAGATTTACTAAAAGATTAAGTCGATATTATTTCTTTCACTTTTATGTATAATCCCTTGTGCACACAATAGTGGGTCGGATGATTGATTTCACTGGAATTTGTGCGCATTTAAGTCATGGCTGATGCAAAGTAATTTACAGTTTTCTTTTGTTGCTATCCAATACTTCAGAAGTCTGTGTTTTGTGTAATTGATTGAATGGATTTTCTTTTGTGGTTTCATATGATGAGTTTGTCAAGATCGGGATTAAGTATACGCATGTGGTATTAGGTATCACCTGTTATTAAATAACATTCATGGATCAAATGTAGTGATATTAATTCATTTCTTAATACTTCATCAATTTGGCAAATGTCAGAGATAATTGAAGGTGGCACATATGTCCGCTATATAACCACTACGACACAAATATACTATTAGAGATGTGTTCTCCGACTGCAACGGACATCCTGATGCAATATGGGAGACTTAGAATTATTTCGAGATTACACGTGCTTTGCACGTGCAAACTTACTAGTACATGAAATGACCGAAAGATGTCAAACGGATCATGCATTCCTCCACCTCCCAGCTTCTCAGGATCATTCATAACCTCATAAGCCCGAGTTAGCATCTTGAATTTCAACCTGCACACCGTCAAATGGTGATGCTACTCATTGAGCCTAGGCCTACTACACATAATCAAATGCCTGAAATAGAGTATAAACTAACCAACATACAAACTTTCCATTCTTTGTTTCTATCACTACTCGAAAGCGCACTTTTCCTGTCGGTGCCGTATTTTGCTGTGAGGCCCGCCGCCCCTCACAGGAAAATGAAAGTTCCTGGCGGGCAAACTTAAGCCCACAGGAAAAATACTTGTTTTACTGTAGGATCAATTATGCCCCACAGGAAAATAGTTTTTTCTGTGAGTGTGTAGCCCGCAGGAAAAATGCATGAGGTCCTGCCCGCCATCACGGAGAAACAGGCTCGGGCGCCAAAAATTCTGAACTCGCGCGATTTTTTCCCAGAGATCCCGCCAGCATATCTTTTCCTGTGTGGTATGGGCCTCCAGGAAAAAAAAGCCCAGAGAGATAAACGAAAGCCCTAGAACAATTCCCCACTTCTTCATCTCGTCTCTCTGTCTCGTTCGCTCCATGACCGCCGCCCTCCTCCAATTTCCTCACGCCGCCGCCCTGCTCCACATACTTCCATCGCCGCTCGCGCTCCGTTCCTCCGACCTCCACCGCCACTCGTATGTCACCTCCTCTACCGCGCCCCGGGTCAATCTGCGACAGCCACCGCCGCCTGCCTTCCATATCCCCCATCGTCAGCCGCCGTTCTGCCTTCACCTCCGTCCGCCGCCGCGTCCCACCTCCCTCGGCTCACCGCCTACCATCTCGCCCCAACAGGACCGCCATGTACTCGTAGCCCGCACCCCGTGCTCCCTACTCCAGATCTAGGTTAGTCCCCGTGGCACATCGAGCAAGCCGCCGCCTCCTCCCCTGACATGACGGCGGTCGCCTCCTCCTCTCCTCTTCCAAGCAAACTGCTCCATTCTGCTATGGTAAGTCTCAATCATGGTCAAGCAAAAAAGAAGTCAGGATCTTTAGTTTTTCATACAATTTATTATGCAGAGTGATGTAGATCTCGTGACTGCAGGATCTTGGTGAATGATTTAGCCTGTTGTTATTAGGCAAAAGAGCTTTTCTCTGCATGTGAAGATGATGCCTGTCTCTTTTCTCTGTGGTTGACTGGTTGTATGTACCTATCTAATGTCTTGGAAAAAGATACGTCAGATGTTTGTTCTTTTGCATGCTTGATATTTAGCAGCACGAATCTGCTGTATCATCCGATCATTGTTGAAGATCAGCCCACCTATACAGTCTGTAGGTATCGCATCCTTTTACAAATAATTTTGGCAGTAAATGTTCAGTTTTATAAGCAAGTTATTCATATCTTTATGTAAACAATGGTTTGCAAAATTGTGCTAGTCTATTGTAGGTATTGCTTCCTATCTGTATAAATCTTCGTGGTGGAAGGAAGCCGTATATCATAGATGCAGTGAAGAGCAAGGCAAAACCTATCTCAGGTACCTCTCACACTTTGACAATATACATTCTTGTCTTGATGTGGTAATTATCTCATATATACTATGATGTGTTCATTGTACCTTATTATTTGTTGCTGTATTATTTATTTGACGAATTTCTTTTTTACGATGGGAAGTGTAAAGTGTTCTGAAAGTATCCACCATCCCATCCCTGACGCTAACCCAACCTCTTCCCATATGAATTAGCTCCACTAATCCAGTCCTCTTGTCTTCTTCCGAACCCTGATTCGGTCGCAGGTACCTTGTTGTCTAGAACGTGTTGTCTATCAGATTTCGAGGACTATGAGGAGTATATACGTCTTCCTTATCAAGTTTTGCCGGTCAGTAGCATGAGGTGATGAACGCACGCGCATATCTATCTCATTCTTGTGTTTCTGCCATCATGTATGTATCTGGTTTGGTGGTCATATTCTTTGGTCACTCAAGGGTGTGTGTAGCTGCTAGATCTACTTTGAGAGAATTATTTAGTTCAGATCCTCTTGTCAAGTCTTTGGCACGTGGGTCAAATCTTGAGCCAACAGTTGTTCCAACATCTACATAGTCCTATTACAATCTTCTTTGAGGGCATGATTTACTTCCCTGAATTACAATCTTCACCCTATCGTATTGATTTAGATGAAGTTGACTTTAATATATATATTTATCATTGGAAGGACTACTCATTGTAATCTTGTAGTTGTTCAGTGGTTGAGGAAGACTTACCAAAATCCACTTTACAGTACAACTAAGGTGATGGCAGAAGCCTCACTAAAAACAAGGTGATGGCAGAAGCCTCACTAAAACAAAGCTGCACTTCTTGTTTATATTTTTTCACCTTTTGTGGGATCTGGATGTATTTGTGATTGCTTATATTCTATACATGTATAGCAAATAAAATGTTATATTTTCTGAACATACAGGAGGCTCATACATTCTGTATCCATAGTTCAAGATTTTCATATTTTATCTTTTTAAATCACATCACTTGTCAATATTTGCAGGGGTTTCGTATTCAGAATCTCCAATCTATTTAGAAGTTTGAGAGTAAAGTCTAACTAGTACTACATGATTTTTTTTTGCAGGAACCATTACATGATCTCCTGGCAAACAGATGGTTACTGATTTCTGCCCCATAATGCACTGTTATATTCAGAATATGTTCATGCCCGAATAATCTTAGAATTGATACCAGTGTCCTATTAGATTGTGTTTCTTATTCGACAAAGACTTGGAAAATAATGCATGGAAGCAAAGGCTGGAGATATAGCTCTGGAGCGAGTAACTAAACATCATAGGTAATTCAGTATGCCATGTTAAAATTTCTTTCTTGTCTGGGAGTTGTGCTCTCCACTAAACAACCCATTTTGTTAACTGCATTAACTTAGATATTAGTCAACTGTAACCCTTCAGTTAACTTTATTGACAATGTATCGATATTCAGTTCATAGACAACAAAATCGGGGGCGTTGTACATTCTGTGATAGTAACAACGAGTTCTTAACTAAGTTTCTGGGTCTGTCTACTTTGTAATGCATTCAAGAATGGATTTTTTTGCTTCCATATGGTTCGAACACCTCTCTAAAAGATCCAATTTAATGAGACTAATCAATATCTTTACTGAAAGTTGAGTACTGGCTATGAGTTTGTTTCTCTGATAAGAAAAGCAGAAATAATGTACCACAAAAGCCTGTTCTCATTCAGCCAAGTATACATCTTTTATTGACTAGTAAGCGTGCACATCTCCATCGATGCACATACAATTCGTGTGAGTATAAATGGAATACAAATGACCCCGTCGTCCCACGGCGCATATTTCACCTATTCTCATAACTCCATTCTTTATGGAAGCGACAAACCATATGTATTTAACTTTCGTATATAATCATTATTTCTTCTTGTATCTTAATCCTAATCATATTTTACTTGATGTTATGCACCTTCAATGTAAACCACTAAATCAAACACCGTCAAAGCAGAAATAATGTACCACAAAAGCCTGTTCTCATTCAGCCAAGTGTACAGTTTCAGGCCTCTCCTCATGCCCACTCCTTCGTATTAACTAACCATGATTTCTATGCACAATTTGCTTGACAGAGATGATTCAAAGGTTTCGCGGAAAGTAGCACACAATTCAAAGCAGACATGCATACAATTCAAAGCAGGTAATCAAACATGTATAAACCAATCGTCTGTTTCCTTGGAAACATAACATCACAAACAGAACCATGAGAAACAACGAAGATTACTGGCATGAGCTCAGAAAAATTGGTAACAAAGAATCTCAAGGGAATATATACCTTATTCTTGTCTTTCTTAATGACATTTGATCCCGGACATCTCGTTCTTCCAACTACAATCTGAAACAAATCGCAAAACTTAATCTTTCCAGTGTCGTACTAAATGATCACACATCCCATGCAGTGTTACTTAGAAATCAGTAGTTGTCGCTCTGTAGTTGGACAAGCAATTTTAATACATAAACCACACTGCACATCACTGATTGAACATAACATCTAGGTATTTTAGAATCAAAAACTCGTGCAAAGGTAACCTACAGGTGTGTCCAACTGAACATACTCAATACTCGCATTAACAAAAGGGTAAAGGGAAAGATGGGGAATTCCAAGGGCCATAAAGTACCAGGAGATGATGCACCAATAAGAAAAACAAAGTACTTCCCACAGTCAATAGCTGGTGGAGCACACTCTAAAGAAAAAGAAATTATTCTAATGGCAACATGGTATGATCATCAGCATACTATTTGTGGTGGTTATAGAAAGATATTAAAGTAGTGTGTTTGACTATCATGAATTAATAAAACATTAGTAATCTATATGTATCAGTAACCACAAAATGGAGTGGTGACAACAACAGGTCACCACAAAAGGTAGAAGAAAGAGACCTGTGAAGGAGACGTCTGCCAAAGAAGCGATCAAGATCGAGAACCAAATGAGCGGCAGCAGCAAACCCGAACGATGACCCTAAGAAACCCAACAAAGCTCATAATTGTACACAGTGAACAAAATTGAACCAACTATAATATAAGCACATAAAATATTTAAAAAATAAACTAAAACATAAGTAAACATAGCATACAATATTTCACTACCCATTCATCCAGAGGAACACACATTTGTTCTCTACACAATAAGAGGCAAGTGTGCAAACCAACACCAATACATCCGTTCATTCATAGGCTCAAAACAGTAGCAGGCAAGAACAAAAACCAGCAATGCATGAGCTGTTAAATCAATAGTAGGACATGCTCATGGTGTAGATTAGCAGGTAAGAACAAAAACCAGTAAAAATGCATTAGTTGTTAAATCGATAGTAGAAAAGGTAGAACAAATCACTTGAGAAGGAGCTCCCGCTCAAAGAAATGACCAAGGGCCGAAGAAATCGCAACACCAAGAACAACACACGCCTTCGGTCAACACACACCACGGACCAGCAACCACAACAGCAATGAACGCACCAAACCCTAACCACAACCCTGTGCATCCTAACCACAACCCTGTGCATTCGGGAAGAAGAACTGTAATGGAGATATGGAAGGTACACCACGCACAGGAAAAGCAAAGAATGAATGACAACCCCAAATAATCATGCATATTCAGCTTCTTCGGTCTTGACAAAAATAAGAGACCCATAACAGCATAGCTATACCTCCACCAATAGCATGATATAACTTCTAGGGACAACAGTCTGTAAGATATATATGCATAAAGGAAATATCCCAAAGAAATATCTAAAATGTTTGAAACAACATGATCACGAGCATACAAGAAGATAGAAAAGTTGCGGATGCACTAGACCTACCAACTACCAAAAAAAATATACAAATAATCCAGATCTCAAATAATCGAGGCGGTCTTCAAATCAAAACTGAGATGAAAGGGTGGTTTTATGTGCTCCCGGCAGTGGCAGTGAGACTCTCCTTGTGCGTGAAGGCAATCTGCAAATTGATAAGCTAGTCAAAATGTTTCAATCCTCCAATCAAAATACCAGTAAAGAGCTTGATTCTGAAGTCTACTTCATCCATTACACATCTATAAAACAACCAAATGGCATGGAAGTGAACTCTACATGTTGATAGTCAAATAGCTACTATTGATAGTCAAGTTAACCTAACCATTAACCCTAACCCTAACCCCCAACATAATCACTATAACCCTAACACTAACCCCTAACATAACCCTAACCCTTGCCATAAATGAGCCATAAATGCATCATAAACGTGTCATTAGTGCACACAACAAGATCAACACCTAGGGTTTGCAATAAATTGACCAAATCCACACAAAACAAAGATCTCAACCAATCAAAAGGAGGGGAAATGGGGGAGGTACTTTGGATGATGAAAATGCTTCGAATCCACCGGTGAAATCTCAAGCAAATGGATGGGATCTAGGGGGGTTTGTGAGGGGGAGAGAGGAGGGAGAGGGGCTGAGCACGGGGAAGAAGATGAGTGAGGAAGAAAATTGGTGGTGGGGCCCACAAACCAGCCCCTCCCACCCTTATCCACCTCCCAGGACCCTACCGCCAGGTGTGCTGGCGGTAGGCTTCAGTACCCTACCGCCAGGGCCCATGGCAGTAGACCATTTTCCACATCAGCACGAGCCGACGGCTGTCAGTCGCCGTCCAGGGACCTATCGCCAGAGCCCATGGCGGTAGGGCGTGTAACCCTACCGCCACAACCCCTGACGATAGGCAAAAGGGTCAGATCCAAAAAATTTCCGGAGGGTGGTCCGATCCTGAATTTGTTAGCCAAAAGGGTCAAAACAAGAAATTCTGCCCCGAGCAGCGAAGACGTTGTCCTGCACTCGTACGGCATCGCCCACCGAACACGATGTGGTGGCGTATCCTGTTGGGGCTGCCCTTCGGCGACACACGCCAAACCAGCCCCCTGGGCGACGAACGCCGGATGGAGGTAGAAGACGGTGAACAAATCACACTTCCGGCGACGAACTCCCCGGCCGACGAACGGCCTATATGTTGGCATCTATTCATCTCAACTCCCTCGAACATACATACATGGAGATACACACGCACACACGCGGCACAACCCTGGTAGAACTCTCACATCGACCAGGCGCATGCCATGGTCTCGATGGAGACTACATCTTCCTTAGGCCCCTCCCCCTCGGCTCGGCACATACCGGCACCATGGCACGGCAACAGACCGGCGCACTACATCAATACACAGCGGGGGGTTTTATACCCAGGTGCACACACGCACACGGCCACCACACCGGCCACTAACCCACGCACTGATCTAGCTAACTACACTACTTGGCCGGCACACACGCTAGCTTATCCATCTAATGCATACATGCACTCAACTGCCCACGACTTTGGCAGCGCACACCGCACAACAGGGCTGCCTAACTGCTCGGCCGAAGCTGCTGCTCGTTGCCAGCTTCGCGCGGACGACTCAACTATCACCAAGCCGTTGCGTGGCTTACTCCTAACATACCCCGGCTGACCAGCGCCTGTTCTAATCCGCTGCCGCACGGGGCGACGAGGGTCGGCAAGGATTGTTGCCTCACCACGACGAACGACATCTTGTGCCACGCATTGAGCCGATGAGACGCACAACGGCGACGCTCTGCCGTATCCTGCACAACAAAGAGGAGGGCGACAAGCTAGCGCCGACGTAGATTACTGCGACGGTGCTTCCGCGTGGTTTGCGTCGGCACCGCCTACTTGTGGGCTCACCGGAGGCTCCCAGATCCGAGAAGTGATTCATCTCGTACTGTCGACAGGCTTGCCGTGGTTTATGTGCCAGCCAACCTCGTCGTCATCTCGATTCTCGGAGCGCATCGATGGAGGCGAGCTCGTCGGTCGGGGTGCACAGCGACATTGTACTGCTCGACGAAGAGCAAGGTGTCACAGGAGAGGAAGAACTCGAGTAGGACGGACTTTTGGCTTGACCGGGACCACGCAGCGCCGAGAAAGGCAGTGGGGAAGTAGATGCCCTCGACGACAAAGAGCGAGGCGACGATGTGGTCGGTGTTCCGTCTCTGCGGGCTGCATGGCAGGTTGGCACCATAGGGTTGTGCATGTCTCGGCATAGGCGGGTAGGCAATGCATTCATTGCATCAGGTGCGAAGAGAAGATAGAAATGTGCTTGCCACGCAAGGAATTCAACGGTGCAGTACTTGGTCAACTTATGCCACGTCAGCAAAATACATTAGATATGGTAGCGAAGACCGTAGAGTGACACATTTTTGCAACCTCAGTGACTGTATTTTCACACTTCGTGTATACAGTGATGAATGTGAACCCTAGCTTCAAGTTTAGGTACTGTATATGTAATTTACTCGTTCAGCCTAGTATATTTAAGATTTGTGCTTTAAAAGTATCTGCCTAGTTTTTTTAGCAGTGGGATAAAGCAAAATCCGTATAATTTTTTAAGACTCCTATTCAACCACTCTAAGTGACATTGTAGTCCTTTCACTCTCCTTATTTCTACGCACGCTTGGATAGTGGTTTCCATCGATTTAATTGAAGGGCCAACCGCTTCCATGTGATCCTCGTCATCGACAAGCTCATGAAGTACGCCCATTTCATTCTTTTGGTACAACCATTCACGGGTATTCAAGTGGCTCAAGCATTCTTGGATACAGAGTGGTCAACCTGGCTTCCTCTGGTCGAATATTGATACAATACCAGTTACCACTCTTCACTTGGTTGTACTATCGGAAGCTAGTCTGTACGGCCGGTCACCCTCACAACAAAGCGGCATCGAGTTAATGATTCCTCTGCCTATTGTTTGCCCGCTGCCTACTGCATTGTAGGTGGTGATCAACGATTTTCGTCACATCCGGCTCTCGAACATGTCGGGTCACAAGAAGAGCCACGCCAGACGCCGGGCCCAAGTTCTTACCCGTGTGGAACTTGAATTAGATCAGAAATCCTGAGACGTACTGTCAAAAAGAAAAAAAATCCTTCCTCTCTCTCTCTCTCTCTCTGTTCCTCTTCCTCCTTCACTCTTCCCGATCCCAAAATTCTCTTCCTCGGCTCCAAAGAGAAAATTTTCTCTTCCTCTGAACCAAATAAAACTTGATCCGCGCACCAAGCAAACCCCAAATTGTGCCATTATTGCATAATCTTATCGATGAGAATTTGGAAATACTGTCATTGCAGGGGGGTGGGCATGGCCCCCTAGCCTTGGGAAAATGTCTGAAGGAATTTTTTTAGAGAGCTTAGATGAGAAACACTCGCCAGTGCAAGTAAGTGCAAGGAAGTTTATCTATCCAACTGTGTCCATGCCGAAGAAGAAACAAAGGGGTCATGAGTAGTGGGAGGCCGAATAAGGAGAAGCCACCTCCTTCAAGCTATCTCCAAATGCTTTCAAACCGATGGCTGGACTCAATTGGAATGTGTAGTGGAGTCGGTGGCCGTCGTCGTCGCTGTCGCCGGTGGCTTGTTCGTCTGCTGGCGTAGGTGGCGGGCAGCCAAAAGGCGCGCCTGCCTATAGATGATGACTGCCTTCTTCTTCTGATATCGCTGAGAGCATCTCCAACAGTCGCGCAACCGAGCGCGCTAAATATTTTTTACAACAGCGAAATAGCATAATTTTACGCGCGACAGAGCGCTTGCTCCAGCAGACGCTGCAAAATAAGGCGCGGCGCGGTAGCTCCAGCAGACGCGCTAAATTTGCAGCGCGCGACTACGATCCAACATATACAAAAAATATGAAAAAAGACATGGTTTATTTCATAGCATAGTTCAAGCCAACACCACAAGCTAGTCCATACGATGTTTATCAATGGCGGGCACTGTGATGCGCAGCGGAAGCAGACGAGGCACAAATCGCAGGGTTGAAGATGTTGGACAGGGTGATTACCTGGGCGGCGCAGTCTCTTGTGACTCCATCTCGTTCCCAACGCCGCCCCGCCGCTGCTCCCCAGTCTCACGCACCTCCACAATCTGGATCTCGCGAAAACAGGGAAAAACAGAGGCTCACTTGGTCAGATCTAAATCAAGACGGCGGGAAATGGTGCCGAATACACTCATCACATGCGCAGCCACGGTCGTCGCCGCCGCTGCCGACGACGGGAACGAAGAAGAGAGAAGCAATTAGAAGCAGGGGAGAAGCACGTGTTCAGTCAGGCGGGGAATCGATGCACTGCCAAGTGGGACCCAACACCGATTAGTTTGACCCCCTGTTTTTACCTTAACCGCAGTCCCGTTGACGACTGGACCCGTGTTTTAACCACCTGGTCGTATTGGGGCTATTATTGCCATGTAAGATAGTGCACAGGAGTTATTTCTGACAACTACATCGCACTTCTTCCAATTCACATAAAATGTGTCGCATAGGAGCTATTCACCCCACTCCAAGAGAACTTCTTGTTGTGGTTTCCAGAAATGAACTACCGGTTTGTGGTCTCTGTTACGACTGAGTGTAAAAGTCCATCGTACCAGGTCCATAGGATTGATACGAAACTTGAGAAGCAGCCACATTCTTCCGCGCTTTGTTGTAAGCCAGGTTTGGCACTTGCTTCTCCTCTCCAGTCTAGCGATAGTTTTTTTTTAAGAAAAGAAGGATGACCCCCGGCCTCTGCATCTGGGCGATGCATACGGCCACTTTATTAGTTATTCTTATAAGACCTTACAAAGTCATATAAACAGTAAAACTAAAGACGCCGTCTAAGCAACAAACTGCGCTACACCTATCCAGTTGATGAAGGGGCGCAGATAGCCTGGGCCTAATACCAAACAGACATCGCAGGCAAGCCTAACATCTAAGACCTGAGACCCCAACCTAGCCACTTGCCGGGTCTGGGGCACACACTGGTCCGGCGTGCTCTCAGAGGCCGCCGTCGCCAACTGCCACCTCTCCATCTTCAGAACTGTACTGATGCATCAACCTTGCTCGGTCCAGCTATCGTCGACGCCACCACGGCGCCCAACGGCACCTCCTCCCTGCGCGCAAACAGCTGAACACGTCACGGTCGCCACTGATACACCTCAGCGCCATGCTGCCAAGTACCACCAGCTCTCGTTGAAGTCCTTGGAGGATCTGTCGTGCGTAGCACCTGCCGACCAGGCATGACTGATTGACGGGAGATGGCTCCCTGACAACGGCATGTGCGTGCGGCTACATCTTCCTCAACGAGGAGAGAGCCGTGACCACACCCACTCTTGCAGGCGGCAAGCAAAATGAGGGTTGGTTCCTCGACACCGGCGCCACGAACCACATGACTGGTCTGGTCGACGTGTTCGCGGAGCTGTACCGCTCAATCACCGGGAAGGTGCGGTTCACGGACGGATCTGTGGTGGAGATCCACGGGCGGGACCGTCGTCTTCACCGACAAAGGAGGTGATCATAGGGCTTTCACGGACGTCTACTTCATCCCGGCTATCAAGAGCAGCGTCGTGAGTGTTGGACAACTCGACGAGGGCTGGTTCGTCATCGGCATCCGGCGCGGTGTTCTCACCATGCGCGACCAGCAGAAGAGGCTGCTCATCGAGGTAACCCGCTCGGCAAACCGCCTCCACAAGCTCTTATTTCAACCCGTGCGTCCTGCGTGCCTTGCCGTGGGCCATATCTCCGACGCGTGGTGTTGGCATGCCCGGCTAGGAGACCAGCACTTCGACGGGTTGCGGAAGATGGCGCGAGGCAACCTCGTTCATGGGCTACCTCACATCGAGCACGCCGACGAGCTGTGCGATGCGTGTCTTGCCAGGAAGCAGCAGCGCCTGCCCTTTCCTGAGAAGGCACGCTATCGGGCGCAGAAACCCCTGGAGCTGGTTCATGGGGACCTCTGCGACCCAATCACCCCGATAACGCCAGGAGGGTGTCGCTACATCTTGCTGCTCGTCGACGACTATAGCAGGTTCATGTGGGTGCTGCTCCTCGCCTCCAAGGATGAGGTGGAGCGAGCCATCTTCAAGCAGCAAGCGGCAACAGAGGTCGAGTGTGGCCACAAGCTACGCGTGCTGCGCACGGATCGTGGCGGCGAGTTCACGTCGGCCACGTTCTACAAGCACTGCGATGAGAAAGGGGTGCAACGTCACCTCACAGCCCCTTACTCGCCGCAGCAGAATGGCGTGTCGTCGAGCGGAGGAACCGGACGTTGCTCGGGATGGCACGCTGCATGCTCAAGGCAAAGCAGGTGCCGAGCACGTATTGGGGGGAGGCCGTGCTCACGGCCGTCTTCATCCTCAACCGCTCCTTCACAAGGAGCGTCTACGGCAAGACGCCTTATGAGGCGTGGTACGGTAGGAAGCCCGATGTACGCTTCCTCCGCACCTTTGGCTACGTCGGGCATGTCAAGACGGCGCGCCCACAGCTGAAGAAGCTCGATGACAGGAGCACCCCGATGGTGTTCATGGGTTATGAGACGGGCTCTAAGGCGTACAAGATGTACGACCCCGTCTCAAAGCGTGTGCATGTCTCGCGCGACGTCATCTTCGACAAAGATGCGCGATGGACTTGGGAGACGTCGGGGGAGTCCCCGGCAAGCAGCTCCTTCACCGTAGAGTACCGATGTACTCTACAACCTCGGGAAGCAAGACCTCGGGAATTGCCACGCTGGGAAGCCCGGGAGGTGTGGATCTGGGAACTGCAACCCCGAGAACACCGTCCCCGGGTATGGTTTCCCCAGACACCCCATCATCAAGCAAGGTGGTTCCCGGGAGGCTGTTTGCGACCCCACCAACAAGGTCGGAGCTGTTCGACGCCGACGACAGCATTGGCGCCCCCGCCCCCCCAGGTTTCGGCGCATGGGTGATCTCCTCGGCGTGGCTGCGGCAACACCGCAGCAGCCCGAGGAAGAGGACGTTGATGACGACGACGTCTTGCATCTGATGGCCGGCGAGGAACCGACCACGTTCGCGGAGGCCGAGAAAGAGGATTGCTGGCGCCACGCGATGTTGGACGAGCCGGCGTCGATCAATGACAACGCCACTTGGACACTCACCACACTGCGTGCTGGCACTACTAGGAAAAAGGCTACTAGCTGCGCGGGTAAAATGGCTACTAGCAGTGCGGGTACCCGCGCTACTAGTATCGCGCTACAGCTAATAGTTAGTAGTAGCGCGGTGTAAACCCGCGCTACCACTAACAATTTACTAGTAGCACGGATGTCAACCGCACTACTACTAACGAAATAGTAGTAGCGCGTCTACAGTACCACACGCTACTAGTATCCTGAATACTAGTAGCGCTCCATTTCACCCCGACGCTACTACTAACTAATTAGGAATTAAAAAAATAAAATCCATCAATTCCAATTTATGCATACAATTCTAACAACTAAAACAAGCCCAGATTTGTAATAAACCAAAGAAAGATTCCACATCATTCCAAATCGAAGATTTATAGTAAACCAGGAGCATTAGAGCATATCCATACATCTACACTTATTGCCTAGTCACTTATTCCCAGCTCGTGCAAACACAGTTGAAAGCAAACAAAAATTCATAAAAACACCAAACAGTGGCATTCTATCCCTCGAAATGATTTGCTCCCTCTCCATCCTTGCAATCATCTTCTTCTCCCTTATGTGCTTCTCCCATTTATGAATCCAAGATTTCTGTAAAGAGCAAAGAACAAACTAAATTAAATTTCAGCAGACATATATTCAGATACTACAAACTGAACAGTGAAGCAAATGGGCAATGATGCTATCTTAAACCCATTCTCATGTTGACATTACAAATCAGTAGAGCCAAAACAAATGTGACCAAAATAATGATCCTTAAATGTCAGCCAAACGCAAAGAGATACACTAATATCTGAGATAAAAGCAACAGTGTGATAGAACATTGTCATTGGTGTGAAGAAGCAATAAAATGTCAGCATAGTAGCATGGAGAAGCATACAGAAAGCAGAAAGTACCATTAACACAAAAACAAGGTCGACAACATCTGTATAAGTCATAACAGTTTCTCTGATATAGTCAACCTACCTCTTATTTTGAAGAGACAAAAAGCTCAAACCCAATATATTAGTTAGATACGACACAGACACCAATTTCTAGCTACAAGGTATTGTAGCACTCATGAATGATTGCATAACTAGAGTCAGGAGTTAAACTCTGCAATGTGTTCACTTATTTCCATCACTGATTCAGGTGCCAAACTAAGGTGACTAACATATTTGTGGGATTGTGGCACACTATCATCACCTACTCCCGCTGTTCATTAATCGTAAGATCATCTTTGACAATATCATAGTGTCAAAAATGATCTTACAGTTTGGGCCGGAGGGAGTAGATGCCAAGTTTATGGTTTATCATTAATGTCACACAAATGACTACACAAACATCAGTCCTGTATGGTTTTCATGCCCTTGCAGGCTTGCACAACTGCCTTTTGCGAGAACATACCTCACAATGTCCTTGCCCATGCACGTTCTACCTCTCTAAATTAGCAATATGACCACTTTTTTATACGCGACTAAAAATGCAAGTTCTATGAGATAAATCCCGTAGTGATCTAAAATATACTGAGACTAATGGAAGTACTTCGTATGTGTAAAAGGCAATGCCCAGTACAGAAGCATCAAACATATCTGCTTTTCTTTTATCCAATCATGAACCATTCTAACTTTCTAGCCCAGTACACACGTATTATATATATACAGGAGCAAATTTGATGACGAATTGGAACCAATGTTGAACTAGCCTGGTATGTCGAGTTCAGCTAAGCTAGGCAAATTACTCCCTCCTCCAATGGAATCAATCAAGCAGAGTAAACAAACACCTCAATTGACAACCAAGCAAGCAGTAAACCAATCAATTGTATGGTATGGATGGGGAACGCCTAATGATTTGATTAACATAACAACCACCATATATAGCTCCAACTAGTGAATCTGCTCGTGCTCATGTCTGAATCGAGAAGGGAGAAAGCAAAAACATTTTTTTAAATCAGGCTAGAACCGGACCCGAGCAAGACAGAGAGATGGAGGAGAAGGAGGCTGCTCTCTCTGCGGAGCGTCCTTTGGCGTCGGCGTCGTCCCGTTCCTTGGCGCTGTTCATCCTACCTCAGTCACCTACAGAGAAGAGACGAGAGGAGAGATGGGGGTCAGAGAGAGACGGAGAAGTAGAAGAGAAGGGGAGGAGGGATTCATACCATAGCACCGTCGTCGAGGTCTTGGAGGGTCGCCATGGCCGGGCTTCGTGCCGTCGCTGGTCGCCGTTCCTCCTACCTAAAGATGCAGAGACATAGACTGAGACGTGGGTGAGAGAGAAAGGGAGATTGATGGAGAATAAGATGAGGAGGAGGAGGGATTCATACCATACCATACCACCATGGAGGAGGTCTTGGAGTGCTGCGGTGGGTCACCATGGACGAGCGGCTAGGGTTTCCGGCGAGGAGGTAGGGAGGGAGGGAGGGCGGTCAGATCTGACCGCGGGGTGAGCTGCTCCGCGAGTGGATCTGCGGCCAAGGAGGGGTCGCCGGTGGTGGAGTGGCGGCCGGGACTGGGATAGGTCGGCGGCGGCGGCTGGGTTGGAGGGGATCGCGAGAGGAGGAATAAGGAGCAGCGGGTGAGGTTGGAGAGAGAGTTTGGGGGGTGGGAGTGGAATTTTTTTTCTTTAGGATCGGGGTGGGAGTGGTGCGTCAAGGGAGGGATACCCTCAGTAGTAGCGTGGGTATCTTACCTGCGCTATAGCTATTTACTTAGTAATAGCGTGTGTTTATACACCTCGCTACTATTATGGCATGTCCCGGGGAGGCAAGGTAGAGACCGCTTAGTAGTAGCGAGGGTTAAAAACCAGCGCTACTACTATCAACTTAGTAGTAGCGAGGGTTAAAAACCCGCGCTACTAGTAAGTAGCAGTAGCGAGGGGTATAAACCCGAGCTGCTAGTAAGCGTCTGTGTATAAGCTTTTCCCTAGTAGTGTGGGCACCGAGCCATCGGGCTCAAGTGGGTGTTCAAGGTGAAGAAGGACAAGCACGGCGCCACTGTCAAGCACAAGGCGCGCCTCGTCGCAAAGGAGTACGTGCAGCGTGAGGGAGTGGACTTTGAGGAAGTCTTCGCTCCGGTGGCAAGGCTGGAGTCCGTGCGGCTCATCCTTGCGGTGGCTGCTCACCGCGGTTGGGAGGTACACCACATGGACATCAAATAGGTGTTTCTCAACGGCGACCTTAACGAGGAGGTGTACGTCTCCCATCCTCCAGGGTTCATTGCCAAGAGCCACGAGCGGGGTGTGTATAGGATACACAAGGCCATGTACGGTCTCTGGCAAGCCCCAAGGGCGTGGAACACCAAGCTCGATGCAAGCCTCGCATCCCTTGGGTTCTCACGCAGCTCTTCTAAGCACGGCGTGTACTCGCGAGGCACCGCGAACATGCTGCTCATCGTCGGCATCTACGTCGACGACCTCTTCATCGCCGGGGCAGAGCCCGAAGAGGTTCGACGCTTCAAGGGAGAGATGCATCGTCTCTTCAGCATGAGCGACCTCGGGCTGCTCCGGTACTACCTCGGTCTAGAGGTAAACCAGGAGGGTGGTCGCATCACAATCACGCAGACGGCCTACGCCACCAAGATGCTTGAGCGAGCAGGCATGAAGGACTGCTATGCCGTGCACGCTCCAATGAAGGCACGGCTGAAGCTCAACAAGGATAGCTCCGAGAAGGCGGTTGATGCTACGCTCTACCGCAGGATCATCGGGAGCCTCAGGTATCTCGTGCACACCTGACCGGACATTACGTTCATTGTCGGGTACCTGAGTAGGTTCATGGAAGCCCCGACAAGCGATGACCTTGCTGCCGTCAAGGAGTGAGGGGCTACGTGATTCGATTAGGCTCTCGAGTCGTGATGCCTGTGGAGTCCCCTTGACGCTCAAATGAATTTCATACCTTGGCTCCGCCGGGGAGGGCGGACGACCAGGTCCGGGACTGGCTGGGTGGCGACGTCCGGCGAGGTCCGCGTAGCCCGTGTCCAGCCCTCGCGGCACTCCCGATGGGAGGCGTTGCGATGGAGCCAGACACTGAGCTCTGGGCTCCCTGAGGTTGATACGGTTATGAGCCGCCCTCAGTTGTTTATCACCAGCGCGGAGCATAGCGCTTCCGTATGTGTACGGGCATAGCCGCTCCTCGGCAGTGTCGTCAGCCAGCACGGAGCATGGTGCTTCCACTGGTACGTGGGAGGGGGCTCCCCTCCGGGAGGAGCCCCCGGGGCGTGTACAACCCCGCCCTGACACGTGGCCGACACGGTAGGGCTAGGAGAGGTGTATCTGGGCACCCGTGAGCGGTAGCGGGACTCACGGGGCCCTACCTCGAGGCGGGTTGCGCCTGGCTCTGGGCCTTTATCATTGGTGTGTTCCTGCAGGGTTAGAATGCAAATGCTCTACGTCCTCAGGTCCCGACCCTCGAGCTAGCTCAGCCGCCGCTGGTATGACAGGTCGCGATGCCGTGGGTCAAGGCCAGGGGATGAGGGCTGGAGAGCCAGTAAGAGCCCATGAGTCGCGATGCTCAGGTACGCCCCTTTTAACATGCAAGCACTTTGCATTAGGGCGTAGAGGCCCGCGATCGGTAGTAGGCAATAATTGCATGAATCAGGTTAAGCGCGAAGGAGCAAATCCATCTAGATAGGTGCGGAGAAAGCATACGCCACTGGGTCTGGCCCGAGCAGCTTGGGGATAATGCAGCCCGAGGGGCGCCCCCAACAAGGTAAGTAAAGAACATAAGCAAAACGGATACATGCCGCAGGGACGGACCCACGCAGCCTGGGAATGATGCAGCCCGAGGGGCGCTCCCAGCTGAAAACGAAACTTGGAAAGGTGTCACCTGATATGGTCGGAGATGGCGGGATGTTGGGGTAGCGGATGACGCGTGACGAGGACGCCGACCCTCACGAGCCCTCCGGACCTGGAGCCTCGGGAGGCTCCGGGGGTACGGGGGGTTCCTCGAGAGCCATCTCCATCTCCGCCA
The DNA here is from genome assembly GCA_021605145.1 of Aegilops bicornis. NCBI lineage: Eukaryota > Viridiplantae > Streptophyta > Magnoliopsida > Poales > Poaceae > Aegilops > Aegilops bicornis. The sequence continues at coordinate 671,254,120 of CM038672.1, forward strand.
GGACCGCGCGCTGCTTGACCTCCTGAGCCTCCAGAGCGCCCCTCAGCAGGCGCTGATGGGCGGCAGCTGCGTTCGGCAGGCCGAAAGGCATGCGAACGTAGCTGTGAGGTGGACCCTCGCAACGCCCCACGCGTGAGGGCCAGAGGCGATCCTGAGACGCGGCTCGGTTGAGCCCTGGTATGTCGATGCAGATTCCCAGCCCAGCATCCTCGCCTGGATGTGGGGCCACGGGGGAAAGCAGCGGCAGCCGCGCATGACTCTTGACTCCTGTAGCTCCTGAGTACTCCTCGCGATGAACTCCTGAGGGTTTGGCCATCCTTGCTTCGCTCCTTCCTGAGGGAAACGTCCCTTGAAGCACGCCTCCAAGTGGTGCCCGAGCGCCTCCCTCATGACTCCGGCTAGGTCGGTGGCTCGCCATGAAAGAGCCCCCGAGCCCTGCCTGAGGAGGGCGTCGGGTGCGCCTTCCTATGCGCCAGAGGGTGGCGCCCCTTGAAAGGGCGCGGGTCCTGTTGCCATGCCTCTGGAGGTGCCTACCCCACGAGGGCTTGGACCAGGTGAGGCCTTCTTCTTCCTGGGGATCGTCTCGGGAAGTCTCCCACTCCTGTGATGTAGGTCTTCGATTGCTGCGGCTTGGAAGGCACACTCAAGAGAGCACACTGCATCCCTTTCCTCGCAGGGCACTGTGATGACCCTCCGCTTCCTGGCATCTTTAGGACATTGTAGCCATGGTGAGTCACTGCCATGAACTTGGCCAAAGCTGGGTACCCAAGGATGGCATTGTATGGCAGGCGAATGTGGGCGACGTCGAAGTCGATGAGCTTGGTGCGGTAGTTGTTGCGCTGTCCGAAGGTGACAGGAAGGCGGACTTTCCCTATCGGGACGGTGGAACCATCGGTGACTCCGGAGAAAGGCTTGGTCGGCTGAAGCTGATCGTATGGCACTTGGAGATCGTTGAATGTCTCGACAGATAGGACGTTGAGTCCTGCTCCACCATCGATGAGGGTCCTGGTGACTTGCACGTTGCTGATGACTGGTGAGCAAAGTATGGGGAGGACTCCGGCCGTTGCCGCGCACTTGAGCTGATCCGCTGAACTGAATGTGATAGTGCACGACGACCATCTGAGAGGGCGTGTGGCATCTGGCTTGGGGAGGACTGCATTCACTTCGCGAGCAAACTGCTTGAAGATGCGTTGAGAGGCTGGGGCCTGAGCGCCACCCAGGATGCAAGCGATCGCGCGCGGCTCCTGGAAGCCCCCAGCCCCCTCGTCCTGATGATTGTCTTCATACCTCCTTGGCGGCTGCGGCAGAGGCGGGAGCCCTGCATTGCCTTGAGGGCGATCCTCGCGAGGTTGGTCCCTCCAACCTCCCGCGTGAGGCTGGTCCTGCCAGCGGTCCTCGCGAGGTCTGTCACGCCATCCCTGGCGAGGGCCACGGTCTTCCCAGCGTCCTGCGCCTCTTCCTCCTCCTCGGCCGTAGCCTCGATCACCGCGGTCGAGGCGTCGACCGATTCGCCCTTCTCGCACGGCCTTGAGCTCTTGGCATTCGTTGGTGTTGTGGATGTGGAGATCGTGGTACACGAAGTACCGGCTGCCCTTGGAAGACTCAAGCTGATCCCTGCCTCGCTTGGTGTCTGGTTCTGCCTCGAGCACTGCAGCCCCCTTGTGCTTCACATCCTTGGCCTTGGGCTTCTTCTCTTCTGGATCGGCAGCTGGAAGCTCGAGGAGGGATAGGCGCCCTTCCTCAGCCCTGGCGCATTTGGTCACCAAGTTGAACAACTCTAGAGATACTAGTAGAAAAAAGGTCAAACGTGAAGCACAATAGTGCCGGTTTGAATTTGAGCTGGCACTAATGTATACATTAGTGCCGGTTCCAACAGCTAGCCGGGCCGCTTTCATTAGTACCGGTTCGTGGCGAACCTTTAGCACCGGTTCGTGCCACGAACCGGTACTAATGAGAGTGGTGGCAGGATGTTGTCAGACTGGGGCCCCTCCAGGACCTTTAGTACCGGTTCTTGGCACGAACCGGTACTAAAGGTCGTCCTACATAAACCCTTCGTCCACCCGAGCTCGCTCTGTTCTTCCCCTTTCCCCTCTCCTCTCTGTTCTTCCCCTCTTCCTCTCGATCTCATCACACATTTTGCCCAAAATTTGTCAAGATTTGAAGGCCCCCATCCATTCAAATGATCACAAAGGTTAGCAACTTTGTCCTTTCATCTCTCATTGCTAGATTAGCTCTTGCAATGCTTTATATAGTGATTAATTTGTGAGTTTAGTAATTTGGGAGAAAATATATATATGTGCTAGTATTTGATTTATATGCAATTTGAGGTAAAAAATAACACTTAGTTTGCATATGTAGGTGTGTTTTACTTAGTGCCTTCTAAATCTCCGTCGTAACCACCGGCCGATCGCCTGCACTGTCTGTCATGGCACCACCTTGTGGTGAGCCTCTTGTTCATGAAATTTTATATAAAAAAATTGATGTTTGTGTGATTTGGATATATAGTTACTCGTATAATTATCTTACCCGTACGTTGTTTGTTATATACGTAGTGCCATGGTTTTGATATCCGTCCCCGTCGGCCCTCGTCCTTATTATGATTCGGATGTGGTATATTCTCTTTTAAAACTATTTGTTGCATTTCGTGTTTATGACAAATTATGCCCATCAAGTTGACATAGATATTTTTATCTAGGAGGTATGTGAACCGGAAATTCCAACCGACCCTATTGTCGAGAGGTTAAATTTAGTTGAAAGAGAAAACGAGTACTTGAAAGAAAAATTGAAAAGAATTGAGGGGAGAAGATGGAATTGGAGTTGCATGTTGCCGATGTCGTCGATGATCACAAGATCAAGATGGAGAAAATGCGCTTGAAGATTAGAAAGATTAGAAAATATGCCATCGATAGTGAGGCTTGGTATCATTATGCTGTTGGATCAATTGTTACCTTAGTTGCGATCTTGATCGCATTTGTTGTTGCATTTAAATGCTTTAGCTAGAAAGTTATTTGTTTGTTGCATTTAAGTGTTGTATGAACTTTATGTATGAACTTGTATTAATTTGGTCTATTCGGTTGTTGTGTAATAAAGATGAGCCGCAATGGATGTACGATGACCGATGCTCTCCCGATTCGTTGAGGCGTGCATACTTTTCTCGCTTATGGCTGAGGCAAACAAGCGGGCGGATGGTTTTATGCCTTGTCCATGTGCTGGCTGTAAGAATGGTCGCGATTACTCTACGCCAAGAACCATTCACGTCCACTGTTTGAGTCCGGTTTCATGCCCCACTATAATGTTTGGACCAAGCACGGAGAAAGAGGGGTTATGATGGAAGACAATGAAGAAGAAGAGGACGACGACAGATATCCTGGCCATGGGTTCCCTGAATACGATGATACAACAATGGGGGAAGAAGCTGAGCCGGTAATGCGAGAAGAAGCTGAGCCGGCAATGCGGGAAGAAGCTGAAGAAGAGGCATCAGATGAGCCCGTTGATGATCTAGGTCGACCATCGCCGATGCAAAGAGAAATCGCGCAAAGTGATTTGGAGAAGAAGAAGTTGCAGCGCATGTTAGAGGATCACAATAAATTGTTGTACCCGAATTGCGTAGGTGACAAGAAAAAGCTGGGCACCACACTGGAATTGCTGCAATGGAAGGCAGAGAATGGTGTATCTGACAAGGGATTTGGAAAGTTGCTGGTAATGATAAAGGATATGCTTCCAAAGTTCCCGAGAGTACGTACGAAGCAAAGAAGGCTGTCTGCCCTCTAGGGTTAGAGGTGCAGAAGATACATGCATGCCCTAATGATTGCATCCTCTACCGTGGTGAGTACGAGGATTTGAACGCAGCTTGCCGGTATGTGGTGCATTGCGCTATAAGATCAGCCGCGATGACCCTGGTGATGTCGAGGGCGAGCACCCCAGGAAGAAGATTCTTGCCAAGGTGATGTGGTATTCTCCTATAATGCCACGGTTGAAACGTTTGTTCCAAAACAAAGAGCATGCCAAGGAGATGCGATGGCACAGAGAAGACCGTAAGAAAGACGGAAAGTTGAGAGTACCCGCTGACGGGTCGCAGTGGAGAAAAATCGAAAGAAAGTACGGGAAGGAGTTTTCAGATGACGCAAGGAGCGTATGGTTTGGTCTAAGCGCAGATGGCATTAATCCTTTTGGGGAGCAAAGGAGCAACCATAGCACCTGGCATGTGACTCTATGTTTGTATAACCTTCCTCCTTGGTTGTGCATGAAGCGGAAGTTCATTATGATGCCAGTGCTCATCCAAGGCCCTAAGCAACCCGGCAACGACATTGATGTGTACCTAAGGCCATTAGTTGAAGAACTCTTACAACTGTGGAATGGAACATCTGACGCGCGTGGGATGAGCACATGGGGAAGAATTTGACCTAAAGGCGTTGTTGTTCGTGACCATCAATGATTGGCCTGCTCTCAAGAACCTTTCGTGACGGACAAACAAGGGATACCGCGGATGCACGCACTGTTTGGATGATACCGAGTATATATTTGAATAGTTGTAAGAAGAATGTGTACACAGGACATCGTCGATTTCTTCCGAGCAGGCATCCCGGAAGAAAGAAAGGCAAGCATTTCAAAGGTGAGGCGGATCACCGGACGAAGCCTCGCCACCGTACTGGTGCTGATGTACATGATATGGTCAAGGATTTGAAGGCGATATTTGGAAAGGGTCCTGGCGGACAACCTGTTCCGAAGGACGCTGACGGACGCGCACCCATGTGGAAGAAGAAATTTATATTTTGGGACCTGCCATATTGGAAAGACCTAGAGGTCCGCTCCGCAATCGACGTGATGCACGTGACGAAGAATCTTTGCGTGACCCTGCTTGGCTTCTTGGGCGTGTATGGGAAGACAAAAGATACACATGAGGCACGGGAGGACCAGCAACGTATGCACGGAGAAGACGGCATACATCAGGGTCATGCAAGCTATGCTCTTACCAAAGAAGAGAAGGAAATCTTCTTTGAATGCCTGCTCAGTATTAAGGTACCGTCTCGGCTTCGTCGAATATAAAGGGAATAATAAACATGGCAGAGAAAAAGTTCCAGAACCTAAAGTCTCATTACTGCCACGTGATTATGATGCAACTGCTTCCGGTTGCATTGAGGGGGCTTCTACCGGAAAACGTTCGATTAGCCATTGTGAAGCTATGTGCATTTCTCAATGCAATCTCTCATAAGGTAATCGATCCAAAAATCATACCAAGGTTACAGAATGATTTGGTGCAATGTCTTGTCAGTTTCGAGTTGGTGTTCCCACCATCCTTCTTCAACATCATGACGCACGTCCTAGTTCACCTATCTTGAAGAGATTAACGTTTTGGGTCCTGTATTTCTACACAATATGTTCCCCTTTGAGAGGTTCATGGGAGTCTTAAAGAAATATGTTCATAACCGTGCTAGGCCAGAAGGAAGCATCTCCAAGGGCCATCAAAATGAGGTGGTCATTGAGTTTTGTATTGACTTTATTCCTGACCTTAAGCCGATTGGTGTTCCTGAATCGCGGCATAAGGGCAGATTGGATGGTAAAGGCACACTAGGAGGGGAACAAATAATATGTATGGACGGACATTCTCTCACTGAAGCACACTACACAGTTCTACAGAATTCCACCTTGGTGGCTCCGTATATGGATGAACACAAGAATTTGCTACGCTCCAAACACCCGAAGCGGTCTGATGACTCGATTACACGTGAACAAACCAGGAGTTTCACCAGCTGGTTGCGCATATCGCATTACCATGCATGACACCTCTATTGAAGATGATCTGTACTTGCTGTCCCAGTTACCATCTTCGAATACAATGACTTTCAAAGGGTACGAGATAAATGATAATACATTTTACACGATCGCCCAAGATAAGAAGAGCACCAACCAAAACAGTGGTGTCCGCTTTGATGCAGAAACCAAGACGGGAAAGGAAACATATTATGGTTATATACAGGACATATGGGAACTTGACTATCGACGTGGTTTAAAGGTCCCTTTGTTTTGGTGCAAATGGGTCAATATGACACGAGGCGAGGTAATGGAAGACCCGCAGTACGGAATGACAACAGTGGATCTCAACAATCTTGCGTATGCAGACAAACCATTCGTCCTAGCCAATGATGTGGCACAGGTTTTCTATGTGAAGGACATGTCTACCAAGCCAAGAAAAAGAAAAGATAAGGAAGCAAATGCATCGTACGATGAGCCAAAGCGGCACATAGTTCTTTACGGGAAGAGAAACATCGTGGGAGTGGATGACAAGACAGACAAGTCGAAGATTATGAAAAGTTTGATGAAATTGCTCCATTCACGGTGAATATTAACCCGAGCATCCCGTTAAATGATGAAGATTTTCCATGGTTACGCGCAAAGGGACACACGCTGAAGAAAAAGTTTCACACCCAAAGATCCGGGATGTGATCGGCTTCAATATCATCACTTTCTTACGTGTTTCACACCCGGAGGGGAATCTCTGTAATAGTTAGGGTAGTTATGTGTTTTGGCATTTGAAACGCGAAGAAATTTTATGTGCAAACAAATTCTTTCATACGACTAAAGCAAAAATATTCACAAAGAAACTCTAAATACACAAAAAAACAACACAAAAATAAATAAATAAAGCCCGCCTACTAGGCCAGAGCGGCCTGCATACGACTAGAAACTCAACCTGTTGTTGGGCCAGGGATGCAGGCCCAAGAAAGGCCAAGTGGGCCCACAGGACAACAAAGAACACGTAGGCCCAGTAGGCCTGCTTTGGAGAGGAGCTCGAGAGAGCGACCGCACGGGGGTTTATAAACCAGTGCGGTCGCCCCTCGGCTAGCGAGGTGGGACTAAACTTGCCGCACCGCACCTGCGCCATCGCACCCCCTTTAGTACCGGGTCGTGGCACAAACCGGTACTAAAGGGGGGCCTTTAGTACCGGTTTGTGCCACCATCCGGTACTAAAGGGGTCGCTTCCGCCCGCTTGGGCTGGTTAAAACATACCTTTAGTACCGGTTGGTGGCTCCAACCGGTACTAAAGGTGCCTTCTATATATACAACACTTGAAAAATTTCATTCTCCTCTGTTTCTTCCTCTGTTTCCCATTGAAGCACCGCCCGCCTCGATCGATCGACGCCGCCGCCGCTTCGCCCCATCGCCTCCCGTCCCGTCGCCGCCCTCGTCTCCTTCGCCGCCCGGGCCGTCCCCATCGCCGCCCGTCCCGTCGCCGCCCTCGTCTCCTTCGCGCCCGGGCCGTCCCCGTCGCACTGCTCCCGTGTCGCCCGTCGCGTCACGCCCCAGCCCGTCGCTGCCCCCGGCCGTCGCCTCGCCGTCGCCGTCGCCCTGCTGTGAGCTCTCCCCCTCTAACCCCTCTCCCTCGCCGCCGGCGGCCACCTTGGGCGCCGCCCCTCCCCGAGCCCATACACACACACAAGCATGATGAACACACACACACATACACACACGTATATATGTATGAATGCATGTATATATTAGTATATACGTATTTTGTATGTTTAATTAGTTTAGATTTTTAGATTATTATTTTTTCACTAGTATATATGTATGAATGCATGTTAGATGGATATAATTAGTGTTTAATTAGTATGTAATTTTTTTATATAATGTTGTTTTTCTGTTTTTTAATGGATATATAGAAGTTGTTTTTTCTGTTTTTAGTGTTAGATGCTTAATTAGTATGAAATAGCATACCCAATTTTGACATATGCAATGATAGCATAATTAGTGTTATATAGAAATGTTAGAAATTTTAGTTATGAAAATCCAATCATTAAAAAAATGTTACTTTTTGCGGGCATATAGCTAGTATTTGTTGTCGACGATGCCCGACCCGCATCCTCGCCGTCGACACGTCATGACGACGTCCGGCTGACCCATGTCCGGACTGGCTCCGCTTAGGCTGGCACCGGGAGGTGCTGCTCGGAGGGCGCGCTTGATGAGGAACCCGGCCCCGGGTCCCGTCGTCGACCCCGATCTCGTTTGGTGGCGTTCGCGTGGGCCAATTTTGGTGCGGAGGAGCCGGCCCGCCGGAGGTGGTACGTCGCCGTGTCGAGGAGGAGGACGAGCACGTCCATCGCTACATGGTTGCGTTAGAGGGCGGCAGGTTCTCCAATACCGGCAGTTTCTTGAGGATCTCACTTCAGCTATGATCCTGTGAGGGTTCCTTCTCTTTGGGTGTCCACAGCCAGCGCCGCAGAACCGTGAGTGTCCTAGATTCTTCCGTAGTATTCGATCTTTATTAGCTACCTAGCCAGTGATGTATTCGAGATTATATCTATTATTCGAGACGATGTATTCGAGATTATATCTATTATTCGAGACGATGTTTTCGAGATTATATCTATTATTCGAGACGATGTATTCGAGATTTTATCTATTATTCGAGACGATGTAATTTGAATACTAAATTGTTTTATATTTCTTTTGGATTAGTTAAATAAAAGCTATGGCGGACAATACCGGCAGAGAGGGAGAACAGGCCATGTTCGATATGATACGCCATCCTAACGGGCCAGATGATGATCGAACGAAGAAGATTATGACGGCTCAATTTCTCAACACCACAGGAGATGGTGATATGTTATTAGTTCGCGACGACCGAATTGATGAAGTAATGAACTATGATTATGATGATGACGAAGAAAATGTTGATCTTGAAACAACAAAGACCGGCGAGGTATATATATTTATATAAGCATGCATCTGGTGATCATCACATGTTTTAAATGACTTGAAGATATATTAGCGAATCGATCTTTGTTCTTTCAGCCATCCGGATCAAGCAAATCTTTAGGCAAAAAGACGAAACGAGGCCCGAACAAAAAGTTGTAGGAGGGCGTAAAGTACAATATCGAGGCAATCAGACCTAATGGCGAACCATTAGCGCCTAAGAAGATTGCGGACAAGTCCGTTTCGGTCCAAGTTGTTGTGAAGGACCAACTCGATCTCCCTTCAAGAATGGAGAGAGCCAGCAAAAGACAAAAGACAAAAAGACAAAAAGGACGCTGCTCCACGGCCAGATGTTACTTTTGTCGACAAAAGACAAAAAGAACTGCTTTGGGATACTCTCATGGAACATTTCACCCTACCAGATCATTTCACAGAAGCAGATGTGCAGAAAGGTCAAGGACGCTGCTCTTAGGAAGATGGCGGTTGCATTCAAGAACCACAAGAATCGTGAATGGGACAAGTACGTCAAGGGAGGAAGGAAGACTCAAAGATTTGAGGGAACACTAGAGAACCAACGTGCTCATTGGGACGATTTCGTGAAATTCAAGGATTCAGAATTAGCTAAGGACGGTCGAGAATAAATAAGAAGAATGCCGAAAAAAGGATAAGTTCCATAAAATTTGGGGCCGGTGGCTATGCGGTGGCAATGCCTAAGTGGGATAAGTCCGAGAAAGAGATGGAGGATGCGGTGTCACTCCGGTTACATTAGGAGCTGGCCCCTGTGTGCAGGACTTGGTTCTATGCGCATGGGGAGGAGTTGGACCCAAGATGTGCAATGTTTCGACGATGGCAAGTCTGAAGGGAGCCGACGATGCGATACTTGTTGCAATAGAAGAGGCACGATCGGGGTGTTCCAACCCAACAGAGAGAACGACGAGCTTACGCGTGCCATTGGATATCCTGAACACCCTGGAAGAACACGAGGCAAGGGCGCTATTCCGTGGTATGAGGGGTTTTCAGACTGGAACAACGACTACAGAACCCGTGCGAGAAACAAGATTGCAGAGGAGAAGAAGAGGAAGATGGAGGAGGAGCAGAGGAAGCGGGACTATGAACGCCTTCAAGGACTAGAAGCAAGTCAAGCGGAATTGGTAGTCAAATTCCAGCGGCGAGGAGCAGAATCGACTCACTTAGCCAGCAAAGGGGTCTCAGAATTGCAGCAGCTAGCGGATGATCCAGCATTGGATAGCACCGCCCCATCCATGCAGAGAAGCAGCGTGGGTTCCGCCGGACGACGCAATGCTGGATAGATACCCGTGGATGACATCACGGATAACACTAATCATGCGAAGCTACACGCCAAAATGAAGAACATATCCATGAAGTTGGCGGACGCCGTTGCTTTTACAAATCCCCCAAGGCAACCTTCCATTGCAACCCGAATCCAGCGGGCTATGCTCGAGTCTAGGTTGATGAGGTGTTGGACCCATATTCGGACCTATAGCTTGACATTCCCGGAGGTGACGACGAGCACTTTCTCGGAGAGGCCAAACATCGTGTTATCCTATGGAAAAAGGATTGCATCATCTTCAAGGCCACCGACACCGCATCAGCCGACTCCTCGTCAAGTCCGCCACCGAGTCAGAGACTCCCGCTCCTGCAAGTCCACCAAGTCCGGCAAAGTGTCAGCCACTACTCCTCCATGTCCGGTAAAGTGTCAGGCCACTCCTCCTCCTCCAAGTCCGCCACAGCGTCGACGTCCACTCCTCCTCCAAGTCCGCACAACCTCGTGCCACTCCTCCTCCAAGTCCGGCAAAGTGTCGCCACTCCTCCTCCTCCAAGTCCGCCACAGCGTGGACGTCCACTCCTCCTCCAAGTCCGGCACAACCTCAGGCCACTCCTCCTCCAAGTCCGCACAGCCAGGCCACTCCTCCTCGTCCAACTCATCCCGTCGGCCGTCTCCGCCGCCTCATCAATCGCAGAAGAGACACCTGCAGCTTTGGTGCATAGCGGCACGAAGTCGAGGTAGTACAGAAGTACAAAGGAGGCAAGCGATATAAATATGGTCCAAGCCTCACGCCTCTTCCGCAGAGGCCTTATGACAGGTCCGAGGAGGAAAACGCAGCCATATCGAAGGCCCATGTGGAAGCCCATTTTGCACCGAAACCGCAACCGCCGCCAAGGGAGAAAGTGCCTAAGGAAACGATTGACCACTTCATTCATATGGCTCAACCACCAGCTCCCAAGCCTGTTTACACAGACTATGAGCACCACATCAGGAAGTTAAATCGAGCACGTCTACGTAAGGAGGCGAGCTCGGGATCGAGCAAACAACAAGCAGCTATCGAAAATGCGGAAAACCATTCCCAATTTGGGAGAACAGCGGCGTAATCGATCCCTCGCTTGTTGTGCCAACAACATGTGATAAGACGCTACGCCCAATATTATTGTGGGCAAACAGTTTACGTTCCCGAGGTGGGCAATGTGGTAATAACCAAGGACCATATAATGCAGGCTGAAGTTCTCAACATAACTGTTGGACAACTCCTCGAGATCGAGCCCATGCCTGTGCTTACAGAGGATGAAATAAAATGGAAATATGTCCGGGCCAACCTTTGGTCAAGCCAGACAAGGTCAAGAACCTCCCAACGAGAATGTATGAATTGCATCAATGGTACATGAACATTACCAAGATTTCCAATCGATTGTCCCTCATGGTGAATGTCAAGGAGGAGCATTACTTCCATGAGAAAGCTCATCTGCTGAGTATTCTCGAACAGTTTCAGTTATACAATCAAGACGACTCGACAAATCTATCACCAGTTGCTATTGTGCGTAAGTGATTTCTTTACGTAATTTAAGTCTCAAGCTAGCTGTAGTGATCCTTTTGATCAATCATTACCTGTAATTATCCTCACTATATTCTTTTACGTGGTATTATGCAGGATGAAGATGTATGAAATGAGAAAAGGTGGACGCTTTGGCATTGGGTTCATTGACCCAAACACCGTTAATGAATACACATGGAAAATAAATCCACATCATCAAAAGGCCGTGAGGACAACATGCTAGAGTTCTTGAAGCGCCTCAAATACAATGAAGATATACTACTTCCTTACAACTTCCAAAGGAGTCACACCGCCTTGTACTACAAATTCTCTGTTTTTGCCTACTAGCTAGCTACATGTTTTTGCTTACATATATCCGCTTAATTAAGACATGCAAACGTGTGTGCATGCAGATTTCACTGGATCTTGTGTATCATTAAAGTTGACGCGGAACAGTTGAAATACTGGACTCACTACTCAAAGCAAATACTGACTATAACATCTTGTTTGGGATAGTCAACAGGTAATTTCAATCATTATTAACTATATATCTCGGCCTATTTAGTTCGTCATTTCATGATATGAACTATTTAATAACCCCTTTATTCATTTTCTTTGTCGGCGGGCAGGGCTTGGGCAAGGTTCATCAGCGTCACGGAAGGCGAATGGAAAAAACTTAAATGGTTTCACCCAAGGTAAGTAATTAAGTAGTACTAGCTAGCTAGCTAGCTGCCATCTCTTTAATTATCATGCTTGATTAATTATTATCTGATCAAATTCCATTCTCGTAAAGGTCCTGCAGCGGTATGAGGGACTGATCTGTGTGCATTCTGCGTTTGCGAGAACATTCGCATGATGGCGTCCGAAAAGAGCAGATCTCAAAGACAGGAATGGGTATGCTTGTCAGAACACTATTCACAATTTTTACACCATTATCGATATCTAGTCACACAACTAATACATATGCATATTGGTCTCCTTCTTAACAATTCACAGAGGTGCGGGACAAGCTCCTAGAAACGGAGCGCGTAGAAGCACTTCAAGAGGAAATAGCGGGATTTTTGCTCGACCAGGTCATAAATCCGAAGGGAGAATACTATTACCCGCTACCGCCCCATGAAAACCACTTCCAATTGTCATCGTGTTCAAGGCACCAATTAGGCTAATGCCACTGGCTCAAGGCAACATGCATATGTAGGAGAAATTGTATATAGCTATACATGTGTGTATGTGTGAATTAATTAATATGGTGGTTTGTGAGACATTGATGATATATATATGCATGATTGGTTCTACTAGAAATTCTATATATATATATATAACGTGTACAATGTGTAGTATCGTAAAATACAAGCAAATGAAAAAGAATTAAAATGGAAACACAAAATTAAATGAAAAAGAAATCATAAAACTAAAAAACCCCCAAACCTTATAGTACCGGTTGGTGTTACCAACCGGTACTAAAGGGCTCCCTGCCCCCGGAGCTGCCTCGTGCCACGTGGTTGTCCTTTAGCACCGGTTCGTGCTGAACCGGTACTAAAGGGGGGGCCTTTAGTGACCACACTTTAGTGCCGGTTGTGGACCCAGCACTAAAGGGCGTTACGCACCGGTGCTATTGCCCGGTTCTGCACTAGTGAGATGTGCACAGATCTTCATGCATCGCCAGCTCCTCCTTCATCTTGACGTCATGCACACCATCGGAGAAGGCTGAGATGATGGCCTCCTTAGTCACCTTGGGAATCTTGAGGCATGCGTTGTTGAAGCGCTGGATGTATTTCTGCAGGGTCTCTCCTGGCTGCTGCTTGATGCGGCGCATGTCGCTCACGGCAGGAGGCCGGTCGCGAGTGCCTTGGAAGTTGGCGATGAAGCGGGTGCGCATCTTGTCCCAGGAGGAGATCGTGCCGGGAGCCAGGTTCAGGAGCCAGGTTCGGGCTCCGTCCTTCAGCGCCATGGGGAACCAATTCGCCATGACCTTTTCGTCCCCGTTGGCGGCTTCGATGCCCAGCTCGTAGAGCTGAAGGAACTCCGCAGGATCGGCGGTGCCGTCGTAGCGAGGAGGCAGGTCTGGCTTGAACTTGCCGGGCCATGCGATGCTGCGTAGCTCGGCGGTGAAGGCGCGGCAGCCTGCAGTGGCCACCGGAGCTCTCTGATGATGCGGAGCTTGCTCTTGTGGATTCCCGCGCACCGTTGCCTGGAGCAGCGCGGGGTCTTGACGTGGTGGTTCTGGAGCGTGGTCGCGGTGCTCCAGTGCTGGGAGCACACGAGCACCTTCTTGGGGACGAGGGATCTCCTGGCAGCTCCTTTCTTGGTGCGCGGGCGCCGGGCGCGGAGGGTCTCGGCCCGGGGCCACGCGCCTTGGAGCCAGGGCGCCTTCTTGGGAAGGAGGTGGCGGGGGCACCTCCAGCCCCCTGCCTCCCGCGCATGGTGCGGGGCGAGGCAGCAAGAGGGACGGCACGGGGGAGCCCCCTGCGGCACGGACGAGCTCGGCGACGCGGTCGAGCCACTCCTCGTAGACGTCGTCGACGGGGCGATAGAGCAGGAGCTCATTTGCCGCGATGAGCGCGGCTCGAGCCTCCATGGGAGCGCGGAGCGCGCGGAACGAAGAACCAGCTGGGGCGAGCGAAGGAGTGGCGGTGCGGCCGTCCCGCCTCACGGACGGATGCTGGGACGAGGCTTGCTGCTCGTTCCCCGCCGGGCCGGTGGCGGCGTTGGCGGCAGGCGACGGGGAACGACGGGGGTGTCCGCCGACGGGAGCCGTCTGGGCGACTCGAGCGGCGTGAGCAGCCCGGCGCTCGGCGCGAGCTCGGCGAGCGTCAGCCATGGACACGACGAAAGATCACACACGACCAGCGGAAGAAAGATTCCGGCACACCCCTACCTGGCGCGCCAAATGTCGGATTTTGGGTTCCGGCAGACCCTTGAGGTTCGAACACTGGGGTGCGCGCGGAGATCTTTCCCCTACCGGCTCATGCGTGCAAGGATTGCGAGGTGTCTAAACTACTAACGATGAACAACACAGAGACACGAGGTTTATACTGGTTCAGGCCACCTCTGTGGTGTAATACCCTACTCCAGTGTGTGGTGTGGTGGATTGCCTCAGGGGCTAGTGATGAACAATACAAAGGAAGAACAGCCTCGGTGTGGTGGATTGCCTCAGGGGCTGGTGATGAACAATACAAAGGAAGAACAGCCTCGCGAGGGGCTGTTCCTGAGCTGGTGCGACGAACTGCTTGGGTGAGTTCGGTCGCCTCTCTCTATCTCTATCCATGTGTGATCTCGATCAGATCGATCCTCTCTCGATCAGATCCCCCCTTCTCTCTGTGGAGGCTAGTCCTATTTATAGAGGGAGGCCCTGGGCCTCTTCCCAAATAATGAGCGGGACGGGCGCCAACAATTGGCCATTTTGAAGGGGAACATCTAGTACACTTATCCTGACTAAAGTTGGTCTTCGACTGCCAAAGACACTGACGGTGACGCCGTCCTGTGCTCCACGATGACCTCCATCCTGCCGTTCTGCTGGTCTTGGTCTTGTTGCACCGAAGCGGTAACCTTTGCATGATGCCTGGGCCTGTGCTTGCCTCCTTTGCACCAAAGGGAAATGAGGATACTGCGCGGGCTGGCGCCCGCCTGGCCTTGATCGTCATGGCTTGCGTCACAGGGCACCCTCGCGAGGTACCCTGCCTTGATCTCTCCGCCTCCTCGCGAGCCTGCCTGACGAGGCTGCTCCTGAGGTAGGTTCCTGTCGTCCGCCCCGCGAGGCTTGGCCCCTCGCGAGGGTCTTGAGCTTGAGCTGATGAAGCTGGGCCGTGCTGGGCCCCCACTTGAGCCACGCCGCAGGCCGCAGGCAGGCAAGTCTGGGGACCCCCGTTCCCAGAACGCCGACATAGACCACTAAAATAATGATCTAAACGCTCTTATATTCCTTTACGGAGGGAGTAGATATTATGATGTGAATCTTGTGACAATCCGTGAAAATACTAAAGAGGGTATAGTAGCCTTGAGCATCAGGTGTGGCGAATACATTCCTAAAGATAATTTTGGTTTCACTGTTCTTGTTAGTCATGGCACAGTTCTTTTTCTTCAGGCCGTGAGGGGTGTTGTGCAAAGTTCAAAAATTATTACCCACCAAGCAATTTTTAGATTGGCAGAGTATGCTTCCTATTATGCCAAAACCAATGACAGGGAGTGGGCCTTTGCGATACATAAAGCTAATATCATGAGGAAAACAGACGGATTTTTTCTCAAGGTTTGATGGCTATACCCCTGTTCCTTCTTGTTCATGTTGTGGGTCCCCTATTTTCATTTGTCTTGAGAGCTAGCTCATGGTTATTTTATATGTACAATTTTAGTGTTGCCTGAAGTAGCTGAGAAGTACCCTAAAATCACATATGTGTGTGTTGATATTTTGATTGATTTTTTCCTGCAGCAGCTGAAAGGGACAAGGTGACTGCGGAGTCAGGGGCTAGATATCCTTCCTCTCCTTGATTTTCTCTCCAAAATCTGAGGTAATTTGTTTACTAAATCCCATATTTTAAGTTCTAATGCTTCTAAACATTTCTTGGTTTTATGTGCATGTTAGCTTTTACTGGAAACCTTGTTGTCCTTGTGTTTACCAGTGTGAGGTTCAGCACTATGGCTGCCATTTTGTGTTGTGTAATGGTCTGGTGGTCAGGAGTCATGTTTGATATAGTTATCATTTCGATGCTTAAAGCTGATAAATACGTGTCTGAGTCCAGATTCATATACATTTTCTGTTTGATGTATGCTTCAGAATTAACCAGTTTGTCAGATTAGCGTGTGATGCGTTTAGCTTGAAGCGAAGATATCATGTTATTTGTTGAAAACTTTGCTCTTCTAATTTCGAAGTTGTCATTTTACAAAGAATGGTTGTAGGGCTTCATCCTGGCTACCAGCAGAGAATGGTTGTAGGGCTTCGTCTTGCAGCAGAGAAAGGGATAAAATGGCAAAGCTTACAAATGAAGAAAAGAAAGAATTATTATTTTTGCTATGGTTGGTAGTGCTGTAAAATTCGAATTGGGTCAAGGTATAGCTGTGTTGGTGTAAATTAATCAACTTTGCTGCTTTCCATGTTTTTCATTTCCTTTTGTTGATAATGATCCATTTTTTTAGAAAGAACGTCGGCCTTTATTGATCAAGCAACAAAGTTACAAAGGGTCTCCCGGATACAATCTGGAGCATAATGAAAATAGAAAGGCTAGAAGAGCCCAAACTTGATCTAGCTAATACATGAGCTAAAACATTACAATGCCGACGAACATGATGAAAAGCCACAGATAAGAGGCCATTAGCCAAAGACTTGACATCTGCGAGGACAGAGCCCACTACCGAGCGATCCCTGGACGGAGACATCAACCGCTGCACCACCGAGAGGCAATCAGTCTTGAAAATAACATTGGTAAAGCCTTCCTCCCGGACTAAGCTGATAGCGCGCTGAAGAGCCATTGCTTCAGCCAATTCCGGAGATCGTACGCCCCTTAAAGGTTCTGAGCATGCAGCCACACAATTCCCTTCATGGTTGAGAATCACCACTCCAATGCTGGACATGCCTAGCTCCTCACATACAGCAGCGTTAGAGAATGCAACCACTATACCTTGCGGCGCCGGAGACCAAAGACGGACAGAAGAAGAGGTCTCACGCCTGGGAGCATGTACAGGTTTGAAAAGATGCTGGAAAATGTGTTCTATATATGCCTTGGTTCTAGCCGCCGTACTCCTAGGTGGAGGAGCAACGCATTTGTTTCTTGCAGTATTGCGAGCATCCCATATGTGCCAGATGGAAACCGTAAGAACAATCGCATCCTGGTCCGAGCAAGAAGATAGGAAGTCAAACAACCATTGCGTGGGAGTGAAGAAAGACGACCTGCGGAGGTGGACGTTGAAGGATTCCTTGATCTCGTCCCAAACAGCCCGAGCATCGGGGCAGAACAGCAGCACGTGCTCGACACTTTCTAGCCGACCACAGAAGAAGCAATCGGATCTCGTTGGAACCTGGCACCTCCGGAGCTGGTCACCTGATGGGAGACAATCATGCGTGAAGCGCCAAAGGACTATCTTCATTTTATTGGGGACTTTGATTCGCCAAAGAGCTTTCCACAATTTCTCGTCCTCAACCAAGCGTGAGCTCAAACCCAGCCCACAGTTACTTCTCTTCAAGAGAAAGAGACCAGTTCTTGCCAAATTATATGCCGATTTGACGGTGTATTCTCCAAATCTCGTGAACGGCCAACGAGCAAAGTCAGAGCCATCATTTATGTTAATAGGGACTTGAAGGATATCATCTGCCACCCTGTCTGGAAAGAAGGCTCGACCAGACTCTTCATCCCATGTCCCCCTTTCCTCATCAATAAGACAATGGACTGTTGCGGACGATGGGCTCGGCGAAAGAGGTTGAACCAAGGCTGGTGGTGTTGACGGGATCCAATGATCCGAGAGAATGCTCATTTTTCGACCATCACCAATCCCCCACTGAACCCCGCGCTTCAACAGATCGCGGCCGTGAATAATGCCCCTCTAAGTGGCAGAAACAGTGTGTGGTACAGAGGCATTCCAGAAATTGCTGTTGTGGAAGTATCGACCCTTCAAAACACGAGCACATAGAGAGTTAGGCTCGGTTAGTAACCTCCATCCCTGTTTTCCCAAGAGCGCTTGCTTAAACAAGGCCATGTCATGGAAACCCATGCCACCTAAAGACTTCGGGTTTGACAGCCATGCCCAGGACCTCCAATGCATCTTTTTCTTTCCGTCCTCCCTGCTGTCGGTGTCAAAACCGGCGGATCTCGGGTAGGGGGTCCCGATCTGTGCGTCTAGGCTGATGGTAACAGGAACCAAGGGACACAATGTTTACCCAGGTTCGGGCCCTCTCGATGGAGGTAAAACCCTACTTCCTGCTTGATTAATATTGACGATATGAGTAGTACAAGAGTAGATCTACCACGAGATCGTAGAGGCTAAACCCTAGAAGCTAACCTATGATGGTATGATTGTAATTGTGATCGGCCTTCTAAGGACCAACCTCTCCAGTTTATATAGACACCGGAGAGGGCTAGGGTTTACATGGAGTCGGTTACAAGGAATGAAATATAATATCCGGATCGCCAAGCTTGTCTTCCACGCAAAGGAGAGTCCCATCCGGACACGGGACGGAGTATTGAGTCTTGTATCTTCACGCTTCAATTATCCGGACGATGTATATAGTCCGCCTGTCCGGATACCCCCTAATCCAGGATTCCCTCAGTAGCCCCTGAACCAGGCTTCAATGACGATGAGTCCGACGCGCAGTCTTGTCTTCGGCATTGCAAGGCGGGTTCCTTCTCCGAATACTCCATAGTAATTATCGAACACTTAAACCGTGTCTGGATCTGCAAAATGATCTTCACATACCACCGTAGAGAGAATGATGTTTCACAAATGCAATCCGCTGACAACTTTTTAGACAACGTGACTTGTCATTACGGTCGGGTCATTATTCGAACCGTTTTCCCACAACCGGCCACAGCGCATATTGCGAGGCGGTTTCCTTGACACGTCTTGTCCAAGCAGAGATCGTGTCCCCTTACCACGGAATTCTCATCAATACGGGTATGGGTAATCCCACCGCGCCATCAATCGTGGCGCTTGGGAAGCAAGCGATCCTCAACGGGTAAGTGGGGAGGCGCACCGCTTTCGTCGCCTCTATAAAGGGATAAGAGTTCCTGATTTTTACCCACGCCTTCTTCCTCCCTTGCTCACCCCTGCCCCCTCGAG
The DNA here is from genome assembly GCA_021605145.1 of Aegilops bicornis. Taxonomy (NCBI): domain Eukaryota; kingdom Viridiplantae; phylum Streptophyta; class Magnoliopsida; order Poales; family Poaceae; genus Aegilops; species Aegilops bicornis. The sequence continues at coordinate 671,273,406 of CM038672.1, forward strand.
CTCCAGCGCCCTAGCCCAAGTTTTCTCCGCACAGCTAAACATGTCCGGAGCAGGAGGCAAGTGGGTGGATTCCACTGTGAAGGAGAAGCATATCGCGAATCTTCGGGCGGCCGGATACTTGGCCGCAGACATAGCGCACCGGCTACCGGACGACGGGCAGGTCATTCCAACTCCGCTACCCCACGAGAGGGTCGTGTTTGTCGCCCACTTCGTCCGTGGACTGGGATTTCCACTTCATCCCTTCGTCCGCGGGCTCATGTTCTACCACGGGCTAGATTTCCATGATCTAGCCCCAAATTTCATCCTCAACATCTCGGCGTTCATCGTCGTATGCGAGGCCTTCCTCCGCTCAAGCCTCACTTTGGCTTGTGGCTACAAATCTTCTGCGTGAAGCCGAAGATCGTGAGCGGCTAGCAAGCGGAGTGTGGAGGGGCCATGGTGGGCAAGATGCCTAATGTCACCTGGCTTGACGGCTCCTTTGCAGAGACCGTGAAAGGGTGGCAATCGGGGTGGTTCTACATCACCGAGCCGCGCGGTGCCAACTGGGCGGCGGCCCCCGAGTTCCGATCCGGAACCCCCATGCGGCTCACCTCCTGGGAAAAGAAGGGCCTGGCCTGGGGCGAACCTACAGAGCTGACCGGACTCCAAAACTGCGTTAAGAGCATGAAGGACAAGAACATCAAGCTTGTCAACGTGATCCAGGTCATGCTCGTTCGCCGGATTCTTCCGTGCCAAAGACGGGCATTCATTCTGTGGGAGTTCGTCCCGGCCGAACACCAGACGCTTCGGAAGCTCTACGACATGATGCACAAAGGCGCATGGAAGGTGTTGTTCAAGGCCTTCGAAGTACCTCCTCCCACATCCGAGGACCGCGGACTTCACGCCGCGCGGCCTCCTAATCCGTTGAGTTTTCTGACTACCGCCGAATTCAGCTCTTCCTACTATATTTGCGGGGAAGTCTTAAGTAATTGTGCATATTTAATCAACATTATGTGAAGACAGCGGAGCGGATTGACTGTCCGGCTCCGCTGCCAGAAGGCCCAGCTGATGCTCTCCTAACGGAGATGCTGGTCCCGGCGCCCTACAAGGCCCCGAAGAAGAAGGCCGAAAAGAAGGCCTCGGGGACCAGGAAGGGTCTCCGGCGTAAGGTTGTACCGGAAGCCTCGTCCGAAGACAATGAGGCAAACTCCTCCCCCGAAGGGGAGGAAGAAGAAGAAGGGGCCGCCCCATCCGGAGAGGATGGGGGCCTGAGAAGGCAGACCAGGGGGCCGGGAAAGGCCCCCGGCGCAAGGCCGTCATACCCACGTCGTCCGAAGACGACGAGACAGATTCCTCCCGCGGAGGCGGGGGGAAACATGAAGAAGTTCTCCCTCCCCACACTGGGGAGGAGAAGAAGAGGAAAGCCGCCCCGGAGGAGGGGGCTGGGACGTCCAAGAAGGGAAAGGTGTCCCTTCCGGACTACTCCGCCACGGCCGCCCATAGCGAGGAGGGGTGGCTGCCCAGGGGGAAGCCCCTAGCGCGATCGTAAGTATCCGCACTCTATCGTAATTTTACTTCATAATCTTTTTATAACGCCGAACATATATGCAGTCCGGCCAGGGCTCATCCCGAGGTATCGTCGTCGGATGGGTCCCTGAACGATTCAGTGCTCCCTACGGCCACTACTCCTCAGCCCGCGGATGACACGGAGGTGTTGTCCCGAAGGCTCCCAGAGCGGGGGGAGGTGACTCTGGTGACGCCCCAAGGCGGAATTCCAGATGTCGGACACGCGGGGTCCAAGATTCCCGCGGATCGTGTCGATGAGGGCTGCAGTAGGCCGGGCTCTCAGCCGAACACTATTCCGGAACCTCCAACGGTTCTGGACTCAGGCGGGCAGCCCCTCGTTAGGGAGGGCGAGCCGTCCATGCCGAGGACTTCCGTCATGCCAGAGGCGTCGGATAGTCTGGTGGAAGCGCTTCGAGGTGCTTCCATGGATGACGAACACCGTACTCTTATGAGTGCGGTGATTCAAAAGGTTCTGGCCCGGCCAGAGCGGACTAATCGAAGCTCGCAAGCCTCCGACGGGCTTCGAGGTAAGTAGGGAATATGTAAAATTACCACCCGATAGGTAGTAGCCCCTGATACTCTGTTCGTTGTTCGGAAGGAAAAGCCGAACAGAGGGTCAATTATAATCCGCAGGAGTCTAATAGTAAGTATGTATTTTGAATAAGCAGGCTGTGCTGCTTGCCGCTGCTGTCCGCACAGCCGAGGTCGCCGGACTAAAGCGGGACCTGGAGCAGGCGCAGGGGGAGCTCGACCTCACGAAGAGGCAGCTCGAAGAGAACAAAGGTGAGTGATTCCCCGCTCTCATGTAATGAAGGATAGATAAAATTGGTTATTCTAACGACGAAGCGTCGTGACTGTGTAACAGGGGCCACCACCGAAGTGGCGTCTCTGAAGAAAGCGCTGTCCGAGGCCGAAAACAAGGCGGCCTTGGAATGCAAGGAGCGCGAAAAGCAAGATGCTAGAGTGGGCGAGGTACAGCAAGAGCTCCATGAGCTCGGCAAGAAGTTCGAGTCCGTAGAGCATGAGCTTAAGATGAAAGAGGCCGAGCTTGCGAAGGCCCTTGCAAGTATGAAAGAAGCCAAGACCGAAACCGACAAGGCACAGTAGGAAATCCATGCGGCCAAGAAGATAGCGGCGGGTAAGATATTCTTTATGCAAAGCAAACATGTGGAGGAGGCGTTTCTTTTACTTACCCGAATTCGGAGCTCTCCAGGGGCATTCACAGATCTGCCACGCAGCGTCTCAGATGCCGCGGAGTTCTACCGTGCCGAGGAGGGGAGCTCCACGGAGAAGCTGTTCTGGTCCCAGTATGCTGGGGCCGAACACCCAATGCCTCTGAGTGACCAACTGAAGCAGTTGGTCGAACTCCACAGGGCGGCCGAAGTGGCTATGAAAGATTTCATAGTCCGGATGTGGCCTGGTGAGCCCCTGCCCACTAGCTCTGGTCAAGCGGATGGTGAATGCCTATCCGTGGCTTGAGGTTATCAAGCGATCTGTTTGCATTGAGGGTGCCCGCCAGGCCTTTGCCCGTGCGAAGGTGCATTGGGGCAAGCTGGATGCGGAGAAGCTGGTGAAGGATGGGCCACCGGAGGGCAAGGCGCATCGCTATCCCGAGAAGTATTACGATGGCGTTATGAAGGGCGCTCGTCTCGTGGCCGATGAATGTACCAAGGACAAGATCTTTGAATAAATGTACCTCTGTCACTGTTGTAATATAAAGACGAAATTTACTTGTGCTATGTAGCACTGTTTGATTTAAAATATTACCTTCTGCGCGGCTGTTTATAGAATTCTGAAAGTAGGCCAGTCGTCGGCTTCCGCCCCCACGTAACTAGTACCGGGGTGTTCCTGGAAACACCCGGATACTCTTTATCCAAATTTTTGGTCCCTTAAAGAGGTATTCGGTGCAGCGAACAAGGCAATCGGACTATACGGCTTTATAACTTTCACTTAGCCATAGAAGTCTACAATTTTAAATTTCGGCGAAGCCCCTAGAATTAGGAGGGCCGAATTGGGGCGCTATATTCGCCTAAATCGGACGAGGCCGATTCATCGCCTAAAGTGGAAAAAATCTTTAAGGATTTTGAGACCTCTCGAACAGCGACCAACTCTCGCCGCATCATGCCGGTCAGTTTTCGGCTTTCTCTACTGAGGTGCTCGTCCGGAAGAACCGGGACACAATCGCAGTAGTTCTCCCTGCGCTACCTTAGCCGATATAACGGAACGTGAGGTACCAAAACAAGGGAGCTGGGCAAACCCAACTATTGACCCAAGACGTGATTCGGAGCTGATGCATATAGTGCTATAAGTTCGGGGTGCCGCACTGTTGAAAGTGTTCGGACTTGTTATGCCGTATTATGAGGTGTCATAAGAAGCCCCTGGCAAACTAACCGTACCAAGGTGTACGGATGCAATATTAAATAAACATTTGCAAGAAGTATGCGCAAATAGGAATAATAAGCTGACGCTATATATTGTTTCCCATTGATGAATAATACATTTAAGCGTATCTTTACAACAGTAGCATTAAGCAGAAGTAAATATGACTATTTAACATGTCCTATCCGAGGGCAAGCTGCATGTAGGTATGTAAAACAGGTATAACGATCGTGAACAGATTCCACCTGGGTATTTCCTTTTGTGCGCAAAGCCTGTTGCCTCCTTGGTTTTCTCTCCTATGTAAATCCGACAATCCGGCTCTTCTGAAGAGGCTGCTCTAAAGCAATGTCCTGTAAAATAAGAAGGATGGGTTATGAAGGTATGTAGCGGTTATACCGCAATGTTGACTGAGTCATTTTTGCGCCTCCGCCCTGATATTTTGAGTGCGTAATTGTGTACGCATGGCACGAATGCTGCTTTGATGGGGCTTGAGTGGAGGTCGGACTGCTAGTCGCGCTCTTGGCGTGCCTGATGATCCTGTTGCAGGGTGCTCCGGACTCGCTTGACGGTGCTCGAAGTTGTTGTCGCCGGATTGGTTTGTCGTAGGAGGCCGCATTGTACTTCCGCCGTGAGGGCTGTAGTATGCTCTTCTGTTCGGAGAGAGCGGTCCATGTTTCCATTGACTGTTATGACACCGCGTGGTCCTGGCATCTTGAGCTTGAGGTATGCGTAGTGTGGTGCCGCATTGAATCTAGTGAATGCGGTTCGTCCGAGCAGTGCGTGGTAACCACTGCGAAAAGCGACGATATCGAAGATTAACTCTTTGCTTCGGAAGTTATCCGGAGATCCGAAGACCACTTCCAATGTTATAGAGCCCGTGCAACGGGCCTCTACTCCAGGAATCACACCTTTAAAGGTGGTTTTGGTGGGCTTGATCCTTGAAGGATCAATGCCCATTTTGCGCACTGTGTCCTGATAAAGCAAGTTTAGGCTGCTGCTGCCGTCCATAAGGACTCGCATGAGGTGGAATCGATCGATGATTGGGTCTAGGACCAATGCGGCTGAGCCGCCGTGACGGATGCTAGTAGGGTGATTCCTACGATCAAAGGTGATCGGACAAGCTGACCATGGGTTGAATTTGGGGGCGACTGGCTCCATCGCAAAGACGTCCCGTAGTGCTCACTTCTATTCTCGCTTGGGAATGTGAGTGGCGTAGATCATGTTGACCGTTTTCACATGGGGGAAAATTTCTTCTCTCCCCCCGTGTTCGGACGCCGGGGCTCTTCATCATCGTCGCTGTGTAGCCCCTTGTCCTTGTTTTCGGCGTTGATTTTGCCGGTATGTTTGAACACCCAGCATTCTCTGTTGGTGTGGTTGGCTGGCTTGTTCGGGGTGCCATGAATTTGGCACGAGCGCTCCAGTATACGGTCTAGACTGGACGGTCCCTGATTGTTTCTTTTGAACGGCTTCTTCCGCTGACCGGACTTGGATCCGCTGAATCCGGCGTTGACTGTCGTGTCTTCAGTGTTGTCACCGTTGTTCCATCACTTATGTCTATTACGCCGTGGCTTGCCGTTATTGTCGCGGCCATCCGAAGTGCCAGAATGTGGCGTAGTGCTGCTGCGAGCCAACCAGCTATCCTCGCCCGCACAAAAGCGGATCATAAGTGTTGTGAGAGCTGCCATGGACTTGGGTTTTTCCTGGCCGAGGTGTTGGGCGAGCCACTCATCACGGATATTGTGCTTAAAAGCCACCAGGGCTTCGGCGTCCGGACAGTCGACTATTTGGTTCTTTTTAGTTAGGAACCGAGTCCAGAATTTCCTAGCTGACTCTCCGGGCTGTTGAGTAATGTGGCTCAAGTCATCGGCGTCCGGTGGTCGCACATATGTGCCCTGGAAGTTGTCGAGGAATGCGTCTTCCAGGTTTTCCCAACTGCCAATGGAATTTGCTGGTAGGCTATTTAGCCAGTGCCGGGTGGGTCCTTTGAGCTTAAGGGGAAGATACTTGATGGCGTGTAGATCATCTCCACGGGCCATGTGAATGTGGAGAAGGAAATCTTCAATCCATACTGCGGGGTCTGTTGTGCCATCGTATGATTCGATGTTTACGGGTTTGAACCCTTCTGGGAATTCATGATCTATCACTTCGTCAGTGAAGCAGAGGGGGTGCGCGACGCCTCTATGCCAGGCTATGTGGCTACGCAGTTCGAATTGCTCTAGGTGGCTGTGTTCGGCCCGGCCGGACTTGTTGATAGTGTGTCCGGCGTGACGGTCGTCGTCGCGCGTTTGGGCGTGCCCCCGTGATCCGTAGATCGATCTTGTCTGTTTTGCTTTGTTTTCCAGTATATCTTGCAGGTCCTGCCTATTGCCCCGGGCCGTAGTGTGTTGGTGTGGGGGTGCGGGCTGGTATTCGGGCTGATACGCCGTTTTATCCTGGCCATGAGGTGGCCAGTCAGCCGTGTGGCGCTCGAGTCCATATTCCTCGGCTGCCAGGACTTCAGTCCATCTATCTGTGAGCAGGTCTTGATCAGCTTGAAGTTGCTGCTGCTTCTTTTTCAGGCTCCTTGCAGTGGCCATAAGCCGATGGTTGAAGCGCTCCTGCTCTACGGGATCCTCAGGCACGCCGAACTCGTCGTCGCTGAGGCTAATCTCGTCTTCGTAGGGGGGAATCTAGTTGTCCTCCTCCGGATATCCGTCCGTCGCTCGTTAAATGCAGGCTGACCTGCTCATCTTCTGCCGCCTGCTCAAGGCGGGCTGATCAGGTTGTATTCCTCTTCGCACCATCCGGATTGTTTTCGTCTCACGGGCGGCGTTCTTTGTGGGCGGGGCTTGGGCGGCGTCGACGACACCCATGCTTTGTTTTTCTCCCTGAGGGGTTATCCTCCGTTGCCTCATCGCCATTAGTTTCCTTCGGAGTGTCCACCATATATATATATCATAGGAGGAGGTGTCTGTCCATCGCCCTGTGAGCGGTGGTTCCTGTACTTCTCCTGCATCGTCGTCCATACCGTCGATGTCTTCGGAGTCGAAGTCAAGCACGTGGTTAGATGATCGACCGTGGCCATGAAGTGGGTGGTGGGTGGGCAGCGAATTCCTTCGTCGCCTGCTTCCCACTCGACCCGGACATAGTTCGGCCAAGAGCCTCCTGACAAAGAGAGAGAATTTAATGAGTTCAGCATGTCGCCGAAGGGCGAGTGCTGAAAGATATCCGCAGCGGTAAACTCCATTACCGTGGCCCAACCTGGCTCGGCTGGCTCGGGAGCGCGCGGACTGGAACCCACAACCGGATACGAGTCCGGGGGTCCGGAGTCACATGCTTCTACAGAGGCGAGACATGTGTTCGGCTCCAACACTGATGAGTGTGCGGCCAGCGGGGTGGGGTCCATCCCTCCGTCCTTAGGCAACGCAGCCTGCTCCGAATTTAGGTCCGGGGCTACTGCAGGGGTGATATCCCGAGCATTGTCCGACAGCAGGTCCAAGCCGTGCTCATCGTGACTGTCCGGTGCTCCTGGCTCAGGCCCGAATCCGTCGAAGATCAAGTCTCCGCGAATGTCGGCCGTGTAGTTCAAGTTTCCAACCTGACACGGTGGCTGGGCGAGCTGCCGATCTGCTTCCGGATGGCAAGCGTTAATTGGCCCGCAAAGGCGAAGCCACCGAACACGAAGATCTGTCCGGGGAGAAAAGTCTCACCCTGGACCGCGTTGTTGACGATTGAAGGCGCCATCAAGCCTTGCAGTGACGACACAGAGGAACTCTCAATGGAAGCACCAATGTCGGTGTCAAAACCGGTGGATCTCGGGTAGGGGGTCCCGATCTGTGCATCTAGGCTGATGGTAACAGGAAGCAAGGGACACAATGTTTACCTGTGTTCGCCCTCTCGATGGAGGTAAAACCCTACTTCCTGCTTGATTAGTATTGATGATATGAGTAGTACAAGAGTAGATCTACCACGAGATCATAGAGGCTAAACCCTAGAAGCTAACCTATGATGGTATGATTGTAATTGTGATCGGCCTTCTAAGGACCAACCTCTCCGGTTTATATAGACACCGAGAGGGCTAGGGTTTACATGGAGTCGGTTACAAGGAAGGAAATATAATATCCAGATCGCCAAGCTTGTCTTCCACGCAAAGGAGAGTCCCATCCGGACACGGGACAGAGTCTTGAGTCTTGTATGTTCACGCTTCAATAGTCCGGATGATGTATATAGTCCGGCTGTCCGGATACCCCCTAATCCAGGATTCCCTCACCTGCCCCACCATTGGTCAGACACAATCCGCCTAAACTTTTCGCAAGTAGAGACAGGAAGACGAAAACAGCTCGAAACAAAGGTCGGAATGGCCTGAGTGATGGACTTCAGCAAGGTTTCATTTCCAGCCCTAGACAGTGGTCGGTCAGACCATCCATGGACATTTTGCCATGCTCTGTCAGTCAAGAACTTGAAAGTACTTGTTGGAGAGTTACCAACCTCAGTTGGCATACCAAGATATGAGTCATGAAAGGTCTTGTTATGGATTCCCAACCGGTTCTTCACCCTGTTCTTAATGTTGTCCGGACAGTTCCGACCAAAGAAGTTAGATGACTTCTCTTTGTTGATTGCTTAACCCGATCCTTCACAGTACATGTGCAACACAGATTCCAATGAATCCACACTACGCTGATCGCTCTTAGCAAAGAAGATGCTATCGTCCACAAATAGGAGGTGTGGGATAAGAGGGCCTTGTCGACCGTATTTTATCCCATATAGCTCGCCACAACACTCCTTCCGGAATAGCAGACTAGACATACCCTCGGTGCACAAGAGGAACATGTAGGGGCTGATTGGATCCCCTTGCCAGATACCCCGAGAAGGTACCACTTGATCAGTAAGCTCACCATTGACTCTGACTGCATAGCGGACATTGGTGACACACCTCATAACAGTATCAATCCATGCAGTAGCAAAACCCAACTTCAATAGACAGGCATGCAGATAGCTCCATTCAACCCGGTCATATGCTTTCATCATATAAATCTTGAGAGCAAAGAAGGGTTGTTTTACACCCTGCTTCCAAATAGTGTGAAGACATTCATAAGCAATCAAAGTATTGTCAGTGGTGAATCTCCCAGGAACAAAGGCACTCTGGCATTCAGAGATCACAACTGGCAGTAACACTTTCAGACGGTTGGCAAGGACCTTGGAAGCAATTCTGTAGAGCACATTGCAAAGGCTAATTGGCCGGAAATTCTTCAGGTGTTTTGGTCTAGTTGACTTGGGAATAAGAACAATCACCGAGTCACAGAAACCCTCAGGAATTGGCCGGCCTTCAAGAAAACTCCGAACTGCCTGACATATATCCTCTTCCAGGAAATTCCAATGTGTTTGATAGAAGAGAGTCGGAAATCCATCGGGCCCGGGAGCTATTGTAGGGCCCATCTGGAACAAAGCAGCTCTAATTTCCTCATTAGTGTACGGCCTGCAAAGCTCATCATTCATCTCAGGTGTGATCTTATGAGGAATTGCAGCAGTGATACGATCGGCTGCACTGCATGGTTCGGAGGAAAATAACTTGTCTTGTAGAATTGGATGCTTGAGTTGGGGCTTGTGATTGGCCTTTGTGGTGCACAAGTTCATTATACGATATACACAAATTGATCTGTGAGATGTCCTGCTTGGTAGTGAAGGTTTTTTTACATCTACTCAGGGAACCTTCTACTGACTAGATCTTCTACCTTTTGCTTTGTGAATCCTAATACGAAACGGCATAACTGAATGCATCGTGGTTATTGTGTATGATATCGGCGGACATAAGTTCATTCATCATAAGTAGTAATTGTGATTGGATCATGTTCAGAATTTATGTCTATTGTAACTGATTTTGGCGAAGAACAATGATGACCCACAAGTATAGTGGATCTATCGTAGTCCTTTCGATAAGTAAGAGTGTCGAACCCAACGACGACCAGAAGGAAATGATAAGCAGTTTTCAGCAAGGTATTCTCTGTAAGCACTGAAATTATCGGTAACAGAAAGTTTTGTGATAAGGTAATTTGTAACGGGTAACGAATAACAAGTGTAAATAAAGTGCAGCAAGATGGCCCAATCCTTTTTGTAGCAAAGGACAAGCCTGGACAAACTGTTATATAGAGAAAAGCGCTCCCGAGGACACATGGGAATTATCGTCAAGCTAGTTTCATCACGTTCATATGATTCGCATTCGGTACTTTGATAATTTGATATGTGGTGGACCGGTGCTTAGGTGCTGTCCTTACTTGGACAAGCATCCCACTTATGATTAACTCCTATTGCAAGCATACACAACTACAACAGAAGTATTAAGGTAAACCTAACCATAGCATGAAACATATGGATCCAAATCAGCCCTTACGAAGCAACTCATAAACTAGGGTTTAAGCACATCACTCTAACAACCCATCATCTACTTATTACTTCCCAATGCCTTCCTCTAGGCCCAAACAATGGTGAAGTGTCATGTAGTCGACGCTCACATAACACCACTAGAGGAAAGACAACATACATCTCATCAAAATATCGAATCTAATACCAAATTCACATGACTACTTATAGCAAGACTTCTCCCATGTCCTCGTGAACAAACGTAACTACTCACAAATCATATTCATGTTCATAATCAGAGGGGTATTAATATGCATAATGGATCTGAACATATGATCTTCCACCAAATAAACCAACTAGCATCAACTACAAGGAGTAATCAACACTACTAGCAACCTACAGGTACCATATGATCTTACTCAATCCATAGGTAGATATGGTGGACTCTCCTGGCAAAACTGGGTTTAAGGGAATTTGGAAGCACAAGTAGTATCTCTACTTGGTGCAAAGAATTTGGCTAGCATGAGGGAGAAAGGCAAGCTCAACATGTTGGATGATCCATGACAATATACTTTATTTCAGATATAAGAAAACATAACACATTACGTTGTCTTCCTTTTCCAACATCAACTCTTTAGCATGTCATATTTTAAATGAGTGCTCACAATCATAAAAGATGTCCAAGATAGTATATTTATATGTGAAACCTCTCTTTCTTTATTACTTCCTATTAATTGCAGCGATGACCAAAGCTATGTTTGTCAACTTTCAACAACTTTTAATCGTCATACTCTTTATATGTGAAGTCATTACTCTCCATAAGATCAATATGATCTCTTTGTTACTTTTTATTTCTTTCTTATTGTTTTATTCCCTCAAGATCATAGCAAGATAATCAAGCCCTTGACTCAACACTAATCTTTATTATATATAGCTCACGGACTCGATTACATAGAGGGATCATAAAGCAAAACTCAAAACTAAATCATACTAAAACTTTATTCTACTAGATCAAGATATTACTAAAAGGATCGAACTAAGAAAAACGGTAAAGATAGGAGTGTGATGGTGATACGATACCGGGGCACCTCCCCCAAGCTTGGCAGTTTCCAAGGGCAGTGCCCATACCCATGTGATTATATCTTCTTTGTTGGTGAACAAGATGGAGGTGATGATGGATAGTCGCACATCGAGCATAAGAGGTCCTCCAACTTGCGGATAATGCCGTTGAGTGCGATGATATTCTCCTTCAACAAAATATTTTCATGAGTGAGATACTTGTTTTGTATACGAGCTAACTCAATCATCCTGAAAGCTTCAATCTCAGTTGGGGTAAGAAGATTGTGATCAAGTTGAAGGATGTCTTCTGCTGCCGGAGCTTGGTCCTCTGTGGCCTTCTTGATCCCTTCATCCTTGTTGATCTCCATGGGTTCTTCCCTCTTCAGCTCTATCTTCATTAGCCAAGCATCGTTGTCACCGTTGTTGGAGGAGGGGGACGACATGATGCCTGGCCTTGACAACCCTGACAGAAAACAGCTCGAAACAAGAACAGAGGATAATTGCGTGATACGGTGGTCAAAACCTTCGGGAGATTATATAATGAATTTTTACCGACCGAAAGAAGTATCGTGCAAGAAAACGGAGTCCGAAGAGCACACGAGGTGCCCATGAGGTAGGGGGGTGCGCCTCCCACCCTCGTGGAAGCCTTGTGTCCTTCCCGGACTGCTTCTTATTTTCCTATTTTCTTAAATATTCCAAAACGGAGAAAAATTGCCATTAGAATTGTTTTGGAGTCGGTTTACTTACCGTACCACGTACCTATTCCTTTTCGTAGTCCTGCCGCTCGGAAAGTGTCTCTTATGTATTCCTTCGGTTACGGTTTCAATAATATTGGTTTCAACGCTTTTGGGATTACCCGAGATATAATGTTTGATTCTTTGACCGTTCACCACCTTCGGATTTGTGCCTTCGAAGTTGTTGATTTTTATGGCACCGGAACGATAGACCTCCTCGATAACGTAAGGACCTTCCCATTTAGAGAGAAGCTTTCCTGCAAAAAATCTTAAATGAGAGTTGAATAGCAACACATAATCACCTACATTAAACTCACACTTTTGTATCCTTTTGTCATGCCTCCTTTTAACGTTTTCTTTAAATAGTTTGGCATTCTCATATGCCTGGGTTCTCCATTCATCAAGTGAGCTAATGTCAAATAGCCTCTTCTCACCGGCAAGTTTGAAATCATAGTTGATCTCTTTAATGGCCCAATATGCCTTATATTCTAGTTCGAGAGATAAATGACATGCTTTTCCATAAACCATTTTATACGGAGACATACCCATAGGATTTCTATATGCAGTTCTATATGCCCATAATGCATCATCAAGTTTCTTGGGCCAATTCTTTCTAGATCTATTAACAGTCTTTTGCAAAATTAATTTGAGCTCTCTGTTACTCAATTCTATGTGACCACTAGACTGTGGGTGATAGGGAGATGCAATTCTATGATTAACATCATACTTGGCAAGCATTTTATGAAAGGCACCATGAATAAAATGTGAACCACCATCAGTCATTAAATATCGAGGGAATCCAAACCTCGGAAAAATAACTTCTTTAAGCATCTTAATAGAAGTGTTATGATCAGCACTACTAGTTGGAATAGCTTCTACCCATTTAGTAACGTAATCAACATCAACTAAAATATGTGTATACTCATTAGAGGAAGGAAACAATCCCATATAATCAAAGACCCAAACATCAAATGGTTCAATAAGAAGTGAATAATTCATAGGAATTTCCTGACGTCTACTAATATTACCAATTCTTTGACATTCATCACAAGATAAAACAAACTTACGAGCATCCTTGAACAGAGTAGGCCAATAAAAACCGGATTGCAATACCTTATGTGCAGTTCTATCTCCAGCGTCGTGTCCTCCATAAGCCTCGGAGTGACACTTGTGTAGGATCTGTTCCTGTTCATGCTCAGGTACACAACGTCTAATAACACCATCTACTCCTTCTTTATAAAGATGTGGGTCATCCCAAAAGTAATGCCTCAAATCATAGAAAAACTTTTTCTTTTGCTGGTATGTGAAACTAGGTGGTATAAATTTAGCAACAATGTAATTAGCATAATCAGCATATCATGGAGCAGTACGATAAGCATTTATGACATTTAATTGTTCATCAGAAAAGCTATCATCAATAGGCAGTGGGTCATCAAGAACATTCTCTAACCTAGACAAGTTGTCTGCAACGGGGATCTCAGCTCCCTTTCTATCAATATTATGCAAATCAAATTCTTGTAGCAAGAGAACCCATCCAATAAGTCTAGGCTTAGCATCTTTCTTTTCCATAAGGTATTTAATAGCAGCATGATCAGTGTGAATAGTTACTTTAGAATCAACAATATAAGGTCCGAACTTATCACAAGCAAAAACAACTGCTAAGAATTCCTTTTCAGTAGTAGCATAATTTCTCTGGGCATTGTCTAGAGTTTTACTAGCATATTGAATAACATTTAATTTCTTATCAACCCTTTGCGCTAGAACAACACCTACATCATAATCACTAGCATCACACATAATTTCAAAGGGTAAATTCCAATCAGGTGGCTGAACAATAGGTGCGGAAATCAATGCTTTCTTAAGTATTTCAAATGCTTCTACACAATCACCATCAAAGACAAAAGGAATATCTTTTTGTAATAGATTAGTCAGAGGCCGAGAAATTTTTGAGAAGTCGTTAATGAACCTCCTATAAAAACCGGCATGACCCAGAAAACTTCTTATACCTTTGATGTCCTTGGGACATGGCATCTTTTCAATATCATCAACTTTAGCTTTATCAACTTCAATGCCTCTTTCAGAAATTTTATGCCCCAAGACAATGCCTTCATTAACCATAAAGTGGCATTTCTCCCAATTCAAGACAAGATTAGTTTCTTCACATCTCTACGAAACTCGATCAAGGTTGCTCAAGCAATCATCAAAAGAGGATCCATAAACGGAGAAATCGTCCATGAAAACCTCACAAATCTTTTCACAAAAATCAGAGAATATAGCCATCATGCATCTTTGAAAGGTAGCAGGTGCATTACATAAACCAAAAAGCATACGTCTATAAGCAAAAGTACCGAAAGGGCAAGTAAAAGTGGTCTTTGCTTGATCATCAGTTGAAACAGGTATTTGAGAGAAACCAGAGTAACCATCTAGAAAGCAAAAATGTGTGTGTTTGGATAATCTTTCTAGCATTTGATCAATGAAAGGCAAAGGGTAATGATCCTTTTTAGTAGCTTTATTTAATTTACGGAAATCAATTACCATCCTATAACCTGTAATAATTCTTTGCGGAATCAATTCATCTTTATCATTAGGAACGACAGTAATACCTCCCTTCTTAGGGACACAATGGACAGGACTTACCACTGACTATCAGCAACGAGATAAATTATACCTGCCTCAAGGAGCTTTAATATTTCCTTTCTTACCACTTATTTCATCTTAGGATTCAGCCGTCGTTGGTGATCAATAACTGGTTTGGCATCTTTCTCCAAATTTATTTTGTGTTGACATAGAGTGGGACTAATGCCCTTAAGATCATCAAGAGTATATCCAATAGCAGCGCGATGCTTCTTCAGAGTTTTCAATAATTTTTCTTCCTCCTTCTCTGAAAGGTTAGCACTAATAATAACATGATATATCTTCTTTTCATCAAGATAAGCATATTTAAGAGTATCAGGCAATGGTTAAGCTCAAACACGGGATCACCCTTGGGTGGAGGAGGACCCCCTAGGATTTCAACAGGCAAGTTGTGTTACAGAATAGGTCCCTGTTTAAAGAATACTTCATCTATTTCCCTTCTTTCATTCATAAACATATCATTTTCATGGTCTAGCAAATATTGTTCTAAAGGACCATTAGGATGCACAACAATAGAAGAAAGACCAATAATTTCATCCTTACTAGGCAATTCCTCTTCATGGTGTTGTGCACGAAATTTAGAAAAGTTAAACTCATGAGACATATCACCTAGACCAATGGTAAAAAAATCCTTTTCGCAGTCTATCTTAGCATTAACAGTATTTAAGAAGGGTCTACCAAATATAATGGGACAAAAGCTATCTTGTGGGGAACCAAGAACAAGAAAATCAGCAGGATATTTAGTTTTCCCACACAAGACTTGAACATCTCTAACAATTCCAATTGGTGATATAGTATCTCTATTGGCAAGCTTAATGGTAACATCAATTTCTTCTAACTCAGCGGGTGCAATATCATGCATAATTTCTTTGTATAAGTCAATAGGTATTGCACTAGCACTAGTACCCATATCACACAAGCCATGATAACAATGATCTCCTATTTTAACAGAAATAACAGGCATGCCTACCACATGTCTATGTTTATCTTTAGCACAAGGTTTAGCAATTCTAGCAGTCTTATCACAGAAATAAATAACATGCCCATCAATATTATCAGCCAAGAGATCTTTAGCAATAGCAATATTAGGTTCAACTTTAACTTGCTCAGGAGGTGTATAGGTTCTAATATTGCTTTTACGAACCACAGTTGAAGCTTTAGCATGATCCTTTATCCTAACAGGGAAAGGCGATTTCTCAACATAAGCAGCAGGAACAACAAGATCATTATAAGTGATAGTCTTTTATTCAACTTTAATAGGTGCAACTACTTTTACTTCTATGGGAGGATTCTATTTAAAGCACTTCTCCTTAGGGAGATCAACGTGAGCAGCAAAAGATTCACAAAAAGAAGCTACTATCTCAGAGTGAAGTCCATATTTAGTGCTAAATTTACGGAAAACATCGGTATCCATAAAAGATTTAACACAATCAAACTTAGGTGTTATACCTGACTCCTTACCTTCATCGAGGTCCCAATCTTCAGAGTTGCGTTTAATTCTTTCCAATAAATTCCATTTGAATTCAATAGTCCTCATCGTAAAAGAACCAGTACAAGAAGTATCGAGCATCGTGCGATTGTTGTCAGAAAGCCGAGCATAAAATTTTTGAATAATCATTTCTCTTGAGAGCTCATGATTGGGGCATGAATATAACATTGACTTAAGCCTCCCCCAAGGTTGAGCGATGCTTTCTCCTTCGCGAGGCCAAAATTTATGCATGTAATTACGATCACGATGAACAAGATGCATAGGATAAAACTTCTGATTAAATTCCAATTTCAATCGCTTGTAGTCCCATGATCCCATATCATCACATAGCCTATAACATGTCAATGCATCTCCCGTCAAAGATAAATGGAAGACCTTTTTCTTGATAACATCATCGGGCATACCTGCAAGCTTAAATAATCCACAAACTTCATCCACATAGATTAAGTGTAAATCGGGATGCAATGTTCCATCTCCTGCAAAAGGATTAGCTAGCAGTTTCTCTATCATACCCGAAGGAATTTCAAAGTAAACATTTTCAATAGGTTCAGTAGGTTGAGGAGCAACTATTTGCTCTACCGGTCGGGGTGAACATACCCCGACAAAGCCCCTCAAAGGATTACTTTCCATAGTAACAAGTGACAGTAAATTTCAGCACACTATATAAATGTTTCCTTACCAAATTGCACCTACCAAATGCGCTTCACTCCCCGGCAACGGCGCCAGAAAAGAGTCTTGATGACCCACAAGTATAGGGGATCTATCGTAGTCCTTTCGATAAGTAAGAGTGTCGAACCCAACGAGGAGCAGAAGGAAATGATAAGCGGTTTTCAGCAAGGTATTCTCTGCAAGCACTGAAATTATCGGTAATAGATAGTTTTGTGATAAGGTAATTTGTAATGGGTAACGAATAACAAGCGTAAATAAAGTGCAACAAGATGGCCCAATCCTTTTTGTAGCAAAGGACAAGCCTGGACAAACTCTTATATAGAGAAAAGTGCTCCCGAGGACACATGGGAATTATCGTCAAGCTAGTTTTCATCACGTTCATATGATTCGCGTTCGGTACTTTGATAATTTGATATGTGGGTGGACCGGTGCTTGCGTGCTGTCCTTACTTGGACAAGCACCCCACTTATGATTAACTCCTATTGCAAGCATCCGCAACTACAACAGAAGTATTAAGGTAAACCTAACCATAGCATGAAACATATGGATCCAAATCAGCCCCTTACGAAGCAACTCATAAACTAGGGTGTAAGCTTCTGCCACTCTAGCAACCCATCATCTACTTATTACTTCCCAATGCCTTCCTCTAGGCCCAAACAATGGTGAAGCGTCATGTAGTCGACGTTCACATAACACCACTAGAGGAAAGACAACATACATCTCATCAAAATATCGAACGAATACCAAATTCACACGACTACTTATAGTAAGACTTGTCCCATGTCCTCAGGAAAAAACGTAACTACTCACAAATCATATTCATGTTCATAATCAGAGGGGTATTAATATGCATAATGGATCTGAACATATGATCTTCCACCAAATAAACCAACTAGCATCAACTACAAGGAGTAATCAACACTACTAGCAACCTACAGGTACCAATCTGAGGCTTTGGGACAAAGATTGGATACAAGACATGAACTAGGGTTTGAGAGGAGATGGTGCTGGTGAAAATGTTGATGGAGATTGACCCCCTCCGATGAGAGGATCGTTGGTGATGACGATGGCGATGATTTCCCCCTCCCGGAGGGAAGTTTCCCCGGCAGAACAGCTCTGCCGGAGCCCTAGATTGGTTCCGCCAAGGTTCTGCCTCGTGGCGGCGGAGTTTCGTCCCATAAGCTTGCTTCTGATTTCTTCTCGGATGAAAGACTTCATATAGCAGAAGATGGGCACCGGAGGGCCACCAGGTGGCCCACGAGGCAGGGGGCGCGCCCCCACCCTCATGGCCAGGGTGTGGGCCCCCTCTGGTATTTTCTTTGCTCGGTATTTTTTATTATTTCCAAAAATAACTTCCATGGAGTTTCAGGACTTTTGGAGTTGTGCATAATAGGTCTATAATACTTGCTCCTTTTCCAGCCCAGAATTCCAGCTGCCAGCATTCTCCCTCTTCATGTAAACCTTGTAAAATAAGAGAGAATAGGCATAAGTATTGTGACATAACGTGTAATAACAGCCCATAATGCAATGAATATCGATATAAAAGCATGATGCAAAATGGACGTATCAAACAACTACATTTTTTTTCTCTAGCTTGTGAACGATACTTTTCAGATCATGAACTGGACCAAGCTTTCTGAATTCTGATAGAATGAGAAGCCTGCAGTCAATTTTCAAATGTTCCTTTACTATCATAGCCTGAATTAATATAATAATTTGAATTTTTTTTCTTCAGTGTTTTCACCCTGGCTAAATAGGTGGTAAAGATAATAAAGCAAACATCTCCAACTGAGTGAAATATATAATAACTCAATTACATAGTGTTGCATGTATGAGGTATGTCAGTTCATGTTCTTTAGCATTTAAGTGTTTTGGATCATCATGCCCTTTTATCAGTTTTCTTCGGTCCAAATTTGCCGATCAATAGAAGACAGTTTGTGAAAGAGAGGGTAGGTATCCTTGTTGAGGCTTTTAGCGATAGATATTTGGGTCTCCCTAGTGTTGTGGATAGAATCAGCAGTGGCACTTTTGAACTTTTGATCACATTGGTGAGAGGGCTAGAAGCAAGATTCAAGGTTGGTTAGAAAATAATCTTCCTTGTGCAGGAAAAGGTACTCTTCTAAAATCGATGATCCAAGCGATACCAACTTATAGTATGATATGTATCCGATTGACAAAGAAGGTTTGCAAAGGCACACGTCATGTATGGTAAGAAAATTGGTGGAGCAATTCCCTTGACCACAGATCTATGCATTGGGTGTCATGGGAAAAACTTGCATCTCCAAAGATCACGGGTATAATGGGTGTTCGAGACCTTGAAATTTTATCCTAGGGAAGCATGGTTGGGGGCTAATTATGAAACTTGATTCTCTATGCTCTCGGGTCTTGAAGACTCGATGTTTTCCTAACTCAGAAACTTTTAATGCAATAGTACCAAAGTTGGCATCCACAATATGGAGGGCTATTGTTGCTGGTCGGTGAAGCTCTGAAGGTTGGACTCATCAAGCGTGTTGGTGATGGATCTTCTGTTCCATCTGGCAGTGCTAAAGATATCCTCTTTTGTGCAATAAGTGGTGTTTAAGTTTGAGCATAAGAACAAAAAAAGGATGCATCATGTAACCATGGGCGTCCTTATGAATGCCAAATTTACGAGCAAGTGGACTCATGATCTTGTGACCTGGGGTACCATGAAGACAGTAGATGTTTTGCTGTAATTCTTAGAGATTGGCGCTGAGTGCTGCTCAGATTTTCATGGTTATCACATTTATAGTATCCTCGGTGGCGATCATGGCGTTCCTTGACTCCACTACAAAGAGCACCAAGGGGGTTACTTTGTTATGGTAATGGCACTTGCTTTGGACTAACAACAGTTTGTTTCTTTTTGCTCATTTCTAGATTTTGCTTAACTTGTTTCGAAAATGCAGGTTATGAATATGCTTAGTCTCAGTCTATTGGATGCATGTAATAATAATTCCACCAAATGTGATTTATCATATTGACCCAACATTTCCATGTCTTCTAGGCTTTTACCTGATCATTAATAGGACTATTTGCTTTGCTGAATGTCAGTTGAGATGGTTGCTTGCATTTCTAGAGAAGCTATCTCCATGCTTGAGAAGGGCACTCAAAAGGGTGTGTTGGCATCCCTAACTCTTGGTCATCCACCCTTGCCCTTTATCTCATATTTAATTTGTAAACACATGTCTTGCAATAGCAGATCTGTCCACTGAGATGTGAAACCTGAAATTTTCTTGCTAGGGCCTCCTGCAATCCTGAAAATAAAAAATTGTTTCTCATTGACCTTGGCTTACGTAATTAATATTACTCGCTCATCAGTTACCAACATCATGCTAATGTTGTGTATTAAGATCTTCTGTAGGTTGGTGATACACTAATGAGTCTGGATTGACTGGGTGTTTTTTTATCATCTAATGATAGCTACCAAGGAGAAGGATAGATCAACAGACCTTAATGTTGAATTCGAGCTTGTCCAATCTCATTGATCAGTCATTGTGCCTAGCTTCTGCTAGGTTTTCTGATGTGCACACTATGTTCAGGTGTCGTGCAGTGTAGTGGATCTTGTGTCTAGTGTGGATGTCACAATTTGTTTGGTGCTCGGATCTGACACTGTGGCTGCAATTTTCACCCTATTTCATCTGATTCAGTCTGCGTGATCTCCTGATGAATTTTCTTGAGGTGCTATTTCTTCAGAGTAGAGACCATACGATATTCTCTCTTTTTTCAGACTTCAAACTGCACGAGTTACTTCTCTGCACCTCCATTCTTTCGAATTCTGGCACAAACTGATATGCAGTGATCACTTTGCCTGGTCAAGTAGCAACACCGGTTAACAATTTGTGGTTCTGGTGTTGTGGTCGTTGGAGTAATGTGTGAACCCAAGCAATTATTGTGTGTAGCGCCAACTCAATCCATACTTACATGATGAACCCTCTGCTTGCTTCTCAAACACCTCTCCAGTCTCCATGAGTCTGGCCTCCCTACCGCTTCTAGC
Organism: Aegilops bicornis; assembly: GCA_021605145.1. Lineage (NCBI taxonomy): Eukaryota > Viridiplantae > Streptophyta > Magnoliopsida > Poales > Poaceae > Aegilops > Aegilops bicornis. Next base: position 671,294,263 of record CM038672.1, read on the forward strand.
TATATCATTAACAAGTATGGATGGTCCCCCCCACCATGACTTGGAGCCCTACAACCCCTCGGCTACTCCGGTTTGGCGTGATATTCTCAAAGGCTTGGAATTCTTCCGGGCAATCACCTCTGTAACCATGGGCAACGGAACTACCACCTTCTTCTGGCACGACCTTTGGGTCCCCAACACCCAAACTTCTCTAGCTTGTACTTTCCCCGCTCTCTTTTCACATTCAACAAGACAGGCCGCCTCCACCGCTCGGGTGCTTGCTTCCACGGAACTAAATCTAGACCTAGCTCCTCGGTTATCCCACGCAGCGGAAAATGAACTGGTTGCTCTACGTGCTCTTTTAGTCTCGGACTCTCAGTTAACTTGGATACGCAGGTACCAGACAAAGGAATATGCATGGGGGAGGGCAAACGCCTTTCCACCAAACTCGCCTACTCGGCGGTCTGGCAAGACACCCCAACTGACCCAATGGCTGCGGCAATATGAAGGAACTAAGCTCCTAATAAATGAAGAATCTTCCTCTGGCTCGCTCGCAAAGACCGCGTCTACACCAACGAGAGACGACTCCGCGGATTAATCACAACCTCTGATGCTTGCCCTTTATGTGGTGGTTGTGAGAGCATCCCCCACTTTCTCCTTAGCTGCACTCTTCTCGGACCTCTCTGGGAAGAGCTGGACAGCTTTTGCGTTGGGCCTCCAGATGACCTGGAGGGCGTCTGGGGAGGCACTATGACTAATAAGGTGCGCTCGGCTGTGATAATTGCTATCTTTTGGAACACCTGCAAACGTCGCAATGCAAAAGTCTTCCGCAATGAAACTCTGGGCATCCACCACATTGCCATGGCCGCGGCGGACGACCTTGCTCTCTGGTCTCACCGATGTGGCAATACACAACGTCAGTCGCTTCTTCGGGACTGGAGTACTATGTTGTCCCATCTGGCTGCGAGAATTTAGACCTATGTAATCTTTTTTTTAGTTCTTCTTCTGCCCTTCTTTCCCTCCCACTACTAGGAAAATGTTTATAGATAGAAGTTTACCAGTAGCGTTTGTTTATGACCCCACGCTACTACAAGTAGTAGCGCTGGCTATAAAGAGCGCTATTGGTATCAGTTAGCAGTAGCGCTTGTTACATAGCCCCACGCTACTGCTAAGTGTAATACACCACACCCCCTGGTCAAAAAATAGCAGCAGCGCCTGTCGTCCAACCTGCGCTACAGCTAGTGGGCTTAGCAGTAGCGCTGGCCCATTGCCCGCGCTGCTGTTAAGCCCACTACCTCCCCCCGCGCCTCCCGGCCCGGCCGGCCTCATCACTCTCACTCACACTCCCACACTCCTCCCTCGATCCCCCGCGCGCCGCCGTCGACCCCCGCACACTGCCGTCCCCCGCGCCGGCCCTCCTCCCTGCGTCGGCCGCCCTCGCCCGCGCCGGCCCTCCTCCCCGTCGGCCGCCCAGCTCCCAGCGTCAGCCTCCTCCTCCTCCGCACGCCTGCCCCTGCGTCGGCTCTCCTCCCGCGCCGGCCCTCCTCCACTGAGATGTACTCCTCCCTCCTTCCTCCTCCTCCCTCCCTAGTTATAGTTATTAGAGTAGTTATTTTGAATTCTATGTAGTTGAAAAAATGTAGGTTATTAGAATAATTTAGGTTATGATCGAACCCTTGCTTGGACAGATTAGGTATGAACCCTAGTTAATTCGTATGAATCCTAGGTTTTTAAATTTAGCTAGGTTTTTAATTAGGTGTGGTTAATAGAATTTAGGTGTTTTAGTTGTTTTAGGTGTAGTTAACAGAATTTTAGGTATTTTTTTACTTAAAGCAATTGTTGTTATTTTTTTAGTTGAAGCAATTTTTCCTGTTATATGCAAATTTGCAGTGGACATGTCATATTTTGAACATGTCACATTTTGGACATGTCATATATTTCCGAGTGGCCTATGTTTTGCCAGAAATGTCAATTCGTTTACGTTCTGGCAAATTTCAGGCACTCGATATGTCCTGTTTTTAGCAAAGGTCATGCCAAATTTTGCTAAGTGTTTATTAATTTTGTTTTCATAATTAAGCATTTTGTTCTCGACGTCGACGGTGCCTATCCCGCAAGATCCTCGCTGCCGACTCGACGGAGGACTCCTGGTTGAGCCGAGGGGCCATGTCCGGGACTGGGCTCCGCCGGGCTGGTACTGGGTTGTGCTACCTTCTGGTGAGCGCAGCTTAGTGAGGAGCCAGCCTGTCGTCGACCCGGAGCTTCTTCGGTGGCGGTCACGTGGTCCTGCATCGGTGGAGAGGCTTGAGTCCCCCGCGCAGGTGGTACAACACCGTGTCACGGAGGAGAACGCGCACGTCCAGCGCTACTTGGTTGCGTTGGTGAACGGCCGGTTCTTCAATACCTGACAGATTCTTTGGGGATCTCACCGGAGCTATGATCCGGTGATGGTTCCTTCTTTTTGGGTGTCCACCGCGGCCCACTGAACCTCGAGGAGCTATTATTCGAGATGTATTAGTGATATTATATGATGATCTTTGCTACAAACTACTATATATGTATTCGATGATGGATTATTAATTACCTATTGGTTATTTGCTTATTGAATGCAAAAGATGAGCGCGGTTTGTGCTACAAACTACTATATATGTATTCATGATGGATTATGTGATGATCTTTGTTGCAAACTACTACAAACTATAAATTTTAGGTGTTTTAGTTGTTATATGATGATCTTTGCTACAAACTACTATATATGTATTTGATAATGGATTATTAATTACCTATTAGGAAATGTCTGACGATGAAAGGGAATTCGCTAAGTGCGAGGACTGCGAAGATGAGCGCGGTCTGTGCGACAGACCTCACCTAGTAGAAGGTCGGCGCTTCAGCATCAAGCTCCAAGAGACCTTCGATGTTGAAACGGTATGCATAACGCATTTACAAGTGTTTTTTGTTATTTTTTGCACGACTTCTCTGCTTCTTCAACGTGTAATTTCCGTCTTTTACAATTCGACTAGTTTATCCCATGCCATGCAAGACGCTATGTCTTGGAGAAGATGGGTTTTGAAGATCATGAAAAAATGGAGACAAAGATAATTCAACTAAGGACCCATCATGGTTATGATTTTGCTGTAAATCTATACAATTCTATGAACTCATCCAATTTTGGTTGCCTGAATTGGGAAGCCCTTTGCAAGGCGTATGATTTTCATGAGGGTATGCTTCTCACCTTCGATCTTGGTGATCCTGACATCGACGAAAATGATATGACCATTTGGGTCCTTGTTGACATGCTTCCAGTTCTACCACTGTGTGAGTTTCTTAAAATTATTTACTAAGTAATTTATATTGTTTATTTCAAAATATTTGACAGCTTATTTCCATTGACAACTTATTTTCATTCTTCAAAAAATGTACGGAAAATGGTAGACAGAACCTACTACTACAATGATGAAGCACAATTAACTTATAAGGAGCAAGATGGTCTTATCGCATTTTTTACTAATCTTGAGAATTACAATAGCTATTATCAAACACCTCCACATTATGGTGAATACGTGCCACTAGTGCACGTGTTGAACTACGGTAACATCAATGGACATATCATGGTAAGATTTTGTACTATTACGACATCCGTGCATCTTTTGCATAAATTTTTCTAAAACTAAACTACATTGCTAACTACAAAGTTATTACTATGTTTTTAAACAGAAAATCCCGATGGATTGTGTGCCTCATCTGATGTTGCCGAGAGGTCGCGTTAATGTTATGAGCTTACGGCCACCACGGCCAGGTCAGCCGCAGTATCCACATCACTCCTGTCCATACCGGATTTCTAGAAGCGAGGAAGCCATGATAATAAATGATTTCAAAAAATGTTTGAACCATCGTAGAAAGCTACTTGGAAGCAATATTGTGCGTAGGCCAAGACTTGGAGACAGGATGATCTCCGTTCTTTATTATGGAGAGTCAATTTTCCTTAATGGAGAGTCAATGCCTATCTTGTTTTATGATATTTTACCTAAGAGAGGGTAGAGTAGGTCCTATGAGAGGAGAAGGCCGTAGCTAGAATGTGTTATTATGTCCTACAATGTGTTAGAGTTGATGATGAGGAGGAGGAGTTATGATTATTACTAGTGACCAACTTGTTATATGATGTCTCATTGACGAACATTGTTTGGTGGTGATGACAAGTGGTAATGAATATGCTATTTAAACGGAGTAGTTCATGATGAGTTGTTATTGTATAAAAGATATATCTGTTTAAACATGTACAGCGCCAAAATGCTAAAAAAACAAAAATGTTAGCAGTAGCGCTGGCCTAAAAACGCGCTACTAGTACTTGAACTTACTAGTAGCGCTGGCCAAAAACGCGCTACTGCTACAAAATAGCTGTAGCGCCGTAGCAGTAGCGCTGGTGCCCGCGCTACAGGTAGCACAAAAACCAGCGCTACTGGTAAGCTTTTCTCTAGTAGTGTCCCCTCATGTAACTCTCTTCTGTAACAACTTTGGTTTGGCAATATAAGTTCACGCCGGCGTAAGCCCGCCGTTGACGCGTCAAAAAAAAAAACTATCAAATATTTGTTTCATCAATTGCACGCATTAAAGGAAAAGACTCACCTCTTGTTGGACTGCCTTTGCATGTGCCTTCATCATTCGGGCAAGCATTTACTTTCGGGTTTCTTCGCCTTCGTGGTACATGAACTCGAAGTGCTTGGTGGTGAGTCTGGCATGGTAATGTCCTTGAGGCCTTGGTGGGGTCCTTCAAATAATGCCCCACTTCCTGAAAATTAGTCATCCTCGACTAGTCTTCATCAACATGATAAGGCAGAGATTTCTTCTAATAATTAAATAGATGTTTAATTGTCAAGAAAAACAAATTTTCTCAAAACTTTTGTTTATCGGGATAAATTTATAAAGTGTAGAATCATTATTCCTATTGTCTTGTTTTACAAACATGATGATTAGAATGTAATTTGGATATTCGGTATATACTAAAAAGATGACCAGGGAAATAAATAGATTATGGAATTCAATCTTGTACTAAATACTCCCTCCGTTCTTAAATATTTGTCTTTCTAGAGATTTCAAATGATCACCACATACACGGATGTATATAGACATATTTTAGAGTGTAGATTCACTCATTTTGCTCCGTATGTAGTCACCATTTAAAACTTCTAGAAAGACAAATATTTAGAAACGGAGGGAGTATGAAACTAATTTGCAAACCGTTATGATAATGAAACTGTAAAGATTTTAGATGCGGCAGATATGCCAATGATTATGATGACAAAATTTTGTTGTTGTTATTTGCTTTGAAGTTTGAATTCACTTTCCACCATATAAGGGACTCTTGGCATTGAGAATTCATCCTAGAAGTAAACACATATGACTAGAAGTCAATGCATTACACAAATGATGGTGCACACAACTGAGGATGTACAAAATCGTTTCTTGTTTCATATTGTGCCACATTTGTTTCTTAGTTGCATCATATTTAGTTTCAGTTGATGTTATGCATTGACGTGGTTGTACACAATCATTTCTTGATAGGATCAAATATTGTTGTGATTTCTTATTTTTCACGCCAGGATTCAGTGGCTGCAGTGATGTGTGTTTTCCACCATTGTGATCTGTGAGAAATCACTTGATATCAAGGTGATTAATTGAGTTCTACTTATAGTAATTTGCGCCTATTTAACACAATTATTTTCGTAACAAATAGAGATCTTTATAAATTCAATTAATTCATTATGTTTTATTGACATTGAAAGAAATATTTGTGCGTATATTATATTAACTAGCACATATGCCCGTGCATTGCAACGGGTGAATTTTTTTATGTGCATTCAAATTTAATGAGGATTGTATGTACAAAACATAAATGCGGTTCATACAAAATTTCACCATGACTATCATTTTCGACACTATCATTTAATTTAATGCAGAATTTGTGCTCAGCTAAAGCCTTAATCCCACCTCCACTATCATTTTCGACATTCGCGGATCAACACGGACTTCGGTATGAACCCAGCCAAAATTTATTATTAAAGAATTATTTAATTTATTATTTCTTCATTAATGTCACTTGGGGTCAAATGACCCAAGCGGCACAATTCGGGCTCTATTCCGTATTGCGTCGCTAGCAGCAAATATGCACCAGACTATTTCGTCATCTTCTAAAGTTATTTTTTATACACAAATATTTTCTTTGTTGATGTAGATTTTTTGTATTTTAAGATGTTTTTAATATATTTTTTCATCAGGCCAAAAGAAAGACATAAGCACGTGCTATATATCGGCAGGTAATCAATTATCAACAATCCAACAGTTGTATATAATCACCCTTGATGCAATTTTTTTTAAAAGATCACCGCTCATGTTTCGTATAGACAACAACAGTAAATTAAAGAGAGAAATCATACTGTATAAGCGCATGGTGTATTAATTAAACAGTATAGAAGTCAAATCAACTTCTTTAGCATATGAGTAAAGCAAACATGCGTGGTGATTGTTTTGCACATCCGATGTATAGCTGGATGGGGCTTGTCTGCTCCCACCGTGGAGCTCTCATCTGTACGGCCTATCATATGGTGCCAGTAATTTTTCTCACCCCACACACTTTTTCATTGAAAATTATTGCTAAGAACTCCGTATCCCTTCTTTCATCCGGGCCAAAACTCCGTTGCTGTGAACGGGCGTCGGCTCTCTATACTTGGGCCGCAGATGTGCTCCAGCGGCAGCAGCAACAGCAGCATGGTTGCTCGCCAGCTCGTTCTGTGGCAGTAGAGCAGCAGTGGAGGTATAACATTTTTGTGCTGCTCGAAGTCTCAAAATCGTGTGTAGATAGGTGGGAGTGCTTCGGCCACCGGCTACACGTCACTGAAGGCCACAAAGACGGCGACATGGCGGAAGGAGCACATCGAGCTCGTCGTGGACCTCGTCATGTACTTTGAAGTTACGCGAGCAAGCATGCAAGGCCAGCAACGCCTTCCCCTGCTCATCGTCTTCCTCCTGGTCACAATGCCTAAGCCGGCGGGGCCCTTCCTTCCCCTGCTCATCTTCCTCCTCTTGGTCACCAGGCGCACTGCCAATTTGGCGCCAACGCTGCAGCCTTGCCAGCCGATGTCGGCGGCCGCGCTAGCCGGCGAGTGGCGGCTCCTGCACGCCAACATCGGCCTCTCGGACTGTCGGCCATGCACATGCAGCTCCATGCGGAGGACTTCGTCCTCATGTTCGACCACACCGACTCCGGCCCCTCCTACATCTCCCTCGTCGACCCGGCTTCGTGCGCCGCCTCGGCCGTGGCGCTGAACGCCACCACCGCGCCCACCGACTGCTCCGTGCACTCGGTGCTCCTTAGACATCTGCTCCAACGCGATGCATGATGGATCGCAGGGTAAAAATCTGATCTGGAGAACTCAATCTCGAGCTAAGCGAACCCTAAACGTACGAACAAGAAAGAAGATATTTTGATGCAGCAATACGAGCTGCTTTTCGTGGTATTTTTCATTGCATTATATAGGGATACAACTCGCGTCCAACAAGACACAGGCCCAACACGACGCGACCCGGTACAACGCCGGTTTACAAAACCTTTCCTAATACGACCTATCCTCGTACATATACTGAACCGACTCAAACACTTCCTAACACAGCAAGTCACCTAACCTAAAGCTTAATTGCTAACATTCACCCCCTTAAGCTTAAGGTGGTTCTTTCACAACTCGTAGACCGATCCTCTTCCTCATCTCCAAGAATTTAACTCTTCCCAATGGCTTCGTCAATATGTCTGCGAGTTGATCTTCAGTGCTAACATATTCAACTTCAATCTTTCCTTCTTCAACGCAATCCCGGATGTAATGATATCTTATATCAATATGTTTGCTCGGGTCATGATGCACCGGATTCTTGCACAAAAAATAGCAGATTTGTTGTCCATGTCCAACACCACTTTCCCTGGACTCGGTTGAGAAGATTTCCCAGAAGACACTCCAACCAGACCCCTTTACATGCTGCTGTAGTTGCTGCCATGTATTCAGCCTCACATGACGAGAGTGCTACTACTTTTTGTTTTTGTGACAGCCAAGACGCCATGCTAGTGCCAAGAAAAAAATCCCATGTCGGTCGTGCTCTTTTGATCATCAACATCTCCTGCAAAATCACTGTCACTATACCCTGTCAAACGAGGTTCACCTTTCTCTTTCTTTTTCTCATAGCAGCAGCCGAGACCCATGGTCCCTTTGACATACCGTAATATTTGTTTCACGGCTGCCATGTGTTCAATCGTGGGGGATTCCATGTACCTGCTCACAATTCCAACCGAATATGACAAATTCGGTCTTGTGTTCACAAGGTACCTTAAACTCCCAATAATGCTTCTGTACATGGTTTGATCAACTGGAGGTGACGAGCTCTGCTTGCTCAACTTGAGGCGAGCTTCCATCGGAGCTTGTGCTGGATTACAATCATCCATTCCATGTTCTTGGAGAATTTTCTTGCATATGCTTCCTGGCAAAGTGTAGTATAACCTGGCATTCGATGTACTTCGATGCCCAGGTAATAACTCAACAAGCCAAGGTCGCTCATCTTGAACAAATCTTTCATCTGCGATTTGAACTTTTGTATCTCGAGTACTTCGGCTCCTGTGATCACCAAATCATCCACGTACACACCTACAAGTAAATTGGATTTACCTTGTCCATGCTTTTACATTGCATGCTCATGAGGGCACCTCTCAAAATCGAGTGATAACAATGTGTCATGCAGCTTAGCGTACCACGCTCTTGGCGCTTGATGCAATCCATACAACGCCTTCCGAAACTTCAAGACCTTGTGCTCACCTCCTTTCTGAATGAAACCCGGTGGTTGGCTAACATACACCTCCTCCTTCAATTCCCCATTGAGAAAAGCTAACTTGACGCCCATGTGATGTAACTGCCATCCTTCATGAGCTGCCAATGCAATCAACAGTCTCAGATTCCATCCTTGCAACAGGCGCAAAAACTTCCTCGAAGTCAATACCATGCTGCTGCAGAAAGCCGTTTGCTACTAGACGTGCCTTGTGTTTCACAAGTGCATCAATGGAATCTTTCTTTACTTTGAAGACCCACTTGACTCCTATAGCACGCTGTCCATCCGGAAGATTAACGAGTGACCAAGTATCATTTTCCTCGATCGAGCTCATCTCCTCTTCCATTGCCCGCTGCCATCTTTCTTCTTCTATTGCTTCATCAAAAGTTGCTGGTGTTGGGAATTAGCACACAAATGCACTTGTGGTTAACTGAAAAACTGCAGCAGAAACAAGTAATCTCAGCACCACATCATGTACTAATTCAAGGATCGTTTCTTAGCACGGAAGGAAACATATGCAGCAGCATATATAGAGGCAGAAAATGTTACTCAGCAGGCAAGACACTCCTCAGCCTAGTGTCTTGTGGTAGGAGTAAGTTTCTGGACAGCACCAAGCATCAACAAAGAGACACCAGATTTTTACGTGAAAAACCCCTCAACTTGAGGGGAAAAACCACGGGTCAAGCCACCCAAATCCTCTTCCACTATTATCAAATGTGGGATACAACAAGTTCTTCTCTAGACAGCACGAGAGGATCTCATACATCAAGATTTCTGAATCTTGGATGAACACAACAAGATTTGGGGCTCAAGAACTAGGGATTGGAACAATCTCACCAAAGATGGTGGAACCGAAGCTTGAGGGAGACAAGGTAGTGGATCTGGACCATCACAACCTTGGGGAGGAGCTCACTTTTCTTCTTCCTTCAATCTTCCTCTTCTTTCCTTGCTCTCTTGGTTTTCTCTCTGCTTCTCTCTTGGAGGATGAACTGATTTTCGTCACACTTGGTGGTGGCTGCTGGATGGAGAGTAAAGCATCCCCATCCACTCATGTGCAAAGTCCAAAATGACTCTAGGTCATAACCCTAATGGGTAGTGGGCTTATGCACCTCTTTGGGCTGCCTAAAAGGCCTCAAATGGTCATCTCCTCACAGCCCACATGAGGAGGATATCCCAGCAAATCTCCCCCTCCGACTCATGAGGGGGGCACCGCCATGGCCGCTACCTTGCAACATGCTTGTAGCTTCTCATTTGGTAATATCTTGGTCATCATATCCGAACCATTGTCGTCGGTATGGATCTTCTCAAGTTTCAGCAACTTGGAGCTCACAACATCTCGAATCCAATGGTACCTCACATCAATGTGCTTGGTTCGAGAGTGATAGCTTGAATTCTTGGCAAGATGAATAGCACTCTGACTGTCACAAAACAGAACATACTTCTCTTGCTTCATGCCGAGCTCTTGCAAGAAGTTCTTCATCCACAAAACTTCCTTGCCAGCATCAACTGCTGCAATGTACTCAACTTCTGTAGTTGATGTAGAAACATATTTCTACAATCTTGATTGCCATGACAATGCTCCCCCTGCATAAGTCATCAGGTATCCAGATGTGGACTTCCTACAATCCTTGTCACCTTGGTAATCTGCATCTGTATAGCCCTGCACTACAGGATCACCATTTCCAAAGCATAGACAAGATGTAGAAGTACCCTTGAGATACCTGAGAATCCACTTCACTGCTTCCCAGTGAGCTTTACCTAGATTTGTCATGAACCGGCTAACAACTCCAACTGCATAGGCAATGTCAGGCCTAGTGCATACCATGGCATACATCAAACTGCCCACAGCAGATTGGTAAGGTACTTTCCTCATTTTTTCTTTCTCCTTCTTGCTTGTAGGACATTGTTTTGAAGTGAGTTTGTGATGGCTTGCAAGCGGAGAGATAACAGATTTTGCATCTTTCATATTAAACCTTTCAAGTACCTTCTCAATGTATCTTTCCTATGAGAGCCAAAGCAGCTTCTTTGATCTATGGAGATCTTCATGCCAAGTATTTGCTTAGCTGGTCCTAAATCCTTCATGGCAAATGATTTACTCAATGCCTTCTTGAGGAGAGCAATCCTCTTTGTGCCATTTCCAACAATCTGCATATCATCAACATACAACAAGAGAATAATGAAGTCACCCTCGGTGTACCTCTTCATAAAGACACAATGGTCAGGTTGTGCTTTATGGTAACCAAGCCCAGTCATAAAAGACTCAAACTTCTTGTACCACTGCCGAGGAGCTTGCTTCAAGCCATACAAGCTCTTCTTCAATTTGCAAACTAAGTGCTCCTGGCCTGCAACCATGAATCCCTCTGGCTGCTCCATGTATATCTCCTCCTCTAGGTCACCATGCAAGAAAGTTGTCTTCACATCAAGTTGTTCAATTTCCAAGTCCATGGTGGCAGCCATGCCAAGCACAACTCGGATCGAAGACATCTTGACCACTGGAGAGAATATCTCACTATAATCAATGCCTTTTTTCTGACTGAATCCTTTCACAACCAATCCGGCCTTGTACCTTGGATGTGAGGTGCTTTCTTCAGTCTTCACTCTGTACACCCACTTGTTCTTGAGTGCTTTCTTGCCCTTTGGCAGTTTCACCAATTCAAAGGTATCATTCTCATACAGGGAATTCATCGCATCCTGCATGGCTTCTGACCATTCTTCCTTGTTCTCATCAGACATTGCCTCCTCATAGCATGAGGGCTCACCTGCATCTGTCATCAACACATATTGATGTGGTGTATATTTAGAAGAAGGAATGTGACCTCTTTCACTTCTTCTTTGCTGTTGCACTGATGGTGAATCAGGTGGATTTTCGTTGGCATCATCATTACCAACTTCATCATCATCACTTGATGGCTGCTCGCCACTTTGACTTGTACTGCCTTGATCAGTTGCATCTCCACTGTCTTCAGTGTCACCATCTCCCCATGATTGTCATGCACGAGAGGAGGACGGATTGGATCCATATCAACTTTGAGGTGTGTTGGTCATTGGCTTCTCTGGTTTCCCAATATCTTTTATTGTTTCATCTTCAATGAACACCACATCTCGGCTTCTCACAATCTTTCTATTGGCTGGATCCCACAACCTGTAGCCAAACTCTTCACTTGGTTGGCTGAGGTAGATGCACTGCTTTGTCTTGCTATCAAGCTTGGATCTCTCGTCCCTTGGAACATGTACAAATGCCCTGCAACCAAAGACCTTCAAGTGCTTGTATGATACCTCCTTCCCTGACCAAACTCTCTGAGGAATATCACCTGCAATAGGAAATGAGGGAGATAGGTTAACCACATACATAGCATTCATCAATGCTTCAGCCCAAAATGAATTAGGTAAATGAGCATGAGAGAGCATAGCTGTGACCCTCTCTGTGAGTGTCCTGTTCATTCTCTCTGCAAGACCATTGTGCTGGGGTGTCTTTGGTGGACTCTTCTCAAGCCTGATACCAACATTTCTGCAATACCTATCAAAAGGACCTCTGTATTCACCACCATTGTCTGATCTCACGCACTTCAATTTCCTGCCAGTTTCTCTTTCAACTTGGGCATGGAACTCCTTAAAGGCTTCAAACGTTTGGTATTTGTGTTTTAGCACATACACAAAAACCTTTCTGGAATGGTCATCAATAAAAGTCACAAAGTATAATGCTCCACCATGAGCTTTTTCAGTCATGGAGCAAACGTCAGTGTGCACAATATCAAGAACATTTTCTGCACGATGTGGAGGGAGTGTATGAAATGCAGCCCGATGTTGTTTGCCAGCAAAACAATGTGCACATGGTTTCAAGGATATACCTTTCAACTCAGGGAGGTACTCCATGCGAGCAAGAGCGTGCATGCCCTTCTCACTCATATGCCCAAGCCTTTTGTGCCGCAATTCAACCGAAGTGTCTTTTTCAGCAACATTCAACACCTCATTGCACAACTTGGTTTTAGTCACATAGAGATTACCTTGCTTACTTCCTCGAGCCACAATCAAAGAGCCTTTGGTGAGCTTCCATTTTCCTTCACCAAAATAACTAGAATGTCTGATATCATCAAGCTTTCCCACTGACAACAAATTCAGCCTTATGTCGGGAACATGCCTCACATAATCAAGCACCAATCTGCAACCTGTGTTTGTTTCAATGCATATAGAGCCCTTGCCAACAATTGCTGACGAACCACTATTTCCCATCCTCACTTGGCCAGTAACACCACTAGTGTAAGATGTGAAATACTCCTTGTGTGATGTGATGTGGAAGGATGCACCTGAATCCACAACCCAACTCATGGCATCATCACGAATGACGCTATAGCAATCTTCATCTTCAATGACTAGATAGTCCTCATCTGTTGCGGTCATGACTGAACTGCTCTCAGCCTTTTGCTCGGTTTTCTTTGTGAGTTTCCCCTCTGCAAGCTCTCTTTTGTACTTCTTGCACTCGCTCTTTATGTGTCCCGGATTGCCACAATGAAAGCAAATAATATCTTTTCTCTGTTTTGACTTTGATCTCCCCCTGGGTTTGCTTTTGCCTTGCTGAAATCTTGTATTGCTGCGTCCACGGTTCTCATTCTTCCCATGGGTTTCAGCCACATACGCATCAGAAGAAGAGGCATCACCCTTTTCCTTCTTTCTGGCTTCTTCATTCAGCATACTGTTCTTCACCATCTCCAAAGTCAGCTTCCCATCCGGAGTTGAATTGCTAAGTGACACAACCAGCGTGTTCCAACTATCAGGCATGGAACTCAGCAGCAACAATGCTTGCACCTCATCCTCAAAGTTGATCTTCATGGCTGAAAGTTGATTTATATGGCATTGGAAGACATTTAAGTGCTCAATCACACTTGTGCCATCTCGGTACTCAAGCTTTGCAAGTCTTTTGATCACCGATGCCTTGTTCATTGATGTCTTCCTCTCATACATAGACTCCAACTTTTGCCACATCTCATAAGCATTTGTGTCATTTGCAACATGGTGGAAAATATTGTGGTTGATATACAACCGAATCATACCTACTGCCTTTCTATGCAACACTCTCCATTCTTCTTCCGTGACACCTGTGGGTATCTTGTCTTTCACAATTGGCTCATACAAATCCTTGCAATAAAGGATGTCTTCCATCATGGGCTTCCATAATGAGTAATTGGAAGAATCAAGTTTTATCATGCCACTTGTAGTAGCGCTTTCTTCCAAAGCCATTGTGAGCAGCACTTCCAGCAACAATCAAGCAATTGGGATTTGCAAGCTCCTAAGCAATCAAGGCTCTGATACCACTCTGTTGAGAATTAGCACACAAATGCACTTGTGGTTAACTGAAAAATTGCAGCGGAAACAAGTAATCTCAGCACCTCATCATGTACTAATTCAAGGATCGTTGCTTAGCACAGAAGGAAACATATGCAGCAGCATATATGGAGGCAGAAAATGTTACTCAGCAGGCAAGACACTCCTCAGCCTAGTGTCTTGTGGTAGGAGTAAGTTTCTGGACAACACAAAGCATCATAAAAAAGACACCAGATTATTGCGTGGAAAACCCCTCAACTTGAGGGGAAAAACCACTGGCCGAAGCCACCTAAATCCTCTTCCACTATTATCAAATGTGGGATACAACAAGTTCTTCTCTAGACAGCACTAGAGGATCTCATACATCAAGATTTCTGAATCTTGGATGAACACAACAAGATTTGGGGCTCAAGAACTAGGGATTGGAACAATCTCATCAAAGATGGTGGAACTGAAGCTTGAGGGAGACAAGGTAGTGGATCTGGACCATCACAACCTTGAGGAGGAGCTCCCTTTTCTTCTTCCTTCAATCTTCCTCTTCTTCCCTTGCTCTCTTGGTTTTCTCTCTTCTTCTCTCTTGGAGGATGAACTGATTTTCGTCACACTTGGTGGTGGCTACTGGATGGAGGGTAAAGCATCCCCATCCGCTCATGTGCAAAGTCCAAAATGACCCTAGGTCATAACCCTAATGGATAGTGGGCTTATGCATCTTTTTGGGCTGCCTAAAAGGCCTCAAATGGTCATCTCCTCACAGCCCACATGAGGAGGATATCCCAACAGCTGGCTCCTCCATGACGAGCATGCATCTTCCCCCTCACGTCATTCGTTTCTCGGCTTGAGTAATCCTGCGGCGCACCAGTGTTGGATACAAGTCAGGTACTGACTTCAGCTTCACCGGCGTCGGCGGTTGCTTCTCTGCACCATGTGTTGACGACGGTACAGCGGCCGAAGCCGTCGGCTCATGCTCGGTCCCTACTGAGGCTGCTGCACTGGTTCCTGCAGTGGCAGCATTACTGCTTGCCGTGGCCACGCTGTTGCTTGCCATGGCAGCGTTACTGCTTGTCGTGGCAGCGTTGCTGCTTCAGTCATCCAACACAACATGTGGAAGTCGCGGCGGAGTTTCCAGTGTTCCTGGCGTGCTTGGATCAGGTTCTGTTGCACCACCGTGCGCCAAAGGAGTGCCTGGAGGTCCTTGATCAACATCATGATGGTGTTCATGAGCACCGTCGTGACCTGCATCATCAACTTGATCATATATAACATGAAAAATTTCATCCGATCTCGCTACCTCCGGTTCATTTGATCCGCCCCAAGTCCACGCCTTCTCTTCCTCGAAAATTACATCTCGAGTTACTTGGACTTTCCTTGTTGCTGGGTTGTACACCCGATACGCCTTCGAGCCCGTCTCATAGCCAATCATGATCATCGGTGTACTCCGGTCGGCAAGTTTGCCTACATGACCAGCCATCATCTTCACCTGGGCGACACACCCAAAGGTGCGAAGATGATCCACTGTAGGTTTGCGCCTACACCATGCCTCGTACAGAGTCATGCCAACGACACTCTTTATCGGCACGCGGTTCAGCAAGTACACGACTGTCGTTACCGCTTCTCCCCAAAACCATCCCGTAGACCCTTGCTCTTCAGCATGCTTCGAGCCATTGCTACAACGGTTTGGTTCCTTCGCTCCACTACACCATTCTGCTGTGGAGAATATGGCGCGGTTAGATAACGCTTGATCCCATGCAATTCACAGAAGGCGGTGAGTTCTTTTGATGTGAACCACCCCCTTGTCCGTCCGAAACGCTTTCAACTTGGCTTCTGCTTTGTCCTCTGCTGTGGTCTTTATTAACTTGAAGGCTTGCAACGCTTGGTCCTTGCTCTTCAAAAGCACAATCCACATGTACCTGCTGTAATTATGAACAACGAACAGGAAATACTTGTTTCCACTTGGGGTTGTGGGTGTAATTGAGCCACACAAGTCTCCATGCAACAACTCGAGCACCTTGCTTGCCCTGTACACTGCTTCACGTGGGAACGATGCCCTTCGTTGCTTACCAACTAGGCAACCGTCACACAACTGCTCAACATGATCGATGCTAGGAATTCCATGAACCATATTTTTCTGTCCGAGTTGCCGCAACGATTGGAAATTGAGATGTCCATATCGTGCATGCCACTTCCATGTCGTGTCCTCAAAACTTGCCAATAAACAAATCGGATCAGATCTGTTGAGGTTCCGAAGATAGAGACGATTCGTTGATCTTTTCACTTTCATCAAAAGAATCCTTTGCCGATCATAGCCCCTTAAGAAACCATCCTCCAAGACAATCTTGCAACCACGCTCTAGTTTTTTTCGACAAAGGGTGAATTTTATTGGCTCAAAAAAAGCATCAAGAGGATACAATATAATGAGCACACACCCGGCTTCTGCATAATTAAGACGCACACAGCCAACCCAACACACACGCTAAAACACACCAACGACTAGCAAAGTCATAAGACCAAAAGCTATGCATAAGTGTGAAAAGGAAAAAAGAAATAAAAAAGCCCCAAAACGATCAGATCAGCGAACGACAAACTAGAACTGTGACCATATCTGCACCAACCATTGACACCACATTGATGACGAGGATCTTCAACAAGAACGCCTTCAAGAAGGAAGCGACACTCAAGCGCTGCCGTCGCCGGATCCAACCACAAAGGCTCCTCTAGTTGTCCGAGACTTATAATGTTGCTCTTCAACTTTGGGATATAACATACCTCGGTCAGCGCCTTATGCTCGCCATTGCGAGCCTCAAACAGGACAGTGTCTCGTCCCTCAATTCTAACAGTTGAACCATCTCTAAACCGCACCGTTCCGCCCACGGCCAAATTCAACTCGGAGAACTACGATTTATCGCCTGTCATATGATTACGTGCGCCTGTATTGAGATACCACACGTTGCTAGCTGTCTTGTCCCGTTCCTTGTCGTGGAGATACACCTTCTCCTCGACTAATGTCACCGATTCCGTGACTCCTGTTTGAGGACTTGCTGGTTCCTCCTCCATGAGCTCACAAGCTTCTATCATCAGCAGATGCACACCTTCATCACCGCCCTTGGCAGCAATGAGGGCCTTTTCCTTCACCGGTTTTCAACACTTAGATTTAAAGTGCCACTAGTAGAAAAGGGGGCAATGGTCCAGGCCGGGTCAGCCCATTAGTCCCGGTTCATGTAACACCCCAAAAATTTAACCATGTTTTGTTTATTAAAATTTTGCCAGGAAATTAAATTTTTATTTTTCTGAATTTATTTTTGATCTCAAAACCTCTCTTTTCTTCTAAGTTATGGAGTTTTCACCTCAAGTAAAAACTTTTCAATTATTATTGGACTTGTTTACCCTCTCAAATAAAACAATTCTTCTATCAGTGGGATTATTTATATAATTATTTTTCCTTGAGCTTTATTTTTCTAAAATAGTTTTTCATAAGTTTTAGGGTCCCTTTTGCACTGCAACCCTTTTATAGATTCATTTAAAAATCCCACCAAAATTTGGGGATGACATATGATATCCCTAAATCACTTTTATGCAAAAATATCCTTTGGTCATTTGGTGATTTTTAGCTTTACCCCTAGTTTTCAAATCTGGTCAAATTTCACTTTTGCACTGCAACCTATTTAAATACTTATTTAAAACTTCCACCAAAATTAGGGTATGTTATTAGGAGTATATTATTCATCTTTGTGCAAAAAGCCACTAGTGTTCTTTGAAAATTTTGAGCAAATCATCCTCTTTTGCTCTCTGGTCCAGTTTGGCATTTTCTACTGCAACCATATATTTGCTTGCCCTTTTTCCCTTGATTCTTTTTCCTCCTTATAGTCCTCCCTACAAAACCCTTAAATCCAGTATATATGGTGCATGTAATGATAGATTTTAGTTTCTGTCTAGAAATGGTTTTCTCAAAAACTTCCACTAGAAAGTTTCTATTTTTGCCAAACTAACCTCACCACCCTATTTTGCATCTAAAGAGACACTAGTCTGGAGAGTTTGGCCACCCCAAGAAATGCCTAGGTGCCCTTGGCATTTTGTCAAACACCTGGGGTGCATGGTCAGTTTTGACATAGCTTTTAGTTTGCATTGTGAACTTGATCCCCTGCACCAACAACCTTGTCCACTAAGCTTCTAACTAATGCTAACCAAGACCTGTAAATCCCCAACCTCACCAAAGGCTCCTAGCATGCCCTGGCATTTTGCCGAACAGTTGGCGTGCACGCTCTGGGCGTGGCCAGTGGCGTTCTGCGTCTGCGTCTTGCCCGAGCCGCCGCGTCCCGCTGCCGCCTCCCCGCGCCCGTTCTGGCCCCTCTCGCTTGCAGCCGACGCGCCCCGACTCCTCCCACATCACAGAGCCGCCTAGGCCCCCTCCTGGCGCCCTACAGCGCCGCCACCGCAAGCCGCCACCGCCGCCCGACAACCTCTGCACTGGACGGTGCCGCCCAAGCCACTGCGCCTTGATTCGCCTTGAGCAGTGTGAAGTTCGGGCCTTGAGCCACGGCCAGCTCCACGTCGCCCTGCTAGCTACAGCTAGGCGGTTCCCCGAGCTTATCTCCGGCCGCCGCGGAACCGACTTAGGCGCGCTATAAATAGGGACAGCTCATGTAGGCCTCAAGCAACCTCAGGCCACCCCTTTAGAGCCCCCATGGCCGGCAATCGAAGAGGGGAAGGTCGTCTTCCCCATCTCCGGTCGGCTCGGCCGTCGCCACGTCCCAGTCCATTTCGTCGCGAACAGAGCTTCTCCAGTCCATCTAGTGCCACCAGCCTTCTCCCCTCGACCTTGCAGAGCCGCCCAGCCTCTCAAACGTGATCGAAAGCCACCGTAGATCAAACTCCCAATTCATCCCGAAGCTACCTCCGCCGCGGAGCTCGCCGCCTGCGACTCCCTTCGCCCCCACCACCCTAGCGACCACCGGGAGGACCGCCCCGGGCTGGCGGATCCATCCCTGCCCTCCGGGGCCCGCGAGGAGCCTCCAATCACCGGTGACAATCGCCGGAGCCTCGCCTCTGTTCAGCTAGAGGAGGAGGGAGGCGCGGGCGACCGGTCAAACCTGACCAGTGGGCCCCCTGGACCCACTGTCAGTGACCCACGCCGGTCCACCTGGTTTAAGTGGAGGCGTAAACTCCAAAGTACGTCTTTGACGTGTATCTATTCGAAACGTTTTTTTTTCTTTTTCTGTTTTTTTAAAACAAAGTTGACCAAAACTTTGACTGGCTATAACTTTTTAAATATAACTCCAAATGAGTTGATTCTTTTTCCTACCTCTCTCAAATATTGTCTAGTTTATTTTCAGATTTATTTAAAAAACTTTCAGACAACTTTTTTGTACTGTTTTGAAACTATGTATTAATTCAAATTTTTAAAATAGGAATTTTGGAGAGGGAATAAAACTTTCAAAAAGTTTTGGAATGCACCCTACCTCTCCACAATTTGAAGGCAAGCATTCTGAACTCTGGCATAATATTTTTGTGTGTCGTTTGAATACGGTTACAACACTCCTTGTCTCGGAGTTTCGTTATTTTATGTGATGATGTGAGCATACTCATAAGCGCATATTGATGATTCCGTGCTTTTGAAATTGATGCATTGTGATAGTAATCACCATCATATGCCTTTCATGCATACCGGAAGGAATCCGGGAGAGCCTCTGTCTTGGGTAGATACGGGCTTGTCTCTTGTCCTCCGTCAAGACGGTTGAGTCCGGTACGGCATGATGAGGTATGACGGGTGGTGTTCCTGTCTGTTGGTTGAAGTATAAATTGTTATGCTAATCATGCAGGGAATACTTAAACCTCCTAAGTCGACCACAGATCGAGTCTTGTTCCGGTAACCCCCATACTTGTTTCGTACTACCACGTGTCCCTGCCATAGGTAGGGTATGGTTCAGTAAGTTGTCAACCCTTTCCTAGCACATACCATATAGGGAGGCCATGGTGGAAGATACCGGCTGCATCCGGTAGGCATGCCACCTGGTCCGGGGGCATGGGTGTTTCCAGTTGGACCGAGAGGGGGGCACCCCTTAGAGCGCGCAATATAAATTTGATCCCATGCTACACGAGGTTGTAGCCTCCCCACTTAGATTTTCGCTTAACAGGTGTCGTGGGTGATTCTAGACACCGGTAAGTTAAGTTGGTGTGTGCGGTCAGGTGTGATTTCAATTAAAAGACCGTAAATGGAATTAGTCCCGATGGACTAAAGGAATCCGTTACTCGTGGGTAAAGAGTACACCCTCTGCAGAGGTTAAATCTATTTGAATAGCCGTGTCCATGGTTAAGGACTGTAGTCTGGGATGGATCAAGTGTCGGTCTTAGTGTCGGTCTTCTGAGGAGAAACTGCTAAACCAGAACATGGATCATGACTTGTGACGTATGATGATTATGATTATTATTATTATGGACTAACCATTTATATTATTTAAATTATTGAGTATCCACAGACGGTTCTACCTCCTGGATATTCATTGTGATTATTTTCTTATAAGCCCTTTATGTGGTGTCGCTCAGACGCCCGACTGTGACATGCTTGTTATTTATTTACTTTATAAGCCTTTTATGTGGTGTCACTCAGACGCCCGACTGTGGCATGCTTGTCATTTATTTACTTTATAAGCCCTTTATGTGGTGTCGCTCGGGCCTTAAGTAACATGCTTGTTATTTATTTACTTTATAAGCCCTTTATGTGGTGTCGCTCAGACGCCCGACTGTGGCATGCTTGTTATTTATTTACTTTATAAGCCCTATATGTGGTGTCGCATAGACGCCCGACTGAGGCATGCTTTATATTATTATCCTTTCGAGGTGTCGCTTCAGACACCCGATCGGTGCATTCTATTTTTATTCTCTGATTGCATATTCATGTTTTATAGGAACAACCTGCTTGCGTGCATCATGAATTTTTATTTCGTGACTGACGTTGTGATCACAGAATATTTCAGAGCATGATTATCATTTGTTATATTATACCCGTGTTCTTAATGTTTGCGAGTACATTCAAAGTACTCACTGGCTTGTCCCTGGCTATTCTCTTGGCCAGATTTCTTGCATGGAGAGGAGCGATGTGATGACAGCCCCGGAATATAAGCAATGGTGATAGCAGCCTCGTGAAGATAGGAGTTATCCAGGTCAGCTGTTCCTATGGGAAATGGAGTCCCATGGACGCTGATGGTCCACAAATCGCTTCCGCCATCAACCACTAGAAACCATTTGTTGTACTCAAAGGCCAGGATGGTCTTGTACTGCATATTATGTACTTTGCTTGGAATTTCTGTATCGAGTTGGTGCCTCATCAGCTTGATAATCACAGGGGCTGATGAGCACAAGGGCCATTTTCTAGGAAATTAATATCCCAAAAATCCGGTCCTGACAAACTTGGTATCAGAGCGAGGCTGACCATTGGCTAATCCTATCTTAGCCAGGTCGAAAAACCTAGGTTAACCAACCCACCAGACCTTAACCTAACCCCGGCCAAGCTTCTCGTGCAAGATAGCCACACAGTGACCCCGACACTTTTGGCAGTCGGTGCCCAACCTATCAGCCTAGCCTGTCGATCACGTGCTAGTGATCGACACCTAAATTGTCCCATTCACAAGCATGCGAGGGAAGACTCCGTCCCCTTTTTCTATAAAAAGGGCACGCTAGCCTCAACACAGCACAACCCAGCCTCTTCCTCAAACTGAGCTATAATGCCTAGCCCCGTCGTACACAATGAGACCACAGCAACCAACCTTGGAGGTTTTGTGACCGTGCTCGCAAACCTCACCCGCCGTGCCTTTGCATTAGACGAGCCCCCAGAATATGTTGTGTACCAAGGACCCATGAGCGGTGAGAGCCTCAATTCTGGGCCACTGTGCACATCTATGGTAGGGGTCTGCCACCGGAACGCCCCTACAGGTTCACCGGAAGGACAACTTCCTTTGAGCCACAAGCCATCCAACTAGCCGCGCGAGAGGCTATAGTTCAACTCCGGCACTTGTCGCCCATAGTTAACTGTCACTCGTTCTACTACTACCCCAGTCGTGACGGGTATGGTAGGCCACCCCAGGTTGCCAACGGAGATCACGAGACGGATCCTGCATTGTTGCATCTGGTGCGCTATGTAAGTGCACTAGAGGGACTATTCGATCAAATCACCCTTGATCTGATCGCAGCTCGTGGAGAACTGATTCGCCGAGCCCCCGTGAGAAGAGAAGATGAGCCCGACGCCAACAACCCAGTCGTGCTGTTCGGACAACCGATCGAGTCCCTGAGGACAGCCCCAACCATCGACCAAAATACTTTGATGTCCCCAGAAGTGCTTCGTCGCCTTTTGGGAACACGCTCCAACGGGATTGTGGCCAACAACCCCCGCGAGGGTCATCACCGCTACCCCGACCCTACAACCCCTCGACCCCCTCCAGCTAATCCCGACGGTGAAAACCGTGGAGAAACCTCGACGTCCCAGAGGCACGCCCGCTTAGATATTAACGAGGTAGACTGAGTCACTCGAGTAGTACCAAGTCTTAGTATGTCCTCGCCTTGTAACTATGTGATCCTGTATCGCCATAATTAAATGATGTTTGCTTGTGCACCCCTATTTTAAATAGTAGACATGCATAAGTATGCTGGTGTGCGATTGCATTTTTAACCCGGGTGTAGCTGCCAACCCCGACGACACAAAGTGTGCGCTATGAGTAAACTTTTTTGGTTTCAACTAACAGGAATAATATTTTCAAAAACAACTCTTAACAAATCTCGAGGACGAGATTTTTCTTAAGGGGGGTAGTGTTGTAACACCCCAAAAATTTAACCATGTTTTGTTTATTAAAATTTTGCCAGGAAATTAAATTTTTATTTTTCTGGATTTTTTTTATCTCAGAACCTCTCTTTTCTTCTAAGTTATGGAGTTTTCACCCCAAGTAAAAACTTTCCAATTATTATTGGACTTGTTTACCCTCTCAAATAAAACAATTCTTCTATCAGTGGGATTATTTATATAATTATTTTTCCCTGAGCTTTATTTCTCTAAAATAGTTTTTCATAAGTTTTAGGGTCCCTTTTGCACTGCAACCCTTTTATAGATTCATTTAAAAATCCCACCAAAATTTGGGGATGGCATATGATGTCCCTAAATCACTTTTATGCAAAAATATCCTTTGGTCATTTAGTCATTTTTAGCTTTACCCCTAGTTTTCAAATCTGGTCAAATTTCACTTTTGCACTGCAACCTATGTAAATACTTCTTTAAAACTTCCACCAAAATTAGGGGATGTTATTAGGAGTATATTATTCATCTTTTTGCAAAAACCCACTAGTGTTCTTTGAAAATTTTGAGCAAATCATCCTCCTTTGCTCTCTGGTCCAGTTTGGCATTTTCTACTACAACCATATTTTTGCTTGCCCTTTTTCCCTTGATTCTTTTTCCTGCTTATAGTCCTCCCTACAAAACCCTTAAGTCCAGGAGAGTGGACCCATTGGAGTATATTTGGTGCATGTAATGATAGATTTTAGTTTCTGTCCAGAAATGGTTTTCTCAAAAACTTCCACTAGCAAGTTTCTATTTTTGCCAAACTAACCTCACCACCCTATTTTCCATCTAAAAGGACACTAGTCTGGAGAGTTTGGCCACCCCAAGAAATGCCTAGGTGCCCTTGGCATTTTGTCAAACACCTGGGGTGCATGGTCAGTTTTGACATAGCTTTTAGTTTGCATTGTGAACTTGATCCCCTGCACCAACAACCTTGTCCACTAAGCTTCTAACTAACGCTAACCAAGACCTGTAAATCCCTAACCTCACCAAAGCCTCCTAGCATGCCCTGGCATTTTGCCGAACAGTTGGCGTGCACGCTCTAGGCGTGGCCACAGCGCGCGTTTTGCATGTGCGTGCGCCCGAGCCGCCTCCCCGCGCCCGTTCTGGCCCCTCCCACTTGCAGCCGACGCGCCCCGACTCCTCCCACATCGCAAAGCCGCCCCGACCCCCTCCTGGCTGTTGGGGAACGTTGCATAAAATAAAAAAATTCCTACGTTCACCAAGATCCATCTATGAGTTCATCTAGCAACGAGAGAGAGAGATGCATCTACATACCCTTGTAGATCGCGTGCGGAAGCGTTCAATAGAACGGGGTTGAGGGAGTCGTTCTCGTCGTGATCCAAATCATCGGAGATCCTAGCACCGAACGGACGGCACCTCCGCGTTCAACACACGTACGGTCAGCGTGACGTCTCCTCCGTCTTGATCCAGCAAGGGGGGAGGAGAGGCTAATGAAGATCCAGCAGCATGACGGCGTGGTGGTGGATGCAGCAGGGCTCCGGCAGGGCTTCGCCAAGCAACTATGGGAGGAGGAGGAGGTGTAGCAGGGGGAGGGAGGCGCCAAGACTTCAGGGTGCGGCTGCCCTCCCTCTCCCCTTTATATAGGCCCCACAGCGCCGCCCTGAGATGGGAATCTCCCAAGGGGCGTGACGGGAGGTGGAGTACCCCCCAAGGCAAGTGGGGCGCGCCCCCCACCTAGGGTTTCCAACCCTAGGCGCAGGGGGGGCCCAAGGGGGGGCGCACCAGCCCACTAGGGGCTGGTTCCCCTCCCACTTCAGCCCACGGGGCCCTCCGGGATAGGTGGCCCCACCCGGTGGACCCCCGGGACCCTTCCGGTGGTCCCGGTACAATACCGGGTGACCCCGAAACTTTCCCGATGGCCGAAATAGCACTTCCTATATATAATTCTTTACCTCCGGACCATTCTGGAACTCCTCGTGACGTCCGGTATCTCATCCGGGACTCCGAACAACATTCTGTTTGCTGCATACTCATATTCATACAACCCTAGCGTCACCGAACCTTAAGTGTGTAGACCCTACGGGTTCGGGAGACACGTAGACATGACCGAGACGACTCTCTGGTCAATAACCAACAGCGGGATCTGGATACCCATGTTGGCTCCCACATGCTCCTCGATGATCTCATCGGATGAACCACGATGTCAAGGATTCAAGCAACGCCGTATGCAATTCCCTTTGTCAATCGGTATGTTACTTGCCCGAGATTCGATCATCGGTATCCCAATACCTCGTTCAATCTCGTTACCGGCAAGTCACTTTACTCGTACCGTAATGCATTATCCCGTGACCAAACACTTGGTCACTTTGAGCTCAGTATGATGATGCATTTCCGAGTGGGCCCAGTGATTCCTCTCCGTAATACGGAGTGACAAATCCCAGTCTCGATCCGTGACAACCCAACAGACACTTTTGGAGATACTTGTAGTGCACCTTTATAGTCACCCAGTTACGTTGTGACGTTTGGTACACCCAAAGCACTCCTACAGTATCCGGGAGTTACACGATCTCATGGTCTAAGGAAAAGATACTTGACATTGGAAAAGCTCTAGCAAAACGAACTACGATCTTGTGCTATGCTTAGGATTGGGTCTTGTCCATCACATCATTCTCCTAATGATGTGATCCCGTTATCAATGACATCCAATGTCCATAGTCAGGAAACCATGACTATCTGTTGATCAACGAGCTAGTCAACTAGAGGCTCACTAGGGACATGTTGTGGTCTAAGTATTCACACGTGTATTACGATTTCCGGATAATACAATTATAGCATGAATAAAAGACAATTATCACGAACAAGGAAATATAATAATAATCCTTTTATTATTGCCTCTAGGGCATATTTCCAACAGTCTCCCACTTCCACTAGAGTCAATAATCTAGTTACATTGTGATGAATCGAACACCCATAGAGTTCTGGTGTTGATCATGTTTTGCTCGCGGAAGAGGTTTAGTCAACGGATCTGGGACATTCAGATCCGTATGCACTTTGCAAATTTCTATGTCTCCATCTTGAACATTTTCATGAATGGAGTTGAAGCGACGCTTGATGTGCCTGGTCTTCTTGTCAAACCCGGGCTCCTTGGCAAGTGCAATAGCTCCAGTGTTGTCACAGAAGAGTTTGATCGGCCTCGACGCATTGGGTATGACTCCTAGGTCGGTGATGAAATCCTTCACCCAAATTGCTTCATGCGCTGCCTCCGAGGCTGCCATGTACTCCGCTTCACATGTAGATCCCGCCACCACGCTTTGCTTGCAGCTGCACCAGCTTACTGCCCCACCATTCAACATATACACGTATGCGGTTTGTGACTTAGAGTCATCCAGTTCTGTGTCGAAGCTAGCGTCGACGTAACCCTTTACGACGAGCTCTTCGTCACCTCCATAAACGAAACATGTCCTTAGTCCTTTTCGGTACTTCAGGATATTCTTGACCGCTGTCCAGTGTTCTTTGCCGGGATTACTTTGGTACCTCCCTACCAAACTTACGGCAAGGTTTACATCAGGTCTGGTACACAACATGGCATACATAATAGACCCTATGGCTGATGCATAGGGGATGACACTCATCTCTTCTATATCTTCTGCCGTGGTCGGACATTGAGCCGAGCTCAATTTCACACCTTGTAATACATGCAAGAACCCTTTCTTGGACTGATCCATTTTAAACTTCTTCAATATCTTATCAAGGTATGTGCTTTGTGAAAGACCTATGAGGCATCTCAATCTATCTCTATCGATCTTGATGCCTAATATATAAGCAGCTTCTCCAAGGTCCTTCATTGAAAAACTCTTATTCAAGTAGGCCTTAATGATGTCCAAAATGTCCAAAAGTTCTATATCATTTCCCATCAAAAGTATGTCATTTACATATAATATGAGAAATGCTACAGAGCTCCCACTCACTTTCTTATAAACGCAGGCTTCTCCATAAGTCTGCATAAACCCAAACGCTTTGATCATCTCATCAAAGCGAATGTTCCAACACCGAGATGCTTGCACCAGCCCATAAATGGATCGCTGGAGCTTGCATACCTTGTTAGCATTCTTAGGGACGACAAAACCTTCCGGCTGCATCATATACAGTTTTTCCTTAAGATAGCCGTTAAGGAATGCCGTTTTGACGTCCATTTGCCATATCTCATAATCATAGTATGCGGCAATTGCTAACATGATTCGGACGGACTTCAGCTTCGCTACGGAGAGAAAGTCTCATCGTAGTCAACCCCTTGAACTTGCCGATAACCTTTAGCGACAAGTCGAGCTTTATAGATGGTAACATTACCATCCGCGTCCGTCTTCTTCTTAAAGATCCATTTGTTTTCTATCGCTCGCCGATCATCGGGCAAGTCTGTCAAAGTCCATACTTTGTTCATCGGGCAAGTCTGTTAAAGTCCATACTTTGTTTTCATACATGGATCCTATCTCGGATTGCATGGCTTCAAGCCATTTGTTGGAATCTGGGCCCGCCATCGCTTCTTCAGAGTTTGAAGGTTCACCGTTGTCCAACAACATGATTTCCAGGACAGGGTTGCCATACCACTCTGGTGTGGAACGTGTCCTGGTGGACCTACGAAGTTCAGTAGCAACTTGATACGAAGTACCTTGATCATCATCATTCATTTCCTCTCCAGTCGGTGTAGGCACCACAGGAACATTTTACTGAGCTGCACTACTTTCCGGTTCAAGAGGTAGAACTTCATCGAGTTCTACTTTCCTCCCACTTACTCCTTTCGAGAGAAACTCTTTTTTCCAGAAAGGATCCGTTCTTGGCAACCAAGATCTTGCCTTCAGATCTAAGGTAGAAGGTATACTGTCGGTGTCAAAACCGGCGGATCTCGGGTAGGGGGTCCCGAACTGTGCATCTAGGCGGATGGTAACAGGAGACAAGGGACACGATGTTTTTACCCAGGTTCGGGCGCTCTCGATGGACGTAATACCCTACTCCTGCTTGATTAGTATTGATGAGTAGAAGCTAGCCTAGAAGCTAGCCTATGGTATGATTGTTGTTCGTCCTATGGACTAAAACCCTCCGGTTTATATAGACACCGGATAGGTTAGGGTTACACAGAGTCGGTTACAATGGTAGGAGATCTACATATACATATCGCCAAGCTTGCCTTCCACGCCGAGGAAAGTCCCATCCAGACACGGGACGAAGTCTTCAATCTTGTATCTTCATAGTCTTGGAGTCCGGCCGTGATGATAGTTCGGGTATCCGGACACCCCCTAGTCCAGGACTCCCTCAGTAGCCCCTGAACCAGGCTTCAATGACGACGAGTCCGGCGCGCATATTGTCTTCGGCATTGCAAGGCGGGTTCCTCCTCCGAATACTTTATAGAAGGTTTTGAACACAAGGATAGTGTCCGGTTCTGCAAAACAAGTTCCACATACCACCGTAGAGAGAATAACTTTTTGCACAGATCTGCTGACGTATTCCGCGGCGTGACATCACACCACGGCCAGGCCTTTATATGAATCGTTTTTACTGTTCCACCTCAGCGCGTTTTAGCGAGGCGGCTTCCGCACGTCTTATCAAAGCATAGATCGTGCCCCCTTATTCCGGGATTCTCATCAATACGGATGTGGGTAACCCATCCGCGCCATTGATCACGGCGCTTGGGAGATAAGCGAGTTTTACCAGGCTGGTGGGGGACGCATAGCTTCGTCCGTCCATATAAGGGGATAAGGATCCACCTTTTCACCTACTCCTTCTTCCTCCTTTGCTCATCCATTTCCGTGCACTCGAGCTCCAGCGCCCAAGTCCGTACATCCCACCTCAACCTTCTCCAACCATGTCCGGAGCGGGAGGCAGGTGGATGGCCTCCTCCGTCACAGAGGGGCACATCACAAGACTGCGGGAGGCCGGATATTTGTCCGGCGACATCGCCAAGACAGCCGACCGGGACGCTGGGCAGCTCATTCCAACCCCAGGCCCCATGAGAGGGTGGTGTTTCTCCCCACTTCCTCCATGGACTAGGTTTTCCACTTCACCCATTTGTCCGGGGGCTCATGTTCTACTACGGCCTGGACTTCCACGACCTGGCCCCGAATTTCATCCTCAACATCTCGGCGTTTGTCGTCGTGTGCGAGGCCTTCCTCTGCATCCAGCCCCACTTCGGCCTATGGCTGAAGACCTTCAATGTCAGGCCGAAGGTTGTGGGCGGCCGTCAAGCGGAGTGCGGAGGCGCCATGGTTGGCAAGATGGCCAAAGTCCTATGGCTCGAGGGCTCCTTTGTGGAGACAGTAAAGGGGTGGCAATCGGGGTGGTTCTATATCACCGAGCCGCGCGACCCCAAATGGGCGGCGGCCCCCGAATTCAGATCTGGCTTCCCCACACGGCTCTCATCATGGAAAGAGACGGGCCTGATGTGGGGGAATTCGGACGAGATATCCGGACTCCAAACATGCGTCCGAAACCTGGCGGACAAGAATCTCAGGCTTGTCAATGTAATCTAGGTGATGTTCATCTGCCGGATTCTCCCATGCCAACAAAGGGCCTTCAAATTGTGGGAGTTCGATCCGGCACAGCACCCCACTCTGACAAGGCTCTTCGACACTACGTACGAAGATGCCTGGAAGGTGCTGTTCAAGGGCGCCGAGGCTCCCACATCCGCTACTGAAGATCGCGGATTCAGCTCGCAGCGTCAAGCCAGTGAGGTGAGTTGTTTTACCCTTTATGGGACTATTTTTTCATAGTTTGACTCTATGTGGGATCTAAACTCCCTAACCTTTAACAGGACTGGCTGAAGACGTCCGGACATGTTAGCTATCCGGCTCCTTTGCCAGAAGACCCAGCGGACACCCGATTGATGGGGCTGCTGGCTCCGGTACCTCATGTGGTGCCGGAGAAGAAGGCCAAGAAGGAGGCCACGGGAACTCGAAGGAGCTCCCGACGCCAGTCTTTGTCGATTCTCAAGCGAGAATCTTCTCGTGAGGACGAGGAGGAGGAAAAAGAAGCCTCTCCCCCAGTGGGGGAGGAGAGGAAAAGGAAGGCCACCCCAACTAGGGAGGCCGGAGGATCGAAGAAGGGAAGAACCCTTCCTCCGGACTTCTCCACCAACGTCAACAACGACGAGGAGGATTGGCCAACAAGGGCCAAGCCCCCGGCGAGATCGTAAGTGTCCGGATACCCATGGCTTTTTTATTATTACATAGTGTTCTCTAATGTCGAACAACCATGCAGCCCGCCCAAGGGAGAGTTCGCCGCTTCATCGAGCGGGTCCCTGAGTTCGTCGGAAATGGAGAGTACTTCACTTTCGGCCGCCTCCTCACCTCACGCTGCGGACGACGCCACGGTGGGGCCCCAAGGGGGGCTTGGTCAAGAGGAGGTGGTGCAGGAGGCGCCGCAAGGCAACCTCCCGGACTCCAGGCGCGTGGGGGGCGAGACCCCCAGGGGCTCTAAGCCCAACCCTCGTCCGGACCCCATGCCGGAACCTTCAGCGGTTCCGGAGTCCGGCAAGCGGTCCCTTCGCATAAGAAGGGTAAGACGCCGGTGTCCTCCGTCCAACCGGAGGCACCCGATAGCTTCTGAGGCGCTTAACAGCGCTTCCATCGAGGAGGAGCACCGCCTTTATGAGTGCGGTGATCCGGACAATTCGATCCGCCAAGAGCGGGCTGATCAAGCCTGTACCAGCCTTCTAACAGGCTTTGAGGTAAGTTTAGAATATGTAAAAATATTACCGCATAGACAAGAGTTCTCGATGCTAAGTTCGGTGTTCGGAAAGAAAAGCCGTACTAAGGATCTAAAAAGATATACGCAGGAGTCTAACATGAGTATGTCAATATGGGAATGCAGGCTACGCTGCTGACCTCTGCCGCACTGACTGCGGAGGTCGATGCATTGAAGCAAAGCCTAGAGCGGTCCGAGAACGAGCTCGGCCTTGCCAAGAAGCAGCTCGAGGACAAGAAAGATAAGTAATGCCTTATTAAAGAAATACCTTATAGAAAGGTTTCGGTTGCAAAAAATAACAGGAATAGCATGGAGTGCAGGGGGCCACGAACGAGGTGGCGACCACAAGGAGGCGGTGTCCGTGGTCGAAACAAAGCTCATGGCTGAACGCACCGAGCGAGAGAAGGGGAGGCGCAGCTGGCGGAGGTGCGGCAAGAGCTCCTGTGCTCTCGTGGAAAAACACGAGAGTATGGAGCGTGACTCAAGACACGAGAGTCCGAGCTTGCTTCGCTCTTGAGAGTGCCAAAGCTGCTAAGGCCGAGGCCCAAAAAGCCCTCCAGAGATTGAGGAAATAAAGAAGATCGCGTCTGGTAAGGCATTCTTTATGCAGAGCAAGCATGTGAAAGTGAATTACTTATTACTTAACCGGATTCGGAGCTCTCCATGAGCGTTCGCAGATCTGCCTCGTAGTGTATCGGATGCTGCCGCGTACTACCGCACCAAGGAGGGAGCTCGGCGGAGAAGGGGTTCTGGTCTCAAGTATCCGAGGCCGGACATCCGTGCCCCTAAGCGACCAGCTGAAGCAGCTGGTCGAGCTCCACAAGGTCGCCGAACAGGCCATGAAGGGCCTCATAGTTCGGTGTGGCCATTGGAAGCTATGCCCAGGAGCTACTTTGGGCTAGTGCGGCGGTGGTGGGCCTTTGTCCATGGATTGAAGTCATCAAGCGCTCCGTCTGCATTGAAGGTGTCCGTCGGGCCCTTGCCCGTGCTAAAGTGCACTGGGGCAAGCTGGATGCGGAGAAGCTTGTGACAGACGGGCCACCGAAGGGCAAGGAGCATCGCACGCCCGAAATGTACTATGAGGGCCTCCTGAAGGGTGCTTGTTGAATAGCGGATGAGTGCTCCAAAGATGTAATTTTGAATAGACTCGCATTTGTTATCACAGACGCTGAAAACTTGTTCATATGCGCTAAGCAACGCTTGTTAATTTAAAATATTACCTTCGTGCGGTCGTTTATCAAATTTGAGAGATGGCAAGTCGTTGGCTTCAGCCCCCATGCCACAGTCTTTGGGGTGTTCGGGATAAACTTGAGCACTCTTGTTCCCATTCTTGGGTCCATCTAGGGAGGCGCTCAACGCAACGAACAAGGCAACCGGACTTATGATGCTTGAACACTCTCACTTAGCCATAGAATTCTATAATTTTAAATTTCGGCGAAGCCACTAGTGTTCAGAAGACCGAGTTCGGGGCGCTATCGACGCCTTGGCCGGACAATGCCGGTTCCTCGCTCTAAGCGGCATAAGTCTTTAGGGACCCGAAAAACCTCTCGAACAGCGACCGGCTCTCGCCCTATCATGACGGTCAGTTTTAGCTTTCTCCACTAAGGTGCTCGACCCAGCTCAACTGGGGCACAATCGCAGTGGTTCTCCTGGTGCTACCTTAGCCGATATAACGGAACGTAAAGTACCAAAACACGGGAGCCGGGCAAACCCAACTATTGACCCAAGACATGATTCGGAGCCGATTCATATAATGCTATAAGTTCGGTGCCACACTTGTGAAAGTGTTCGGACTTATCACACCATAATTTTGGGGTACTTAAGCCCCTGGTGTATTGGCCGTACCAAAGTGTACGGTGCGTAATGTCGTGAAACGAGCATATGTATAGATAAAGAAAAGAGTGCAATAATAGGCAAAAGCTATGTATTGTTTATCCAAAAGGTACCGCAATGAAAGCGTAACGATACAAATAGTGCGATAAGCAAGGGATGGGACTATCTAACTTGTCCCCACCAGGGGTAAGCTGCGGATGGTATGTAAAACAGGTATAATGCTCGTAATAGAGACCACACGAACACTCGGCGTGGCTTTCGCTTCCTGGCTGTTGCATCATGACTTCGGCGATTCTAGTGCCGGACAGGACTTCTGGAAAACGGAGTCCTGAAAGTAAGAAAAAGGAAGAAAGAAAAAGAATGACACAATCGGGAGCCCCTGGTGCGGTTGAGCCGCATTCCGGGCGTGCCGTGGTCGTGCCCCTCCCTTTATGCCCATGGTATCTCCAGAGCGTAGTTATGTACGCGTAGTACGGGCTTCGCAATTTCGCGAGGGCTGGGGTTGGGGCCGGATTGCTACGCGTGCTTGAATCGTGCCAGGCGGTCTTGTTGTAGGTTACTCCGGGCGCGCTTGACAGTGTCCGGACGCTTAGTGGCCGGATTCGAGAATTGCTGTGAGAGGCTGCTTTGTACCTCCGCCGCGAGGGCCGCCGTGTGCTCCTCCGTTCGGAGAGAGCGTTCGGTGTTTCCATTGACCGTGATTACTCCTTTAGGGCCTGGCATCTTGAGCTTGAGGTATGCGTAGTGCGGCACCACATTGAACTTTGCAAATGCGGTTCGTCCGAGCAGTGCATGATAGCCGCTGCGGAACGGGACGATGTCGAAGATTAACTCTTCGCTTTGGAAGTTATCCGGGGATCCGAAGACCACTTCGAGTGTAACTGAGCCTGTACAATTGGCCTCTACACCCGGTATGACGCCTTTAAAGGTCGTCTTTGTAGGTTTAATTCTTGAGGGGTCTACCCATTTTGCGACCTTTGTATCCCGATAAAGCAGGTTCGTGCTGCTACCGCCATCCATCAGGACTCGTGAGGTGAAATCCGGCCAATAATTGGGTCAAGAACCAATGCGGCGAAACCGCCGTGACTGATGCTAGTGGGGTGGTCCCTTCGATTGAAGGTGATCGGCCAGGAAGACCATGGGTTGAACTTCGGGGCGACTGGCTCCATCGCATATACGTCCCTGAGTGCACACTTCCGCTCCCTTTTGGGTATATGGGTTGTGTATATCATGTTCACCGTCCGCACTTGTGTTGGAAAACCCTTTTGTCCTCTATTGTTCGGCGGCCGGGGCTCTTCCTCATCATCGCTATGTTGCCCCTTGTCATTGAGTTTGGCACTTAACTTGCCTGCTTGCTTGAACACCCAACAATCCCTGTTGGTGTGATTGGCTGGTTTTTCGGGGGTGCCATGTATCTGGCACAAGCGATCGAGTATTCGGTCCAAGTTGGACGGGACCTGGGTATTTCTTTTGAATGGCTTCTTCCGCTGACCGGGTTTAGAGCCTCTGAATCCGGCATTGACGATCAGATCTTCAAAGCATTATCGCCAAGTTAACGCGACGCTTGTTCTTGTTGCGACGCCGACCTGCCATTCTTGTCCTTGGTATCTGAACTATCGTGGTGTTTGGCCAAGTTGTTGCTTCGAGCTAGCCAGTTGTCCTCTCCCGCACAAAAGCGGGTCATGATTGTTGTGAGGGCTGCCATGGATTTCGGCTTTTCCTGTCCTAGGTGCCGGGCAAGCCATTCGTCGTGGATGTTATGTTTGAAGGCTGCAAGGGCCTCTGCATCCGGATAGTCAACGATTTGATTTTTCTTTGTTAGGAACCGTGTCCAGAATTATCTGGCCGATTCTTCTGGCTGCTGAATTATATGGCTGAGGTCATCGGCGTCTAGTGGTCGCACATATGTGCCCTGGAAGTTATCAAGGAATGCGGCTTCCAGGTCCTCCCAACAACCAATTGATTCTGCTGGCAAGTTGTTGAGCCAGTGCCGAGCTGGTCCTTTAAGCTTGAGTGGGAGGTATTTGATGGCGTGTAGATCATCACCGCGGGCCATGTGGATATGGAGGAGATAGTCCTCGATCCAAACCGCAGGATCTGTGGTACCATCGTATGATTCGATGTTTACGGGTTTGAAGCCCTCAGGGATTTGATGATCCATTACTTCATCTGTGAAGCATAGTGGGTGTGCGGCGCCTCTATATTGGGCTATATCACGACGTAGCTCATATGAGCTTTGTCTACTGTGTTCGGCCCGGCCGGGTTTGCTGTATCCGGCGCGACGGTAATCATCCCGCGTCGTTGGGCGCCCACGCGATCCATAGATCGATCTTGTATGTTTGCCTTATCCTCCAGTATATCTCGCAAGTCCGACGCGTTTTCCCGTGCCTTGGTACTTTTTGAGCGGTGTCGTGGTGTGGCTTGAGCGGAGGGCCGAGAGGCTTCTCTGTCGCAGCCACGGGGTGGCCGGTCTGCCATGTCGTGCGCTGGTGACTTGGGTGCTTCCTCCTCTGATCGAGGCAATGGCCTGCGTTTGGGGTAGCTTTTGGAGGGGCGTTCGAGTTCATACTCTTCGGCTGCAAGGACTTCAGTCCATCTGTCAGCTAGCAGGTCTTGGTCAGCTCTAAGCTATTGCTGCTTTTTCTTGAGGCTGCTTGCCGTGGCTATAAGCCTGCGTTTGAAACGCTCCTGTTCGGCGGGATCCTCAGGCACGACGAATTCGTCGTCGTTGAGGCTTGCCTCATCTTCGGAGGGAGGCGCATAATTATCGTCCTCGACCTCTCTTTCTCACAGACCGTCAGGCGGACTTGCTTCTCCCTCCTCCTGTGCTGATTCCTGCTGGAGGGGGTTGTCTTCGGCACTGTCCGGGGTGTTATTATCTCCCGTGCCGGAATCACCGTTTTTATTGTGGCGAGATTTAGAGCGGCGCCGCTGACGTCGACGCTTCGGTTGCTTCTTGGAGGGGTCATCCTCCGTTGTTCCATCGTCATTCCCATCTTTTGGGATGTCCACCATGTATATGTCATATGACGAGGTGGCCTTCCGATTGCCACAGTAGGCGCTGGGTCTTGGTAAATCTCCGGCATCGTCGTCCATACCGTCGATGTCTTCAGAGTCGAAGTCGAGCATGTCGGTTAAATCATCAACAGTGGCTACAAAGTGGGTGGTGGGTGGGCATTGAATTTCTTCGTCGTCCGTATCCCAACCTTCCTGTCCGTAGTCCGGCCAGGGCCCTCCGGATAAAGAGAGAGACTTTAGTGAATTCAGGATGTCGCCAAAGGGTGAGTGCCGAAAGATGTCCATGGCGGTGAACTCCTCGACCGGGGCCCAATCGGATTCGATTGGCGGCGCGGAGGGTTTGGAGTCGAAGAGGAGTCCGGCACCACGAGTCAAGGTCTTCGCAAAGCGACAGGGGCGGAGTTCGCTCAATCGCCATAGAGATTGTAGCCCCGAGGCGGTGTCCAACCACTCGTCCTCGATCGGGGAATCCGGCTCCGGATTAAGGGTCGGAGCGGATGTCGGTGCGGCCTCTGTGGCACTGTTCGGCAGAGCTAGATCATGCCCATCGAGACGGTGCGCACGCCGGCTGCGGCTCGAATCCGTCGAAGATCAAGTCTCCGCGGACATCGGCCGTATAGGTCAAACTTCCAAATCTGACCTGATGGCGGGGCGTAGCTTTCGATCTGCTCCAGATGGCTGCTTAATTGGCCCGCAGTGCAAAGCCGCCGAATACGAAGATCTGTCCGGAGAAAAGTCTCACCCTAGACCGCGTCGTTGTTGATGATCGAACGAGCCATCGGGCCTATCGGTGGCGACGGAGGAACTCTCAATGAAAGCACCAATGTCGGTGTCAAAACCGGCGGATCTCGGGTAGGGGGTCCCGAACTGTGCGTCTAGGCGGATGGTAACAGGAGACAAGGGACACGATGTTTTTACCCAGGTTCGGGCCCTCTCAATGGAGGTAATACCCTAATCATGCTTGATTAATATTGATGATATGGGTAGTACAAGAGTAGATCTACCACGAGATCAAGGAGGCTAAACCTTGGAAGCTAGCCTATGGTATGATTGTTGTTCGTCCTACGGACTAAAACCCTCCGGTTTATATAGACACCGGATAGGTTAGGGTTACACAGAGTCGGTTATAATGGTAGGAGATCTACATATCCGTATCGCCAAGCTTGCCTTCCATGCCAAGGAAAGTCCCATCCGGACACGGGACGAAGTCTTCAATCTTGTATCTTCATAGTCTTGGAGTCCGGCCGTGATGATAGTTCGGCTATCCGGACACCCCCTAGTCCAGGACTCCCTCATATACCCAATGGTTTCCTTAGGGTATCCTATGAAGACGCATTTTTCAAACTTGGGTTCGAGCTTTTCAGGTTGAAGTTTCTTGACATAAGCATCGCATCCCCAAACTTTTACAAAGGACAGCTTAGCTTTCTTCCCAAACCATAATCCATACGGTGTCGTCTCAACGGATTTAGACAGTGCCCTATTTAAAGTGAATGTAGCTGTCTCTAGAGCGTATCCTCAAAATGATAGCGGTAAATCAGTCAGAGACATCATAGATCGCACCATATCCAATAGAGTGCGATTACGACGTTCGAACACACCGTTATGCTGAGGTATTCCAGGCGGCGTGAGTTGTGAAACGATTCCACATTTCCTTAAGTGTGTACCAAATTCGTGACTTAAATATTCTCCTCCACGATATGATCGTAAGAACTTTATTTTTCGGTCACGTTGATTCTCTACCTCATTCTGAAATTCCTTGAACTTTTCAAAGGTCTCAGACTTGTGTTTCATCAAGTAGACATACCCATATCTACTCAAGTCATCAGTGAGAGTGAGAACATAACGATATCATCCGCGAGCCTCAACGCTCATTGGACCACACACATCGGTATGTATGATTTCCAATAAGTTGGTTGCTCGCTCCATTGTTCCGGAGAACGGAGTCTTGGTCATTTTGCCCATGAGGCATGGTTCGCATGTGTCAAATGATTCATAATCGAGAGACTCTAAAAGTCCATCAGAATGGAGCTTCTTCATGCGCTTGACACCATTGTGACCAAGGCGGCAGTGCCACAAGTATGTGGGACTATCGTTATCAACTTTACATCTTTTGGTATTCACACTATGAATATGTGTAATTTTACGTTCGAGATTCATTCAGAATAAACCATTGACCATCGGAGCATGACCATAAAACATATCTCTCATATAAATAGAACAACCATTATTCTCGGATTTAAATGAGTTGCCATCTCGCATTAAACGAGATCCTGATACAATGTTCATGCTCAAACTTGGCACTAAATAACAATTATTGAGGTTTAAAACTAATCCCGTAGGTAAATGTAGAGGTAGCGTGCCGACGGCGATCACATCGACCTTGGAACCATTCCAGACGCGCATCGTCACCTCGTCCTTTGCCAGTCTCTGTTTATTCCGCAGCTCCTGCTGTGAGTTACAAATGTGAGCAACGGCACCGGTATGAAATACCCAGGAGTTACTACGAGTACTGGTAAGGTACACATCAATTACATGTATATCAAATATACCTTTAGTGTTGCCGGCCTTCTAGTCCGCTAAGTATTTGGGGCAGTTCCGCTTCCAGTGGCCCTTCCCTTTGCAACCAAAGCACTCGATCTCGTGCTTGGGTCCATTCTTTGACTTCTTCCGGCAACTTGCTTGCGGGCGCGGCAACATCCTTGCCGTCCTTCTTGAAGTTCTTCTTACCCTTGCCCTTCTTTAACTTAGTGGTTTTATTGACCATCAACACTTGATGTTCCTTCTTGATTTCTACCTCTGCTGACTTCAGCATTGAAAATACTTCAGGAATAGTTTTCACCATCCCCTGCATATTGTAGTTCATCAAAGCTCTTGTAGCTCGGTGGGAGCGACTGAAGGATTCTGTCAATCACCGCCTCGTCCGGGAGGTTAATGTCCAGCTGGGACAGGCGGTTGTGCAACCCAGACATTTTGAGTATGTGCTCACTGACAGAACTATTTTCCTCCATCTTACAACTATAGAACTTGTCGGAGACTTCATATCTCTCGACCCGGGCATGAGCTTGGAAAACCATTTCGGCTCCTCGAACATCTCATATGCTCCGTGTTGCTCAAAACGCTTTTGGAGCCCCGGTTCTAAGCTGTAAATCATGCCGCACTGAACGAGGGAGTAATCATCAGCACGAGACTGCCAAGCGTTCATAACGTCTTGGTTCTCTGGGATGGGTGCTTCACCTAGCGGTGCTTCTAGGACATATTGTTTCTTGGCTGCTATGAGGATGATCATCAGGTTCCGGACCCAGTCCGAATAGTTGCTGCCATAGTCTTTCAGCTTGGTTTTCTCTAGGAACGCGTTGAAGTTCATGGTGACATGAGCGTTGGCCATTTGATCTACAAGACATTTTGCAAAGATTTTAGACTAAAGTTCATGATAATTAAGTTCATCTAATCAAATTATATAATGAATTCCCACTCAGATTTGACATCCCTCTAGTCATCTAAGTGTTACATGATCCGAGTCGACTAGGCCGTGTCCGATCATCACGTGGGACGGACTAGTCATCATCGGTGAACATCTCCATGTTGATCGTATCTTCCATACGACTCATGTTCGACCTTTCGGTCTCTTATGTTCCGAGGCCATGTCTGTACATGCTAGGCTCGTCAAGTTAACCTAAGTGTTTTGCATGTGTAGAACTGTCTTACACCCGTTGTATGTGAACGTAAGAATCTATCACACCCGATCATCACGTGGTGCTTCGAAACGACGAACTTTAGCAACGGTGCCGTTAGGGAGAACACTTTCTTGAAATTATTATAAGGGATCATCTTGTTTACTACCGTTGTTCTAAGTAAACAAGATGCATAAACATAATAAACATCACATGCAATTATATAGTAGTGACATGATATGGCCAATATCATATAGCTCCTTTGATCTTCATCTTCGGGGCTCCATGATCATCTTGTCACCGGCATGACACCATGATCTCCATCATCATGATCTCCATCATTGTGTCTCCATGAACTTGCTCGCCAACTATTACTTCTACTACTATGGCTAACACGTTTAGCAATAAAGTAAAGTAATTTACATGGCGTTCTCAATGACACGCAGGTCATACAAAAAATAAAGACAACTCCTATGGCTCCTGCCGGTTGTCATACTCATCGACATGCAAGTCGTGATTCCTATTACAAGAACATGATCTCATACATCACATATATATCATTCATCATTCATCACAACTTTGGCCATATCACATCACAAAACACTTGCTGCAAAAACAAGTTAGACGTCCTCTAATTGTTGTTGCAAGTTTTTACGATGGCTGCAACAAGGTTCTAGCAAGAACGTTTTCTTACCTACGTGAAAGCCACAACGTGATTTGTCAACTTCTATTTACCCTTCATAAGGACCCTTTTCATCGAATCTGCTCCAACTAAAGTGGGAGAGACAGACACCCGCTAGCCACCTTATGCAACTAGTGCATGTCAGTCGGTGGAACTTGTCTCACGTAAGCGTACGTGTAAGGTCGGTCCGGGCTGCTTCATCCCACAATACCGCTGAAGCAAGATAAGACTAGTAGCGGCAAGAAAGTTGACAACATCTACGCCCACTACAAATTGTGTTCTACTCGTGCAATAGAGAACTACGCATAGACCTAGCTCATGATGCCACTGTTGGGGAACTTTGCATAAAATAAAAAAATTCCAACGTTCACCAAGATCCATCTATGAGATCATCTAGCAACGAGAGAGAGAGAGATGCATCTACATACCCTTGTAGATCGCGTGCGAAAGAGTTCAAGAGAACGGGGTTGAGGGAGTCGTTCTCGTCGTGATCCAAATCACCGGAGATCCTAGCGCCGAACGGACGGCACCTCCGCGTTCAACACACGTACGGTCAGCATGACGTCTCCTCCGTCTTGATCCAGCAAGGGGGAAGGAGAGGTTGATGAAGATCCAGCAGCATGACGGCGTGGTGGTGGATGCAGCAGGGCTTCGCCAAGCAACTACGGGAGGAGGAGGAGGTGTAGCAGGGGGAGGGAGGAGCCAAGACTTCAGGGTGCGGCTGCCCTCCCTCCCCCCTTTCTATAGGCCCCCTGGGGGTGCGCCGGCCCTGGAGATGGGAATCTCCCAAGGGGGCGGCGGCCAGGGGGGTGGAGTACCCCCCAAGGCAAGTGGGGCACGCCCCCCACCTAGGGTTTCCAACCCTAGGCGCAGGGGGTCCCAAGGGGGGTTGCACCAGCCCACTAGGGGCTGGTTCCCCTCCCACTTCAGCCCACGGGGCCCTCCGGGATAGGTGGCCCCACCCGGTGGACCTCCGGGACCCTTCCGGTGGTCCCGGTACAATACCGGGTGACCCCGAACTTTCCCGATGGCCGAAATAGCACTTCCTATATATAATTCTTTACCTCCGGACCATTCCGGAACTCCTCGTGACGTCCGGGATCTCATTGGGGACTCCGAACAACATTCGGTTTGCTGCATACTCATATTCATACAACCCTAGCGTCACCGAACCTTAAGTGTGTAGACCCTACGGGTTCGGGAGACACGTAGACATGACCGAGACGGCTCTCTGGTCAATAACCAACAGCGGGATCTGGATACCCATGTTGGCTCCCACATGCTCCTCGATGATCTCATCGGATGAACCACGATGTCGAGGATTCAAGAAACCCCGTATGCAATTCCCTTTGTCAATCGGTATGTTACTTGCCCGAGATTCAATCGTCAGTATCCCAATACCTCGTTCAATCTCGTTACCGGCAAGTCACTTTACTCATACCATAATGCATGATCCCGTGACCAAACACTTGGTCACTTTGAGCTCATTATGATGATGCATTACCGAGTGGGCCCAGTGATACCTCTCCGTAATACGGAGTGACAAATCAGTCTCGATCCGTGACAACCCAATGACACTTTCGGAGATACCGTAGTGCACCTTTATAGTCACCCAGTTACGTTGTGACGTTTGGTACACCCAAAGCACTCCTACGGTATCCAGGAGTTACACGATCTCATGGTCTAAGGAAAAGATACTTGACATTGGAAAAGCTCTAGCAAAACGAACTACACGATCTTGTGATATGCTTAGGATTGGGTCTTGTCCATCACATCATTCTCCTAATGATGTGATCCGTTATCAATGACATCCAATGTCCATAGTCAGGAAACCATGACTATCTGTTGATCAACGAGCTAGTCAACTAGAGGCTCACTAGGGATATGTTGTGGTCTAAGTATTCACACGTGTATTACGATTTCCGGATAATACAATTATAGCATGAATAAAACACAATCATCACGAACAAGGAAATATAATAATAATCCTTTTATTATTGCCTCTAGGGCATATTTCCAACACTGGCGCCCTACAGCGCCGCCACCGCAAGCCGCCACCGCAAGCCCCGACAACCTCTGCCCTAGACGGTGCCGCCCAAGCCACACGCGCGCGCCAGCTCGCCCCCTTGAGCAGTGTGAAGTTCGTCGGAGCGCTCCGGCCAGCTCCACGTCGCCCTGCTAGCTACAGCGAGGCGGTTCGCCGAGCTTATCTCCAGCCGCCACAGAACCGACCTAGGCGCGCTATAAATATGGACACTGAGCTCGTCTAGGCCTCAAGCTACCTCAGGTCGCCCCTCTAGAGCCCCCATGACTGGCAATCGAAGAGGGGAAGGTCGTCTTCCCCATCTCCGGTTGGCTCGGCCGTCGCCACGTCCCAGTCCATTTTGTCGCGAACAGAGCTTCTCCAGTCCATCCAGTGCCACCAACCTTCTCCCCTCGACCTTGAGGAGCCGCCCAGCCTCTCAAACGCGATCTAAGGCCACCGTAGATCAAACCCCCAATTCATCCCGAAGCTACCTCCGCCGCGGAGCTTGCCGCCGGCGACTCCCTTCGCCCCCACCACCCTAGCGACCACCTGGAGGACCGCCCCGGGCTGGCGGATCCATGCCTGCCCTCCGGAGCCCGCGAGGAGCCGCCAATCACCGGCGATGATCGCCGGAGCCTCGCCTCTGTTCAGCCAGAGGAGGAGGGAGGTGCGAGCGACCGGTCAAACCTGACCAGTGGGCCCCCTAGACCCACTGTCAGTGACCCACGCCGGTCCACGTGGTTTAAGTGGAGGCGTAAAATCCAAAGCACGTCTTCGACGTGTATCTATTTGAAACGTTTTTTTTTCTTTTTCTGTTTTTTTAAAACAGAGTTGACCAAAAACTTTGACTAGCTATAACTTTTTATATATAACTCCAAATGAGTTGATTCTTTTTCTTACCTCTCTCAAATATTTTCTAGTTTATTTTCATTTTTATTTGAAAAATATTCAGACCACTTGTTTGTACTGTTTTGAAACTATGTATTAATTCAAATTTTTAAAATAGGAATTTTGGAGAGGGAAGAAAACTTTCAAGAAGTTTTGGAATGCACCCTACCTCTCCACAATTTGAAGGCAAGCATTATGAACTCTGGCATAATATTTTTGTGTGTCGTTTGAATACGGTTACAACACTCCTTGTCTCGGAGTTTCGTTATTTTATGTGATGATGTGAGCATACCCATAAGCGCATATTGATGATTCCGTGCTTTTGAAATTGATGCATTGTGATAGTAATCACCATCGTATGCCTTTCATGCATACCGGAAGGAATCCGGGAGAGCCTCTGTCTTGGGTAGACACGGGATTGTCTCTAGTCCTCCGTCGAGATGGTTGAGTCTGGTACGGCATGATGAGGTATGATGGGTGGTGATCCTGTCTGTTGGTTGAAGTATAAATTGTTATGCTAATCATGCAGGGAATACTTAAACCTCCTAAGTCGACCACAGATCGAGTCTTGTTCCGGTAACCCCCGTACTTGTTTTGTACTACCACGTGTCCCTGCCATAGGTAGGGTACGGTTTAGTAAGTTGTCAACCCCTTCCTAGCACACACCGTACAGAGAGGCCATGGTGGAAGATACCGGCTGCATCCCGTAGGCATGCCACCTAGTCCGGGGGCATGGGTGTTTCCGGTTGGGACCGAGAGGGGGCACCCCTTAGAGCGCGATATAAATTTGATCCCATGCTACGCGAGGTTGTAGCCTCCCCACTTAGAGTTTCGCTTAACGAGTGTCGTGGGTGATTCCAGACACTGGTAAGTTAGACTGGTGTGTGCGGTCAGGTGTGTTTTCAATTAAAAGATCGTAGATGGAATTAGTCCCGATGGACTAACGGAATCCGTTACTCGTGGGTAAAGAGTACACCCTCTGCAGAGATTATATCTATTCGAATAGCCGTGTCCATGGTTAAGGACTACGATGCAGGATGGGTCAAGTGTCGGTCTTAGTGTCGGTCTTCTGAGGAGAAACTGCTAAACCAGAACATGGATCATGACTTGTGACGTATGATGATTATGATTATTATTATTATGGACTAACCATTTATATTATTTAAATTATTGAGTATCCCTGGGACGGTTCTACCTCCTGGATATTCATTGTGATTATTTTCTTATAAGCCCTTTATGTGGTGTCGCTCAGACGCCCGACTGTGGCATGCTTGTTATTTATTTACTTTATAAGCCCTTTATGTGGTGTGGACAGATGCCCGACTGTGGCATGATTGTTATTTATTCACTTTATAAGTCCTTTATGTGGTGTCGCTCAGACGCCCGACCGTGGCATGCTTGTTATTTATTTACTTTATAAGCCCTTTATGTGGTCTCGCTCAGACGCCCGACTGTGGCATGCTTGTTATTAATTTACTTTATAAGCCCTTTATGTGGTGTCGCACAGACGCCCGACTGAGGCATGCTTTATATTATTATCCTTTCGAGGCGTCGCTTCAGACACCCGATCGGTGCATTCTATTTTTATTCTCTGATTGCATATTCATGTTTTATAGGAACAACATGCTTGCGTGCATCATGAATTTTTATTTCGTTACTGACGTTGTGATCACAGAATATTTCAGAGCATGATTATCATTTGTTATATTATATCCGTGTTCTTAATGTTTGCGAGTACATTCAAAGTACTCACTGGCTTGTCCCTGGCTATTGTCTTGGCCAGATTTCTTGAATGGAGGGGAGCGACGTGATGACAGCCCCGGAACCTAAGCAATGGTGATAGCAGCCTCGCGAAGATAGGAGTTATCTAGGTCAGCTGTTCCT
Source organism: Aegilops bicornis (assembly GCA_021605145.1). Classification (NCBI taxonomy): domain Eukaryota; kingdom Viridiplantae; phylum Streptophyta; class Magnoliopsida; order Poales; family Poaceae; genus Aegilops; species Aegilops bicornis. The sequence continues at coordinate 671,338,932 of CM038672.1, forward strand.
GTGGGAAATGGAGTCCCATGGACGCTGATGGTCCACAAACCGCTTCCGCCATCAACCACTAGAAACCATTTGTTGTACTCAAAGGCCAGAATGGTCTTGTACTGCATATTATGTACTTTGCTTGGAATTTCTGTATCGAGTTGGTGCCTCATCAGCTAACAGTAATCCTGGGGCTGATGAGCACAAGGGCCATTTTCTGGGAAATTAATATCCCGAAAATCCGGTCCTGACAATTCAGTCCAGAACCGGGACCCATGGGGGCATTGGACCCGGTTCAGGAGCCCCGGGGGCCGGCCGGGCCACGTGGGCCATTGGTCCCGGTTCGTCTGGACCTTTTGGTCCCGGTTGGTGGGACGAACCGGGACCAATGGGCCTCGCTCCTGGCCCACCACCATTGGTCCCGGTTTGTGGCTTCAACCGAGACCAAAGGCTGCCCTTTAGTCCCGGTTCATGCCACCAACCGGGACCAATGAGGTGCCTATATATACCCCTTGCCAGCGAGCAGAGCACTTCACTGCTCTTTTTTTCTGCCCGGCCGTTGGAGAGCTTTGTGGTGCTCTAGCTCACTTCCTATGCACACGAGGTGTTCGATGGAATGCCCGAGCCACACTACTTAACTTTCTCTTCTCCAAGCTCGACCTCCAAACTCCATTTTCCTCAATATTTGTCTAGGTTTAGCGGTCTGTCACGTCCCGTCTCCGTCTTCACCGCCGTCGATCGCCCGCGCCGATCTCATCACCGGCACCACCGTGGTGAGCCTCTTGTTCTTATCTTCTTTCTGAAAAGAAAAATATTATTACTTGTTTGTTTAGATAGATACTTGTATTATTTTCTTACTTTTATTATTGCATCTTATATAGTGCGATGGTTTTGGTATCCGCCCCGTCGGCCCTCGTCCGCATCTATGATTCGGATGTGGTATATATTATCTTTTCATAACTATTGGTTCATTTATTGTTTATGAAAATTATGCCGACCAACGTGACATAGATTTTATTTATCTAGGAGGTTGTTGAACCGGAAATTCCAACCGACCCTATTGTCGAGAGGTTAAATTTAGTTGAAGAAGAAAACAATTTCTTGAAGGAAAAAATAAGAAAAATTGAGGAGGAGAAGATGATATTGGAGTTGCATGTTGCCGATGTCGTCGATGATCACAAGATCAAGATGGATGCAATGCGCTTGAACATTAGAAAGATTAGAAAATATGCCATTCATACCGAGGCTTGGTATCATTATGCCATTGGATCAGTTGTTACCTTGGTTGCGATTATGATCGCATTTGTTTTCATATTGAAATGTTTTATATAGTTTCAATGTATGGTTTAATTAATTTAAATGCTCTGCAGAGCTTTATGTTGTTAGATGAGAACTGTGTATGTACTTTGGTTTTAATGTCATGATGAACTTCTATTAATTTGTTCACTTAATTATCTATTCATGATGTTCTGTAATGATTTTTGGCACACTTAACTATATATAATGCACGCAGATGAACCGACACAAAATAAATAATGTAGAAAACAAAACAAAAAAACTGGAAACAAAATAAAAATAGCAAAAATTAGTATTTTGTTGTAAGTAGAAACAAAATAAAATAAATAAAGCAAAAAAGAAAACAAAAAAACAAAAAAAGTGTTTTCAAATTTGAAAACTAATGCCACTAACAGAAAGTTTATAATTTTTCTAAAACTAAAAGCAAAAAGAATTAAAAAATAAAGAAAAAAACAAAAGAAAATAAATAATGCAACAAACAAGACAAAAAAATTGGAATAAATAAATAAATAAATGCCACCTATTGGGCCACCACGGCCTGAATACGACTAGAAACCCAACTTGGGCCAGGATTCGGGCCCGTAGAAGGCCCAATAGGCCCACAGACAGCACAGTGTGATATTAGGCCCGTAAGCCTGCATTTGAGAGGAGCTCGAGAGGGTAGCCGCAGTGGGGCTTATAAACCACTCCGAGCCCCTCTCAACTAGCGAGTTGGGACTAAACTTTTGGCCGCGGGCAGCACAAGGCCTTTGGTCCCGGTTGGTGGCACCAACCGGAACTAAAGGGGGGCATTGGTCCCGGTTCGTGGCCCCAACGGCATTAATGCCCCCCTTTAGTCCCGGTTGGTGCCGCCAACCGGGACCAAAGGTCTCTGTTTCCCGCCCTTTGGGCTGCCGAAAATTGGCATTTGGTCCTAGTTGGTGGCACCAACCGGGACTAAAGGGGGCATTGGTCCCGGTTGGTGCGACGAACTGGGACCAAAGGCCTGGGTATATACGTAGCACTTAGGAAAATTTGACGAACTCATCGACAGTTGCCCCCCGGCCCGCCTGACGATGCCGAGCTCATCGACGCCGCCAGGCTGCCCAGATCGACGCCGTCCGCTGCCCCGACGCCGCCTGATACGTCTCCAACATGAATTTTTGATTGCTCCATGCCACTTTATCTATTGTTTTGGACTATAATGGGCTTTATTTTCCACTTTTATATTATTTTTGGGACTAACCTATTAACCGGAGGCCCAGCCTGTAATTGTTGTTTTTTGCCTATTTCATTGTTTCAAGAAACGGAATATCAAACGGAATGAAACCTTCGGGGCGTGATTTTCTCACCGAACGTGATCCAGAGACTTGGACCCTACTCCAAGGAGTGCCAGAGGTGGTCACGAGGGTGGGCGCGCCCCTTCCCACAGGTGCGCCCCGCCTCGTGGGCCTGACGCTCCACCGACGTACTCCTTCCTCCTATATATACCTCACGCACTTCAACAGATCAGGACTGAGCCAAAACCTAATTCCACCGCCAGAATTCCTCAGTATCCACGAGATCCCATCTTGGGGCCTGTTCGGGAGCTCCGCCGGAGGGGGCATCCACCACGGAGGGCTTCTACATCAACACCATAGCCCCTCCGATGAAGTGTGAGTAGTTTACTTTAGACCTTTAGGTCCATAGTTAGTAGCTAGATGGCTTCTTCTCTCTTTTTGGATCTCAATACAATGTTCTCCCCCTCTCTCGTGGAGATCTATTCGATGTAATCTTCTTTTTGTGGTGTGTTTGTTGAGCCCGATGAATTGTGGGTTTATGATCCAGCTTATCTATGGAAAATATTTGATTCTTCTCTGAATTCTTTGATGTATGATTAAGTTATCTTTGCAAGTCTCTTCGAATTATCCGTTTGGTTTGGCCAACTAGATTGGTAGTTCTTGCAATGGGAGAAGTGCTTAGCTTTGGGTTCAATCTTGCGGTGACCTTACCCAAAGGATGTAAAGGGTTGCAAGGCACGTTTGTATTGTTGCCATCGAGGATAACAAGATGGGGTATTTATCATATTGCATGAATTTATTCCTCTACATCATGTCATCTTGCTTAAGGCGTTACTCTGTTTTAACTTAATACTCTAGATGCATGCTGGATAGCGGTCGATGAGTGGAGTAATAGTAGTAGATGCAGAATCGTTTCGGTCTACTTGTCACGGACGTGATGCCTATATACATGATCATTGCCTGGATAACCTCATAACTATGCTCAATTCTGTCAATTGCTCAACAGTAATTTGTTCACCCACCATAGAATACTTATGCTCTTGAGAGAAGCCACTAGTGAAACCTATGGCCCCCGGGTCTATTCTCATCATATCAATCTCCATCACCTTATTTACTTTCTTTGGTTTTACTTTTTACTTTGCTTCTTTATACCAAAAATACCAAAAAATATTATCTCTATCAGATCTCACTCTCGTAAGTGACCGTGAAGGGATTGACAACCCCTAAGCGTTGGTTGCGAGTAGCTATCGTGTTGTGCAGGTACGAGGGTCTTGCGCGTAGTCTCCTACTAGATTGATACCTAGGTTCTCAAAAACTGAGGGAAATACTTACGCTACTGTGCTGCATCATCCTCTCCTCTTCGGGGAAATCCAACGCAAGCTTGAGTCGTAGCAAGAAGAATTTCAAGGCGCCGCAGGAGGCTTACGCAAAAGTCAACATACCAAGTACCCATCACAATCCCTATCTCTCGCATTACATTATTTGCCATTTGCCTCTCGTTTTCCTCTCCCCCACTTCACCCTTGCTGTTTTATTCGCCCTCTCTTTCCCAATCTCCTCCTCTTTTTCCCTTTGCCTTTTGTTTGCTCGTGTGTTAGTCCGCTTGCTTGTCGTCATGACTAGTCTTATATCTTCTCCGCTATCCCCCGAGAATGAAGTTCTAAATTTTAAGCAAAGTGAGGGAGAAAATCTAAAAGATGCTTGGTATAGAATTTGCAATGCTCAAAATAGATCTACCAGGAAGCAATCTACTTCAGTTCTTCTTCGTAATTTTTATGTAGGTGCTAATCCTTGGTATAGATATATCCTTGATACCATTACTGGAGGGAATTTCTTGGGTAGCCATACTTTTGATTCTTATAATGCTTTAATAGATTTATTTGGCTCACCTCCTCTTTTGGTTAATGGAACTATGTTAACTTTGGAGCATGTTATGCAAAGGCTTGAAATTATTGAAAACAAAGTTGCTACCATTGAATCCATTCAAAATCTAGACAAAAAGATCCATAATCAAATTACTCAATATGGATCTAAGGTAGGAATGACTTTAAAATATTAAGGAGAAGGAACCCATGGTTAATGAGAAAATAAATCTAGACTCTACTCAAATCGATAAAGTTGAGGGTATCAATCACCAACTTGGGAACCACTTTTTCTTCCGTAAAGAATACTCCTAGTCCTCCTACTAAAATTGCCAAGCTTATGTATGTTCCTAAAAATAAGGGTGAATCATCTAGTAAGGAAAATGCGGATCTTAAATCTATAAGTATCCATCCCGATCTTTTTACTATCATTAAGGAACCATTTGCTACGAATGAATTTTTCGATCTTGTGCCTAAAAGTCTGATAATTACTAGAAAGAAAGAAAATTCTAAAGGAGGAAGGTGCCTCATTAAAGAATTGCCTACCAAAGATGGCAATACCTAGATCTATCCTTACTTTTATGCCTAGCTAGGGGCGTTAAACTATAGCGCTTGTTGGGAGGCAACCCAGTTTTATTTTCTGTTTTTTGTTTGTGGTTCTGTTTAGGAATAAAATAATCCATCTAGACTCTGTTTAGATGTGATTTTATCTTTTAATTAGTGTTTGTGCCAAGTTGGACCTATTGGATCTTCTTGGGTGATAGTTATTTGATCTTGCTGTAATTTCCAGAATCTTTGTGCTTAGTGCCCGAATTGTTAAAAACCACCAGAACGTGATAAAATACTGATTCCAATTGCTGCTGATCAATAAACAAATTTCCTAGGTCTTATAAGTTTTGTAGAATTTTTTGGGTTCCAGAAGTTTGCGTTAGTTACAGATTACTACAGACTGTTCTGTTTTTGACAGATTCTGTTTTGCGTGTGTTGTTTGCTTATTTTGATGAATCTATGGCTAGTAAAATAGTTTATGGTCCATAGAGAAGTTGGAATACAGTAGGTTTAACACCAATACAAATAAAGAATGAGTTCACTACAGTACTTTAAAGTAGTCTTTTTTTTTCTTTCTCTAACGGAGCTCACGAGATTTCTATTGAGTTTTGTGTTGTGAAGTTTTCAAGTTTTGGGTGAATTCTTTTGATGGATTATTGAACAAGGAGTGGCAAGAGCCTAAGCTTGGGGATGCCCATGGCACCCCAAGATAATCCAAGGACACCAAAAGTCAAAGCTTGGGGATGCCCGGAAGGCATCCCTCTTTAAATCCACTTCCATCGGTAATTTACTTGGAGCTATATTTTTATTCACCAACTTGATATGTGTTTTGCTTGGAGCATCTTGTATTATTTGAGTCTTTGCTTGTTAGTTGCCACAATCATCCTTGCTGTACACACCTTTTGAGAGAGCCATATATGAATTGAAATTTGATAGAATACTCTATGTGCTTCACTTATATCTTTCGAGCTTGATAGTTTTGCTCATAGTGCTTCACTTATATCTTTTGAGCGTGATAATTTTTGCTCTAGTGCTTAACTTATACCTTTTAGAGCACGGTGGTGGATTTGTTTTAAAGAAACTTGATCTCTCATGCTTCACTTAGATTATTTTGTGAGTCGTTAATAGCATGGTAATTTGCTTAATGTTAATATACTTGGTATTCAAGATATGTGAAACTTTCTTTTGAGTGCGTTGAATACTAAGATAAGTTTGATGCTTGATAATTGTTTTGAGATATGAAGGTGATAATATTAGAGTCATGCTAGTTGAGTAGTTGTGAATTTAAGGAATATTTGTGTTGAAGTTTGTGATTCCCGTAGCATGCACGTATGGTGAACCGTTATGTGATGAACTCAGAGCATGATTTGTTTATTGATTATCTTCCTTTTGAGTGGCGGTCGGGGACGAGCGATGGTCTTTTCCTACCAATCTATCCCCCTAGGAGCATGCGCGTAATACTTTGCATTGGTAACTTCTAGATTTTTGCAATAAGTATATGAGTTCTTTATGACTAATGTTGAGTTCATGGATTATACGCACTTTTTCCCATCCTTCCACCATTGCTAGCCTCTCTAATACCGCACACTTTTCGCCGGTATCATACACACACCATAAACCTTCCTCAAAACAGCCACCATACCTACCTATTATGGCATTTCCATAGCCATTCCGAGATATATTGCCATGCAACTTTCCACCGTTCCGTTTATTATGACACGCTCCATCATTGTCATATTGCTAGCATGATCATGTAGTTGACATCGTATATGTGGCAAGGCCACCTTTCATAATTCTTTCATACATGTCACTCATGTTTCATTGCATATCCCGGTACATCACGGAGGCATTCATATAGAGTCATATTTTGTTCTAAGTATCGAGTTGTAATTGTTGAGTTGTAAGAAAAATAAAAGTGTGATGATCATCATTATTAGAGCATTGTCCCAAGTGAGGAAAGGATGATGGAGACTATGATTCCCCCACAAGTCGGGATGAGACTCCAGACGAGAAATAAAAATAAAAAAAAGAGGCCATAAAAAAAAGAGAAAAGGCCCAAATAAAAAAACGAGAGAAAAAGGGAGAAGGGACAATGTTACTATCCTTTTACCACACTTGTGCTTCAAAGTAGCACCATGATCTTCATGATACAGAGTCTCTCATTTTGTCACTTTCATATACTAGTGGGAATTTTTCATTATAGAACTTGGCTTGTATATTCCAATGATGGGCTTCCTCAAAATGCCCTAGGTCTTCGTGAGCAAGCGAGTTGGATGCACATCCACTTAGTTTCTTTTGTTGAGCTTTCATATACTTATAGCTCTAGTGCATCCGTTGCATGGTAATCCCTACTCACTCACATTGATATCTATTGATGGGAATCTCCATAGCCTGTTAATACGCCTAGTTGATGTGAGACTATCTTCCCTCTTTTTGTCTTCTCCACAACCACCATTCTATTCCACATATAGTGCTATATCCATGGCTTACGCTCATGTATTGCGTGAAGATTGAAAAAGTTTTGCAAATGTTAAAGTATGAAACAATTGCTTGGCTTGTCATCGAGGTTGTGCATGATTTAAATACTTTGTGTGGGGAAGATGGAGCATAGCCAGACTATATGATTTTGTAGGGATAACTTTCTTTGGCCATGTTATTTTGAGAAGACATAATTGCTTTGTTAGTATGCTTAAAGTATTATTATTTTTATGTCAATATGAACTTTTTTCTAGAATCTTTCGGATCCGAATATTCAAACCATGATTAAGAAGATTTACATTGAAATTATGCCAAAGTATCACTCCGCATCAAAATTTCTCTTTTTATCATTTACCTACTCGAGGACGAGCAGGAACTAAGCTTGGGGATGCTTGATACGTCTCCAACGTATCTGTAATTTTTGATTGCTCCATGCTACTTTATCTATTGTTTTGGACTATAATGGGCTTTATTTTCCACTTTTATATTATTTTTGGGACTAACCTATTAACCGGAGGCCCAGCCCGTAATTGCTGTTTTTTGCCTATTTCGGTGTTTCAAGAAAGCGGAATATCAAACGGAGTCCAAACGGAATGAAACCTTCGAGAACGTGATTTTCTCACCGAACGTGATCCAGGAGACTTGGACCCTACTCCAAGGAGTGCCGGAGGCGGTCACGAGGGTGGGGGGCGCGCCCCTCCCCCCTGGGCGCACCCCCTGCCTCGTGGGCCCCCTGACGCTCCACCGACGTACTCCTTCCTCCTATATATACCTACGTACTCCCAACAGATCATCTTGGGGCCTGTTCCGGAGCTCCGCCGGAGGGGGCATCCACCATGGAGGGCTTCTACATCAACACCTTAGCCCCTCCGATGAAGTGTGAGTAGTTTACTTCAGACCTTCGGGTCCATAGTTAGTAGCTAGATGGCTTCTTCTCTCTTTTTGGATCTCAACACAATGTTCTCCCCTCTCTCGTGGAGATCTATTCGATGTAATCTTCTTTTTGCGGTGTGTTTGTTGAGACCGATGAATTGTGGGTTTATGATCCAGCTTATCTATGGAAAATATTTGATTCTTCTCTGAATTCTTTTATGTATGATTAAGTTATCTTTGCAAGTCTATTCGAGTTATCCGTTTGGTTGGCCAACTAGATTGGTAGTTTTTGCAATGGGAGAAGTGCTTAGCTCTGGGTTCAGTCTTGCGGTGACTTTACCCAGTGACAGAAAGGGTTGCAAGGCACGTATTGTATTGTTGCCATTGAGGATAACAAGATGGGGTATTTATCATATTGCATGAATTTATTCCTCTACACCATGTCATCTTGCTTAAGGCGTTACTCTGTTTTTAACTTAATACTCTAGATGCATGCTGGATAGTGGTCGATGAGTGGAGTAATAGTAGTAGATGCAGAATCGTTTCGGTCTACTTGTCACGGACGTGATGCCTATATACATGATCATTGTCTGGATAACCTCATAACTATGCTCAATTCTGTCAATTGCTCAACGGTAATTTGTTCACCCACCGTAGAATACTTATGCTCTTGAGAGAAGCCACTAGTGAAACCTATGGCCCCCGGGTCTATTCTCATCATATCAATCTCCATCACCTTATTTACTTGCTTTGCTTTTTACTTTTTACTTTGCATCTTTATACCAAAAATACCAAAAATATTATCTCTATCAGATCTCACTCTCGTAAGTGACCGTGAAGGGATTGACAACCCCTAAGCGTGGGTTGCAGTAGCTATCGCTTTGTGCAGGTACGAGGCACTTGCGCGTAGTCTCCTCTTGGATTGATACCTTGGTTCTCAAAACTGAGGGAAATACTTACGCTCTTGTGCTGCATCATCCTCTCCTCTTCGGGAAATCCAACGCAAGCTCGAGACGTAGCACCGCCGCCGCCTCGCCGTCGCTTCGCCTCGACAAGCTGTCGCCGTCCCGTGCCTCGCCGTCGCCGTCGCCGACGTCGTCACCGAGCCCACGCGCCCCGACGCCATCGCCGCCCCGACGCCGTCCCCTGCCCCGCACGCCACCGCCTCTGCCTCAGGCCGGCAACGACCTCGCCGTCGCAGACGCCGCCCGTAGTGAGCCGCCGCGCCCCTGCCCTGCCCCCTGCCGCAAAAAAGTATATATATATGTATGTATGTATGCTTTTTTTGTATGTATGTATGCTTTTTTTGCTAGCTAGGAAAGTATGTATGCTTTTTTGTATATATGTATGTATGTATGCTTTTTTTTGTATATATATATATATATGTATGTATGTATGCTTTTTTTGTATGCATATATATTGATGAAATATGAACAATGCATTAGACAAAACCTTTACTTTTTTTCGAAATTTTCTATTTGAATATTTTTTTAAAAACAAGCAATACTAAAAGAATGAGAGGAAAAATGAAAATAAGAAGAGGAAGAAAGGAGGAGAAGAGGAGAAATAAATAAGAAGAGAAAAAAGAAGAAAAGGGAGAAGAAGACACGCATAGACGAGAAGAAGAAAAAAATATTCTATTTTTTCTTCTTCTCCTCTATTCCTTTCTTCTTCTCCTCTTTTTTTTTCTTTTTTTTCTTCGATCTTCTCCTCTATTCCTTTTTTCTTCTCCTCTTTTTATTTCTTCTTTGTTTTCTTATGTTTTATCGGGTCTGTCGTCGTCGATAACTTCAACACGTGGGAGGGGGGTCAATATACCCCCTCCCCGATAATATTATTTTCATGTACGTATGTCGTGGTCGATATAAACTCCCGATAACTTCAACACGTGGGGGTCGATATACCCTCCCGATAACTTCAACACGAGGGGGTCGATATACCTCCCGATAACTTCAACACGTGGGGCGATATACCCTCCCGATAATATTATTTTCCCATGTACGTATGTCGTCGTTGTCGATATAAACCTCCCGATAACTTCAACACGTGGGGGGGAAGTCGATATACCCCTCCCGATAATATTATTTTCCGTGTATGTATCTAAATCGTTGTCGATATTACCCCCTCCTTGAAGCATTCTGGAGGCCACCCCAAACCCTAGAGAAGCAGCGTCGAGGCCACTAATTAACATGATTCCTTACTGTGATTAGCTAGCTAGTTCTACGTTTGCCACTAGCTAATATATTCATCTGTCATGTTTGAATAATAATTGCCATGTTGTAAATATTTGTAGAAACTATGGACACACCCCGAGACGAAGCACAAGAAGCGTTGTTGGGGGACATAATCGCACAAGGAAGTGATGCCGTCTTCTTGTTTCTGAACGACACCGATGGTCAGGAAGGACAGGGTGAAGAAGCAGGCTACGATTATGATGGCTCCGGTGCCCCAATGACGGTGCAAGAAGGAGACCGTGAGGACGGCTCCGGTGACCCAATGACGGTGCAAGAAGGAGTCCGTGATGACGGCTCCGGTGACCGAACCGAGTCTGGTAAGGTATATATATTAGTTAAGCCTGTGCTGACTAGCTAATTGATGCATTCATTATTTTGGTATATGTACACATATTAATTAACTCTCGTCTTTCTTCTTTTTTCTAGCCCTCCGGATCGAGCACAACTTCGGTAAGGAGACGAGGCCCGAAGAAAAAGTTGAGCTCGGATGAAAGGTTTGAGATCACAGCAATCACGCGTGACGGTGAACCGTTTGAACCCATCCGGACAAAGAACGCATTTGCTTTCGGTCACGGGGTTCTTGTTAGGGACAGGATCCCGATCAGCATCCACCAATGATATAAGCCTAAGAACGAAGACCACAGGGTGTCTTATGTCAATGATATGCAGAAAGATGATCTTTGGACTGAGCTGAAGGCAAATTTCACCCTACCGCCAGAGGAGGATCCGGAGAAGCCAGTTATAGGGTAATTAATCAAGTCTTTTGCTCTTAAGAAGATGGCAGGCCTATTCAGGAGGTGGACGAAAGATCTGAAAAAGTTTGTCGACAATGAAGAGACACCAGAATTCATCGGCAAATATGAGAAGATCAGAGATCACTGGCCCACATGTGTGGCCCACAAGACATCGGAAAAGAGTAAGAAGATGTCGGCGACAAACAAGCAAAATGCTGCGAAGAAGAAGTTTTACCATCGCACGGGGTCGGTGGCTACACGAAAGCCCGCCTAAGTGGGCCAAGGCTGAGAATGATCTCGCTTGATAAAGAGATCGAACCGGAGACAATGAACTGGCGGACCGTGGCGGACTTGGTTCTTCGGGCTGGTGGAACCTTGGACCCTGTATCAGGGAAGTGCCGTTGGACGGACGAGCAACTGAAAATACCAGTCAAGAGGCTTCGACACTATATCAATGCAGCGCAGCAAGGGACGTTCGTTCCAGACAGGGAGAACGACGAGCTCACAATGGCCCTCGGGAATCCACAGGCACCACAGACGGACACGAGGCACGCCAGGCTCCATTCCGTGGAAGGTTGGTTTTTCGGACGCAGGGGGTTACAAAACCTAGGAGAGGAGGAAGAAAGTGGAGCATAGCCAACTGCAGGCGCTGCACGCAAGGGTACAAGGGCTAGAGGACGAGAAGAAGCAGATCACAAAGAACGACTCCGCGAAGCTTCCCCGAAGCTACCCCGCCATCTCAGCGGAGAAGCAGCGTGGCTTCCACCGAGCTGCTTCAGCTAGAGCATGTCTTGACGGCTCCTGCTAGCTACCCCGTGGATTTTATCACGGAGTCTCAAAATTGCCACCTTATGGCGCAATGGCAGAACTTAAAAGTCAAGGCGGCTGTCAGCCAAGTTCGACCTTCTGAACCCGGCGCAACTTTTCACTGTTGTCCGATTCAAGAAGGATATGCTAGGGTGACGGTGGACGAAATAACAGAGGGATTTGAGGACCTCCGGCTTTACCACCATACCGGTGAAGGGGAGACTTGACTGGTTCTGCTTTGAAGACTCCATGCCTATGGCGGAAGGAGCTCATCAACCTTCCGAACTGGACGCCTCCTCCTCCTCCGGCGAGTCAGGGCACTCCGCCTCCTCCACCGCCTCCTCCTCTGGCAAGTGACGATCAGGGCAGTCGGCCTCCTTCTCCGGCGCGTGGCGGCACTCCGCCTCCTTCTCCGCCTGCGCCGGCGCACCCGAGAAGCCAGCCTCCTCCTTCTCCGCCTCGCCAGCTAGGGCGGAAGAGACCCGCCGCCGCCCCGGCTTCTCCGACGCGTCGTAGTCCTTCTCCTCCGCCTCGTAAGCAAGCACGAAAGAAGACAGCCGCAGCCGCTCCGTCTGCTCCGGCGTCTAGCAAGACAACCCAGGCGGAAGGCAATCTGACACGGTCCACCTCTCAAGCCTCTAGAGAAGTTACCGTGCGAGATGACCGTGGAGGAAAACAAGAAGATCGTGCGGACGAAGTGAAGGACTTCTTTGAAGGGTTGAAAGCGCAGAGACATCCACCTCCGGAGGAGAAGATAGATCCGGTGAAACTGAGGCGTACTCTGGCTGCCCTGAGGAAACCACCAAAGTCTCCGCCGAAAGGCAACTATGAGCGCATCCTTGAAAATTCATTTGTCCAAGCGAAGCGATGCAAATCTTATCACCGATCAAAGGTTAGCGAGCAGCGAGTTGGGAAAAAATTGCCCAGCTTTCGGCGAACAAGCGAACCAATCGCTCCCCGCTCCGGTGTCCGAAGATAAGCGTCGCTAATGATCCGGGCGGGATGGTGCCGGTTATAACAATCCTGCATATTACCTGCCCGACGATGTACATTATGATTTCTTGGAGGCGGACGAACACAGAATCGTGTACGGAAGCCTCTCGTCAAATATGAAAGATCTCTAACAACGATGATGTTCAGATTCCATAATTGGTACATGAAAACCTGCAGAGAGTCTGAGGGGAGGAATGTTTTGACGCTGAGAGTTAGAGAGGAGCATGACCTCGTTGGAATTGAACAGTTGAATGTTCCATTTGAGGAGTTCTTCGTGTTTTTCAATCTAAAGGCCCTCGATAAATTAATGGTCACCTGCTACTGCCTGTAAATAGTACTACTTCTGTCATTAATTAAGTCTCTATATATAGGTTAGCTCTTTCATTGCATGTATTTTTAATTATCCTCACTATATTAATTATGCAGATTGAAGATCGCCGAATTGAAGAAAAGACAAGTCAGTGATATTGGGTTCATTAAAACAAATCTCATAGATGTATTTATGGTTAAATGTCATGCCAAAGATACCGAGGCCAAGCTGCTATAATCGTTTCTATTAAATCAAAACAAAGCTATAATACTCTTCCCTTACGAAGTCAAGTGAGTGTTATTGTCTTGTGCATCCCTTATTAGTCGAGGTTGTAGTAATGTAATTGATGAGTTATGCATGCTTGCGCAGGTTCCACTATATTCTGCTAGAGATTAAGCTTGAGCAGGGACAAGTAACCGTCTTAGACTCGAGACAAAAAGATCCCACGGAGTATGCGCACTTGACTGAAATTCTAGAGAAGTAAGTTAAACCGATCATTATCGCACCATATCGGCAACTTTGTTCATTTCGTGATATCAAGTAATTGTTTTCTTTGTCTGGCAGGGTTTGGGAAAAATTCACCTCAAAAACTCTGGGACTGCCGAAGAAGCTGCAATTTAGATACCCGAAAGTAAGTACTATAGTAGCATGTTCCACGCATCTCCTAGTGATTCAAGCGCTAGTTTCATCAATACCATTTAGCATGCTTGCTAATTATCAGTTTGATTGACCTCTATTCCTTGTAAAGTGGTTGTGGCAGAAACAAGGGAATGATTACTGTGGATACTACATTTGCAAGTCCATCCACCACACGACCTGTGAGCGGGGCTACTCTGACAAACAATATGAATATGAAGTGCGTAAATAATAATATTCACAATTTTATTTTATTATCATCATTTGTGTTCAGTTTCATTTATTCATATATATGTATTGACCCCCTTCTTTAAATTAGATGTTTCGGATGCGGGATGAACTACTACCACCAGATCGTATGCGAGCAATTCAAGAGGAATTGGCGGCATTCTTTCTTGGCCACGTGATCGCTAAAGACGCAGAATACCATGTGGACCCTTAGTTTGTTTGGAATTAGGAGATTATATTATAAGATATAATTATATTGTATATATGTAGCCAGATGGCGTCGGATAGATATACGAGAACTTGTTGTTCGACCAATCTCTCAGAGAAGGAGAGGTGGTCGATATCACTTCTCTCTGTATGCATATATGTTCATGACGATCTTTTGTTTCCTTCATTTGCTTACTATCTAGCTAGAGTGTCTAGTCCTCTGTATACGTATATATATAGTACGTGCATCGACCAAGCACGGAGATAAGAGAGGACAATTCTCTCTATTAATTAGCTAGCTAACACAAACACCTAAATTAACCCCCAAAACCCCTAACCCCTTCAAAATAAAAAACAAAAACCCCAGCCACTGAAATGCTGACGCGTGGAAGCCTTTTGGTCCCGGTTTATTCACCAACCGGGACCAAAGGCCCCCCTGCCTGAGCTGCCCGCAGCAGCCACGTGGATGCCCATCTGTCCCGGTTCGTGTAAGAACCGGGACTAAAGGTGGGAGGCATTAGTAACGAACTTTTAGTCCCGGTTCAAGAACCGGGACTAAAGGCCCTTACGAACCCGGACAAATGCCCTGTTTCTACTAGTGTGCCCGAGTAAATTGCAATTGTGGCAGCGAATCTTGCGCTTGTCAAACCGATTCCGTGACTCATGTTTGAGGACTTGCTGGTTCCTCCTCCATGAGCTCACAAGCTTCTATCATCAGCAGATGCACACCTTCATCACCGCCCTTGGCAGCAATGAGGGCCTTTTCCTTCACGGTTTTCGACACTCAAATTTAAAGTGCCCGAGTAAATTGCAATTGTGGCAACGAATCTTGCGCTTGTCAAACCTTTTCTTCGGCTTCTCCCGCTGATCATCATCCCGGCATAATTCTTTTTTGCTGGGTTGTAATTCTCCTTCTTGCCGCCACTACCAGACGCGCCGTCGTTCCTTTTTTCTTTCATGATCATCGCATGTAGCTGACTGCGCGTGAGCATGAGATACTCGTCTTGCTTCCCATCGCTTGATGTTAGCTTCGTCAGCTCATCATGAGCCTTGTAGCGTCCGACCAGGTCATCCACCATCAACGTCTTCAAGTCGACGCACTGCTCGATTGCCAATACTATTGGAAAATATCGCGACGGCGCTGCACGGAGGAAACGTCGCACGACTGAGATCTCTTCCAAACTTTTGCCGAGCGTACCTATGCTGTTGACCAGGGTTACCACCCTTGCTGCAAACTGCTTCACAGTCTCATCATCTTCCATATCCAGCGTCTCATATGTTCTCATCATAGACTACAGCGTGGCTTCCCGCACTCTGTCGTGACCAAGCTGCAAAGTTTTCAATGTATCCCACACGTCCTTGGCTGTTTCCTTGGAGATGAGATATTGCATGATATCCATCGGCATAACCGAGTAGATTGCGCTCGCTGCCTGACGATCTCGCTAGCGCTGTGCTCCATCACTAGTAGAAAAGGGGGCAATGGTCCAGGCCCGGCCAGCCCATTAGTCCCGGTTCAATCCAGAACCGGGACCAATGGGGGCATTGGACCCGGTTCGTGAGCCCCGAGGGCCGGCCGGGCCACGTGGGCCATTGGTCCCGGTTCGTCTGGACCTATTGGTCTCGGTTGGTGGGACGAACCGGGACCAATGGCCCTCGCTCCTGGCCCACCACCATTGGTCCCGGTTGATGGGACGAACCGGGACCAAAGGCTTCCCATTAGTCCCGGGTCATGCCAAAGAACCGGGACTAAAGGGTTGGTCCTCGTTGACGGAGTTTAGTCCCACCTCGCCAACCGAAAGGGAATCGGACCGGCTTATAAGCCCTTCCTCTCTGCCATGTTGAGCTGCTCTCAAAATGAAAATAGATGCCCTTATAAAGGGAATTTAACCTAAATTCATCTTGAATTTCTCTGACGTTCGTAGAAATTTATTATGAATTTAGGTTGAATTTTCTCTATAAGCGCATCTATGCTCATTTCTGAGTAGTTTTTTATATAGTTTTTTTAGTAAAGTTAATCACAACTATTTTTTCTTCCATTTACTTCTGAATAGTTTTTTATATAGTTTTTTTTTCTTTTCTGCTATATTTATTTTTTTCTATTTATTTCTGTGTGGTAATAAGTCATTAAAAATAAGCATATATGCTCATTTCTTTAGTAAAGTGAATCACCACTATTTATTCTTCTATTTATTTCTGAATTGTAATAAGTCATTAAAATAAGCATCTAAGCTCATTTTTAGTAAAGTTAATCACAACTATTTTTCTTCTATTTATTTCTGAATAGTTTTTATATAGTTTTTTTTCTTTTCTGCTATATTTATTTCTTTCTATTTATTTCTGTGTGGTAATAAGTCATTAAAAATAAGCATCTATGCTCATTTCTTTAGTAAAGTTAATCACCAGTATTTTTTCTTCTATTTATTTCTGAATTGTAATAAGTCATTAAAAATAAGCATCTATGCTCATTTTTAGTAAAGTTAATCACAACTATTTTTTCTTCTATTTATTTCTGAATAGTTTTTTATATAGTTTTTTTCTTTTCTGCTATATTTATTTTTTTCTATTTTTTTCTGTGTGGTAATAAGTCATTAAAAATAAGCATCTATGCTCATTTTTAGTAAAGTTAATCACAACTATTTTTTCTTCTATTTATTTATGAATAGTTTTTTATATAGTTTTTTTTCTTTTCTGCTATATTTATTTCTTTCTATTTATTTCTGTGTGGTAATAAGTCATTAAAAATAAGCATCTATGCTCATTTCTTTAGTAAAGTTAATCACCACTATTTTTTCTTCTATTTATTTCTGAATTGTAATAAGTCATTAAAAATAAGCATCTATGCTCATTTTTAGTAAAGTTAATCACAACTATTTTTTCTTCTATTTATTTCTGAATAGTTTTTATATAGTTTTTTCTTTTCTGCTATATTTATTTTTTTCTATTTTTTTCTGTGTGGTAATAAGTCATTAAAAATAAGCATCTATGATCATTTTAGTAAAGTTAATCACAACTATTTTTCTTCTATTTATTTCTGAATAGTTTTTTATATAGTTTTTTTCTTTTCTGCTATATTTATTTTTTCTATTTATTTCTGTGTGGTAATAAGTCATTAAAAATAAGCATATATGCTCATTTCTTTAGTAAAGTTAATCACCACTATTTATTCTTCTATTTATTTCCGAATTGTAATAAGTCATTAAAAATAAGCATCTATGCTTATTTTTAGTAAAGTTAATCACAACTATTTTTTCTTCTATTTATTTCTGAATAGTTTTTATATAGTTTTTTTTCTTTTCTGCTATATTTATTTTTTCTATTTATTTCTGTGTGGTAATTAGTCATTAAAAATAAGCATCTATGCTCATTTCTTTAGTAAAGTTAATAACCACTATTTTTTCTTCTATTTATTTCTGAATTGTAATAAGTCATTAAAAATAAGCATCTATGCTCATTTTTAGTAAAGTTAATCACAACTATTTTTATTCTATTTATTTCTGAATAGTTTTTTATATAGTTTTTCTTTTCTGCTATATTTATTTTTTCTATTTTTTCTGTGTGGTAATAAGTCATTAAAAATAAGCATCTATGCTCATTTTTTAGTAAAGTTAATCACAACTATTTTTTCTTCTATTTATTTCTGAATAGTTTTTTATATAGTTTTTTTCTTTTCTGCTATATTTATTTTTTTCTATTTATTTCTGTGTGGTAATAAGTCATTAAAAATAAGCATCTATGCTCATTTCTTTAGTAAAGTTAATCACCACTATTTTTTCTTCTATTTATTTCTGAATTGTAATAAGTCATTAAAAATAAGCATTTGTGCTCATTTTTAGTAAAGTTAATCACAACTATTTTTTCTTCTATTTATTTCTAAATAGTTTTTTATATAGTTTTTTTCTTTTCTGCTATATTTATTTTTTTCTATTTATTTCTGTGTGGTAATAAGTCATTAAAAATAAGCATCTATGGTCATTTCTTTAGTAAAGTTAATCACAACTATTTTTTCTTCTATTTATTTCTGAATTGTAATAAGTCATTAAAAATAAGCATCTATGCTCACTTTTTAGTATAGTTAATCACAACTATTTTTTCTTGTATTTATTTCTGAATAGTTTTTTATATAGTTTTTCTTTTCTTTTCTGCTATATTAATTTTTTTCTATTTTTTTCTGTGTGGTAATAAGTCATTAAAAATAAGCATTTATGCTCATTTCTTTAGTAAAGTTAATCACAACCATTTTTTCTTCTATTTATTTCTGAATTGTAATAAGTCATTAAAAATAAGCATCTATGCTCATTTTTTAGTAAAGTTAATCACAACTATTTTTTATATAGTTTTTTTTTCTTTTCTGCTATATTTATTTTTTTTATTTTTATTTCTGTGTCGTAATAAGTCATTAAAAATAAAAAAGAGGCGCAATGCTAGTTAATTCGCTTCAAGCCTTTCGGAATAGTGTAAACTGCACTGCACATAGCTCCGTGCAGTCTACCCTATTCCTCAAGGCTTGAAGCGAACCAACGTGAGCATTGAGCCTCTTCTTCATCGTCTCTGCACTCAGGGTTTATAAACAGCTGCGAGTGCCTCTCGCTTGGCGAGGTGGTGCTAAAAAACAACTGTATAAAATAAATAAGTAAAGAAAAAAAATGCCTCCTATTGGGCACCCACGGCCTGGATACGACTAGAAACCCACCATGGGCCAGGATTCAGGCCCGCGGGTGGCCCATTAGGACCATCAAGCAAAGCAGTAGTTAGTAGGCTCGTAAGCTGCGGTGGAGAGGAGCTTCGAGAGGGAGGCAGTGGGGCTTATAAACCACTACGCTCCCCTCTCAGCTAGCGAGGTGGGACTAAACTTTCGTGCCGCACCGTGCCAGCACACGGTCATTGGTCCCGGTTCGTGGCTCCAACCGGGACCAATGCCCACCCTTTAGTCCCGGTTGGTGGCACCAACCGGGACCAAAGCCCTCTGCTGCCTTTGGTCCCGGTTGGTGGCACCAACCGGGACTAAAGTGGGACATTGGTCCCGGTTGGTCTCACGAACCGGGACTAAAGGCTTTGCTATATAACGAAAATTTCAGAACCGCATCCCCACTTCGATCTCTCCTTCCTCCTCGATCTCCCGGCGCCTTGTCGCCGCGCCCTTGACGCCGTCGCCGCCCGCCCGCCCGGCCGCGTCGCCGTCCCCATCGTCGACCGCATCCCCGTCGCCGCCCCGTCCTGCGTCGTCGCCCGTCGCCGCCCCCGTCGACACCCCTCCCGTCGTCGACGTCCCCGTCATCGCCGTCTCGCGCCTCCGCCCCGTACATCGCCGCCCGTTAGCCCGGGCCGTCGTGGCGCCCGGCCCCGTCTATTTTCGATCCGGTTTACATTAGATGAATTAGATAAAAAATATAGATATTAATGTCAAATGTTAGATGAACTAGCTAGATATTAATTAATTTGTTCATATTGTGTTAGACTTTTTTTCTGTTAATAGATTTTTTTGGTGTAATTAATTTGTTCATATTGTGTTAGATTTTTTTCCTGTTAATAGATATTTTTGGTGTAATTAATTTTTTCATATTGTGTTAGATTTTTTTCTCTTAATAGATGTTTTTGGTGTAATTAATTTGTTCATATTGTGTTAGATTTTTTTCTGTTAATAGATTTTTTGGTGTAATTAATTTGTTCATATTGTGTTAGATTTTTTTTCTGTTAATAGATTTTTTTTGGTGTAATTAATTTTTTCATAATATGTTTGGTGATATTTAGATTTTTTTGATATTTAGAATTTGTTCATATTGTGTTAGATTTTTTTTCTGTTTTTAGTAAGTACTACTTTATTTATTTATAGTAATAAGTGCTTAGTATATAGTTGAACTAGATAGTTGATTTAATTAATAAAACTACTTTATTTAACTATATATAGAAGTAGTTTGTAGTAAGTGCTACTTTGTTTTTAGTAAGTACTACTTTATTTATTTATAGTAAATGCTTAGTATAGTAGTTGAACTACATAGTTGATTTAATTAATAAAACTACTTTATTTAACTATATATAGAAGTAGTTCCCGCATCGACGTGGGCGATGCCTATCCCACATCCTCGTTGTCGTCGACTCGGCGGTGGAGGCTTGCTTGGTCAGGGCCATGTTCGGGACTGGGCTCCGCCGGGCTGGTATTGGGAGGTGCTACCTTCCGGGGGACGTAGGTTGGTGAGGAGGCAGCCCGTTGTTGACCCGATCCTTGTTTGGTGGCGGTCGCGTGGGCGATGTGGTGCCGAGGCTTCCGAACACCGCTGGAGGTGGTACGTCACCGTGTCAGTGAGGAGGACGAGCACGTCCGTCGCTACATGGTTTTGCATTGGAGGGCAGGTTCTCAAATATCTGGCAGATTCTTGAGGATCTCCTTTGGAGCAATGATCCTGTGATGGTTCCTTATCTTTGGGTGGCCACCGCCCGCGTCGATACCCGTGGGCGCTACGGTTCTAGTTGTATTAGTGATGCAATATTAGTGATAATATTCGACGATGTACGAACACCAAGAGATGATGTACTTTTGCTTATAATTATTGAATGCATGCTAATTTGAATACTACTTTATTTTATGATTTGGTTTTGCTTATTGAATGCTCATATTGGATAAGTTCTCCTTCATTTGAATTATGAATATAGGCGGAAATGTCGTACTCGGACGTGAAAACCGCTTCGAAGTGCGTTGGTGCCACGACGGCCGAGGTATCTGCTGACGAGTTCATTGAGCTGGGCGAAGATCGGCGCTTCAGCATTAAGCTCGACGAGAGCTTCGATGTTCATCTGATGCATAGCAGCGACAATAGTTTTTTCGTAATTAATCATGACTTCAACTATTTTAATCATGACAATATTTTTCATCTTTTCCAATTCGACTAGCTTATCCCATGCTTTGCAAGACGCTATGTCTTGGAGAGGATGGGTTTTGAAGACTCATGAAAGTTTTGAAACCAAAAAGTTATCCTAAGTACCCATCATGGTGTGGATTTTCAAGTAAAGCTGTACAATGCTGAGAGTGTAACCCATTTTGGTTGCAAAATTGGGAAGCACTTTGCAAGATGTATGGTCTTGATGAGGGTATGCTTGTCACCATGGATCTTGGTGATCCTACAATCGAGCAAGAGACACCTTCGATTTGGGTCCTTGTGGATACACCTCCAATTCTTCCCCCATGTGAGCTTAACAAAGTTATTAAGTAATTTATATTGTTTATTTCAAAATAGTTGACAGCTTATTTCTATTGACAGCTTATTTTGATTGTTCAAAGAATGTGCGGAAGATGGTAGACAAAACCCACTACACCTATGGCTCCGAATTAACTTATAAGGAGAAAAATCATCTGATCGCATTTTGTAGGGATCTTGAGAATTACAATGTCTACAATCGAACTCCTCAATATTATGGTCAATACGTGCCACTAGTGCACGTGTTGAACTCTGATAACTACCATGGAGATACCTGGTAAGATTTTTTACTATTACGACATCCATGCATCTTTTTGCATACTTCTAAAACTAGTACATCATTGCTAACTACGAAGTTATTACTATGTTTTTCAACAGAGAATCCCAGAGGATTGGGTGCCTCCTTTGATGTATGAGAATGGCAGCCTTCATGTTTTGAACATATATCCAGGTCATCCTACGAATCTCAACTGTCCATACCGAATTTCTAAAAGAAGTGGAGACATGACAATCAAAGAATGGAAAAAATGTATGGACAATCGTAAGGAGCTTCTTGGAAGCAAAAGGAAGCAAAGCGCAAGAAGCTGGAGAGCAGGATGATCTCCATTCTTCATAATGGAGAGTCGGGGTCTATATTGTTTTATGCTATTTTACCTTAAGGGTGTTTAATTAGGTCCTACACAATCTTGATGATCATGTGCTAAGAACAATTATGTAGGGTTGGGTTCGATGACTATGAGGATGATGATCGTATGACTTATTATTAATAACGAGTAGAAGTTGTATGATGATGCATGCATGATTAGTAGGACTTGTTATTATATATGATGATGTATATATGATGCGAGCATGCATAAGCATGTTATATCAGCGGGTAAAATGAACATAGCAGCAGCGTTGATAAACCAAGGACGAAGATATAAGAGAGGACACTTCTCTCTATTAGCTAGCTAATAACAACCTAAAAATAACCCCCAAAACCCCTAAAGCAGCCACTTTTCTTAAAAAACATGGACTTTTGGTCCTGGTTGGTGCCACCAACCGGGACCAAAACCCCCGACCGGCTCGGCGGACCGCCACGTGGAAGCACATCTGTCCCGGTTCGTGTTTGAACCAGGACTAATAGGTGGAGGTATTTGTAACGACCCATTAGTCCCGGTTCATGAACCGGGACTAAAGGCCCTTACGAACCGGGACTAATAGGTGTTTTTGTACTAGTGCATCCTTTTTGAACTCGTCGCCGCGGGGTTCGACGATGTGCCAGAGCATGTGCGACTCCATGGCGCACTGCATAGTTGCTGCCCAAACAACAAAGTTCTCACGGTCAAACCACGGGAATTGCGTCGGTGGTGCCGCCGAAGCTAGCGCCGCAGCGTCCGATGCCTCCTTCCCCTTCTTCTTATCATCGTCGCTCATGCCTTCACGTTACTAGGTTAGCACACAGCCAGGCTCTGAATACCAATTGAAGGATTGTAGGGCAAAAATCTGATATGCAGAACTCAATCTCGAGCTAAGCAAACCCTAAACGTACGAACAAGAAAGAAGATATTTTGGTGCAGCAATACGAGCTGCTTTTTTTTTTGAACCAGGCGTACCCCTTTCCATTTGCATTAAACGGAAATACAACAGTTCCAGGAAACTAGGGAGGAGGGAAAGGAGGTAGCGAGTTCAAAGCACTGACAAGAAATCCACCGTGCCCGCCCGCCATCATGACGAGTACTATGGGGCGAAAACCTGACAACACCATACAGTTTACAAATCCAAGACCACCAACTAAACACGAGACCAAAAGGGGCTCAGAAAGCTAAATAACAAACAACATGCAAGCCGAGAAGTAGAGCGTCCAAGCTCATCACCAAGCCAACACTTCTCCATCATCATCCTTTGCACTCTTGGCCTTCTCACACATCGCCATCAGCCTGGTCGTACTTGAGCGAATCATCTTTGCACCTTGGCGTAGGTCCTCTGCGTCTCCCTGATTTTGAAGCCCTGCCCAATACAAAAGAAAGGAACATGCCGAAAACACAATCTCAAGCGGAGATTTAATCAACTTCTTCTCAAAGGTAGCTCTATTACGAGCCAGCCAAATGGCCCATGTCACAGCCGCCAGGCCAACAGTGAAGAACTTAGCTCCATTTGGCAAAAACATATTACACCACACATAATATTGCCAAACATTATTAGGACATGTGTCAGTCCCCAGGACCACACCAATAGATCTCCAGGCCACTCGAGCCACATGGCAGGAGAAGAACAAATGCGAGCTCGTTTCCAGCTGGCCACAGAAGGAACACACAAGGTTTCCTGGCCAATTTTTTCTTTTCATCACCGATCTGGTGAGAACTGCATCTTGTGCCATTTGCCATAGGAAGACCTGGATCTTAAGAGGAAGTTTAGCTTCCCAGATCCATCTATGATTGCAGCCACTAATCGGCTTCTCCAGCAATTTATACATAGATTTAACAGCATACTTGGCATTCTTATTGAGCCCCCAATAAACCGAGTCTCTATCAGCAGAGAGGTTTAAGCCCACAACTAACGCACGCATTTTATCCCACTCATCTCTCAGATCAGGATCAAGGCGGCGTCTAAAGAACGAAGAGGGTACAACACCACCGAAGTTTTCCACTATGCAATCTTGGTCAGTGCAGATTGCAAACAGCTGTGGGAAGGATAATTCAAGTGGTGGGAGACCATTCA
This sequence comes from Aegilops bicornis, assembly GCA_021605145.1. Taxonomy (NCBI): domain Eukaryota; kingdom Viridiplantae; phylum Streptophyta; class Magnoliopsida; order Poales; family Poaceae; genus Aegilops; species Aegilops bicornis. Next base: position 671,363,266 of record CM038672.1, read on the forward strand.
AGGAGTCTTTCCACACCCTGGCCAGATTACCAGCCCCCAAAGCAATTCGCCTCCCCGCCATGTATAAGTCTTTAACCTTCAGGAGGGCTTTCCAGCAAGGCGAATCAGAATATCTCGAGGACACTGTAGCCACAGACTTGTTATACAAATATCTCGCTTTTACCAGATCTTGCCACACCCCTTTCTGGGTTTCGAGTTTCCACCACCACTTCACCATAAGGCTGATATTCTGTTTCCTGAGATCTTTGACCCCCAGGCCCCCCTTCTCTTTCGATCTACATACCCTTTTCCATTTTACCAGGTAGTAACGATTCTTCTTCTCGCAGCCTTGCCAGAAGAACTTTCTTCGGTGCTTATCTAGTTTATCTACAAAAGTCTTACTCATGAGCCACATCGACATGTGGTACAGAGACAGTTGCGACAGCACCGAAGTAAGCAGAGTAAGCCTGCCCCCTACAGAGGCAGCATTCCCAATCCAAGTCCCAAAATTTTTCAAATATTTATCCACAATAAATTCCCACACCGAGTCTTTCAAAGAGGAAAAACTCACTGGAATTCCCAGATATTTGATTGGAAAGTGCCCAATCTCACAATTGAACAGCTCAGCATACCCCTTATCGATCTCAGCATCTCCCCCAATAGTTAGAACCTCACTTTTCTGAAAATTCACATTTAACTCTGACATCAGTTCAAACATGTATAGCAGGATCTTAAGATTCATTGCCTTCTTCATGTCATGTTCCAGGCAAATGATCGTGTCGTTTGCATACTGCAGAACAGCCACCCCATTTGGGATGAGATCGGCAGCTAAACCAGTTAGCAGGCCATTTTGTTGAGCTTTGTTGATCGTTTTATTTAGGCAATCCGCAGCCAAATTGAACAAGAAGGGGGAATGCGGATCCCCCTGACGCACCCCTTTCGCGCTCTGAAAGTATGGCCCTACCGGATTATTCAGCTTAATGCTAACTGTACCGTTGTACAGAATCTGTCTCACCCACCCACACCAAGTTTCATCGAAGCCTCTCAACTTATGGCATTCCAAAAGATGCTCGTGGTATAATGCAATACGAGCTGCTTTTCGTGGTATTTTTCATTGCGTTATATAGGGGATACAACTCGCGTCCAACATGACACAGGCCCAACACGACTCGACCCGGTACAACACCGGTTTACAAAACCTTTACTAATACCACCTATCCTTGTACGTATACTGAACCGACTCAAACACTTCCTCACACAGCACGTCACCTAACCTGAAGCTTAATTGCTAACACTACACCCGTGCCCGCTCGCCACCAACCCATGGTGCTCGTCTGCAACCCTTCTCTCAAACGGCGCGCTCCTGTAGACCGGCAACTTCTCCAACGGCACGCTCCTGCAGACTGGCGACTTCTCCAACGCCAAGAACGTTTTTGAGTCACGACATGGTACAATTTGTATGTGTTGGTCTCCAATACGGTTTTGCTATGCGGATCGTACCAACACGACACACGGGCTACGTGTATGGAGAACTAACATAAGGCCCAATTAACAGAAGGAAGGCCCAGTTGAGCGATCCACTAATAAAGGATTGACATATGGAGAACTGTAGAAGTCTCTGTCCTTTAATATTAGACTAGCAAAATGGTCCGTGCGTTGCAACGGGAGAAAAAAGTTTTAATTCGGTTTTAATTCAAATGAGGTGTACTAAATGGATCTGGATGTACCCTTCAGTTTTAATTCGGTTGATGTTATTCATATTAAAACTGATGCATACAGGCTCATGTACCCTGAATTGTTAGCATGTAAGATTTCAAATGAAGTATACCCTTCAGTTTTAATCTAAATAAACAGCAAGATCCCTCCAGATCACAAACTCTTCATCCAGATCCATTCAACATCTACCAAATTGTCAGTGGATGAGAAATTCAGGTTTTAATCTATTGCATGGAACCTCAGATGCATTCAACATCAAATGAAGTGTAATAATGGATCATAAAAATCACAAACATCTAGATCCATCCAGATCACAAACTCTGTATAAAATTGCATAGAAGCTAATTTAGGAATAGTAAGCTATCGATGCTTATGTATTGAATAAAAGAACAGCTTCAGACAGAGAAATAGGGATAGAAACAGGGGCTACCATTGATTTCATTGGCCTTGTTATACATAATTTTCTCCTGTTTTGGGGTCAGATCAAGTGGTTTCTCGTAAAGCACAAAATCCAATACTTGAATTAGCAGCAATTATACAATGCAGAGCTAAAAAAATTGCAACAAAAAAAGGGGTGAGACATCAGAATAATAGAGATAACTAACAGAGCAACTACATACCACAGGCTGATACTTGTAAACATGTGGAAAAATTCAGAGAGGTTCACCTGAAATACGATTCCGGCAAGGAACGATCGCCTCTGCTCAAACAGAAGCTGTAGCTAGCCCGCAGTTGTCTCTGCGTTCACCTCCTCCATAGCTGCAAACATACCAATGAAGGATGAACCATTTTTTGTGCAGGGAGAGGCACGAGGATGGACTGAATAAACCTTCCTCCTTCCAAAAACAGAAAGCCACCCAACCACATTAGCAAACATCCTTCCTTCCCTCCGTGAGGACCCAACTTTCTTCTGCAAATTGAAGATGATAGCAGCAAGCTTGGACCTGCAAGTCCCCGACAGCGTACATGGATGGAGAACCGGAGAGGCAGGGCTCGGCGAGCAGGGTCGGGGCATAGAGCGCGGCGGCCGCAGCCAGAGCCTCCACGTCCGTGTCGCCGTAAGCCGAGGCCTGATTCGACGCGTTGATTCTGACGCTGCCGCCCCTCCCGCGCGTCCTCCTCCTCCTCCTCCCGGCCGTTGCCCGCGGCGGCGAGGAGAGTGCTGAGCAGCTCGTCGTGGTGGGCGGCGCGGCGGCCGGTGGCCATGGCTGCTCCTGTAAAAGAAGGGGAGAGGCAATCCTTGTGTGAGGAAGAGAAACAGAGGGGAAGGAAGCGGAGAAGAAGGACAACCATAAGAGGCGCGAGGCGTGGAGGTCCGGCTATGGTCGACGGGAGGCCTTGGCGCGGCGGCGAGGCCGAGCGCCTTGAAGGCAACGAGGCGGCGAGGGCTCTGGATCGGGAGCTCCTCCCGATCTGGAGCTTCGGGCGCGCTGGGGAGGAGAGCCGTCGTCAGCCCAACGCAAACATTTTTTCACCGAAGACCACTTAAATTAGTACCGCGGGTTAATTACAAAAAACAGTAGGGACTTTCCTGCAAAAAGGACGCGACGGTGAACCCGACAGATTCAATCCGTGCTTTATTATTATTATTATTATTATTAGGGAAAGATAAAGATTTCTTATGGTTTGGTTTGCAGTACAGAAAGATACATCTTGTAAATGAATTATCATATGGCTAAATTGGTATTAAATGAATTATCATATGGCAGTGACGAAAAGAAAACAAGGTTCTTGAACCTCCGCCCCCGCGTCGCCCCAGGTGACACGGGGGTAACCACCACCGCCGTCGCAGGAAAAACCCCCCTCCGCCTGCCCCCGCTGCGCCGCCGCCGAAGGGCTGGCCGGCAAAGCCGCGCCCCGCCCCGGGATGGCGGCGACGGGGCGGATCCATTCTCCCGCACCCCCATGCGCTTTTCCACACCGCCCGCCTCCCTAGATCCGCCGCCGTCGCAGGGACGCCCACCCTCCCCTCCTCCCTCCCCGATTCAGCGCCGGAGGGGGGCCGGCGAGGCCGGGCAGTCCCCGGGAAGGTGGCAACGGAGCGGACACGTCCCCCGCGCGCTCGCCCCCACCCCGACCCCGCGTCCTGGAGCTTCTGCGCGGGCGCCTCCTCCCAGCTGTTGCAGGTCTCTGCCGCTCCGTCGACGGGCGCGGCGCTCTGGCCTCGGCCACTGGCCGCCGTCCCCAGCAGTCTTCCCCCTCCCTCCGTGTGTGTCCCAGCTCTGCCTGGTGTTGCTGGCCCTGCATTGGTCGCGGGTACTGTGGCCGGTCGCGAAGGTGCTCGCGGCCTGCCTTCCTGCAGGCAGCCCCCTTCATCACCGGCGGCCCTTCCTCTCCCTCGAGCCACGGTGACGACTCTCATGGTTGGCGAGGAGACTACAGTGGTAGTGGCAGTCATGAAGCCCCTCAAGGCGGGAACTTGGTGGCGCTGCTCCGGCCCCGGTGACTTTGACCCGCGTCCCTCCTGTTTCCATGGCTGCCGGCGTCCTCTGTCGGGCGGCTCCGGCCTCGGCGGCCTAGCAGTTGCATTCCTTCCAGCTCGCGTGGCGCCCCGATGCCCGACGGCTATGGCCACGACAGCTAGAGTCTGCGTCCTCCAGTTCTAGCTGTCGGCGTTGCTATTCGTCGTCGCCCGACCCCCTCGTGGTTTGCTTCGCTGCTTGCTCTACCTTGTATTCCTCAAAACCTTCCCTTTTGCCAGATCCAATGCTCGGGGTTCGGAGGTGGTGCCACCCTCTGACGGCAGATGTAGCCCCGCCAATCCCCTTCCGACATGGTGGCTCCGACCGGCGTTGCTTCCTCATCTTCGTTTCCAAAGACGGTGGCTATGGGATTATTCAGCCTCAGGCCAGGGAGAAATCCCTGCTCGACTTGTCGATGCTGGCAGCGGCGGCGTGTGCAGATGTCGTTTCATTCTTGGAGGCGCTGTCAAGGCCTGCGGCTGCGTCCCTCTTCGAGCTCAGGGGAAACCCTAGGTCTGGTTCCTCCGGACCGGATGGCGACGGTGTCTCGGCGTCGTTCTCCTTCTTGAAGGCGCTATCTTGCTCGCTCGCAGTGTCCCCTATGTTGGTTCTGGAGATACTGGTGCTCTTGTTGGTTCGGCATTGCTGCCCTTGGGTCGGGCATGGTAGGTTTAGCTGTGTTGTATCCTCCATTCGGGCCGAGCATCCTTGTCTCTCCGTTCCGGGCACCATGTTCACGCCTGTCTGCGTTCGTGTCATATGTTGTACTCATGTCTGTACTCATTCTATTTCTTCTGTCAATGCAATGATACGCAAGCTTTGCGTATTCGTGAAAAGAAATTTAGTATTAAATTAATATTGTACGCAGATGTTCAAGTAATATATTCTACCTAGAGTGATCTTGCACGTATTTAACAAACTTATTTTGGCAGCAAATAAAGATATTTCTACATTGAATTAATTTATTATGTATTATTGACATTAATAGAAAGATTTGTGCATATATTCGTTTCTTATGGTTCAGTTGGCACTGGAGAAAGATACACCTTTTAAAATAATTATTGCATGGTTTAGTTGGCATTAAATAAGTATTTCACACCAACATTAATGAGTTTGATGGCATAAATAAAGGATAGTTATATCAAAATATTTGTATTCCCATCTCTTGGATACACCGGGTCTATATATAGTTTTTGATGTGTATAGTGAATCTTCATCCTTTCACATAACAAAATGTTTAGACTTACTCGACTTCGACGAGCAGTTGTTTTGTGTCTCTTCTTTCATGCAGTTCAAATTAGAGGCATTTGGTTGTCTTCTACTATTCATGAGGTACACACTATTATGTGTTGTATATTACTATTATGTATCTGAAGATGCTACTTGGTATGCCTCATGTTGATCCAAGGCGGAGTCAGTACATCTGATGTTAGGGCAGCCAATTTTCTAAGCTGATCCATATGACTTATTTACCTACTAATGTGTATTTAAAATTTTCCTCGAAGGAACCTAGTTCATTCGCGCGAGCTTTGGCCCATGGTCCAGTCAAACAAAATTTGACATGTTTGAAGTCAAATTCCATTGAGACAACAACTTCTGGACAAGATTCAAGTTCATGGGATCAAACTTACGTGAGTTATGCTTCCTTGTATCATATAATATAGTGTCACATCGCAGATTATGTGTCACGAGTTATCTATGGCTGTTATTAGATGTCACAGTACGGAAGTGAGGAGCTGGAGACAATAACAAGGAATATATATTAGCATTTAAGTTTCCCATGCATTACTGTCAGTATTTTCCTAGCATTATTACTTCTCATGTGACATCATAAAACTGATAAAGGCAGATCTTTCAATACCACAAAGCAACATGATTATGCATATAAATGTAAATGTTATTGTCTCCACACATTTATTGTTCATATTCATTTAAATTTTGTGTTAAAAATCTTCAACCTAATCACGGTAATCGTATGGGTGATTAATTCTCATTATAATCATTGTTATGCACCTAAAAACTGATATGCAGTAACCTGGTTGTGACTTCTACATATAGAATGAGAGTATTTGACATATTATTAGATGACACAAATTCTTCCTAAGGGAACATGAGAGAATTGTATTATTAGGTGAACGAAAACAAATGTGGAAATTAAAAAAATATGGTTTGTTATTGACAAGTTAGGTAGAGAAGGAATACATTGGTTAGCTTAATAATGCCTGGGCATATGTAACACCACCAGCACTTCTAGGAACTTTTATCTTAGCATATTTTAACACAAGACCAAAAATTGTGCAAATTGTGAAGTGTTACCCAAAATTTTGGAATTGTTTGCGGTGTATGCAATATGGTTTATGGTTGCATGTTTTGTTCACCTTCTATGTAGATGTGTGTTTTTTTTATCTGGCTGATTTTGTCTTGCAGTTTGCAGTACACCAAACATCCTCTGGAGGTCCCACCGACAACTACTATGGCTTACACGCCACCATGGGCGTGTATGGCCACAAACTCAAACCAGGGCAATTGACTTCAACTTATATTACTGTTACCCATAGCGGAGATGGTGTTAAATCAAGCTTTAATGCAATTCAAGTTGGCTGGCATGTAAGCATCTTTTTCCGAAGCAAGAGTTCGGTTCAGCCATATGGTTGGGTACTAGTGGTCAACTACCACAAGCAGGATATAGTCCAACAAAAATAGTATGAGCATAATAACGCGACAATGACTTGGCACAAAGGCTCCATTCCAATAAGGCAAAATGTTCAACATATCATTAAACTCACTTAAATTGTGCATAACAAAATAAAAAATGACTTGCTTGCTTTATTACGTATTTATGAGCTAAAACTAAATCTTCAAATAAGTGAGGGCATCTTGGAATTTCCATCCAATATGATGTGTTCTCCATTGCAATAAAACACCTAAACACTTTTTGCAGTAACTAACAATTTCTGATTAAGGAATTATCCCTTCTCAAAATAGCAAGAGTACCACATATTTAATTTCTATGTGTATTGAAATTCTTTATCAAATCTACCACATTTTTACCCTTTGATTGCAAGGTAAAATTTTCTTTTTTATGGTTTTACCCCTTATGTTTGTAGATTTATCCAGAAAACTACGGCGACTCACGTCCCCACTTCTATACCTACTGGACGGTAATACTGATCCCCTAAAGTATCTTCTAACAAGTGATCTTACTTTCACTGAAAATATAGTGTTAAGATTATTGTCCCATTCTGTCATACATGCTACAGAGAGATGGATATGATGCAACCGGCTGCTTCAATATGAACTGCCCTGGTTTCATACGGGCAAATGGCGCCCTGGTAGCTCCGGGTGATGTTATAAAACCAATTTCAGGTGTCCATGAACCTGTACAAAATGTCACACTCAAAGTGCTTAAGGTAGCATTTGCATCTTTCTTGTTATTTATTTCAGCATCATTTTCTCCATTGAATCGTATCATAATTGATGATTGTGTAGACTTTATTATAATCATGCTAACATAACTAATATAGCCCTCACATAGTCAATGTCACTCAAAAATTTCACGAGCCCATATGACTCTTTAACAAAATATTATTAGAATGTTTACTTAAAATAAATCCAAAATCATTGGCAGGACAAAGCAAGTGGAGACTGGTGGGTGTACTATGGTTTCAATGGCAACGCCACAGGGGCGGGATACTTCCCAAGGTCGTTGTTCACCTATTTGGCACAAAAGGCAAATGGAATGGCTTTTGGTGCCTTTGTGGTAGCCGATAAGACACTTCCAACTCCTCCCATGGGAAGTGGTATCCGCCCAAATGGTGGCCAAGGTCGCGCTGCATCTTTTACCAACCTTCGATTCATTGATCAAGATGGTAGGAGCAGTCCAATGACGACAGATTGGCCCAAGTTAGTTACGAATAACAAATGCCACTCTATTACTCCTATTGGTCATGCTGAATGCCTATATGGTGGACCTGGAGGTTGTGTGAGATAAGATGTGCTAAACAAACTCGTTGTCATCAAATTGTAGTCGCCTAATAAAATTATGAGAAGTGCTCATATGTTTTTTGGAACTATCATTGCTGCAAAGCAATGCTGAAAAAAGTGCAGAAGAGCAATGACGTTGCTCACCTTTTGTACCGAGAGTCTCAGACGATTAGGTGCATGTGGTCCTGAATCATGAGCTTTCACCACATGCCTAACTGTTGCAATTGTCTCGTAAAATAAATAGTAGTAGCAGATGGGATCAATATCGAGCACTCCTCCCCTAGAGGTGAGGAGTGATGATGATGACACTTGCGTGTTATCTCCGCGAGACCCTCTTTGTAATGGTGTGAGTGGGGTACTTATATGTGCGGCTCAGCGGTTGCGCTTTTTCGCCCAATTTTCCACAATTGACTAGGCAATTTGGTTTTCGCAAAGTTTTCCCTAATTAAGCGAGCAACTATTTTCTTCATAATGAATGCATGAATCCTGCCATTTCAAAAAAGAAGTTCCTGGAGCATGGGAGCATCCCACCTCCCGTCACCTGATACGCACTTGGGATCAATAGAACACCTAGAGTAGAATATTTCAATATTATGGTGTGTGTGCCCAAGAGTTAATAGTTTTCTCCCCGACATGAAGATCCCGCCCTCCAAACCCGATCGCGAATAGTTTCCAGGAAAATAGCGTACCACCTTTAATTATCGCTCGCCATCCATCATGCCATCTCACGCAGTGCTAGAGCCTGAAATTTTAATACTTCCTTCAGTTTGGTTTATAAATCAAACATGGGTTTTAGATCTTCAATTTGACTAGAAAACATACATTATATCTTATATGAATAATATATCTTTAGATTGGTCGTCCAATGAATTTTCTAACCTTACATTTTCTTTAGCATATTATAGATGTTTTATTAGTCAAACTGAAAACCTAAAACATATGCCCACTTATAAACTCAACCAGATGGAGTAGGGAAACCCTTTCTATCTGCCGTTTGACGGGAAGCATTCGTCAAACCACTCCCGTGATGTTGATATATTTTTCATCCCATGGTTAATATTCTTACGAAATCAGTCGCTGAATACATCAGTCAAGCCCGATTTTCTCTCTGATTTCTCCTCATAAATACCTTGCCAGTTTCTCCCCCACTAATCTCACCTTCCCAACCCCGTTCTCATCTCACGTGCCCCTAACACAGCTACACCATCGAGCCCACCCCTCACCGCCCAGGCTCTCTCTCCCAGGAATCAACCCTTCCCACGCGTCCATCAGATCAACCACTCTGGTGCGCCATATGTAAGCAAAATTTCTTTAAAGTGCAAAACTTCTGCAATACAAATATTCAACAAAAATATGCGAGAGATTTTTCTATTCATGATCCGTGTATACTGGCTCCATCATGAGACCTTATGAAGTCGATCCTGTCATCATTGTATTTTTTTCTTCTCTCTACCTCTTCCTTTCACATGCTTCCTTAGATGGATGAAGAACTAATTAACCCTTCAGTCTATGCATGTGTGGGCTCTTTTATGTTGCAACGCTTCTTCTCGAGAACTATTGTCAGGTAAGCGATGTAATCAACAACTCTCAAATGGCAGGAGCAACCACCGTTTATAGACACTATAAAGACTCCTGTGAGTGGAACCGCCTTTGGCCTGAGAAGATGTGTCACTAGCGGGACCAACGGCAAGCAGCAGTCCAAGACCAACTGTCGAATCGCAACATCAGACTTCACTCTTTTCCCAGTTATCACCTTTGATCTGGGTTCAGATATAGATGGTCCTCATCTCTTTCACCAGGGATGGCCTTAGGTATCAAACCCACGGGAAGTTCTTCTAATAGTCAGGGATTCAAGTAAGCTATCATTCTTGTAAGAGGTTTCACTTTCCCGGACTTAACAAATTGTAGTCTTGATTGGGAGATAAATATCAATGATATGGAAATAGGCCTGTACACGAGGATTTACTTACAACTGTGTGCTTGCATGTAGGATCTCGTCTTCATTTCCAACACAGTCCTTGTAGAAGCCATTATGAGGATGTACTCTCAGCGTGTTGACGTGGGGGATACGTCCAGATAACGTCATGACCGATTAACAACCTGCATCATGAGTCTATTTTCCAACCAAGGCCCTTATTGTCTCACGGGGTTAGCTCGATTATTAAGGATTTCTTCAGACCAATTGCACCTCAAGATCCTCAGGGAGTTGCTTTCAGCTACCATTGTAATCCTTACTACCCCCGGCATTCGATGTAGCCTTCCATGTGTAGCTGCACTTTACCTTTGCCTGGATCGCTCTAAGTGGTTCCGGGTATCTGTTGTTGAAATATATTAACCGCCTCCCTCCATCAGTTCGGACTTTTGGATGAGTTGGCTGGAGCATGAATTCAACATGGTAATCAGAGCCTACCTCTTCCATCTCATCTAGTTCCTCCATTGCCACAAACCTCCTACCAGGGCCTCCGGCTCCTCCAACTCAACCCTCTCCGGCCAGATCACCGAGCGCCTCACCCACACCAACTACATCCTTTGGCGCACCCAGATCACGCCGCAACTCTGAGGTGCTGGTTACTTCGGGTATGTTGATGGAAGCATACCCGAGCCAGCCAAAGTCGTCGTCACCAAGGACAAGGATGACAAGGAGGAGTCCATCCCAAATCCGCTCCACCACGTGTGGATCCGGGAGGATCAACAGGTACTGGGATATCTCCTGAATAACCACTCGAAGGAAGTGCTCGTGCAGGTCACGTCGATCGTCCATGCACACGAGCTCTGGTCGGAGCTGGCGAAGATGTTCTCGTCGACCTCGCTGTCTTGCGTCAACAACATTCGGGCGGCGCTGACCAACGCGCAGAAGGGCACACAATCAGTGGCCACCTTCTTCGCACACATGCGATCTCTCGCTGACGAGCTCGCGGCGGCCGGCAAACCCCTGGATGACGACGAGCTCATCTCCTACATCATCAACGCCCTGGACATGGAATACCAGCCGCTGGTCTCTACCCTTGATGCTCGTGTCATCCCGGTCACTCTTGACGAACTGTTCGCTTAGATGAGCAACTTCGATCAACGAGTGGCCCTCTTCCAAGGGGCTGGGACCGGTGGTGGCTTCAAGTCTTCGGCGAATGTCGCCACCCGCGGGCGTGGCGGTGGCTCTCGTCCTCGTGGCCCTCCTCGCGGGAAGAGCAGGGGCCCTGGCGGGGGCAACACCAACGGCAACAACAACGCACGCGGCGGCGGCCGACCCTCCTACTCCAACACCAAGGGCGGCCGGCAATCTAACAGCTCCACCAACAAGTCTCGGCCTGATGCTATCCGCTGCAAAATCTGCGGTAAGTTGGGCCACTCTGCCAAAGACTGTTGGTACCGGTTTGATGAAGATGAAGACTCATCTCAAGATGAAAAGGTGGTCAGGGCTGCTGAAGCTTCCTACGGCATCGACACAAATTGGTACGTCGACAGCGGTGCTACCAACCACATCACCGGTGAGCTGGAGAAGGTGACCATGCGGGAGAAGTACGCGGCCAAGATCACATACACACTGCTAGTGGAGAAGGTATGAAGATTGGTCATATTGGTCACTCAATTATTAAAACCCCTCATACGAAAATTCATCTCAAACGCATCTTGCATGTCCCTAGTGCCAACAAAAATCTTCTTTCTGTCCACCGCATTGCCATTGATAATCATGTCTTTCTTGAATTTCACCCCTTCTTCTGTTTGATCAAGGATCAGGCAACGAGGAGGGTGCTGTATCGAGGTAGATGCGTTCGTGGGCTTTACCCGTTGATTCTGGAGATTAGAAGATCCAATAAACAAGTTCTTAGTGCCACCAAAGTGTTTTCAACACGGTGGCACGATCGATTAGGTCATGCAAGTTTCTCTTTAGTTGAGCGTTTGCTTAGGAAAAATAAACTCCCATATGTTGGGGATCGTGATGTTGAAACAATTTGTGATTCGTGTCAAAGGGCCAAGAGCCACCAGTTGCCTTATCCAATTTCTACAAGTATTTCTACCAAACCTTTACAACTCATTTTGCTGATGTCTGGGGGGCTGCTCCCTCTTCTGTTGGTAGACATACATATTATGTGAGTTTCATTGACGACTATAGCAAGTTCACGTGGATCTATCTTCTTAAGAAATGTTCGGATGTTTGCCAAGTTTTTCTCAATTTCCAAGCTCTTGTAGAAAGAAAATTTGACAGTAAAATTCTCGCTCTCCAATCTGATTGGGGAGGGGAATATGAGAAGTTAAACTCATTTTTTCAGAAACTTGGCGTATCCCATCATGTTTCGTGTCCTCATGCCCATCAACGGAATGGGTCAGCCGAGCGCAAGCATCGATAAATTGTTGATGTTGGGTTTTCCCTTCTAGCCGGCGCCTCCATACCCCTTAAATTTTGGGACGAGGCCTTCCTCACTGTTGTCCACATTATAAATATGCTACCTAGTCGTGTGATTAACAATGAAACTCCCATGGAAAGGCTCCTTCACACCAAACCAGACTACACGTCACTTCGTGTGTTTGGATGCGCCTGTTGGCCAAATCTTCGCCCCTACAATGATCGCAAACTCATGCTTAGATCCAAACAGTGTGCACTCATTGGTTATAGTGCTCAACACAAAGGCGTTAAGTGCCTTGACATCCCCATGGGTCGTGTTTATATCTCCCGAGATGTAGTGTTTGATGAAAAAAATCCCTTCGCCAATCTTCACCCTAATGCTGGTGCTCTCCTATGTCAAGAAATACTTCTTCTACCGCCTAGTCTCACCGGTGTTCATCAAGGGGGAAATGGTTGTGATGATCAAATATTGACTAATCCTCATAACCTTGCTCTTGAGTCTTGTACTGATGCAGATGCAAACGCTGAAAAAAATGGCAAATAAAATACTCAAAACGGTGCACAATACGCTCCGAACGAGCGATATTCATGTGCCACCGAACAGGAGACAGATTCGGCTCGGGATCGCTGCCCTCCACGGGATCTGCGCTGCAGCGGGGTGTCAGCGCGTCGGATTCCGCGCCAACTGTCAGGCACGGCAGTAGCCAGCCAGCAGCTGCCATGCGGGCCTCTCCAACTGGGCCAGGCGCGCTCTCCACTCCACGCCAACCCGCCAATAACATGTGCCAGCCCCCGTCTCGCTGGCCAGCGGCCGGACCCCGCCACTGCATGCGCCGCCAGCCAGGTGGGCCTCCAGACACGGACACGGTATCCGGTGCCGATCCTGCTGCCAGTCCTGCCATGGGCACGCGATCTGGTGCAGATTCGGCCGAGCCCACGCAATCATTGCGTCATGATGGGCCTGACGCGGGTCACATGCATGGCTCGGGATCTTCTGCTCCGCCCGACACGTCCACACCAAGCGGCGGCGCCACAGAAAATCATGCTGCTCCAGAAACCGCGTCGGGGGCGCCAGCGCTATCCGCCTCGGGATTGCCTCGTCCAGAGGATGGATCGTCTACGGAGGGCAACAGTGCGGCTTCTAATGTTCCTTCGCGTACAAGTCTGCAAAGAGGGGTAATTAAACCCGTTAACTATAAGAAAATAATCAAATTTGTCCTAGCTTTTCTACATGTGATATCATTGTCACAAGTTCATCAGATGAAGCAGTGACATGGCTGTTAAAAGACTTAAATGCTGAATTTGCTCTCAAGGACTTGGGAGACTTGCATTACTTTCTACGTATTGAGGTAAAGAAACATGAAGATGGCCTCCACCTATCTCAGGAAAAATATGCTGCTGACCTGGTAAGAAGAGTTGATTTACAAGGATGCACACCATCATTGACCCCCCCTCTCAAGTACAGAAAAATTATCACTTGAAGAGGGAGTTCTCCTGAATCAAGAAGACAGTACTAGATACAAGAGTTTAGTTGGGGCTCTTCAGTATTTAACCTTGACTAGACTTGATCTATCTTTTGTTCTCAACAAGGTATGTCAGTTTCTTCATGCACCCACCACAGTTCACTGGACTGCTGCAAAACGCATTGTGCGATATGTAAAACATACTATGAAGCTTGGTCTCTTTTTCAGCAAGTCATCATCCAATCTTGTTAGTGTATTTTCTGATTCTGATTGGGCAGGATGTGTGGATGATAGACGATCCACTGGTGGTTTTGCAGTGTTCTTTGGGCCAAACTTGATATCATGGTGTGCTAAGAAACATGCCACTATGTTTAGATCAAGCACTGAAGCTATACCTGGCCAAGGGCCGGGCCGGGCCGGGATTGGGCCGGGCCTAAAAAAGGCCACGGCAGAAAACTAAGGCCCAGACCCTCCCAGGCCCTACCATCGGGCCTATTTTTCAAGCCCAAGCCCGTCCCATTTGGTAAAAAGCCCTGAAAAGCCCTTAGGGCTTAGGGCCATGGGCCGGGCCTCTTCCTTCAAATGCCAATATGCCAAGCCCAAGCCCGTCTAGGCCCTGCTAGTGGGCTCAAAACTCAGGCCCAGGCCCGGCCCACAGGCAAGCCCATCAGGCCTAGGCCCTGGATTTTAGGGCCGGGCCTGGGTGGGCCGACAGGGCCGGGCCGAAGATGGCCAGGACTAACTAAAGCAGAGTATAAAGCATTAGCAAATGCTACAGCAGAAATTATCTGGGTCCAGTCCATGTTAAGAGAACTTGGTGTGAAGCATACCAAAGTTCCATGTTTGTGGTGTGACAACTTGGGTGCTACCTACCTATCTGCTAACCCAGTGTTTCATGCAAGAACGAAGCACATTGAAATAGATTTCCACTTTGTCAGAGAAAGAGTTGCAAACAGACAATTGGAAATCAGATTTGTTCATTCACGAGACCAAGTTGCCGATGGCTTTACAAAAGCATTGCCCACAAGAAACTTTGAAGAATTCAAGCGTAATCTCAACTTAATGCAGTTGAGATTAAGGGAGGGTGTTAAGCAACAGGTTCAGGTGCGTCCGGTTCAACCAGGAGTCCATCGAGATCGTCTACACCGAACCATAGACTACGGTAGTTGTGATTTCCTCTTATCTCTTGTAACTATCCCTATCTCTCTAGTCTATCCCTTGGGTTCCAAGTTAAGGATCCTAACCATGTAATCTCTCCCTTTGTACGCTATACGGGAGTCACGCCCCGCTCTATATAATGCGAAGCCGTCGCCCTAGGCAGGGTACAACGTTCTCTCACATGGTATCCGAGCCAAGAGGTCTTGAGTTCAAGACCCTGCCAACGCAGTATAAAATAAAACGATTATTCGGCCTACATCGATCCCACGTCTAAGGACTAAAATAGCCTAGACGTGAGTGGAAGTGTTGAAATATATTGCCCGCCTCCCTCCATCAGTTCGGACTTTTAGATGAGTTGGCTGGAGCATGAATTCGATATCTGCAAAGTCTTGGAACAGAAGAAGACAAGAGTATCCCTTGCTACTACACATAACAATAACACTGAATTAAGTTAAGTCACAGCAACGATCCCGTGCACAAATGCATAGGGCTGCAAGATTGTGCATCAGCCCATGGCTTTAAGGGATTACTCCCAAATCGCAATCATATCACAGATGGAAAACACTATAGATGGTATCACTGAAATATGAACGGATGTATAAGTCTTACAATGTCGCAGATATGCCATGGATCGATTAAAGTATGGCAAACTATGTGGAGAATGGATGTGGAGATAGCGGGGACGATGGTGGCGGCTAGGATTGCTAGGAATGGATGATGATGATCCTGGCTCTCTATTACGAATGGCGTCTCCTCGATCTAGTGCGAATGGGGCCTCGGGCCTTTTATGAAGTGTGGCAGGGCTGATGTTAAGGAGCCAATGTCACGTGGTACGAGCACGCCCGCTCGTACCCGATGTCGACTCTTTCTCTGGAGGCCCTGTCGCGCCTCCATTTGTTTTGGCATCATCTTCTCACTCCATATTTCCCTGTTTATCTTCATTTCCTTCCCTTTTATGATCCTTTTCCCGAGGAAACACATGAAACAAATTGATTTGCAATCTTTTGCATTTATTACTCATTAGTGATAAAATCAGAGTGACTATATTGGAATATCCGATCTAAAAAATGGTGGAGTGAGTGTAAAAAATACACTCATCAATCTCCCCAAGCTTAAACCTTTATAGTCCTCGAGCAAGAAACAAAACCAAAAGGAACTCAGTTGTTTAGGTAAACTGAAATGACGAGAAGGCTTTGGTTCACTTACGATGACACACCTAGATATCACATCACTTACTTTACCTGAAAACTTAACATAGTTATAGCGGTGGCATTGGTTATTATGCGAGCGGGTTAGCTCAAGATAATCAAAATAATTCTTTTATTATATTATCCAAAGTAATCAACTAGCAATTATTCTAATTCTTCTAGATAATACTTGCTTGACGGGAACAAATTTGAAGAGCTTTGCAATGAAAACATTATTTAAGAGCGCGAAAGGTATGTAAAAGACATTGCGATGCTAGAGTAACTCAGTAACACTCACGAGTATCGACTTATCAAGGCTCATAAGCATTTCCATCCATCATTTATTGTTGAAACTTTCGTCTCGTGGTGACGAGATTAAGCCAAAGAAATTATGCATGCGGATGGGGGGTGGGTTTCATTGTGGCTTAATTTGAATATTATGGATCAAAAGTTGTCTCTTTTGAGCTAGTAGAAAAGGGGTCTATTGACCCGGTTGGTGAGGGCCTTTAGTCCCGGCTCATGAACCGGGACTAAAGGGTCGGTACTAATACCCTGGCCCTTTAGTCCCGGTTCTATCCAGAACCGGGATTGATGGGCCTCCACGTGGCCTGTCCGCTGAGCCCAGGCAAGAGGGCCTTTGGTCCCGGTTGATGGCACCAACCGGGACCAATAGGCATCCACGCGTCAGCATTTCTATGGCTCTGATTTTTGTTTTTTTTTTGAAAGGGGGGGGGGGGGGTTGGGGGGTTTTGGGGGTTAATTTAGGTGTTTCATATATTGTGCTATAGCTAGCTACTTAATAGAGAAAAGTGTCCTCTCTTTTGTCCGTGCTTGGTCGACACTACGTACTATACATATGTATAGAGAGGACTAGCTAGACACGCTAGCTAGCTAGTAATTAAGCAAACGGAAGATCGTCATGAACATATATGCATACAGAGAGAAGTGATATCGACCACCTCTCCTTCTCCGAGAGATTGGTCGAACAACAAGTTCTCGTATATCTATTCGACACTACCGGCTACATATATACAATAATTATCTTTTACAATACGGACGCGTGGTCCACATAGTATTCTCCGTCTTCAGCGATCACGTGGTCAAGAAAGAATGCTGCCAATTCCTCTTGAATTGCTCGCATGCGATCTGGTGCTAGGAGTTCATCCCGCTTCCGAAACATCTACTTTTAAGAAAGGGGTCAATACATATATATATATATACATATATATATATATGTATATATATATATATATGTATATGAATGAATGAAACTCAACACAAATGATGGTAATAAAATAAAATTGTGAATATTTTTATTTACGCACTTCATATTGTTTGTCGGAGTAGCCCCTCTCACAGGTCGTGTGGCGGATGGACTCGCAAACGTAGTATCCACAGAAATCATTCCCTTATTCCTGCCACAACCACTTTACAAGAAACAGAGGTCAATCAAACTGATAATTAGCAAGCATGCTAAATGGTATTGATGAAACTAGCGCTTGAATCACTAGGAGATGCGCGTGGAATATGCTACTATATAGTACTTACTTTCGGGTGTCTAAATTGCAGCTTCTTCGTTAGTCCCGTAGCTTTTTTGGTGAATTTTCCCCAAGCCCTGCCATACAAAGAAAACAATTACTTGATATCAGAAATGAACAAAGTTGCTGATATGATGGATAATGATCGATTTAACTTACTTCTCGAGCATTTCAGTCATGTCCGCATACTCCTTGGGATCTTTTCGTCTCGAGTCTAACACAGCTACTACTCCCTGCTCAAGCTTAATCTCTAGGAGAATATAGTGGTACCTGCGCACGCATGCATAACTCATCAATATTACTATAACCTGGACTAATAAGGGAAACCGAATATGCCACAAGACAGTAATACTCACGCGTAGTTGTAAGGAAAGAGTATTATATTTTTGTGTTCATTTATTTCCAACGATCGTAGCAAGTTGGCCTCGGTTTCGTCGGCACGATATTTAACCTCATTTGCATCTATGAGATATGTGTTAATGAACCCAATATCACCCACTTGTCTTTTCTTCATTTCGGCGATCTTCAATCTGCATAATATAGTGAGGATATTTATAAATACATGCAATGAAAGAGCTGAGTTATATAGAGATACTTAATGACAGAAGTAGTACTACTTACAGACGAATAACGGTGACCGTTGCTTTATCGAGGGCCAATTGATTGAAAACTGATAGAACTCCTCAAATGGAATAGGCAACGGTTCAATTCCAAGGAGGTCATGCTCCTTTTAACTCTCACATACGAAGTACTCCTCCCTCGAGACTCTTTGCAGGTTTTCATGTACCAATCATGCAATCTTCGCATCATCGTTGATAGAGAGCTTTCATCTTTGACGAGAGGCTTCCCGTACTCATATCTTTGTATCTGCACCTCCAAGAAATCACAATGTACATCGTCGGGCAGGTAATCTGCAGGATTGCCATAACCGGGCACCATCCTCGGATCGACGATGTCGCTAGCGTGCACCTTGAGCGGGGAGCACGATTGCTGGCTTGTTCGCCGAGCTGGGCAATTTGTTTCCAGCTCGTCGTTCTTTCATCCTTTGATCACCGACATTACTTCCCGATCTCTCCGCTTCGCAAATGCCTTTCCAATAATGCGCTCATAGTTGCCTTTCGGCGGAGACTTGGGTGGTTTTGTCGGGCAGCGAGAGTGCGCCGTTTTGACCGGATCTACCTTCTCCTCCGGAGGTGGATGTCTCTTTGCTTTCAACCCTTGAAACCAGTCATCCACTTGATGCCGCGCGATCTTCGCGTTTTCCTCCTCGCTCCTCTCGTACGGTAACTTCTCTGGAGTCTTCAGAGAAGGACCGAATCTGTATCTCCTCCCACCTTTGGCTGTACTGCTAGACGCCGGCAGAGCAGACGGAGCGGATGTCTTCTTTCCTTGCTTACGAGGCGGAGGAGAAGGACTACGACGCCACGAGCAGCCGAGCAGCGGCGGGTCTCTTCCGCCTTGCCGACGAGGCGGAGAAGGAGGAGGCTGGCTGCTCGGCGCGCCGTGCAGGCGGAAAAGGAGACGGAGTGCCGCCACGCCGGAGAAGGAGCCGGCCGAGTGCCCTGATCGTCACTGCCGGAGGAGGAGGCGGAGTGCCTGACTTCACGGAGGAGGAGGAGGAGGTGGAGGCGTCCAGTTCGGAAGGTTGATGAGATCCTTCCGCCATAGGCATGGAGTCTTGAGCGTAACCCAGCCGATACTCCCCTTCACCGGTAGGGTGGTCAAGCCGGAGGTCCTCAAATCCCTCCGTTATTTCATCGACCATCACATTAGCATATCCTTGTGGAATCGGCCGGCAGTGAAAAGTTGAGTCGGGTTTAGTAGGATAAACAGAGCCAACAGCCGCCTTGACCTTCAAATTGCTACATTGCGCCATAAGGTGGCAATGTTCAGCATCCGTGATAGCATCCACGGGATAGCTGGCAGGAGCCGTCAAGGCATGCTGCTTTCTGCTGAAGCAGCTCGGTGGAAGCCACGCTGCTTCTCCGCTGAGATGGCGGGGTAACTCGGGAAGCTTCGCAGGTCGCTTGTTGTGATCTGCGCTTCTCGTTCCTCTAGCCCCATTACCCTTTCGCAGCGCCTGCAGTTGGCTCTGCTCCAGTTTCTTCCTCCTCTCCTGGGTTTTGTAACCCCATGCGTCCGGAAACCCAGCCTTCCATGAAACGGAGCCTGGCATGCCTCGTGTCCGTCCAGGGTGCTCAGGATTCCCGAGGGCCATTGTGAGCTCGTCCTTCTCCCTGTCTGGAACGAACGTCCCTTGCTGCGCTGCTTCGATATATTGCTGAAGCCTCTTGACTGGTATGTCCAATTGTTCGTCCGTCCAAATGCACTTCCCAATTATAGGGTCCAAGGATCCGCCGGCCCCAAAGAACCAAGTCCGGCAACGGTCTGGCGATTCATTGTCTCTCGGTTCGATCCCTTTATCAAGCAGATCATTCTCAGCCTTTGGCCCACTTAGGCCGGCTACGAGGTAGCCACGACCCGTGAGATGGTGATGCTTATTCTTCTCAGGATTTCTCTTGTTTGTCGCCGACATCTTTTTACTCTTTTCCGTTGTCTTGTGGGCCACAAATGCTGGCCATTCATCTATAATCTTCTCATATTTGCCCTTGAATTCTGGTTTCTAATTTTTTCGACATACGTATTGAGTTCTTTCTTCCAATTACTGAATAGTTCTGCCATCTTCTTAAGAGCAAAAGAATTGATTAATGGCTATATTACTGGCTTCTCCGGATCATCCTCTAGCGGTAGGGTAAAATTTGACTTCCGCTCAGTCCAAAGATCATTTTACGCATATCATTGACACAAGACACCTCGTGGTCTTCGTTCTTAGGCTTATACCATTGGTGGATGCTGATCGGGATCTTGTCCCTAACCGTAACCCCGTGACTGAGCAACAAATGCCTTCTTTGTCCGGTAGGGTTCAATCGGTTGGCCGTCAGCGCGATTTGTATGATCTCAAACTTTTCATCCGAGCTCAACTTTTTCTTGGGCCTCGTCTCTTTACCGGTTGTGCTTTCGATCCGGAGGGCTAGAAAAAGAACAAAGACGAGAGTTAATTAATATGTGTACATACCAAAACAAAGGCGAGAGCTAGTCAGCAAAGCTTAACTAATATATATACCTGGCGGACTCGGTTTGGTGATCACCGAGCCGTCCTCACGGTCTACTTCTTCACCCTCTCCTTCTTGCACGGCATTGGGTCATCGGAGCCATGTAAATCATAGCCATCTGCTTCTTCACCCTCTCCTTCAGGACCATCGTTGTCGTTGAGAAACATCAACGAGCAGACGGCATCACTTCCTTGTGCGATTATGTCCCTCAACAACGCTTCTTGTGCTTCGTCTCGGGGGTGTCCATAGTTTCTACAAATATTTACAACATGGAAATTATTATTCAAACATGACAGATATGGATATATTAGTGGCAAATGTAGAACTAGCTAGCTAATCACAATAAGGAATCATATTAGTGGCCTCGACGCTGCTTCTCTAGGGTTTGGGGTGGCCTCGACAACGCTTCAAGGGTTAGGGGGTGGCCTCGAGAACGCTTCAAGGAGGGGGTAATATCGACCCCCCCCACGTGTTGAAGCTATCGGGAGGGGGTCGGCGTTGAACACTACATCTATGTCCCACAAGTGACGTGGGCATCGACGCCCGCGGTAGGGTAGAGGGTCGTGGATTGGCGGTCGAGGTCAGGGTCGAGGATCGCCGAGGGTCGGGAGGTTGCCTAGTGTCAAAGGATTCAACAAAACCATGTCTTCATCATTAGGCGAAAAGTAGGTGCATGATGGTGAAGCTCTCCAAAGTTATTTTGGAGCGGAGTCCCGAGATAGGATAATTCACTTTACGGTACAAAGTTCAGCAAGAACCTTCCGAATATCGTTATTTGAAAGGCCTTTGCTGAAATTGCATACAAAAGGCAAATTATCCTATCCGGGACTCCATTCCGTAATAACTTTGGAGGACTTCGTACCATCATGCCATGGTTACTGACTAATGATGAAGCCATGGATTTCTTCAATACTTTGACACTAGGAACCCTCTCGACCCTCGGCGATCCTCGACCCTTTGAACCCCGACGACCTCGAACCCTCGACCCTAGACGACCTCGAACCCTCGATCCCTCGACCCTAGAACCCTCGATCCCTCGACAACGCTTCAAGGGGGTAATATCGACAATGACGAGATACATACACGGGAAATTAATGTTATCGGGGAGGGGGTATATCGACGACCCCCCCCCCCACGTATTGAAGTTATCGGGAGGGTCTATGGACCACCCCCTCGTGTTGAAGTTATCGGGAGGGTATATCGGCGATGTGAGAGGAGAAGATCGAAGAAAAAAGAAGAAAAAAGAGGAGAATAAGAAAGGAATGAGAGAAGAAGAAAAAATAGAATATTTTCTATTTTTCTTCTTCTCCTCTATTTCTTTCTTCTTCTCCTCTTCTTTTTCTTCTTTTTTCCTCTTCTTATTTCTCCTCTTCTTCCTCTCCTCTTCTACTCCTTTCTTCCTCTTCTTATTTTCCTTTTTCCTCTCCTTCTTTTTCTTCTTCTTCCTTCTCTAGCTAGATATATAAAACTTTTCTAAAAATGTAACTTTTGCATATATAAAACTTTTTCTTCTTCTTCCTTCTTCCTTCTCTTCCTTCTTCCTAAATATATAAAACTTTTCTAACAATGAAACTAACCTAAAATACATACATTCATACAAAAACATGTAAAAAATACATAAATGCATATCTGAACATACATAAGAAATACATATATCTAAAAAATGCATATATGAACATACATAAGAAATACATATATCTAAAAAATACACATATCTAAAAAAGCAGTGGCCGGCTTGTGGTGCTCACAAAGGTGTCGTCAGGCAGGCGGCGAGGCGGCGTCGAGGCGGCAGTAGCTGAGGAGTGGCGGCAGGCGTCGTGAGCAGCGATGGCGTCGAGTATGACGATGGGCGGCAGCGTCGAGGTGTGGGGAGATGACATAGCGGCATCGGGCGGCGTGGTGGTGTGGCAGCGGCGGCGACAGCGGCGGCGGCGTCGTGAAGGGTGTGAATCGGGCAACTGGCGGCGTCCTCGGCGTGAGCAACTACAGAGATGAAGTGAAAAACTCTAAGTGTTTTATTATATAGCAAGGGCATTAGTCCCGGTTCGTGGAACCAACCGGGACTAATGCCCCCCTTTAGTCTCGGTTGGTGCCACCAACCGGGACGAAAGGCCAATTTTCAGCAGCCCAAAGGGCGGGAAGCGGCGACCTTTGGTCCCGGTTGGTGGCACCAACGGGACTAAAGGGGTCATTAGTACGGTTGGTACCACCAGCAGGACCAATGCCCCTTTAGTCCCGGTTGGTGCCACCAACCGGGACCAAAGGCCTTGTGCTGCCCAGCCAAAATGTTTAGTCCCACCTCGCAAGTTGAGAGGGAGCCGCACGGTTTATAAGGTGCGGTGCCTTCCTCTCGAGCTCCTCTCTAAAGCAGGCTTTCGGGCCTAAGCGTGCAACTGTGGGCCTCTTGGGCCTCCATGAACTGAATCACGGCCCATGGTAGGGTTCCTAGTCGTATTCAGGCCGTGGGTGCCCGATGGGTGGCACTTTTTTTGTTTTTTATTTTATTTGTTGCTTTATTTAGTTTATTTTGGTTTTGGTTTATTTTTCTTTTGGTCTTTTGCTTTATTTTTAATTCTTTTGCTTTTAGTTTTAGAAAAATTATAAACTTTCTGTTAGTGCCATTAGTTTTCAAATTTGAAAACTCTTTTTTTGTTTATTTTGTTGCTTTATTTATTTTATTTTGTTTCTACTTACAACAAAATACTTATTGTTGCTATTTTTATTTTTTTTCAGTTTTTTGTTCTGTTTTCTGCATTATTTAGTTATTGTTGTTTTTTGCTTTATTTTTTAATTCTTTTTGCTTTTAGTTTTGGAAAAATTATAAACTTTCTGTTAGTGCCATTAGTTTTCAAATTTGAAAACACTTTTTTTGTTTTCTTTGTTACTTTATTTATTTTATTTTGTTTCTGCTTACAACAAAACGTGTGTAGAGGGACGGGCTTATAAACCGGTGTGAGCGCCCTTCGGTTGGCGAGGTTTTCAAATTCATAGTTTTCAAATGAACTCTGAAAAAGTTGGCATAGCATGTGCATGTACAAAAGCGGACAATGGTATCATACAAATGCATTACAAAGTTGGCATGGTATCATCATAATAGTTGCGGGAGAAAGTCTTCACTTTTTCTTCGCTTGTGTCGTTTGCTTATTGCGCCCGTAACCATGGATAATCTTCATCGTTTATCGGGATGCTTGGATCAGCCTTGACTTTGAAGGGAGAATTTCATGAAACTTTTCATACTCTTGAGACATGTACATCTTGCCCTCCACTCCCGGGATGTCCCTTTTTCCTGAAAGAACTATGTGTCACTTTGACTCATTGTATGATGTATTCGCTTCCTTATCTTTTCTTTTCCTCGATGCGGTAGACATGTCCTTCACATAGATAACCTGTGCCACATCATTGGCTAGGACGAACGGTTCACAAGTATACCCAAGATTTTTTCAGATCCTTTGTTGTCATTTCGTCTTTGTGGGTCTACCTGCACCCGCCTCCTCTGACAGATTGACCCACTTGCACTTAAACAAAGGGACCTTAAAATCTACTCCGTAGTCAAGTTCCCATATGTCTACTATGTAACCATAATATGTGTCATTTCCTTGTCGGTTCTTGCATCAAAGCGGACACCGCTGTTTTGGTTGGTGCTCTTTTCATCTTGGTCAATCATGTAAAATGTATTCCCATTTATCTCGTATCCTTTCCAAATCATTACAGTCGAAGATGGTCCTCGGACAACAAGTACAGCTCATCACAAACAGTGTTGTCACCTGCGAGGCGTGTTTCCAACCAACTGCTGAAAGTCTGATGTGTTCACATGTAATCCGATCGTCGCCTTGCTCCGGGTGTTTGGAGCGCAGGTATTCTTGTGTTCATCGACATACGGGGTCACCAAGGTAGAGTTACGTAGAAGCTGTAGTGTGCTTGAGACCAAGAATATCCGTCCTGCATATTATTGAGTCTCTTCCTAAGCGTGCCTTTTCGGTCAGTCTCCCCTCATACCGCGATTTAGGGAGACCTATCTTCTTAAGGCCAGGGATGAAGTCAACACAAAACCCGATGACATCCTCTGTTTGATGGCCCATGGATATGCTTCCTTCTGGCCTAGCGCGGTTACGAACATATTTCTTTAGGACTCCCATAAACCTCTCAAAGGGGTACATATTGTGTAGAAATATGGGCCCTAGAATGACAATCTCGTCGACTAGATGAACTAGGACGTGCGTCATGATATTGAAGAAGGATGGTGGGAACACCAGCTAAATCGACAAGACATTGCGCCACATCACTCCTTAGCATTGATACGATTTCTGGATCGATCACCTTACGAGATATTGCATTGAGGAATGCACATAGCTTCACAATGGCTAATCGGACGTTTTCGGTAGAAGCCCCTCAATGCAACCGGAAGCGATTTGCGTCATAATCACGTGGCGATCATGAGACTTTAGGTTACGGAACTTTTTCTCCGGCATATTTATTATTCCCTTTATATTCGACGAAGCGGTCGGGACCTTCATCTTGAGCAGGCATTGAAAGAATATTTCTTTCTCTTCTTTCAGAAGAGCGTAGGCGGGACCTTCATCTTGCTTCGAGGCATGCCTTCTTTTTCGTGCAAGCGTTGCAGGTCCGCTTCGTGCCTCGTGTGTATCTTTTTCTTCCCATACACGCCCAAGAAGCCTAGCAGGTTCACGCAAAGATTCTTCGTCACGTGCATCACGTCGATCGAAGAGCGGACCTCTAGGTCTTTCGATGAGGGTAGGTCCCAAAATATAGATTTCTTCTTCCACATGGGTGCGTGATTCTCGGCGTCATTGAACAGCTAGTCTGCGGGACCCTTTCCAAAGATTACGTGTAAATCATTGACCATAGCAAGTATGTGATCACCGGTACGCATGGCGGGCTTCTTCCGGTGATCTCGCCTCGCTTTGAAATGCTTGCCTTTCTTTTCGACATTGATGGTTGGTCGGAAGAAATCGGCGATGGCCAGTGTACACATTCTTCCCGCAGCTTCCTAGGTATATACTATCGGTGTCAAGTAAACAGTGCGTGCATGCGTGGTATCCCTTGTTTGTCCGTCTGAAAGGTTCTTGAGAGCGGGCCAATCGTTGATGGTCACGAACAACAACGCCTTTAGGTCAAATTCCTCCTTTTGTGCTCATCCCACGCACGCATACACCGTTTCCATTCCACAGCTGTAAAAAGTTCTTCAACTAATGGCCTTAGGTACACATCAATGTCGTTCTTGGGGTTGCTTAGGTCCTTGGATGAGAAGCGGCATCATAATGAACTTCCGCTTCATGCACATCCAAGGAGGAAGGTTATACATACATAGAGTCATGGGTCGGTCTTTGTGATTGCCGCTCTGCTCCCGAAAGGATTAATGCCATCCGCGCTTAAAGCAAACCATACGTTCCTTGGGTCCTTTGCAAACTCAACCCAGTACTTTCTCTCGATTTTTCTCCACTGCGACCCGTCAGTGGGTGCTCTCACTACTAGAAAAACGGCTATAGGTAATATCACTGTTAGTGGCGCACCAGAGATGTGGTGCGCCACTACTATATAGCAGTGGCGCACCACAAACAGGTGCTCCACTAATAGTGACATTACTAGTGGCGCACCAGGTGTGGGGTGCGCCACTACTATTTTTTGAACAGTAACCAGCCATGCCCAGGCTTACCAGTGGCGCACCAGGACAAGGTGCGCCACTACTATTTTGATAGTAGTGGCGCACCTTGCCCTGGTGCGCCACTACTATTTTTTGAACAGTAGCCAGCCATGCCCAGGATTACCAGTGGCGCACCAGGCCGTGGTGCGCCACTACTATTTTTGATAGTAGTGGCGCACGTTGCCCTGGTGCGCCACTGGTAAGGCTGGGCGTGGTGGTCCAAAAAAAAAACATAGCAGTGGCGCACCCCATCACAGGTGCGCCCCAAGTATTACTGGGTACAATTGGGGTACAAGTGAAGGGGTGCGCCCCTGGTAACCGGGGAGCAGTAGCGATAATTAGGCAGCCACACCTACCAAACACACACATTCCCCTCCACCAAAACAGATTTGGTCTTCTTGCTCCTCCTCCTCACCTCATTTGCACCATAGATTCACCCAAATTAAGTGGTTAAATTTCCTTTTTTGATAGGTAAGTAAGGGGAAAGCTTTCTTTATGTTCTAGATCTACTTTTCTCTCCGTCTCCAACAACGCATACACTTTTTATGGCCTAGAGATCTACGTATGTTTGTGGTGTTGCATATGTTTGTGTTTGCAGGTACCGTATTTGAAATGCGATAGTTGCCAATATTTTGCTGGAATGTTGATTCATTTCCGTTTCGGCAAGAATTTGGCACTATATGCATTCTTTTTGGTCCTATTTTTAGGCAAAGTCATGCCAAATTTTTTTTTTGTTCTAAAATATCATTTTGCTCTACCCCGCAGGCGACCATGGTCCGCACGATGACCGAAGACATCGTATATAGGTTTTTGCGCTCATGAAGGCCGAGATGCTTCAAAAGAACGAGACGGAGATAAGATGTCCGTGTCGAAGATGCAAGTGAAGAGCCTTATTGCGGACCCGGATTCCGGCAGGTGCGGGACCACTTGCTCTTGCGTGGTTTCATGGATGGCTATTGGTGGCAAGGTGATGAAGATGACTATGAAGTCATCCATGGGGCCGCAAGGTAAAAAAGGAAGGGCAGCAAGACAATAGCGGCGAGGGCGGGCGAGAAGACGAAGAATCTCCGTGACATGATCACGAAGTAGATGCAGGACACGGTCATCATGTAGAAGATGCGGACATGATGATGAGGAAGATCAAGACGAAGGGCATGATCATGAAGATGAAGATGCCGGAGCGAACTGACGATGGACCATCGATGGGCTGGGTGCATGACCCTCATATTCAAGAGTCTGCTTCGCAAGCGACGGGTAACGCAAGAGCTGCCGCCCGAGAGAAAGCCAAGCTGGATCAACTGGAGATGACGCGGTTACTCCATTGTATGAAGGATGCAGGCCGAGGATACCCGCTTTGAAAGTAACGCTCATGGCTCACGGAGATGAAGGTAAAACACAAAATGACGGACGATGCTTCGACGAGAACATGTCATTACAGCACGAACGTCTTTGAAGGGGAACAAGTGCCCACCAGTTTGGAGGAGGCGAAGAAAATCGTGTGTCCTCTGGATTTACCGCACGTGAAATACCATGTCTGCATGAACAATTGCATCATTTATCGGGCGAGCACGCTGAGTCTACCATATGTCCGCTGTCTTGGCGTCACTCGATACAAGAAGAGGAAGAAAGCTCCTCGAAAAGTGGTGTGGTACTTTCCGATCACTCGTCTGCAGCGGTATTTCGCGGATCCTAAGGTAGCAAAGCTCCTGCGTTGGCACGCAGCGGATAGGGAGGAGAAGAAGCGAGAAGATGACGCAAATGATCCGGAGATAGATAAAAAGACAAGATGCTGAGTCACCCTAAGGATGCGAGCGGTGGCAAGCGTTGAATTTTGAATACCCAGAATTTGGGAAGGATCCAAGGAACATCGTGCTCGGCGCGAGCACCGATGGAGTCAATCCGCTTGGCAGCCAGAGAAGCACACATAGCACCTGGCCTGTGTTTGTGTGGATGTACAACCTTCCCCTGGTTGTGCATGAAGAGGAAGTACATTCACATGAGTATGCTAATTGAAGGGCGAAACAACCAGGGAACGACATCAATCTGTATCTGGGGCTCTTTGAAGGAGGAGCTAGACACGCTGTGGAAAACGCCAGCCAATACGTGGGACGCCGCAGAGAAAGAATATTTCCCTATGAGAGCCGTGACCGCTCACGACGGTGCACGACTATCTCGATTACGGATATCTCGCGGGGCAGGTAGTCCATGGATTTTCTGGATGCGACGGTGCATGGATGACACAACGTATCGCCAGCTAGATAGAGATCCCGGTCTTGAAAACCGTGTTCATGGGACATCGAAGGTGGCTTCGCGACGATGACGCATGGAGAAAACGCAAGGATCTGTTCGATGGTGAAACCGAACCCGAAGACCCCCAATGCACGAGGAGCGGCGAGGAAATAGACGAGCTGTTGAAAAATTGGAAAGAGTGCCCACCGTCGGAAAGAAGCGAAAGGCGCCAGAGCCGCTGCTGAAGGTATGGAAAACGAGGTCTGTTTTACGGGACTTGCCGTCTTGGAAGATCCTCCGTGTGCCTCACAGCCTTGATGTCATGCATATCCACGAAGAACGTGTGCGAGAGTCTGCTTGGTACCCTGCTCAACATGCCGTAGAGGACCAAAGATGGGCGAAAGCAAGGGCAGACTTGCAAAAAATGGGCATCGGGGAGGAGCTCGCGCCCTAATGATGATGATGATGATGATGATGATGATGAGGCGAAGGACACGGAAAGTCATCGCAAAGGCAAAAAGGCCAAGAAGATCGAATATGACTACCCTCCCGCGTGCTTCACTCTAAGTCGAGAAGGAGATCGAGCAGTTTTCACCTGCCTCGTAGGAGTAAAACTTCCTTACGGTTACGCTGGGAAGATAAGCGGATACCTAGACTCAGTAAGCGAAGTTCAAGCGGGATGAAGTCTCACGACTATCACGCGTGCGATGACGCAGATACTTCGATTGCAATCCGTGGGATCATGGACGCGCACGTCCGTGACACGCTATTTGGCCTATGCAACTTTTTCGACGTCATCTCTCGAAGTCGGTTGGCGTGAGGCAACTCGAAGGCTACAGGAAGAGATCGTGGTGATACTATGCGAGCTTGAGATGTACTTCCCGCCCGCATTCTTCGACGTTATGGTGCATCCGCTGGTCCATATAGTGGAGGATATCATCCAACTCGGGCCGACGTTCCTGCACAAAGATGATGCCGCTCGAAGGATGAATGGTGTCATCAAAGGATACGTTCGCAACATGTCACGCCCAGAGGGAAGCATAGCTGGGGCTTTTCGACCGAAGAGTGCATCTCGCATCGCATTTAATTATCTAGGCATCGAGAACCCGTTGGTCTGCCCGTCCAACAGGCACCTCGGCAGGCTCATTGGATGGGGTCACCGCGAGGGTCGCCGCGAAATGCATGTCGACTTCATGGGTCGACTCGCCGACTTTGAAAGAGCAAACCTAGTCGGCGCTACAACACATAGACGTGGTCGATCCTTGGGTGGTAGAGCACAAAATCTTTATTGAGAAGACGTACAATGACCGAGGCCAACAGAGGACGGAGGAGCTATAATCAAAGAGCACAACTCATGTTTCACGCATTGGTTCAAGGAGAAGCTTATGTCGTACCCTTTACATGAGGATTCTTCCGCGGAAGAAAAAATCATATTCGCCTTGTCACAGGGCGCCGAGCACAACCTGATGACCTATGAGGCGTACGATATCAACGACTACACATTCTAGACCGAGGAAAAGGACATGAAGAGCGATTATCAGAACTCCGGGGTAATGATGGAATCCTACACTGGTAATGACAAGGACAGATACTTCGGAAGGATCGAGGAGATCTGGGAGCTTAGCTACGCTGGAGAGAAGGTCCCGATGTTCCGTGTCGATGGGCCAAGAGCGTCCTAAAAGAAGACCGGTATTTCACCACCATGGTTATACGAAGCCAAATCCAAGACCGCTGGCGCAAAAGCGTCACCGAAAAATGAGCCATGGGTACTGGCTTCCAAAGTGGACCAATGCTTCTTCATTACCGACCCGCCAAAGCCCGGTCGTGTTGTCGTGAGGAGAGGCAAAAGGAACATCATCGGAATGGATGGAGTCGCCAATGAGCAAGACTTCGACAAGTACGGTGACCCGAAGATGGAAGATGATGACGACGATGAAGTACCATACACCACAAGAAGAAGCAGGACCACCCTACCTAAAGGACGTCCGTTCAAGAGAAGATCAATTCAAGGGGTTCCGGGGCTAAATTATTCAACCGCGAGGAAGAAGGGCAAGAAGATTGTGAAAAGATAGCTAAGATTGAATCACGACGTGTCGGCCGCGTGTGTGTGTGTGTCAGTGGCAAGCTCAATTATTACATGCAACTAAATTATTACATGTATCACTTGATTTCAACCATTATTAAAGATCTTTTAAACATTATATTACTTTACATGCAAACTCAATCTTAATTTGACGACTGTTATTTCATGTCAATCTTTGATGACTGTTATTTCATCTCACTTGATTTCAACCATGCCATAGCATTGTAAATGATTCTATATTGTGATTGAGTAAAGGAGATGCATTGTAAAAAAATTATACGCCCTACTTTTAGGAATGGAGGGAGTATTAAAATTGCCATGTGTTTATTTTAAAGTGTTTGGATGTTTATCATAAGGTTAAAATAAAATTTTAAAAATATGCAAAAAGTGGGGTTGCCGGATTCGGACCTGGGTGGTTCTGCCCATAACCAACGCGCCAACCACTAGGCCATGTGTGTGGTTCTGTCCATAACCACACACACAATTCTTATGACTTTGATATTGAGCTGTTTATGGCGCATGTCCCTGGTGCGCCATTGATATCGATCTGTTATGGCGCATGTCCCACAGTCCGCCATTGCTAGCCGGGCCCTCCCCGCTTTCTCTTCTCCCCGCCTCCCTCTCCTCCCCGCTTTCTCTTCTCCCTTTTAAATCCCCCTCCCCGCCGCCCCCCCGCCTTGCCCGCCTCCGCCCTCTCCCCCACCGCCCGCCTCCGCCTCGCCCTCTCTCCTTCCCAGCGTCTTTGCCGGCCTGGACCATGGTCCCGACCTCCTCCGACGCCCTCCTCGCGACCTCATCCGGCCGCTTCTTCCCATCTGGACGCCCTCCTCCGACGACCTCCTCCGACGCCCTCTTCCGACGACCTCCTCCGACGCCCTCCTCCGACGACCTCCTCCGACGCCCTCCTTCGACGACGTCCTCCGACGCCCTCCTCCGACGACCTCCTCCAACGCCCTCCTCCGACGACCTCCTCCGACGCCCTCCTCGTGAGTTCCTTCCTCTCCTCTCTCTTTCTCTAATCTAACTTCTCTCTGCTGCCACTGTCAATTCGAGGGTTCCTGTTCTAGGGTTCAT
The DNA here is from genome assembly GCA_021605145.1 of Aegilops bicornis. Classification (NCBI taxonomy): domain Eukaryota; kingdom Viridiplantae; phylum Streptophyta; class Magnoliopsida; order Poales; family Poaceae; genus Aegilops; species Aegilops bicornis. The sequence goes on from CM038672.1 coordinate 671,395,256, forward strand.
ACCTTTTGATGATGCTCTGGTTCAATTGGGTACTAGCTTAGGGTTCCTAGGGTGTTAATCTAGCTTCTACTTCATTCTAGGGTTCAATTTAATTACTTGTTCGAGCTAATCATCTCTGTCTCAAAATTTGTCTCGAACCTAAAGTTCAGTTTAAATCGAGACATAAAGTGTTAAGTGGTTACTGCCAGTTGTTCTAATTTAATTACTACCCTGTTTCTCTTCACCTCCATTTTACGCTTTCGATTCAGACTTCCAGAGCTGGGTAATGGCGAGGTTTCTGCAAAGACCGCTTCACCATCAGCTTATGGTGGAAGTTGAAACCGACAATGACAACGCATGCAATGTGCACTCGTAGTTTGGCTTTGGGGCTACCAAAGATGACATTGCACATAGAGTGAAACAAAAAGAGCATGACCCAAGTTATTAGTGAGTTTAGAACATAGACATATTAAAGCTTGCAGCTCACTACATGTTCGTATAAAAATCCTGGAAAGAACCAAAAGGCACAACGCCGTGCTAAGTGTTCACTTGCCGGGCTGATTGTCGAACTTGATGCAAAACCTCATCTCCATTTCCCAACAAGGTAAATGTAATCTTTGACCTATCATGAATTGCCTACAATCTTATGTAATACTTTTTCTCTCTTGGATATTTCCATGTTGGTTATGAGTGTCCTGATCAATTGGTCCCGATTGAGATTAATACTCTTATAAACATTTGTATTGATGCCAAATTGTTGTCGTGTTTCCCCTTTTCTCTTAGGAACCGGAGGCGTATAGATAGGAACAAGTAAAATAAAAGCAGGTCATCATGCGCCGATGGTTTTGTTGCGATCAGTTTCATGCTTCATATCGTGAACATGAACATGAATTTCCTTCAAGCCCAGATGAGAACAGCAAAGAGCCAATATTTACTACGTACATACCTCTGAAAGCAGAGTACCCTAACAATAAGTATTATCTTGGTAGAATTTCCTACTGATTGTCAACTTAGTGAACTATACACATCTTGATAGTCATATTTTACGAGAAGAATTGCTACTGTTTTATCAAAATTCTAGTCAAACCGTTGAGCTATTAGAAGGAAATATACACCGCAATACTCTTGGTAGGTTTATACTACTGTTGTATTTTCTTTAAATGCAGTTATGCTGTTGGTCCTGTTACACTCTTGTAGGTATATAAGCACTAGTTATATGGCTACTGCCATGTTCCTATACAGGTTCTTATACTACTTTACTTAAATTATTATCATGGTTACGAAAGTACACTTGTTCAAGATTGGACAATAGACTTGCTGCTCTGTTATTATACAGATTCAAACATAGTTTCTGTTCACCAAAAGAGTGATGGGCTTGCTGCTCTGTTGTGCCTATATGTAGGCCTTTTTGTCCATATGAAAGCAGAGGACCATATGGTCTGTGGCCTTTTCATCCATACGAAAGTAGAGGCACATTGTGGTGCTAGTTTGCTGGGTTTTGTCTCCGACCATCGTGTCGTGATGATTTTGCAGTACCCGAGAGGCCCTTGAGTTTGCGGAATGTCGATTAACTTCCGTTCCGCAAGTTGGGTACTCCATATGTCCTATTTTCAGCAAAGGTCATGCTGAAATTTTCCGTGAATTTTAGCATGACTTTGCTAAAAATAGGACATATGGGGTACTTATGCGACTAATGCATGGGCAGGGTATCTTAGTACTTAATTAAGTAGGATCAAGAATTAAGTAGGACTAGTTCTGAATAGCTTCTATCAACGGCACTCTAAATGATAAAACCGTAGCTTTTAGGATGCCTCGGTGTCGACAAACCCTAAGTGATGAGACCATGATAATTCCTCACAAACCCTAAATGATGAGATCTTGTTCCTTGACAATAACCAACTTTTTGACCAAACTTTTTTCCTATTTAGAGCGAACATGGCCGACAACGATGAGGCCGGGCGGTTCAAGGCGGCAAGCCATTCAGGAGCTGTCCGGAGATGGAGGAATACCCTCACCGCTATGAGGACGCCGCTGAAGACACCGATCCCGACTACACAACCCCTAGTGGCGTCGGGATGACACCACTGATGGTGCCGCCGGGATGCCACCACCGATGATGGCAGCGAACGCGAGATGGTAGCCAACCAAGAGGCAACGGAAGGACCGGCGCCCGAACGTGTTTCAATCATTAAGGAGGAATTTACTGAAGTGTCCTCCAAAGGGCATCCAACGGCGCCCAAAGAATTAGTCGATGGGTACAGCGGGACAACTCGGGTGCATTGTCCGGAGCACCGCCACGATCAACACCGAGAACCTAAGGCATCGTGAACGAGGGAATTTATGGATCCTCCTCTTCACGAAGCTGCACGAACGATACAAGTTCCCGGTGACTTCGCAAACACACGCCTCTCGGGGAATAAAGTGAACAGTGCCGCCCTCACGAAGATGAGCACGGCCTGGCTTCTTGGAGAGCCCGGGTGAAGAAAATGATTGAAAGAGGTGATAGTTATGAGAAGATCAAGGAGAAAAATCCTTCGATCAGCAAAGCTGACTACCTGGAGTTCAAGACCAAGTGCGAGAGCAACGCATCCATGGAATCAAGTCAGTGGGGGAAAGAAATGCGGGAATTGAACTTAGGGGTCCACAAACTTCGGTCCCGCGGTTACAGAGTGGCGGAACCTAAATGGGACAAGGAGGACGCGGAGCGTGTCGAGCAAGGCCTACCGCCCCTCTTCGATAAATACCGCCATGAAAAGCAGACCAGGAACTATATCAGAGCCCGGTACAAGGAGGACCCGGTAACAAAGGAGCTTACCACGGATCCGAAGGTCAAGGCGCTTGAGCTTGTTACGGTAAGGAATACACCCAGCGTAATTAGCTCCATATGGTTGCATTCTAATTAATGAAGCCAAATTTCTAAATGGTTCACGTTCCTTCCGCAGAAACCGAAAGCGATGGCGCTGGGTCTCAGAGCTCCCGTGCCTCGCCTTTGGGACACCACTTTAAATAGGGCGTTGAATGTAATGAAGCGAAGGATAAGTTAACTAAGCCGACGTCGGCTGGTCGTGTGGCGTGAAGGCTTGTCCACGAAATGGTCGGAATACTATAAGATCGGGCGAAAGGAGAGAAAGACCAGCTTGGAAAGCCAGGAGGTTAAAGAACTCAAGGCAAAAGTGGCGCAGATTCCTCGATAGTCGAAGAGCAAGTGCGAGACCAACTGGAGCGACGATCACCGCCATTATGCCTACCTTGGTTGAGGGGCTGCGGGTGGTTTGTGGGCGGCCAACAGGGCCGCCCGATTCCCAGCTTTGACGGGCAGAATCGCACAACGCCGGCAAGAAGGTGTCTCCGGAGGCGTCATTGGTGTCTCCGGTGCCGCGCCGCATTGGAGCTTGATGCACCCGGTGTGGGAAGAATACGCGGCCGGCACCTCGGCAGCAAGCGGCCCCTCCGTTACTTGCACGCCGCCGTTGGCGGTGCCTCGACATTAGCCGAGCTCGACGCCATCACGGTAACTAAGCCTCGGCCGATGACTTCATCTCCTTGCCTTTGATGGGCATCCTCGACGCCCTACATGTTTCGCAGGCGCCGCCAACGAAGTTCCATGCACTCTCCTGCACTTCGTGGACGGCAAGTTGATCGATGTCGCCAAGGCCAAAATCGTTGAACCGGGCAACCGCGTGTTCCACCATAATCCGATGCCACCCACCGTGTATAGGGTTCAACTGGTTGGTGCTGCGGGGCTGCGACGACTTGTTACCTCCAGACGACCCCATGGGGCCGACGAAGAGGATGTGATGACCCTCGGCGCCTGCTTCAACTGGCCATTGCTTTGGCCGAAGAGCCAGATTCGTTTGGGGGCGGGGGTCACCACCCCACAGACAACACCGCCAGTCCTGCCGGCGCCAAGCCATGGCAAGACCGCCGCAACGCTACCGCCGTCAGTTGATCCGGGCATGCATATGGCACAGGATCCGGACGTCGACGACGGTACATTTGTCAACGTCGATGACTACTTCAACGAACATGGTGGGTACAGTGACGAATTCTTGGCGCCTCCTTCTCAAGAACCCAACCTCGCAAAAGTCGATCGCGATCTAGCTGGTACCGCGGAGAAACCCAATTACAACAGCGTCGATGCTCGGTTCTCGTGGAGACGCATACTGCCGCCTTTCACCGAGACTCAAACAGCCGAGGTGGGAAATATTATCAGCCCCACCACACTCAAGAAGGTGGTCTCGAAAGCGGAACCTCGATCCCATTACATCGCCGAAGCCAAAGAAGGGACGGAAAAGAAAAACTAACAAGGGTGCGAGCCAGCCGCACCGAGTACGATCCGTGCTCGGGACGGGCCACCAATACCTAAGGATATCATGAGGGCGATGCATGTGGCGGGTAGGCCGATGCTACCGGCTAATCTGCTCAAGGCTGCAACCGGTGCTATGCGGAGTCTGCATGATGGTGTTCTTTCTATGGAGAAGCGGCGTCTCTCGAGAAAGATGACTCATACCCAGTTTTCGTGGCCAAGGTGCCAGAGGGCAAGGGCTTTGTCGATGGCACCATTGGGAGTATGATCGTCCTGCGGTTTGATGACATCTTCGCTATGTTTAACCTTCATCCGCTGCACTACACCTTCATTCGGCTATTTTCGCTCAATATGGAGATGCAGATCATTAGAGACAAGACCCGGACATCGTGGATAGTCGACCCCTTCTACATGCGTGCCAAGCACTTGGACAGCGCTGGGACCGCAAATCGCGAGTTCATACCTCGAAGGCGTCATTATGGCGAACAAAGATAAGGATACCTTCCTCGTGCCTTACTTTCTGAGTAAGTCATCCCTCACCGCCCGTAACATATGATTTCTTAGATTTCGATCGTTCTTTTTTTCTAACATTCCGTGTTTTGTGCGGTGACACACGTTGCACACTCATCCTCTTAAGCCCGAAATATTCCACGGCCACGTATTTCGACTCGGACCGTCGATCGAAGAAAGACTACACAAATATCAAGAAAGTTCTTGATGATGCTCTCCCCGGCTACGCCAAATCTGGAGGCACCTTCAGGAAGGAAATGTGTAGGTACGGCAAGCACGTGTTCACCCACGTAACGACGTTCCCTCGCGTTAAGCAGCCGCCTAGCAGTCGAAGGATGCCTACTACGCCCTCCATCACATGCGGGCGATCATACGGGACCATAATCACCTTATGCTACCAAAGGGTCTCCAAGATTGGGCCGCACGCTTGTCGGCAATCCAGGACATGGACATCAGACAAGAATTCTTTCGCATCCAGTCGGAGTTTGCGGAAATCATCTGTCAAGATGTCCTTCGTACCTCAGGGCAGTTCCACCTCAAATATCAACCGTCCAACAGGGAAATAGAAACAACGCTACGAATGCAGGCTGACAACTACGCACATTCATGACGCCGACGGATGACGGCGGCTTCATCCACGCCCGTCCCCGAGTCGAGTCGAAGAAAGTATTGATGGTATATAGTTCTGAAATGTCGATTAGCTCGTGTTGTAATTAAACTTTAATGAACTTGTATGTCTCTTTAGTTTGGAGAGTCGTTCAACTTATATGTAATCGATGCTATTTATTAGTAGGACCATGAACCGTGCTATTAATGTGTTGCTTTTCTCTTCCGATCCTTTTGTTGCATACTTATATATTATCTGTGAATTGCTACTAACGCTTTTGTTTGTCTAGTGCATAGAGATGCCGTCGTATGTCGTGTACAAGGGTAGGGTTTCCGGAGTCTATGACGACCGGGAGGAGTGTCGGAGACAGGTTCACCGCTTCAGCGGTAATGATTACAAAGGGTACACCACTAGGGCGGAGGCGGAAGCTAGATACGAAAGCGCCATATCTAGAGGAGAGAGGAGGAGCGGAGGAGGAACCGGATGAAGACTAGTTTCATCGCGATGATGCTCATCGTGACCGCAGCTCTCTTCTATGTGATGGTAGTTTAGATGATATCAACTTTGTAATGTGACGACAAACTCGCTACTCGGTCTCGAGACCTAAACTTGTCTAATATTTGAACTTTGTTCGCTATTTCGAATTCGGAGACTAATGTGATGATTTGTATTATGTGCTGTTTATATTCTGTGATGTATTGTATTTTGTAACCTGTGCAAATACCAGAAATGCAGAAAAAAATTCCTAGAATTAATAGTAGTGGCGCACCATATTGCACATTAGTGGCGCACCAGTTAAATAACGATGGCGCACCCATATGGATATCAGTGGCGCATCAAGAGGGACCCTGCTGCAATACCGATGGCGCACCATCTTGCACATTAGTGGCGCACCCAATTAAATAACGATGGCGCACCCAAATGAATATCGATGGCACCCGTATGAATATCGATGGCGCACCAGTATGAATATCGATGGCGCACCCATATGATTACCGATGGCGCACTATGTGGAATACCAATGGCGCATTGGTGCGCGCCACCGTTATTTGATTAACGATGGCGCGCATCGGAGGTGCGCCATTAGTATTCCTTATTAGTGGCGTGGTATTAGTGGCCCACCCATGGTGCGCCACTAATGGCAATATTGGGTGCGCCACTAATAGCCTTTTTTCTAGTAGTGTCTCAACTTCCCGTCTTTCTTACGGTGCTCACTGTGCCATCGCATCAACTTGGCATGCTCTCTGTTTCTGAACAGACGTTTCAACCGTGGTATTATAGGAGCATACCACATCACCTTCGCAGGAACCCTCTTCCTGGGAGGCTCGCCGTCAACATCACCAGGGTCGTATGATCTTATACCGCAATGCACCGCATACCGGGCATGCGTTCAGATCCTTGTAGGCACCACGGTAGAGGATGCAGTCATTAGGGCATGCATGTATCTTCTCCACCTCCAATCCTAGAGGGCATACGACCTTCTTTGCTGCGTATGTCTTTGTCGGGCAATTCGTTATCCTTTGGAAGCTTCTTCTTCATTATTTTAGTAGCTTCTCAAATCCTTTATCGAGCACAACATTCTCGCCTTCCACTGCAGCAATTCGAGTCTGACCGAGCTTTGTGTTGCCATCTTCGCAATTGGGGTACAACCCTTTTTTGTGATCCTCTAACATGTGATCGAACTTCAGCTTCTCCTTTTGACTTTCGCATTGTGTCCTTGCATCGACAATGACCCGGCGGAGATCATCATCATCGGGCACATCGTCTGGTTCCTCTTGATCTTCAAGCAGCTTCGCTGTTCCAGCACCATCGTGCACATCGTCAGTGCATCTTGATGTTGATAGCATCACCGTATTCAGGGGCACATAGTTGTCATCGTACTCTTCTTCCTCGCCGTCTTCCATCATAACCCCTATTTCTCCGGCGCTTCGTCCAAACATTATAGTGTGGCATGAAACCCTTGTAAAGCAGGTGGGTGTAAAGGATTTTCCGGTCGAGTAAGACTTCGTATTCCCACATATAGGGCATGGACAACACATAAAACCATTCTCGCTTGTTTGCCTCAGCCACTTCGAGAAAATCGTGCACGCCCTTAATGTACTCGGAGGTGTGTGCGTCACCGTACATCCATTGTCGGTTCATCTGCGTGCATTATATATAATTAAGTGTGTTAAAAATCATTACAGAACATCATGAATAGATAATTAAGTGACCAAATTAATAGAGTTCATCATCACATAAAACCAAAGTACATACATAGTTCTCATCTAACAACATAAAGCTCTGCAGAGCATCTAAATTAATTAAACCATACATTGAAACTATGTAAAACATTTCAATGTGAAAACAAATACGATCATAATCGCAACCAAGGTAACAACTGATCCAACGGCATAATGATACCAAGCATCGGTATGAATGGCATATTTTCTAATCTTTCTCATCTTCAAGCGCATTGCATCCATCTTGATCTTGTGATCATCGCATTTACATCCGCAACATGCAACTCCAATATCATCTTCTCCTCCTCAAGTTTTTTTATTTTTTCCTTCAAGAAATTGTTTTCTTCTTCAACTAAATTTAACCTCTCGACAATACGGTCGGTTGGAATTTCCGGTTCAACAACCTCCTAGATAAATAAAATCTATGTCACGTTGGTCGGCATAATTTTCATAAACAATAAATGAACCAATAGTTATGAAAAGATAATATATACCACAACCGAATCATAGACAGGACAAGGGCCGACGGGGGCGGATACCAAAACCATCGCACTATATAAGATGCAATAATAAAAGTAAGAAAATAATACAAGTATCTATCTAAACAAACAAGTAATAATATTTTTCTTTTCAGAAAGAAGATAAGAACAAGAGGCTCACCACGGTGGTGCCGGCGATGAGATCGGGCTGGTGATCGACGGCGATGAAGACGGGGACGGGGCGTGACGGACCGCTAAACCTAGATAAATATTGAGGAAAATGGAGCTTGGCGGTCGAGCTTGGAGAGGAGAAAGCTTAAGTAGTGTGGCTTGGGCATTCCATCGAACACCTTGTGTGCATAGGAGGTGAGCTAGAGCACCACCAAGCCCTCTCCCCCTCGGCCAGAAAAAACAGAGCAGTGTGCTCTGCTCTTGCGCGAGGGGCTATATATATGCAGCACAATTAGCCCCGGTTGGTGGCTTGAACCGGGACTAAAGGGAAGCCTTTGGTCCCGGTTCATGCCACCAACCGGGACCAATAGTGGTGGGCCAGGAGCTGTGACCATTGGTCCTGGTTCGTCCCACAAACCGGGACCAAAAGGTCCGGACGAACCGGGACCAATGGCCCACGTGGCCCGGCCGGCCCCCTGGGCTCACGAACCGTGGCAAATAGCTCCATTGGTCCCGGTTCTGGATTGAACCGGAACTAATGGGCTAAACTGGCCTGGACGAAAGCCCTGTTTTCTACTAGTGAGTGTAGTGAGTACTATTCTTTTTTTTTCACATACAGACTCCCTCAAGAGAAATCCGAACAATATTCTTCACAATGTGGCCACTACAGATGTTAACCAACTTATTGCCAAAATCTGAGACAAAGCGTTAGTAGATCGTTCATAGGCCAGCGGAGACGTGGACATAAACTCAGGATGGGTGACGAAGTCACGGGGATACTCTTAAAGCAATATTTAGTGTAGGGCCATGCACCATGCATAAATCAAAATACCATGTATTGCAAAACATAGTTTGACATAAATCTCAATCACCTCCAACTGGGTTCCTCTGGACAACTCTATATCTACAAGGGGTGCTGAGTCTATCAAATTAAATACTATGGGTTTGAGTATCTCTAATATCACATTCTTTTAACAAATTTTCTCAACACCCTAGTCTTTCTAAAGAATTTCTCTTATGAATGGTTATCTTTGTTATCATTATTTTATTTAAAACTAGTTCCACATCAAGTCTTGGAATATTTGTGTCAACTATTAAGACCTACTCTCACTTGAATACATCACACATGCTACTGCTACTAGAAGAACGCCCGTGCGTTGCAACGGGGTCACATTAACTTTAAGAGTTCAATATTAATATACTCATACATATCAAGTGACATTGGCGACCTTTTTTACCATCAAATTCTCACACACACTCTCTCTCCCCCCCTCTTCCACACTCTCTCTCCCCCTCTCCCCTCTCTCTCTCTAACACACACACACATATCCATCTTATTGGATACGTGACCATAATCCATCTATTTCACACACACGCGCTAGTGCATAACAATATGGAATGTGTATTATATTTGCCGCCACAACTGAGGAAATTAATTTCATGTAAATGGGTCAGCCACAGCTCCAAGAATACGTGGAGGAGGTGGCACGGGTCGGCATCGACGCCGTCCGGCGCACGCCACGGGCCGGCTTCCAAGTGCGTCATGCACCGCCACCCACGCGGATCCTTCAAGTGCCGCCCACCGCACCAACTCCCAGGGCCAGGAAGCCGCCCTTCTTCGCCCCTTCACGGCCAACGCGGTGTCATGCCAACGCTGGTGCCGCGGCACCCGCCTCGGCGTCCTAGTCCCCCGGCACCGTCGCGACCCAGTGACGCAGCCCAAGCATCGGCCTCGAGAATCAAGAACGCTCGAGAACGGAGAGGGAAGGGAAGATCATATACATGTCATAAGAAAGAGAGTTTATTTACTGCTCCCTCGATGTATTGTTTCCGTTGTTTGGAGATTGATTACCATCCGTGAGTTAAGGTAAGGTTAATGTGATTGAGCGACTTTTCTGAAAATCAATTATTTGTTTTCTAATTAATGTGATTGAGTGATTTAAGGTAAGGTTAATTAATTTAGATTTGATCTTTAGAGATTGTTCGTGATTGATTCTACATTACCAAATAACTTGCGCCAGTATGGAAAGTTCTGATCTTTTCAGATTTCTTTCATTGTGTGAGAGGGTGACGAAAATAAACCGATGAAGTGGGAGGAGGGACGAAAAAATCTACAAAAAACCAGCGAAGGTGGGAGGAGGTAAAAAAAATCATAGGAGGTGGGACGAATGACATAATTAGTAAACAATTTCAGCGACAAAAGGATAAACAAATTGGATTTTAAAACAAAACCTGCACCTGCACAAGTGGCTCACTCTTCACTTTTTGACAAAAAACTTCCGAATAGCAATCTTGGTGAGTGATCTCGACCGGGTTCGATCGGCATGGCGTGTCGTTCCTCCAGGAGTGGGTGCTGAGAGGAAGGATGATGAACCACCATTGTCAATCGGCCGGAGCTGCATCGTCATTTGGATCAGAGCATGGACGAAGTCGAGATGGTAGAGGTTGAGGAATTTGTAGGACGTGAGGGTTTAGGGTGGGCATCACGAGAACTCACCCATATCTTGGGAGACGGCAGACCCGAGGTGCAATCGTGTTCGTGCTTCAGGGGCTGCCACGTGCTGTCCTCGCCGCCATCGCCTGTCGATGCCACTTCAGCGCCACGAGCATGGGACTGAGGGACGAAGGGAAGAGAAGGGAAGGAAGCGAGCTAATGACGTACCTATGTTTGGTATGTAATACCCTCCATTAAGAGTAGATATTTTCTTAAAATCGGTTATTTTGTTTCCTAATTAATGTGATTGAGCAATTTAAGGTAAGGTTAATTAATTTAGATTTGATATTTAGAGATTGATCGTGATTGATTCTTTCACATAAAGACATTACTAAAAATAACTTGCACCGGCATGGAAAGTTATGATCCGTTAAGATTTTTTTCGTTGTGTGAGAGGGTGACGCGAAACTAAACCGGGGGGTGGGGGAGGGACGAAAAAAAACCAGCGAAATAAAACGGTTGAAAGTGGTGGGACGAAAATAAACCGTACGAGGCTACCAACTGCTCCATCAGGAGTAGAGATAACGACGGGAGTTTGGGCGTGTGCGGGACTCGATCGCGGGGTTTTTCTTGATTTTTCACAGCTGAGGGGAAGGTGGGAGAAAATATCAAAGAAGTACCAAAAAAGACCGGATGAGGTGGAACGAAAATAAAACCCGGAACGCGACCTACCAACTGAGACATTAGGAGTAGAGACAACTAGCATAAACAAAAAGAATGGGAGTCATCGGACATATTTCACGTCCATGAATGTTCACGCTTCTCTTCCTCTTGTGTGTTCCTCGTTGCTCGGTGTAAATCAACTCCGCTATAAAAAGGTTAGCAAAAGATGCAAAGGAAAATCGCAAATAAAATGAGCAATAGAAAACTTATTATATTTTTGGGCTTTTGAAAACTAACTTGTAAAAGACGCAAATGAAAATGGAGAACAAAATGAAAAGGCAAAAATAAACGAAAAGCAAATAAAAGCCAAAGTGTTGCAATGGACCAACACGAGTGCTTCGAAGCACACTCATGAACTTAAGTACAACCTCATTATAAGTTTATTCAAATAAATGCCGCCACATCATGAAGTAGACGTGAAGACAACCTCCCCAAGCTTAGGCTTTTGCAAGCCCAAACTCGAGAGCTCATTGTGGTGGTGGCTGATAGTATCCTGGAGAGCATGCTTGACTCATGGAGAAGTGGTTACGCGCGGTGCTGTCTTGGAGTCTGCAAGGCTGCTCATGCTTGATGGAGTCGCCAAGACTGTACACGTTAGTGTAGGTGGTGTAGGGTGTATCCCTTCCAATGTCCTCCTCTTGTTCCGACACAAGCTCTTCTTCATCCACCTCTTCTAGATCAGGAGCTTCAAGGTTAAAGTCATCATCCTTATCCTATGCATCATAATACAAAATTCCATCATCGATCGAGAGGCGTTTAGCATGGGAGTGGGCAGCAAATTTACAACTCTAGGAATACGGATATAGTGACGACCAAGCGAGAAACGACCATCGCTAGTGAGTACTGGCATATTGAAAAGAGGTTACCTCCCAATGATGTAGAGGCAAAGGGAAATGGCCAAGCGATGATGCATGAATCCTCCGTAAGTGATGTCGCCGTGCATCTGATTTACCTGGGGGGCAAGCTGGAGTAGAATAATCGCGCCTAAGTTAGGCATGTAGTTGATGTCAGTGTTTGTGGCCTTCCCAAGGATAGTGAACATATTTTCTTCATTAAATCTGGATACTTCTCCATGCCTGCAAAGTGTTAGTGACAACATAATAGAAATATTAAATTGTTTGGAGCTGATGGTATAATTCTCAATAAGAATTTGACGTACACTTCTACACAGGTATACTCCGTCATGTGGCGACCTTAGCGTGGCAGACAACCACTATCCTCTTTACCAACACCATGCCACAGGCCCTCTTAGGCATCTATAAAGCTGATCCTTAAAATAAACAATATATTTGTCTCTAGACACGTCTGGACGCATCCGCGGATTGTGATATGAGAGTCAACCATCCAACCGTGCCCACATACATTTCAAAGCGGATTTTCATTTAAACAGGACCAAATTATTTACATTTTTGACATATTTCAACTAAAATAAGTGGACAACACTTTTTAAACCTAGTCTAAAACTATTGCCGGCCGTGGAGGTGTCTTTGTTCCATGTCCTGTCTTTCCTATGTCTGGCAAGCTCAATGGTTATGAGCCCCGGAGAGTGAATTTGCTGGAGGGGAAGAATATCACGTGGGGCATGAGATGGCGACCCATCCATGTCCCACCTCCTACTCTTCGTCGCCAGAGTCTGCCGTGTTGACATCTCCGGTCGTGGACGGGTTGCCATTACGACACCGGCGGTGCCAGCTGCTCTTCCGCCATTACAACGCTGAAGTGCGTCTGCGCCTGACCCATGGTGAAGTCAGCATGGACGGCCATGGGCGGTGGCCCCAGCTCATGGACACCTCGTCCATCGGCTGGTGGTCACCACTGACACCAGGGGACAACGCTGGAAAGCAAGTCTATCGACTGGCAAGGCGGGCCTGCCAGCCAGTCGCCCAGTTCATGCTTCTGCTTTGTCGATAAGTTCTCCCACAACATTTTGGAGCTCACAATCATGGCAAACATGGTGGACAGATAAATATTGGGAGCCACGTACTCGGCTGACACCTTGATCCCTCCCGAAAACACTTTCCCTCTCCCGTGCGAATGCACTTTCGGTCCCGCGCTGCATTCATGCTGGTCCATAGCGGCCATGACTGTTCACTGCAACTGTCAACGAAGGGGGTGCCCGCCAAGAGCGTCGAGTGCGGCCTTCGCGCCGTTCAATGCCAGAGAGTCTTGATGGGGAGGCTCTCTACACATTGAAACCGGCTGCCCATCCATCTGCCTGCCAACACTAAACAAGCACGGTAGCAGAGAAACCCAATTCGGTGCCCACATTCATACAACCAGCCACTTGGCCTGACCGGCTCCCGCTATCTATACGTGGACAGACCCGGCACGATCCACACCTCGCTCAGAACTCTGTATTAGGGCATCTCCAAAACATACCATCAAATGGAACGGACGTATATATTTGTTTGGACCATGCAGCGCTGACATGTTTTGTCATCCAACGCAGGTCTGTATCGGTCCGTCAACCACTCCGGACGCGTTTTTTTGCAAACTGAAAGCGAGCTGGGGGCTTTTGCGGGAGTCCGGACACGAGCCACGTAGGACTCCAACATCCCTGGCCCACTCACGTTCCCCTCCCAGTCTCATTCTCTTCCACTTTGCCCGTGCTCCCCTTGCGTTGCATTCGCGCTCCTCCTCCGACGCGGTTGTTGTACCTTTCCAGCCGTCACCTGTTGGAGTAATAGACGACGAGCTAGCAACGAACCGAGGTGGAAGACGAGGTTTTGCCTGCGCAAACTTGCCGCTGTTTTCTGTTTTACTTTCTGCTGGTACTTATTGGATTACAACGAAGGAAACGGGGCTCATGGCCTCCTGACTATGCGCCACTACGATCCACATTGCTCGTGCCATCCCACGAACGAATCTATAGGGCACAAGACTCGGACTAAGTTGTTGAAACCTCAAGCTAATCTTGCTACTGATGAAACTGACGAAACTGAAGAAAACTGCAGCTATAGCTAACTGAACTAACTGAACTTGCAAGGTTTATTCTAACAATCTCCTCCTAAGCCTTGCAGTTCCTACCTTATTTTGGTGATTCTAATCTTGCTCCTCAGCTCCTGAAACTTGACTCTGCCCAAAGGTTTCTCAGAATATCTGCGAGCTGAAGATTGGTGCTGATGTAGTCCACCGCGATCTTCTTCTCCTCCACACAGTTCCTGATGAAATGGAACCGTAGGTCTATGTGCTTGATGCGATCATGGTGGACAGGATTCTTGGCGAGGGTGATTACAGACTTGTTGTCCATCTTCAGTGCGGGCGCATCAGCTTCTCTTCTCGTCAGGTCCTTCAGCAGACGGGTCATCAGCCATACGCCGTAGCATGCCGCCGCCGTGGCGGCCATGTACTCTGCTTCACAAGATGAGGCGCCACCACCTTTTGCTTCTACAACTGCCAATATACTGGGATGTCGCCAAGGTACTAGAGGAGGCCGGTGGTGCTCTTGCGTGTGTCCAGGTCGCCGCCCATGTCGCTGTCACTGAACCCGGACAGAACTGCGCTGCCGCTCCTCCGGTAGCTGCAGTCGTAGTCGATCGTGCCCCGCGACATAGCGCAGGATGTGCTTGACCACCGCGAGGTGCTCTATCGTTGGCGCCTCCATGAACATGCTCACATACCCGACAACAAAGGAAATGTCTGCTAGAGTGTGAACCAAATACCTGAGGCTGCCGACGAGGCTTCTGTAGTCGTCGGTGTCCATTGGAGGATCCTGGTTGTCCTTGCTCGGTTTGAGCCTGGGCTCCATCGGCGCGTGGCAGGGGATGCAATCCAGCATGTCGGCCTTCCCCAGTATCTTGCGTGCATACGCAGCCTGGCCAAGCGTGATCCCGTCCGCGCTCTGGTGAACCTCGATGTCAGTAGGTGAGCAGGTCGAGATCGCTCATGCGGAATTTGGCCATCATCTCTGCTCATGAGGATTAGTTGGTTACGAGGCGAGCGAATCTATCGCCAGGCCCCCTCGTCGCTCGCACAGGGCGGCTCGGGCGGCGCTTCGTTCCGCGGCGGCCGCGGCCACCCCAGCCTCCTCATCTCCTCGCCGTCGCTGGCGTTAGCCACCGTGGCAAAGCCCCCGTCTGGTGCCGGCGGTGGCGGGACAGCATCCGCGTTCGTAGTTTTCTTCAAATTCCGTGGTACCTTCGCCAGATCTATCCGTGGTGGCTGCTGTGACGATGGTGCAACTGCTTGCGGCTTTCACAGCTGCTACTCCTTGGTTGTTCGGTGGCACGCTGCTTCGCGGCGACGGCTAGTTGGTGAGGGTCTGCCGGCGCGGTGACCATGTATCCACGTGGATTTGGTCCTGTGCACCGGCTGCCTTGGCCTCGTGTTGACCGGCATGGCAACACCGGGTCATGCCGGTGGTGCCTCGGGCTGGCTCCTTGCTGGCATGTGCTTGTGGCGGCAACCTGGATCTGGTGGAAATGGCGGCAGGCGACGCGTCGGCGCGCTGGGACGTGTGGACTTGGTCCAGCCAATGCGCGCGTCCTCCGGCGTCGCTTGGGCCAGGCCTTGCTAGATGGCGGCTCGGTCTCTCGTCGTCTGTGCGCGGTATCTCGGACTGTAACGGTGATCTAGATCTTGTTCGACCTAGATGGTCGCTGCAAACTGTGATGGTGCAGCGACCTCTTGTGGCTCCATGGCGGCAGTGTACATCGAAAGATCTTCGAGAGTTCATCTTTTCAGATCCGATGGTTCACTTCGGCGATGAGATGCAAAACTATGGACGTGGGCTTGACGCAGACGAATGGGTGTGCAGCGGCGC
The DNA here is from genome assembly GCA_021605145.1 of Aegilops bicornis. Lineage (NCBI taxonomy): Eukaryota > Viridiplantae > Streptophyta > Magnoliopsida > Poales > Poaceae > Aegilops > Aegilops bicornis. The sequence goes on from CM038672.1 coordinate 671,411,449, forward strand.
AGTAGCTGCTGGGGTCGTGAAAAAGTGGTGGCGACAACACATTTGTGACGTCGATGGTGTTACTTCTTAAGTACCCGGTATCGAGCTCCAGGGTGAAAGCCCAGATTTGAATTCTGGCAATGGCGAGGGTTATACATCGTTACCTTGTTGAAGGCATTGCTCGGATATGCTCGAACAATTTCTTCAGGGTGAAAACCTAGATTTCGACGTTGACTGCTGGATCGAGTGACGACAGCGTTTCAGCGTTGCTCCCTTCCTGAAGGCGTTGCTGTTGAAGAATCACGATGTTCATATGGTGTCTTGAGACGGTTGGTGCGGATATGGTCTTTCCTATAGTTTGCCGATCACAGAACTGATCACTTTGGTTTTTTTTCTTCTTTCTTTTTCTCGCCCATGCATAGCTTTGGTCTTATATGACTTTGCTATTTGCTGGCGTGTTTTTTTGTGTGGGTTGGTGTTGGCTGTGTGGTAGTTGTGCAGAGGCCGGGTGTGTGCTCATCATGTTTGTATTCTCTTGATTCTTCGCTTTGAGCTAATAAAATCCACCCTTTTTCAAAAAAACGTATGTCGTCGTCGTTTGGCCCAGTGATGAGGAGGTCGTCCATGTACACGCCCACCAGAAGCCTGCGGCGGATGTAGACTGCATGCTCCGAGCTGCTTCTGGTGAAACCAAGAGCGCCTAGGGTGGCGTTGAGCTTGGCGTTCCAGGCGTGTGGGGCTTGACGTAGGTCGTACATCGCCTTCTTGAGGTGCAGTACCTTGTGCTCTTCTGTGGCGAGGACGAAACCCGGCGGCTGCCGAACGTACACCTCCTATGTCTGTTCGCCGTTGAGGAATGCGGACTTCACGTCCATGTGGTGGACGCGTCAGCCCTCCTGTGTGGCAAGGGCGAGCCAGGCGCACGAAATCCATGCGGGCAACAGGCATGAACGCCTTGTCGAATTCGATGCTCTGCTGCTAAACGAAGCCCTTTGCGACCAGCCGCGCCTTGTGCTTGGTCGCTGCTTCACTCTCGTCACGCTTGACCTTGAACACCCACTCAAGCCGATGGGTACGTGGCCTGGGGGAAGATCTGTGAGCTCCCAGGTTTGATTCTCTTCGATCGAGGCTATCTCCTCGAGCATGGTCTTCCTCCAGCAGGGCTCGTGTTCTACTTCAGAGAACGTAGATGGTTTTTTCTGCAGAGGTGAGCAGCAGTTGCTCCTCCTAATCGCGGGTCGTGTCCGGGCACGGACCGAGCAGGTCTGTTACACGCCGGAAGCGAAGAGGACCGTGGGTGTCGATGGCGGCGTCAAGCATCTCCGAACACGACGTCGGAGGCGTAGAGAAGATGATCTGTGGGATGCTCGATGAAGACGCATCACTCATTGCCGTGACGGGCGTTGTGGGCTCGAAGTGGGTTGGGGTTGCTGCCACAGCTGCATCTTCTGCGCCACCAGCCGCCGCCACGACTGGGCTATCTGGTTCAGTCGGCACTCCGGCTTCAACAGGATTCTGGCGCTGCGGTGTGTTGAGACGATCCTCCCTACCATCGCAGGAGTGCGGCACACCTCATAGTCAACGGTGAAGGCGTTGGTGCCCGTGGCGCGGTCCACGGTGTCCCAGTTCCAGTGTGCCGCCTCTTCGAAGACGGTGTCGCGCGTCACGTGGACGCGCCAACCAACTGGGTCGAAGACACGGTACGCCTTGCCACCCTCCTCATAGCCGATGAAGACCATCGGCGTCGATCTATCATCGAGCTTCTTCAAGTGTGGGCGCACATTCTTGACATGCGCCACATACCCGAAGGTGCGGAGGAAGTGCACCGTCGGCTACCCGCCATGCCACGTCTCGTACGGGGTCATGCCGCGCACGCTCTTCGTTGGTGCGTGGTTGAGGATGAAGACGGAAGTGGTCAACGCCTCGCCCCAGAACCTGCCGGGCATCACTGTCGCCTTCATCATGCTCCGCTCCATGGCGACCACCATCTGGTCACGGCGTTCGACCACCCCGTTCTGTTGGGGTGAGTACGGCGTCGTGAGCTAATGCTGCACGCCGCGATCAGCGCAGTACTCTCCGAACTCAACCAAGGTGAATTCGCCGCCCCGATCAGTGTGGAGAGCACTCAGCTTGCGCCCGTTCTCCACCTCGACGTGCTCTTGGAAGCGGCATATCGCGCCTGGCGCCTCATCCTTGCTGCTCAAGAGGGTTAGCCACATGTACCTTGAGAGATCGTCAACAAGAAGCAGGAAGTATCACTGGCCTGAAGGAGTTGGCGGGGTTATGGGCCCGCACTAGTAGAAAAGGGGGCAATGGCCCAGGCCGGTTCAGCCCATTAGTCCCGGTTCTTCCACGAACCGGGACCAATGGAGCTATTTGTCCCGGTTCATGAGCCCAGGGGGCCGGCCGGGCCACGTGGGCCATTGGTCCCGGTTCGTCCGGACCTTTTGGTCCCGGTTGGTGGGACGAACCGGGACCAATGGGCCTGGCTCCTGGCCCACCACTATTGGTCCCGGTTGGTGGCTTGAACCGGGACCAAAGGCTGCCCTTTAGTCCCGGTTCATGCCACCAACCGGGACCAATAGTGGTGCCTTATACCCCCTCGTGCAAGAGCAGAGCACACTGCTCTGTTTTTTCTGGCCGAGGGGGAGAGGGCTTGGTGGTGCTCTAGCTCACCTCCTATGCACACAAGGTGTTCGATGGAATTCCCGAGCCACACTACTTAAGGTTTCTCCTCTCCAAGCTCGACCGCCAAGCTCCATTTTCCTCAATATTTATCTAGGTTTAGCGGTCCGTCACGCCCCGTCCCCGTCTTCACCGCCGTCGATCACCCGCGCCGATCTCATCGCCGGCACCACCGTGGTGAGCCTCTTGTTCTTATCTTCTTTCTGAAAGGAAAAATATTCTTACTTGTATGTTTAGATAGATACTTGTATTATTTTCTTACTTCTATTATTGCATCGTATCCGCCCCCGTCGGCCCTTGTCCTGTCTATGATTTGGATGTGGTATATATTATCTTTGCATAACTATTGGTTCACTTATTGTTTATGAAAATTATGCCGACCAACGTGACATAGATTTTATTTATCTAGGAGGTTGTTGAACCGGAAATTCCAACCGACCCTATTGTCGAGAAGTTAAATTTAGTTGAAGAAGAAAACAATTTCTTGAAGGAAAAAATAAAAAAACTTGAGGAGGAGAAGATGATATTGGAGTTGCATGTTGCGGATGTCGTCGACGATCACAAGATCAAGATGGATGCAATGCGCTTGAAGATTAGAAAGATTAGAAAATATGCCATTCATACCGAGGCTTGGTATCATTATGCCGTTGGATTAGTTGTTACCTTGGTTGCGATTATGATCACATTTGTTTTCGCATTGAAATGTTTTACATAGTTTCAATGTATGGTTTAATTAATTTAGATGCTCTGCAGAGGTTTATGTTGTTAGATGAGAACTATGTATGTACTTTGGTTTTTATGTGATGATGAGCTTCTATTAATTTGGTCACTTAATTATCCATTCATGATGTTCTGTAATGATTTTTGACACACTTAATTATATATAGTGCGCGCAGTTGAACCGACAATGGATGTACGGTGACAGACACACCTCCGAGTACACTAAGGGCGTGCATGATTTTCTCGAAGTGGCTGAGGCAAACAAGCATAATGGTTTTATGTGTTGTCCATGCCCTATATGTGGGAATCTGAAGTCTTACTCGACCGGAAAATCCTTCACACCCACCTACTTTACAAGGGTTTCATGCCACACTATAATGTTTGGACGAGGCACGGAGAAATAGGGGTTATGATGGAAGACGGCGAAGAAGAAGAGTACGATGACAACTATGTGCCCCTGAATACGGTGATGCTACTGAACATCAAGAGGAACCAGACGATGTGCACGATGGTGCAGCAACGGGCTGAAAGCTGAAGATCAAGAGGAACCAGACGATGTGCCCGATGATGATGATCTCCGCCGGGTCATTGTCGATGCAAGGACGCAATGTGAAAGTCAAAAGGAGAAGCTGAAGTTCGATCGCATGTTAGAGGATCACAAAAAGGGTTGTACCCCAATTGCGAAGATGGCAACACAAAGCTCGATGCGATCTTTGGAATTGCTGCAGTGGAAGGCAAAGAATGTTGTGCCTGATAAAGGATTTGAGAAGCTACTAAAAATAATGAAGAAGAAGCTTCCAAAGGATAAAGAATTGCCCGACAGTACTGTTGGGGAACGTAGTAATTTCGAAAATTTTCCTACGATAACGCAAGACCATGGTGATGGCATAGCAACGAGAGGGAAGAGTGTCCGTCCACGTACCCTCGTAGACCGAAAGCGGAAGCGTTATAACAACGCTGCGGTTGATGTAGTCGCACGTCTTCACGATCCGACCGATCCAAGCACCGAACGCACGGCACCTCCGAGTTACGCACATCGCTCAGCTCGATGACGATCCCGGACTCCGATCCAGCAAAGTGTCGGGATGAGTTCCACAAGACGACGGGCGTGATGACGATGTTGATGCTCCACCGACGCAGGGCTTCGCCTAAGCACTGCGACGATATGACTTCTCCGGCGAGGCTTCGCCTAAGCTCTCTGACGATATGACCGAAGTGGAATATGGTGGAAGGGGCACCGACACGGCTAAGGAAAGATCCGTAGATCAACTTGTGTGTCATGGGGTGCCCCTGCCCCGTATATAAAGGAGCCAAGGGGAGGTGGCGGCCCAAGGGGAGGCGCAAGGAGTCCTACTCCCTCCGGAGTAGGACTCCCTCCAATCCTAGTTGGATTAGGATTCCCGAAGGGGAAGAGAGAGAGGGGCGGCCCCACCTTTCCTAGTCCTAATAGGACTAGGGGAAGGGGGCGCGCCACCTAGGGCTGCCCCTTCTCCTTTCCTCCAAGGCCCACTATGGGCCCATGTAGTTCCCGGGGTTCCGTAACCTCCACGTACTCCGATAAATTCGATTTCACTCGGAACCTTTCCGATGTCCAAATGTAGGCTTCCAATATATCAATCTTTATGTCTCGACCATTTCGAGACTCCTCGTCATGTCCGTGATCACATCCGGGACTCGAACAACCTTCGGTGCATCAATACTTATAAACTCATTATGAACTGTCATCGAAGCGTTAAGCGTGCGGACCCTACGGGTTCGAGAACTATGTAGACATGACCTAGAACCATTCTCGGTCAATAACCAATAGCGGAACCTGGATGCCCATATTGGTTCCTACATATTCTACGAAGATCTTTTATCGGTCAAACCGCATAACGACATACGTTGTTCCCTTTGTCATCGGTATGTTACTTACCCGAGATTCGATCGTCGGTATCCAATACCTAGTTCAATCTAGATTCTTGGTAAGTCTCTTTACTCGCTCCGTAATACATCATCTCACAACTAACTCATTAGTTGTAATGCTTGCAAGGCTTTAAGTGATGTGCATTACCGAGAAGGCTCGAGATACCTCTCCGACAATCGGAGTGACAAAACCTAATCTCGAAATACGCCAACCCAACAAGTACCTTTGGAGACACCTGTAGTACTCCTTTATAATCACCCGATTACGTTGTAGACGTTTGGTAGTACCTAAAGTGTTCCTCCGTAAACGGAGTTGCATAATCTCATAGTTATAGGAACATGTATGGGTCATGAAGAAAGCATTAACATACTAAACGATCAACTATTAAGCTAACGGAATGGGTCATGTCAATCAGATCATTCTACTAATGATGTGACCTTGTTAATCAAATAACAACTCCTTGTTCATGGTTAGGAAACATAACCATCTTTGATTAACAAGCTAGTCAAGTAGAGGCATACTAGTGACATACTGCTTTGTCTATATATTCACACATGTATTATGTTTCCGGTTAATACAATTCTAGCATGAATAATAAACATTTATCATGATATAAGGAAATAAATAATAACTTTATTATTGCCTCTAGGGCATATTTCCTTCAGTCTCCCACTTGCACTAGAGTCAATAATCTAGATTACAAAGTAATGATCCTAACACCCATGGAGTCTTGGTGCTGATCATGTTTTGCTCGTGGAAGAGGCTTAGTTAACGGGTCTGCAACATTCAGATCCGTATGTATTTTGCAAATCTCTATGTCTCCCACTTGGACTTGGTCCCGAATGGAATTGAAGCGTCTCTTGATGTGCTTGGTCCTCTTGTGAAATCTGGATTCCTTTGCCAAGGCAATTGCACCAGTATTGTCACAGAAGATCTTCATCGGTCCCGATGCACCAGGTATAACACCTAGATCGGAAATGAACTCTTTCATCCAGACTCCTTCATTTGCTGCTCAAGCAGCTATATACTCCGCTTCACATGTAGATCCCGCCACGACGCTTTGTTTAGAACTGCACCAACCGACAGCTCCACCGCTTAATAAAAACACGATCCGGTTTGCGATTTAGAATCGTCCGGATCAGTGTCAAAGCTTGCATCGACGTAACCATTTACGACTCAGCTCTTTGTCACCTCCATATACGAGAAACATATCCTTAGTCCTTTTCGTATTTCAGGATGTTCTTGACCGCTGTCCGGTGATCCATTCCTGGATTACTTTGGTACCTTTCTGCCAAGCTTATAGCTAAGCATACGTCAGTCCGGTACACATGCATTGCATACATGATAGAGCCTATGGCTGAAGCATAGGGAACATCTTTCATTTTCTCTCTATCTTCTCATTGTGGTCGGGCATTGAGTCTTACTCAATCTTACACCTTGCAACACAGGCAAAAACCTTTCTTTGCACGATCCATTTTGAACTTTTTCAAAATTTTATCAAGGTATGTGCTTTGTGAAAGTCCAATTAAGCCGCCTTGATCTATCTCTATAGATCTTGATGCCCAATATGTAAGCAGCTTCACCGAGGTCTTTCATTGAAAAACTTTTATTCAAGTATCCTTTTATGCCATCCAGAAATTCTATATCATTTCCAATTAATAATATGTCGCCTACATATAATATCGTAAATGCTACAGAGCTCCCACACACTTTCTTGTAAATACTGTGCTTCTCCAAAAGTCTGTATAAACCCATATGCTTTGATCACACTATCAAAGCGTTTATTCCAACTCCGAGAGGCTTGCACCAGACCATAAATTGATCGTTGGAGCTTGCACACTTTGTTAGCACCTTTTGGATCGACAAAACCTTCTGGTTGCATCATATACAACTCTTCTTCTAGAAATCCATTCAAGAATGCAGTTTTTACATCCATTTGCCAAATTTCATAATCATAAAATGCGGCAATTGCTAACATGATTCGGACAGACTTAAGCATCGCCACTGGTGAGAAAGTCTCATCGTAGTCAACCCCTTGAACTTGTCGAAAACCTTTCGCAACAAGTCGAGCTTTGTAGACAGCTTATATTACCATCGGCGTCAGTCTTCTTCTTAAAGATCCATTTATTTTCAATGGCTTGCCGATCATCGGGCAAGTCAACCAAAGTCCATACTTTGTTCTCATACATGGATCTCATCTCAGATTTCATGGCTTCCAGCCATTTTGCGAATCTGGGCTCACCATCGCTTCTTCATAGTTTGTAGGTTCGCCATGGTCAAGTAACATGACTTCCAGAATAGGATTACCGTACCACTCGTGCGTATTTTATTCTGGTCGACCTCACGAGGTTCAAGAGTAACTTGATCTGAAGTTTCATGATCATCATCATTAGTTTCTTCACTAATTGGTGTAGTTGTCACAGGAACCATTTCTTGTGATGAACTACTTTCCAATAAGGGAGCAGATACTGATTATCTCATCAAGTTCTACTTTCCTCCCACTCACTTCTTTCGAGAGAAACTCTTTCTCTAGAAAGGATCCAAATTTAGCAACGAAAATCTTGCCTTCAGATCTGTGATAGAAGGTGTACCCAACAGTCTCCTTTGGGTATCCTATGAAGACACATTTTTCCGATTTGGGTTCGAGCTTATCTGGTTGAAGTTTCTTTACATAAGCATCGCAGCCCCAAACTTTAAGAAACGACAACTTTGGTTTCTTGCCAAACCACAGTTCATAAGGCGTCGTCTCAACGGATTTTGACGGTGTCCTATTTAACGTGAATGCGGCCGTCTCTAAAGCATAACCCCAAAACGATAGCGGTAAATCGGAAATAGACATCATTGATCGCACCATATCTAGTAAAGTACGACACGACGCTCGGACACACCATTTCTTTGTGGTGTTCCGGTGGCGTGGAGTTGCTAAACTATTCCACATTGTTTCAAATGTAAACCAAACTCAGAACTCAAATATTCTCCTCCACGATCAGATCGTAGAAACTTTATTTTCTTGTTATGATGATTTTCCACTTCACTCTGAAATTCTTTGAACTTTTCAAATGTTTCAGATTTGTGTTTCATTAAGTAGATATACCCATATCTGCTCAAATCATCTGTGAAGGTGAGAAAATAACGATATTGGCGATGCCTCAACATTCATTGGACCACAAACATCAGTATGTATAATTTCCAATAAATCAGTTGCTCGCTCCATAGTTCCGAGAACGGCGTTTTGGTCATCTTGCCCATGAGGCACGGTTCGCAAGTACCAAGTGATTCATAATCAAGTGATTCCGAAGCCCATCAAGATGGAGTTTCTTCATGCGTTTTACACCGATATGACCTAAACGGCAGTGCCACAAATAAGTTGCACTATCATTATCAACTCTGCATCTTTTGGCTTCAACATTATGAATATGTGTGTCACTACTGTCGAGATTCAACAAGAATAGACCATTCTTCAAGGGTGCATGACCATAAAAGATATTATTCATATAAATAGAACAACCATTATTCTACGATTTAAATGAATAACCGTCTCGCATTAAACAAGATCCAGATATAATGTTCATGCTCAACGCTGGCACCAAATAACAATTATTTAGGTCTAAAACTAATCCTCAAGGTAGATGTAGAGGTAGCGTGCCGACCGCGATCACATTGACTTTGGAACCATTTCCCACGCCAAGATCGTCACCTCGTCCCTTTGCGGCTGCTCGTCTATTCCGTAGTCCCCTCGCTTCGAGTTGCAAATATTAGCAATGTAACCGGTATCAAATACCTGTGCTACTACGAGCTCTAGTAAGGTACACATCAATAACATGTATATCACATATACCTTTGTTCACCTTGCCATCCTTTTATCCGCCAAATACTTGGGGCAGTTCCGCTTCAAAGGTCCGGGTCGCTTGCAAGAAAAACACTCTGGCCAGGCTTAGGTCCAGACTTGGGTTTCTTCTCTTGATCAGCAACTTTCTTGCTGTTCTTTTTGAAGTTTCCTTCTTCTTCCCTTTGCCCTTTTCTTGAAACTAGTGGTCTTGTTGACCATCAACACTTGATGCTCTTTCTTGATTTCTACCTCCATGCTTTTAGCATTGCGAAGAGCTCAGGAATTGTCTTAGTCATCCCTTGCATATTATAGTTCATCACGAAGCTCTTGTAGCTTGGTGGCAGTGATTGGAGAATTCTGTCAATGACACTATCATCCGGAAGATTAACTCCCAGCTGAATTAAGTGATTGTTATACCCGGACATTTTGAGTATGTGCTCACCGATGTAACTATTCTCTTCCATCTTGCAGCTGTAGAACTTATTGGAGACTTCATATCTCTCAATCCGGCATTTGCTTGAAATATTAACTTCAATTCCTGGAACATCTCATATGCTCCATGACGTTCAAAACGTCGTTGAAGACCCGGTTCTAAGCCGTAAAGCATGGCACATTGAACTATAGAGTAGTCATCAGCTCTGCTTTGCCAGACGCTCATAACTTCTCGGCTCAAGATCCGCAAAGCAGTTCGCTACCCAAATGCGGTGCTTCCAGGACGTAATTTTTACGTGCAGCAATGAGGATAATCCTCAAATTACGGACCCAGTCCGTGTAATTGCTACCATCATCTTTCAACTTTGCTTTCTCAAGGAACGCATTAAAATTCAACGGAACAACAAAGACGAGCCATCTATCTACAAAGAAACATAGACAAGCAAAATACTATCAGGTACTAAGTTCATGATAAATTTAAGTTCAATTAATCATATTAAAAACTCCCACTTAGACAGACATCTCTCTAGTCATCTAAGTGATCACGTGATCCATATCAACTAAACCGTGTCCGATCATCACGTGAGACGGAGTAGTTTCAATGGTGAACATCACTATGTTGATCATATCTACTATATGATTCACGCTCGACCTTTCGGTCTCCGTGTTCCGAGGCCATATCTGTTATATGCTAGGCTCGTCGAGTTTAACTCGAGTATTCCGCGTGTGCAGTAACTGTTTTGCACCCGTTGTAGATGGACGAGAACTTATCACACCCGATCATCACGTGGTGTCTGGGTACTACGAACTTTGGCAACGGTGCATACTCAGGGAGAACACTTCTTGATAATTTTTAGTGAGAGATCATCTTATAATGCTACCGTCAATCAAAGCAAGATAAGATGCATAAAGGATAAACATCACATGCAATCAATATAAGTGATATGATATGGTCATCATCATCTTGTGCTTGTGATCTCCATCGCCAAGCACCGTCATGATCACCATCGCCACCGCGCGACACCTTGATCTCCATCGTAGCATCGTTGTCGTCTCGCCAATCTTATGCTTCCACGACTATCACTACCGCTTAGTAATAAAGTAAAGCATTACATCGCGATTGCATTGCATACAATAAAGCGACAACCATATGGCTCCTGCCGATTGCCGATAACTTCGGTTACAAAACATGATCATCTCATACAATAAAATATAGCATCACGCCTTGACCATATCACATCACAACATGCCCTGCAAAAACAAGTTAGACGTTCTCTACTTTGTTGTTGCAAGTTTTACGTGGCTGCTACGAAATTTGAGCAAGAACCGTTCTTACCTACGCATCAAAACCACAACGATAGTTTGTCAAATAGACTCCGCTTTAACCTTCTCAAGGACCGGGCGTAGCTACCAGTTCAACTAAAGTTGGAGAGACAGTCTTCCGCAAGCCATCTATGTGCAAAGCACGCCGAGGGAACCGGTCTCACAGAAGAGTACGCGTAATGTTGGTCCGGATCGTCTCGTCCAACAATACCGCTGAACCAAAGTATGACATGCTGGTAGGCAGTATGACTTGTATCGTCCACAACTCACTTGTGTTCTACTCGTGCATATGACATCAACGCATAAAACCAGGCTCGGATGCCACTGTTGGGGAACGTAGTAATTTCGAAAATTTTCCTACGATAACGCAAGACCATGGTGATGGCATAGCAACGGGAGGGAAGAGTGTCCGATCCGCACCCTCGTGAGACCGAAAGCGAAGCGTTATAACAACGCGGTTGATGTAGTCGTACATCTTCACGATCCGACCGATCCAAGCACCGAACGTCACGGCACCTCCGAGTTACGCACACGTTCAGCTCGATGACGATCCCGGACTCCGATCCAGCAAAGTGTCGGGATGAGTTCCGTCAAGACGACGGCGTGATGACGATGTTGATGCTCCACCGACGCAGGGCTTCGCCTAAGCACCTGACGATATGACTTCTCCGGCGCAGGGCTTCGCCTAAGCTCTCTGACGATATGATCGAAGTGGAATATGGTGGAAGGGGCACCGCACGGCTAAGGAAAGATCCGTAGATCAACTTGTGTGTCATGGGGTGCCCCTGCCCTTTATATATAAAGGAGCCAAGGGGAGGTGGCGGCCCAAGGGGAGGCGCGCAAGGAGTCCTACTCCCTCCGGAGTAGGACTCCCCTCCAATCCTAGTTGGATTAGGATTCCCGAAGGGGAAGAGAGAGAGGGGGCGGCCCACCTTTCCTAGTCCTAATAGGACTAGGGAAGGGGGGCGCGGCCACCTAGGGCTTCCCTTCTCCTTTCCTCCAAGGCCCACTATGGGCCCATGTAGTTCGGGGGTTCCGGTAACCTCCGGTACTCCGATAAATTCGATTTCACTCGGAACCTTCCGATGTCCAAATGTAGGCTTCCAATATATCAATCTTTATGTCTCGACCATTTCGAGACTCCTCGTCATGTCCGTGATCACATCCGGGACTCAACAACCTTCGGTGCATCAATACTTATAAACTCATTATGAACTGTCATCGAAGCGTTAAGCGTGCGGACCCTACGGGTTCGAGAACTATGTAGACATGACCTAGGACCATTCTCGGTCAATAACCAATAGCGGAACCTGGATGCCCATATTGGTTCCTACATATTCTCTGAAGATCTTTTATCGGTCAAACCGCATAACGACATACGTTGTTCCCTTTGTCATCGGTATGTTACTTACCCGAGATTCGATCGTCGGTATCCAATACCTAGTTCAATCTCGTTCTTGGTAAGTCTCTTTACTCGCTCCGTAATACATCATCTCACAACTAACTCATTAGTTGTAATGCTTGCAAGGCTTTAAGTGATGTGCATTACCGAGAAGGCTCGAGATACCTCTCCGACAATCGGAGTGACAAAACCTAATCTCGAAATACGCCAACCCAACAAGTACCTTTGGAGACACCTGTAGTACTCCTTTATAATCACCCGATTACGTTGTGACGTTTGGTAGTACCAAAGTGTTCCTCCGGTGGCAGGAGTTGCATAATCTCATAGTTATAGGAACATGTATGGGTCATGAAGAAAGCATTAACATACTAAACGATCAACTGTTAAGCTAACGGAATGGGTCATGTCAATCAGATCATTCTACTAATGATGTGACCTTGTTAATCAAATAACAACTCCTTGTTCATGGTTAGGAAACATAACCATCTTTGATTAACAAGCTAGTCAAGTAGAGGCATACTAGTGACATACTGTTTGTCTATATATTCACACATGTATTATGTTTCCGGTTAATACAATTCTAGCATGAATAATAAACATTTATCATGATATAAGGAAATAAATAATAACTTTATTATTGCCTCTAGGGCATATTTCCTTCAGTCTCCCACTTGCACTAGAGTCAATAATCTAGATTACAAAGTAATGATCCTAACACCCATGGAGTCTTGGTGCTGATCATGTTTTGCTCGTGGAAGAGGCTTAGTTAGCAGATTCCGCAACATTCAGATCCGTATGTATTTTGCAAATCTCTATGTCTCCCACTTGGACTTGGTCCCGAATGGAATTGAAGCGTCTCTTGATGTGCTTGGTCCTCTTGTGAAATCTGGATTCCTTTGCCAAGGCAATTGCACCAGTATTGTCACAGAAGATCTTCATCGGTCCCGATGCACCAGGTATAACACCTAGATCGGAAATGAACTCTTTCATCCAGACTCCTTCATTTGCTGCTTCCGAAGCAGCTATATACTCCGCTTCACATGTAGATCCCGCCACGACGCTTTGTTTAGAACTGCACCAACCGACAGCTCCACCGTTTAATAAAAACACGTATCCGGTTTGCGATTTAGAATCGTCCGGATCAGTGTCAAAGCTTGCATCGACGTAACCATTTACGACTAGCTCTTTGTCACCTCCATATACGAGAAACATATCCTTAGTCCTTTTCAGGTATTTCAGGATGTTCTTGACCGCTGTCCAGTGATCCACTCCTGGATTACTTTGGTACCTTTCCGCCAAGCTTATTGCTAAGCATACGTCAGGTCTGGTACACAGCATTGCATACATGATAGAGCCTATGGCTGAAGCATAGGGAACATCTTTCATTTTCTCTCTATCTTCTGCTGTGGTCGGGCATTGAGTCTTACTCAATCTTACACCTTGCAACACAGGCAAAAAACCTTTCTTTGCTCGATCCATTTTGAACTTTTTCAAAATTTTATCAAGGTATGTGCTTTGTGAAAGTCCAATTAAGCGTCTTGATCTATCTCTATAGATCTTGATGCCCAATATGTAAGCAGCTTCACCGAGGTCTTTCATTGAAAAACTTTTATTCAAGTATCCTTTTATGCCATCCAGAAATTCTATATCATTTCCAATTAATAATATGTCGTCTACATATAATATCAGAAATGCTACAGAACTCCCACACACTTTCTTGTAAATACAGGCTTCTCCAAAAGTCTGTATAAACCCATATGCTTTGATCACACTATCAAAGCGTTTATTCCAACTCCGAGAGGCTTGCACCAGACCATAAATTGATCGTTGGAGCTTGCACACTTTGTTAGCACCTTTTGGATCGACAAAACCTTCTGGTTGCATCATATACAACTCTTCTTCTAGAAATCCATTCAAGAATGCAGTTTTTACATCCATTTGCCAAATTTCATAATCATAAAATGCGGCAATTGCTAACATGATTCGGACAGACTTAAGCATCGCCACGGGTGAGAAAGTCTCATCGTAGTCAACCCTTGAACTTGTCGAAAACCTTCGCAACAAGTCGAGCTTTGTAGACAGTTATATTACCATCAGCGTCGGTCTTCTTCTTAAAGATCCATTTATTTTCAATGGCTTGCCGATCATCGGCAAGTCAACCAAAGTCCATACTTTGTTCTCATACATGGATCCCATCTCAGATTTCATGGCTTCCAGCCATTTTGCGGAATCTGGGCTCACCATCGCTTCTTCATAGTTTGTAGGTTCGCCATGGTCAAGTAACATGACTTCCAGAATAGGATTACCGTACCACTGCAGTGCGTATTTTATTCTGGTCGACCTCTGAGGTTCAAGAGTAACTTGATCTGAAGTTTCATGATCATCATCATTAGTTTCTTCACTAATTGGTGTAGTTGTCACAGGAACCATTTCTTGTGATGAACTACTTTCCAATAAGGGAGCAGATATGATTATCTCATCAAGTTCTACTTTCCTCCCACTCACTTCTTTCGAGAGAAACTCTTTCTCTAGAAAGGATCCAAATTTAGCAACGAAAATCTTGCCTTGGATCTGTGATAGAAGGTGTACCCATGATCTCCGTTGGGTATCCTATGAAGACACATTTTTCCGATTTGGGTTCGAGCTTATCTGGTTGAAGTTTCTTTACATAAGCATCGCAGCCCCAAACTTTAAGAAACGACAACTTTGGTTTCTTGCCAAACCACAGTTCATAAGGCGTCGTCTCAACGGATTTTGACGGTGTCCTATTTAACGTGAATGCGGCCGTCTCTAAAGCATAACCCCAAAACGATAGCGGTAAATCGGAAATAGACATCATTGATCGCACCATATCTAGTAAAGTACGATTACGACGTTCGGACACACCATTTCTTTGTGGTGTTCGGGTGGCGTGAGTTGCAAACTATTCCACATTGTTTCAAATGTAAACCAAACTCGTAACTCAAATATTCTCCTCCACGATCAGATCGTAGAAACTTTATTTTCTTGTTATGATGATTTTCCACTTCACTCTGAAATTCTTTGAACTTTTCAAATGTTTCAGATTTGTGTTTCATTAAGTAGATATACCCATATCTGCTCAAATCATCTGTGAAGGTGAGAAAATAACGATACCCGCCGCGTGCCTCAACATTCATTGGACCACAAACATCAGTATGTATGATTTCCAATAAATCAGTTGCTCGCTCCATAGTTCCGAGAACGGCGTTTTGGTCATCTTGCCCATGAGGCACGGTTCGCAAGTACCAAGTGATTCATAATCAAGTGATTCCGAAGCCCATCAAGATGGAGTTTCTTCATGCGTTTTACACCGATATGACCTAAGCGGCGGTGCCACAAATAAGTTGCACTATCATTATCAACTCTGCATCTTTTGGCTTCAACATTATGAATATGTGTGTCACTCTTGTCGAGATTCAACAAGAATAGACCATTCTTCAAGGGTGCATGACCATAAAAGATATTATTCATATAAATAGAACAACCATTATTCTCTCGATTTAAATGAATAACCGTCTCGCATTAAACAAGATCCAGATATAATGTTCATGCTCAACGCTGGCACCAAATAACAATTATTTAGGTCTAAAACTAATCCCGAAGGTAGATGTAGAGGTAAGCGTGCCGACCGCGATCACATTGACTTTGGAACCATTTCCCACAGCGCGCCGTCACCTCGTCCTTTGCGGTGCTCGTCTATTCCGTAGTCCTGTTTCGAGTTGCAAATATTAGCAGAACCAGTATCAAATACCAGTGTGCTACTACGAGCTCTAGTAAGGTACACATCAATAACATGTATATCACATATACCTTTGTTCACCTTGCCATCCTTTTTATCCGCCAAATACTTGGGGCAGTTCCGCTTCCGATTGTCCGGTCTGCTTGCGGTAAAAACACTTTCGATTTCAGGCTTAGGTCCAGACTTGGGTTTCTTCTCTTGATCAGCAACTTTCTTGCTGTTCTTTTGAAGTTTCCTTCTTCTTCCCTTTGCCCTTTTTCTTGAAACTAGTGGTCTTGTTGACCATCAACACTTGATGCTCTTTCTTGATTTCTACCTCCGCTGACTTTTAGCATTGCAAAGAGCTCAGGGAATTGTCTTAGTCATCCCTTGCATATTATAGTTCATCACGAAGCTCTTGTAGCTTGGTGGCGATGATTGGAGAATTCTGTCAATGACACTATCATCCGGAAGATTAACTCCCAGCTGAATTAAGTGATTGTTATACCCGGACATTTTGAGTATGTGCTCCTTGTGAACTATTCTCTTCCATCTTGCAGCTGTAGAACTTATTGGAGACTTCATATCTCTCAATCGGGCATTTGCTTGAAATATTTACTTCAACTCCTGGAACATCTCATATGCTCCATGACGTTCAAAACGTCGTTGAAGACCCTGTTCTAAGCCGTAAAGCATGGCACACTGAACTATCGAGTAGTCATCAGCTCGCTTTGCGGTGACGTTCATAACTTCGGCTCAAGATCTGCAGCAGCTGTCACCCGGTGCTTCCAGGGCGTAATTTTTCTCAGTGCAGCAATGAGGATAATCCTCAAATTACGGACCCAGTCCGTGTAATTGCTACCATCATCTTTCAACTTTGCTTTCTCAAGGCAGCATTAAAATTCAACGGAACAACAGCACGAGCCATCTATCTACGATAAACATAGACAAGCAAAATACTATCAGTACTAAGTTCATGATAAATTTAAGTTCAATTAATCATATTAAAAACTCCCACTTAGACAGACATCTCTCTAGTCATCTAAGTGATCACGTGATCCATATCAACTAAACCGTGTCCGATCATCACGTGAGGCGGAGTAGTTTCAACGGTGAACATCACTATGTTGATCATATCTACTATATGATTCACGTTCGACCTTTCGGTCTCCGTGTTCCGAGGCCATATCTGTTATATGCTAGGCTCGTCAAGTTTAACCTGAGTATTCCGCGTGTGCAACTGTTTTGCACCCGTTGTAGATGGACGAGAACTTATCACACCCGATCATCACGTGGTGTCCGGGTACTACGAACTTTGGCAACGGTGCATACTCGAGGAGAACACTTCTTGATAATTTTTAGTGAGAGATCATCTTATAATGCTACCGTCAATCAAAGCAAGATAAGATGCATAAAGGATAAACATCACATGCAATCAATATAAGTGATATGATATGGTCATCATCATCTTGTGCTTGTGATCTCCATCGCCGAAGCACCGTCATGATCACCATCGTCACCGCGCGACACCTTGATCTCCATCGTAGCATCGTTGTCGTCTCGCCAATCTTATGCTTCCACGACTATCACTACCGCTTAGTAATAAAGTAAAGCATTACATCGCGATTGCATTGCATACAATAAGCGACAACCATATGGCTCCTGCCGATTGCCGATAACTCGGTTACAAAACATGATCATCTCATACAATAAAATATAGCATCACGTCTTGACCATATCACATCACAACATGCCCTGCAAAAACAAGTTAGACGTTCTCTACTTTGTTGTTGCAAGTTTTACGTGGCTGCTACGGGCTGAGCAAGAACCGTTCTTACCTACGCATCAAAACCACAACGATAGTTTGTCAAATAGACTCCGTTTAACCTTCTCAAGGACCGGGCGTAGCCACTCCGGTTCAACTAAAGTTGGAGAGACAGTCTTCCGCAAGCCATCTATGTGCAAAGCACGTCGAGGGAACCGGTCTCGCGTAAGAGTACACGTAATGTTGGTCCGGATCGTCTCGTCCAACAATACCGCTGAACCAAAGTATGACATGCTGGTAGGCAGTATGACTTGTATCGTCCACAACTCACTTGTGTTCTACTCGTGCATATGACATCAACGCATAAAACCAGGCTCGGATGCCACTGTTGGGGAACGTAGTAATTTCGAAAATTTTCCTACGATAACGCAAGACCATGGTGATGGCATAGCAACGAGAGGGAAGAGTGTCCGTCCACGTACCCTCGTAGACCGAAAGCAGAAGCGTTATAACAACGCGGTTGATGTAGTCGTACGTCTTCACGATCCGACCGATCCAAGCACCGAACGTACGGCACCTCCGAGTTATGCACACGTTCAGCTCGATGACGATCCCCGGACTCCGATCCAGCAAAGTGTCGGGGATGAGTTCCGTCAGCACGACGGCGTGATGACGATGTTGATGCTCCACCGACGCAGGGCTTCGCCTAAGCACTGCGACGATATGACTTCTCCGGCGCAGGGCTTCGCCTAAGCTCTATGACGATATGACCGAAGTGGAATATGGTGGAAGGGGGCACCGCACACGGCTAAGGAAAGATCCGTAGACCAACTTGTGTGTCGTGGGGTGCCCCTGCCGCCTGTGATATAAAGGAGCCAAGGGGAGGTGGCGGCCCAAGGGGAGGCGCGCAAGGAGTCCTACTCCTCCGGGAGTAGGACTCCCTCCAATCCTAGTTGGATTAGGATTCCCGAAGGGAAGAGAGAGAGGGGGCGGCCCACCTTTCCTAGTCCTAATAGGACTAGGGGAAGGGGGGCGTGACCACCTAGGGCTGCCCTTCTCCTTTCCTCCAAGGCCCACTATGGGCCCATGTAGTTCCGGGGGTTCCGGTAACCTCCTGTACTCCGGTAAATTCGATTTCACTCGGAACCTTTCCGATGTCCAAATGTAGGCTTCCAATATATCAATCTTTATGTCTCGACCATTTCGAGACTCCTCGTCATGTCCGTGATCACATCCGGGACTCGAACAACCTTCGTGCATCAATACTTATAAACTCATTATGAACTGTCACATCGAAGCGTTAAGCGTGCGGACCCTACGGGTTCGAGAACTATGTAGACATGACCTAGAACCATTCTCGGTCAATAACCAATAGCGGAACCTGGATGCCCATATTGGTTCCTACATATTCTCTGAAGATCTTTTATCGGTCAAACCGCATAACGACATACGTTGTTCCCTTTGTCATCGGTATGTTACTTACCCGAGATTCGATCGTCGGTATCCAATACCTAGTTCAATCTCGTTCTTGGTAAGTCTCTTTACTCGTTCCGTAATACATCATCTCACAACTAACTCATTAGTTGTAATGCTTGCAAGGCTTTAAGTGATGTGCATTACCGAGAAGGCACGAGATACCTCTCCGACAATCGGAGTGACAAAACCTAATCTCGAAATACGCCAACCCAACAAGTACCTTTGGAGACACCTGTAGTACTCCTTTATAATCACCCGATTCACGTTGTGACGTTTGGTAGTACCAAAGTGTTCCTCCGGTGGCAGGAGTTGCATAATCTCATAGTTATAGGAACATGTATGGGTCATGAAGAAAGCATTAACATACTAAGCGATCAACTGTTAAGCTAACGGAATGGGTCATGTCAATCAGATCATTCTACTAATGATGTGACCTTGTTAATCAAATAACAACTCCTTGTTCATGGTTAGGAAACATAACCATCTTTGATTAACAAGCTAGTCAAGTAGAGGCATACTAGTGACATCTGTTTGTCTATATATTCACACATGTATTATGTTTCCGGTTAATACAATTCTAGCATGAATAATAAACATTTATCATGATATAAGGAAATAAATAATAACTTTATTATTGCCTCTAGGGCATATTTCCTTCAAGTACATATACAGCAAAGAAGGTCGTATGCCCTCTAGGATTGGAGGTGGAGAATATACATGCATGACCTAATGACTGCATCCTCTACTGCGGTGCATACAAGGATCTGAACGCATGCCCGGTATGCGGTGCATTGCGGTATAAGATCAGACGAGATGACCCTTGTGATGTTGACGGTGAGCCTCCCAGGAAGAGGGTTCCTGCGAAGGTGATGTGGTATGCTCCTATAATACCACGGTTGAAACGTCTATTCAAAAACGGAGAGCATGCCAAGTTGATGCGATGGCACAGTGAGGACCGTAAGAAAGACGGGAAGTTGAGAGCACCCGCTGACGGGTCTCGGTGGAGAAAAATCGAGAGAAAGTACTGGGATGAGTTTGCAAAGGACCCAAGGAACATATGGTTTGCTTTAAGCGCGGATGGCATTAATCCTTTCGGGGAGCAGAGCAGCAATCACAGGACCTGGCCCGTGACTCTATGTATGTATAACCTTCCTCCTTGGATGTGCATGAAGCGGAAGTTCATTATGATGCCAGTTCTCATCCAAGGCCCTAAGCAACCCGGCAACGACATTGATGTGTACCTAAGGCCATTAGTTGAAGAACTTTTACAGCTGTGGAATGGAAACGGTGTACGTACATGGGATGAGCAAAAAAAGGAGGAATTTGACCTAAAGGCGTTGTTGTTCGTGACCATCAATGATTGGCCCGCTCTCAGTAACCTTTCAGGACAGACAAACAAGGGATACCACGCATGCATGCACCGTTTACTTGACACCGATGGTATATACCTGGGAAGCTGCAGGAAGAATGTGTACCTGGGCCATCGTCGATTTCTTCCGACCAACCATCAATGTCGAAAGAAAGGCAAGCATTTCAAAGGCGAGGCAGATCACCGGAAAGAAGCCCGCCATGCGTACCGGTGATAACGTACTTGCTATGGTCAATGATTTACACGTAATCTTTGGAAAGGGTCGGCGGACTAGCTGTTCGAATGACGCCGAGAATCACGCACCCATGTGGAAGAAGAAATCTATATTTTGGGACCTACCCTACTGGAAAGACCTAGAGGTCCGCTCCTTGATTGACGTGATGCACGTGACGAAGAACCTTTGCGTGAACCTGCTAGGCTTCTTGGGCGTGTATGGGAAGACAAAAGATACACCTGAACCACGGGAGGACCTGCAACGCTTGCACGAAAAAGAGGGCATTGCCTCCGAAGCAGTATGAAGGTCCTACCAGCTACGCTCTTACGAAAGAAGAGAAAGAAATCTTCTTTGAATGCATGCTCAGTATGAAGGTCGGCCCGGCTTCTCGTCGAATATAAAGGGAATAATAAATATGCCAGAGAAAAAGTTCCAGAACTTAAAGTCTCATGACTGCCACGTGATTATGACGCAACTACTTCTGGTTGCATTGAGGGGGCTTCTACCAGAAAACGTCCGATTAGCCATTGTGAAGCTATGTACATTCCTCAATGCAATATCTCAGAAGGTGATCGATCCAGAAATCGTACCAACGCTAAGGAGTGATGTGGCGCAATGTCTTGTCAGTTTCGAGATGGTGTTCCCACCATCCTTCTTCAATATCATGACGCACGTCCTTGTTCATCTAGTCGACGAGATTGTCATTTTGGGGCCCGTATTTCTACACAATATTGTAACGCCCCGGATTCGATGCGCCAGGTGTCTGCCAGTTATTCGCCGTCGTTGCCATGTCATTTGCTTGCGTGTTGCATTTTGCCATGTCATCATGTGCATCTCATTTTGCATACGTGTTCGTCTCATGCATCCGAGCATGTTCCCGGTTGTCCGTTTTGCAATCCGGCACTCGTATGTCATCCGGCGTCCCCTTCTTGTCTCTTTTCATGAGCGGGTGTTAAACTTTCTCGGAATGGACCGAAGCTTTCCATGCGGCCTTGGTACACCACCGGTAGACCGCCTGTCAAGTTTCATGCTATTTCGAGGTCGGTTGATACTCCAACGGTTAACCGGGTAACCGTAAAAGCCTCTTTTGTGTTGCAGCCCAACACCCCTCCAATGTGGCCCAAAACCCATCCTAACCCCCTCCATACTCTAGGTCGTTCGATCACGATCGTGTGGGCGAAAACCGCTCCTCATTTGGACTCTCCTAGCTCCCAGAATCTATATATATATATATATATATATATATATATATATGCCCCTCCCCCCGAAATTCGCAGATGAATTCTCCCCTCAAACCCTAAAATTCCCCTCCGCGCCGCCGGACACGTCCGAGCGACGCCGGACAAAAATCGTCGCCGCCCCGCCGCCACTCCGCGCCTGCCACATGGCACCGCCACCGCCGGGCGCCTCAGCTCCCGACTGCCAGCGGGCCCTGAGCCCGAGCCAGCCCTCCCGGCCCGGCTTGCGCCGCCGCCCTCGGCCTCCACGCGCCTCCGCCGCCGACCACCGCGCCCTCGTCGCGGCAAGCTCCGCCGCCGCCCGAGAACCGCCCGGCGCCGCCCGCCCGCCCGGCGCCCGTCTCGGCCCCCAGCGCCCGTGCCGCCCGGCCGCCCTCCGCCACCGCCGCGCCGGATCCGGCCGGACCAGTCGTCCCTGCCCCGACCCCGGCCACCGAAGCCCTCGCCGGCCCCTTCTCCTTCCCCAACTCCGGCGAGCTCGCGCCGCCGCCTCGGGATCCGTGCCCAGATCCAGATGCGTTGTCGAAGGTTGACCCGAAATTCCTCTAAGTCCTTGATATTTTGAGTTTTTGTGCCCATGTTCATCGCAACATAACTCTGCCTCCGTATCTCCGTTTCGTGCGTGTAATATATAAAAATGTTCGCTGTGAGATGCTATATATTTCATTCCATTTCACCATGTTCATTTGAGTTTGTCTTGATGCCTGAATCATCGTTCCAAGAGTGCTATATGATGTTAATCTGCTGAAACTGTTATAACTTGGTGATTTGTCATTTTTGTTGCATTTGGTGTGTGCATCATATGAGCTTGATGTCTACATGTGTTTTGAGCTATGTCATGCCATCTTGACATAGGTGCAATTCATGTATTTTTTGTGTCTCTTATTGAGTGCATCAAGCTTGTTAACTAGGGTACTTGTTGTTGCTGTTTTGCTAGGCTGAATCTGTTATTTCGTGATGTTATGTAAACCTGCTGCTACAAGTTATTCTATGCATAATCTGGAGATGTTCATTACGGATGTTTTGTTATACATGTCATGATCTATTCATCCATGCCCCTGGTTGCATTTATAACTTGCTGTAAATTGTTGTAATCATGCTCCAAAGTTGCTAAATAATATTGCTATCAGCCTGTTAGCTTTAAGTTCAGTTTTGCCATGTGCTTTGCTAGTGATCCATGCACCCTATAAAATTGTTCTTGCCATGCTTAGCTTCATAAACATGTCTTCTTGCTGTTGGTTACCTTTTAATGCCATGTATGCTTCTGTGGTGAGTGGTACAAGCTCGCCAACATGCCTACTTATTGCTGTTTCTGTCATGTATGAATCTGTCTTATAACTTGCTATGTTTACATGGGTGCCATCATATCTTATGATCCTTTTTGGCTCATGGTCAGTAAAGGACTTTTGTTCTATGCTTTTAGTAGTATCATGCCATGCCTTTGTTTGCCATGATAAGTTCCTGTAGCATGTTATTTGATAGCTCTAAACATTGCAACCTGATGTTATTTCTGCTAAGTCTGAAACTGTTATTATTTGCAATCTTGCCATGTGTTTTTGTGCATATTATAGTGATTTGTGGAGTTAACTCAGTGTTCATGTTTTGTTATTCTTTACCTGTACATCATGTCCATGCCTTTTGTTCTCATGTTGGGGTGCTGTAGAATGTTGTTTTGATGCTTTCAATATGCCTAGTTGCTGTTTTAGACAGCTTGTCCTTTAAACTTGTTTCATGTGTGTTGAACCGTTGCTCCGTTTTGAGTGTGCTCTATATGAAACTTGCTTATAATTGAATGTAGTTTTATATTATCATGTTGCCTCCTTGTTTTGAAAGTGTTTGCTTGATGTTTGTATGCATTTTGCATCAATGTCATGTTTAACTTGTTTTGCTCATATCTTCTAGGCCGTAGATCTAAATCTAATGAACTTTATATGTAACTTGACTAGAATCTCGTGTAGATCATCTTGGTGCATCTTAACTTGCTGTTTAACAACTTGAACATAAGGTTTATTCAGATCTGGACTAATTTTGAAATTTGCATATGAGGACTTACCGGAATTATTATATGTTGATTCCGGCCTCATTTAAACTTGCCTTGATTGTGTTGCTCTTGTATGCATCATATCTTACCATGAGTAGCTTCATGTAGTCTTCTATTGCATCATGCTTGGTTGTGCATCATGTCTTGTATATGTGTGGTGTGTTTACCATGTTGTGTGCTTCTTCTCGATAGTTCCCATTTCGTATGCGTTAAGTGAGGATTAAATGCGTCTACGCTTGGTTCATCTTCGTGGCTTCATCTTCTTCATGGACTCGTTCTTATTCCTTGCGGGATTTCAGGCAAGATGACCGTCACCTTGGATCTCATTACTATCATTGCTATGCTAGTTGCTTCGTTCTATCGCTATGCCGCGTTACCTACCACTTGCTCCTCAAGCCTCCCAAATTGCCTTGAACCTCTAGCCTTTTCACCCTTCCTAGCAAACCATTGCTTGGCTATGTTACCCTCAGCCCCTCTTATAGCGTTGTTAGTTGCAGGTGAAGTTGAAGATTGCTCCATGGTGGACAGTATTATGTTGGGATATCACAATATCTCTTATTTAATTAATGCATCTATATACTTGGTAAAGGGTGGAAGACTCGGCCTTATGCCTGGTGTTTTGTTCCACTCTTGCGGCCCTAGTTTCCGTCATACCGGTGTTATGTTCCCGGATTTTGCGTCCCTTACGCGGTTGGGTGATTTATGGGACCCCCTTGACAGTTCGCTTTGAATAAAACTCCTCCAGCAAGGCCCAACCTTGGTTTTACCATTTGCCTCACATAGCCCCTTTTTCCCTTGGGTTTCTGGAGCCCGAGGGCCAGTGCTCGTCGTGAGTGCTGGTCCAAACTGTCAGCCGCCGGTGGCCACCAGGGGCAACTCTGGGCTCGCCTACCGGAAGTTCGGACAATCCGGTGTGCCCTGAGAACGAGATATGTGCAGCTCCTATCAGGATTTGTCGGCACATCCGGGCGGCTTTGCTGGTCTTGTTTTACCATTGTCGAAATGTCTTGTAACTGGGATTCCGAGTCTGATCGGGTCTTCCCGGGAGAAGGAATATCCTTTGTCGTGGAATTAACACGTCAGATGTCCTTAGTGCCAGGACTTAATCGCGAGGCCAACGCATCTATGTGGTAGCTTGAAGGGGTTGAGCGGGACGAGAGACGCGACCCGCAAGACAAGGATTTAGACAGCTTCGGGTCCCGGGAAACATCATCCGGAATAGCCCTACATGCTGTTTGAGGCTAGGTCTCATTATGCTCATCGAGAGTCGCCGCATAAGCCGGCTCCCCTTTGTGTCTAGCCCTAGTTACTGTTTCTTGTTACCTGTCCCTCTTTGGGGAGCCCTGCCCCTCCTTATATAAGTTAGAGGGGCCGGTTACATGCGGAGTCCTAGTAGGATTAGGACTAGCCTATCTTCTACTACAAGCCGGATACAAGTCCGGGTCTTGATTCCTTGTAAGGGAAATATTCCTTACACCTTTTTTCTTAAGTCGGCCCACCATCACATGAACCGGCCTACTGGGCCTTGGGCCTTGTCATCTGTTTGACCTGCCCGCCGGGTCTCCAGTGAGTCATAATGTCCAGGCGGGTTATATGTAAACCGCCATGTCCAGGCAGATCGCCAGTGAGTCGCCTAGCTCCAGCCGGGTCTTCTGGTGAATCGCCAAGTCCGGCCGGGTCATAACTCCGGCCGGGTCATACCACGGGGTATATCCCCGACATTAGCCCCCAGTTTAATTTGGATTTATCCATGTTAAACTGATCCTGCAAAATAAACACCAGAACAACTTTGACAGGTTGTGCTCCGGGTTAAAAATTCTCCTGAGACAGGACCTGATTATCCTTAAGTCCAATTGTCATTTCCTTCATTTAGAAAATCCGGGTCAAATAAGCTAGCTTCATACTCAATTTGCTGATGTTGGTTTCTCACAGAAAAATATTGTGAAGAATAATCCACTTGAGTCGGCTTCCAAGGCGCCGGGTTAAATAATTTTGGTCTTCAAATATTCATCTGATATTCAGCCGGCTTGAAGATGTAAAACTTGCCGGTTTATTATTACCAAAAACTGCCTGATTATAAAACAGACGATGTCGGGTCATAACTGTCGCGGATTTGTCACGGCAGATGTCCTTGGTGTGAGGACTTAGTCGCGAGGCCAACGCATCTATGTGGTAGCTTGAGAGGGGTTGGGCGGAATCGAGAGACGCAACATAAAACAGGGATTTAGACATCTTCGGGCCCCGGGAAACATCATCCGGTAATAACCCTACATGCTGTTTGAGGCTAGGTCTCATTATGATCATGAGTGAGTCGCCGGTAAGCCGGCTCTTTGTGTCTAGCCCTAGAGATTGTTTCTTCTTTTCTGTCCCTCTTTGGGGAGCCCTGTCCCCTCCTTATATAAGTTGGAGGGGCGGGTTACATGTGGAGTCCTAGTAGGACTAGGACTAGTCTATCTTTTCTTACAAGTTAAATACAAGTCCGGGTCTTGCTTTTCTTCTTCTTAAGCCGGCCTACCATAACGTAAGCCGGCCTTCTGGGCCTTGAGCCTCTTGGGCCCCCGGGTCTTGTCACTCCTCTGATCCGCTTGCCAGGTCACCCATAAGTCGCCAGGCTCGGGCGGGTCACTTAGTGAGTCGTCGATCGGTATGGTCATTAGTGAGTCGCCAAGTCCGGCCGGGTTATACATCCGGCCGGGTCATACCGCGGGGTATATCCCCGACATCCTTCGTTGATCGCGAGAGCTTATCATGGGCTAAGTTGGGACACCCCTGCAGGGTTTGAACTTTCGAAAGCCGTGCCCACGGTTATGTGGCAGATGGGAATTTAATGATATCCGGTTGTAGTAAATTTAAAGTAAACTCTTCTAAAATACACGAACCGTGTGCGTAACCGTGAGTGTCTCTTTTCGGGGTTGATCGAGAGGAGAACACGGTTTCTGGGTTATGTCTGACGTAAGTAGGAGTTCAGGATCACTTCTTGATCATTACTAGTTGACGACCTCTTGCTTTGCCTCTCTTCTCGCTCTTATTTGCATATGTTAGCCACCATAAATGCTTAGTCGCTGTTGCAACCTCATCACTTTACCCCTTGCTTACCCATTAAGCTTTGCTAGTCTTGATACCCATGGTAATGGGATTGCTGAGTCCTCGTGGCTCACAGATTACTACAACACCAGTTGCAGGTACAGGTTGTTGCGATGGTCATGACGCGAGAGCGATGTTTGCTTGTTTTGGAGCTCTTCTTCTGCTTCCTCGATCAGGGGATAGGTTCCAGGTCGGCAGCCTGGGCTAGCAATGTGGATGTCATTTGAGTTTCTGTTTGTGTATCATCCGTAGTCGGATGGTGTTCTTATGTATGATGATGATATATTCGTGTGGCATTGTATGCCTTTTGTATGTATCCCCATCTATTTTGTAATGTTGATGTAATGATATCCACCTTGCAAAAGCGTTTCAATATGCGGTTCTATCCTTGGTGGGACCTTCGAGTCTCTTTAGGATAGTATCGCATATTGGTCGTGACAAGTTGGTATCAGAGCCTCGACCGACCCTAGGAGCCCCCTTGATTGATCGTGTAGTTTGGCCGTTGTTGAGTCTAGAAGAAAAACTGGTTTCGGAGTCTAGTTATATCGGAGAGTAGGATTTCTTTTACTCCTCAGCCCCTTCGTCGCTCTGCTCAGGAATCTTGACGTAGGTGTTTTGAATTACTCCTCTTCCCTTCAAACTTTCTTTAGGATCACGCAGTTGGTTTTTTCGGTCGTTGGTTCTCATCTCTTTTCATCCGGTGCATTTCTCGTCCAGTCGAGTTGAGCCTCTTCATCATTGCCAAGTTCAATCCTCAGTTGTTTTCTTTTCCCACCCGCCCACCCTTTTCTTCTCGAAGCCGGAGTCCATAATCTAGTATCCATCCTACTAGTGCGAAGCCTTTGCTTTCTTTCAACCGGTGTTTTTCTCTTCAAGATATTCGTCGGTTCTCCCTTCTAGGTGCCTTTGTTTTTTCCGCCCTCCCACCCTTTTGTTCCCGGAGTCTGAGCCTCTATTCAAGAAGCTATTTCATTCGTGTGGAGCCTCTTCAGTCTTCCCTCAATCATTTCAACTGGTGAATTCTCGTCTCGGTGGACATTCTTCATCTCTTTTCTTCTCCGGTGGACTCAAGTCAAGTTTTTCGGGTTGATAATATTCTTTTTCCTTGGATCAAGTGTTTTCCCTGCTCGTTCGCCACTCGCTAGTTTATCCTTCCGGAGTGTTCAAGACATCTCAGGAGATTCGTCTGTGTTTGAATTAATTCGAGGTTGTCACCTCATTCAAATATTTCAATTGTTCCGGTGCATCATCTATCTGTTCAACAATAATTTCCAACGGTGTTTTTCTTTTAGTGGGCCCTAACCCACAAGTCTTTTCCCAGGATCTTACCTGACTCTTCTAATTTCCCCGGAGTTATTCTCAATTCTTTTCAAGTGTGACATAGGAATGGATCTGATCAGTCAGATCTTTTCCAAGATCGATTTTAAATCATTTCATTGTTGGCTCAACCTCTTTGCTTTTCATTCTACCGGAGTATCTCAGTAATTTTGGTGGTGTTTCCCGTCGTCATTGGAAGACCGAAGAAGAGTTTATTCTCTAAATCTTGTCTCTTCTCCCGAAGTTTCATGGTTCTAGCTTCATGTTATCAGTCTCGAATTATTCCAATCGTCAGATATTCTTTTCTTAACCATCCGGAGTATTTCAGGAGTTGATTTCTTTTTCGTTTCATAGGAGGCCATCATTCCAGTTACCG
This sequence comes from Aegilops bicornis, assembly GCA_021605145.1. Lineage (NCBI taxonomy): Eukaryota > Viridiplantae > Streptophyta > Magnoliopsida > Poales > Poaceae > Aegilops > Aegilops bicornis. Next base: position 671,440,344 of record CM038672.1, read on the forward strand.
TTATCCAATTATCCTGGTGCTTCATTCAAGTGTTCTTTAATTAGCTCATAATCTCTTTGTTCTTTTGCATCTAAATCCCCTCTAGTATATTGGTTCTTCTAATTCTTCCCGGTGATTCATTCTCTTTCATCAGTCATTTTCGAATTGTTACGGTGGTTCATTCAAGATTTTTTTCTTTGATTATCATATTAATTCATTCGTTCTTCCAAATTCTACCGGTGGTAAATGAAGACTTTCTCAAGTTTTGCACCATATACCCCCCCTAATCCTTTTTCATCAAGAATAAGTAGTATGAAAAATCCATTGCTTGTCATCAATTTAATTTAATGAAGGATAACCATACAATAAATCTTATTCTTATTTCCTTAAAGTGAGTAATCCCTTCCTTCGGAGTTTGTTCTCGATGAATAAATTCTAGTTTCAAGTGTTTTATCTTTTCTTTTCCGGAGCTCCATGTTATTCTCGCTTATCTCGTTGGAACCTCCGTCCAAGTCATCGCAAGGCTTCAATATTATCCCTTTCATCCTTCATTTTATCTCGTCATCCTTGTGTCACCAAGAGTTTTTCATGGTGGTTCTTCATGATTTAATTCATTCTTCAAGAGTTCATCAAGATTCTTATCGAAGGAGCTCGAGTATCTTTCCTTCTTGATTTTTCGAAGTGCAATTAATTCTCCATATCCTTTTGAAGTGGAGTTTTGCATTTCTTCATTCTCCTCAGCTATTTAATCTCTTCCGCTTGTGGTCAGCGATCAGCCCATAATTTTGAGATGTTATCCATAAGTCCACAACAACCTTATTCTTTCGTTGTTGATTTTCTCAACAACTTCATTCAATCCTTCCTTCTAAGTTATTTTCATTCCATTCTTTCAATTCTTCCGGAGGCATTGCGTTGGTCATCTCATCAAGTGCCATCCCATCTTGCGAAGTTCATGTTCTTTTCCTTGCATTTTCAGCCGGAGTGCTGCCTAAATCCTTTCAATCTTATTCGTTTCTTATCTCGTTCTAACCGGAGTGGTTCAATAGTCTATCTGATTCCGTGAGCTTTCGATTCTCGTCATTCTCGTCGTTCCCCTCTTCTTCTCGAGTGCTCTCGATTCTTTGCTTCTTCTCTTGAGTTCTTGTTTCACCTCATCCCTTTTCCCTTCCGTCTCGGTCCTACGATCTCGGGTCGAGATCTCTTGTTAGTGGAGGAGTGTTGTAACGCCCCGGATTCGATGCGCCAGGTGTCTGCCAGTTATTCGCCGTCGTTACCATGTCATTTTCTTGCGTGTTGCATTTTGCCATGTCATCATGTGCATCTCATTTTGCATATGTGTTCGTCTCATGCATCGAGCATGTTCCCTGTTGTCCGTTTTGCAATCCGACACTCGTATGTCATCCGGCGTCCCCTTCTTGTCTCTTTCCATGAGCGGGTGTTAAACTTTCTCGGAATGGACCGAGGCTTTCCAAGCGGCCTTGGTACACCACCGGTAGACCGCCTGTCAAGTTTCGTGCTATTTGGAGGTCGTTTGATACTCCAACGGTTAACCGGGTAACCGTAAAAGCCTCTTTTGTGTTGCAGCCCAACACCCCTCCAAAGTGGCCGAAAACCCATCCTAACCCCCTCCATGCTCTCGGTCGTTCGATCACGATCGTGTGGGCGAAAACCGCTCCTCATTTGGACTCTCCTAGCTCCCAGAATCTATATATATGCCCCTACCCCCGAAATTCGCAGATGAATTCTCCCCCCAAACCCTAAAATTCCCTTCGCGCCGCCGGACACGTCCGGGCGACGCCGGACAAAACTCGCCGCCGCCCGCCGCCACTCCGCGCCTGCCACGTGGCACCGCCGCCCGGGCGCCTCGCGCTCCCACTTTGCTGCGGGCCCGCTGAGCCGAGCCAGGCCTCGGCCCGGCTTCGCGGCTGCCCTCGGCCTCGGCCAGGCGCCTCCGCCGCCCGACCACCGCGCCCGTCGCGGCAAGCTCCGCCGCCTCAGGAACCACCGGCGCCGCCCGCCGGCGTCACCGTCCTCGGCCGCCATAGCGCCCGTGCCCGCCGGCCGCCTCCGCCGCCGCCGCCGCGCCGGATCCGGCCGGACCAGCCATCCCTGCCCCGACCCCGGCCACCGAAGCCCTTGCCGGCCCCTTCTCCTTCCCCAACTCCGGCGAGCTCGCGCCGCCGCCTCGGGATCCATGCCCAGATCCAGATGCGTTTTCGAAGGTTGACCCGAAATTCCTCCAAGTCCCTGATATTTTGATTTTTTGTGCCCATGTTCATCGCATCATAACTCTGCATCCGTACCTCCGTTTCGTGCGTGTAATATATCAAAATCTTATCTGTCAGATGCTCCACATTTCATTCCATTGAACTATGTTCACTTGAGTTTATCTTGATGCCTGAATCATCGTTGCAAGAGTGCTATATGATGTTAATCTGCTGAAACTGTTATAACTTGGTGATTTGTCATTTTTGTTGCATTTGGTGTGTGCATCATATGAGCTTGATGTCTACATGTGTTTTGAGCTATGTCATGCCATCTTGACATAGGTGCAATCCATGTATTTTTGTGAGTCTCTTATTTGGTGCATCAAGCTTGTTAAGTAGGATACTTGCTGTTGCTGTTTTGCTAGGCTGAATCTGTTATTTCGTGATGCTAAGTAAACCTGCTGGTACAAGTTATTCTATGCATAATCTGGAGATGTTCATTAAGGATGTTTTGTTACACCTGTCATGTTCTATCCATCCATTCCCCTGGTTGCATTTATAGCTTGCTGTAGATTGTTGTAATCATGCTCCAAAGTTGCTAAATAATGTTGTTGTCAGCCTGTTAACTTTAAGTTCAGTTTTGCCATGTGCTTTGCTAGGCATCCATGCACCCTATGAAACTTTTATTGCCATGCTTAGCTTCGTAAATGTGTCTTATTGCTGTTGGTTACCTTTTCATGCCATGTATTGCTCTGTGGTCAGTGGTGCAAGCTCACCAACATGCCTACTTATTGCTGTTTCTGTCATGTATGAATCTGTCTTATAACTTGCTATGTTTACATGGGTGCCATCATATCTTCTGATCCTTTTTGGCTCATGGTCAGTAAAGGACTTTTGTTCTATGCTTTTAGTAGTATCATGCCATGCCTTGTTTTGCCATGATAAGTTCCTGTAGCATGTTGTTTGATAGCTCTAAACATTGCAACCTGATGTTATTTCTGCTAAGTCCGAAACTGTTATTATTTGCAATCTTGCCATGTGTTTTTGAGCATGTTCTAGTGATTTCTGGAGTTATCTCAGTGTTCATGTTTTGTTATGCTTTACCTTTAAATCATGTCCATGCCTTTTGTTCTCCTTTTGGGTTGCTGTAGCATGTTGTTTTGATGCTTGCAATATGCTTAGTTGTTGTTTTAGACAGCTTGTCCTTCAAACTTGTTTCATGTGTGTGTGTTCAACCGTTGCTCCGTTTTGAGTGTGATCTATATGAAACTTTCTTAGAATTGAATTTAGTTTCATATTATCATGTTGTCTCCTTGTTTTGAGAGTGTTTGCTTGATGTTTGTATGCATTTTGCATCAATGCCATGTTTAACTTGTTTTGCTCATATCTTCTAAGCCGTAGCTCTAAATCTAATGAACTTTATATGTAACTAGACTAGAATCTCGTGTAGATCATCTTGGTACATCTTAACTTGCTTTTTAACAACTTGAACATAAGGTTTATTCAGATCTGGACTAATTTCGAAATTTGCATATGAGGACTTACCGGTATTGTTATATGTTGATTCCGGCCTCATTTAAACTTGCCTTGATTGTCTTGCTCTTGTATGCATCATCTCTTACCATGAGTAGCTTCATGTAGTCTTGTCTTGCATCATGCTTGGTTGTGCATCATGTCTTGTATATGTGTGGTGTGTTACCATGTTGTGTGCTTCTTCTCGATAGTTCCCGTTTCGTTGCGTTCGTGGGGATTCGTACGTCTACGCTTGGTTCGTCTTCGTGGCTTCATCTTCTTCATGGACTCGTTCTTCTTCCTTGTGGGATTTCAGGCAAGATAACCGTCACCTTGGATCTCATTACTATCATTGCTATGCTAGTTGCTTCGTTCTATCGCTATGCCGCGTTACCTACCACTTGCTCCTCAAGCCTCCCAAATTGCCATGAACCTCTAACCTTTTCACCCTTCCTAGCAAACCATTGCTTGGATATGTTACCGATTTGCTCAGCCCCTCTTATAGCGTTGTTAGTTGCAGGTGAAGTTGAAGATTGCTCCATGGTGGACAGGATTATGCTGGGATATCACAATATCTCTAATTTAATTAATGCATCTATATACTTGGTAAAGGGTGGAAGACTCGGCCTTATGCCTGTTGTTTTGTTCCACTCCTGCCGCCCTAGTTTCCGTCATACCGGTGTTATGTTCCCGGATTTTGCGTCCTTTACGCGGTTGGGTGATTTATGGGACCCCCTTGATAGTTCGCTTTGAATAAAACTCCTCCAGCAAGGCCCAACCTTGGTTTTACCATTTGCCTCACATAGCCCCTTTTTCCCTTGGGTTTCCGGAGCCCGAGGGTCATCTTATTTTTACGCCCCCCCCCCCCCCGGGCCAGTGCTCGTCGTGAGTGCTCGTCCAAATTGTCAGCCGCCGGTGGCCACCAGGGGCAACTCTGGGCTCGCCTACCGGAAGTTTGGACAATCCGGTGTGCCCTGAGAACGAGATATGTGCAGCTCCTATCAGGATTTTTTGGCACATCCGGGCGGCTTTGCTGGTCTTGTTTTACCATTGTCGAAATGTCTTGTAACTGGGATTCTGAGTCTGATCGGGTCTTCACGGGAGAAGGAATATCCTTTGTTGATCGCGATAGCTTATCATGGGCTAAGTTGGAACACCCCTGCAGGGTTTGAACTTTCGAAAGCCGTGCTGCGGTTATGTGGCAGATGGGAATTTGTTGATATCCGGTTGTAGTAAATTTAAAGTAAACTCTTCTAAAATACACCAACCGTGTGCGTAACCGTGAGTGTCTCTTTTCGGGGTTGATCGAGAGGAGAACACGGTTTCTGGGTTATGTCTGACGTAAGTAGGAGTTCAGGATCACTTCTTGATCATTACTAGTTGACGACCGCTTGCTTTGCCTCTCTTCTCGCTCTTATTTGCGTATGTTAGCCACCATACATGCTTAGTCGCTGCTGCAACCTCATCACTTTACCCCTTCCTTACCCATTAAGCTTGGCTAGTCTTGATACCCATGGTAATGGGATTGCTGAGTCCTCGTGGCTCACGGATTACTACAACACCAGTTGCAGGTACAGGTTGTTGCAATGGTCATGACGCGAGAGCGATGTTTGCTTGTTTTGGAGCTCTTCTTCTGCTTCCTCGATCAGGGGATAGGTTCCAGGTCGGTAGCCTGGGCTAGCAGGGTGGATGTCGTTTGAGTTTCTGTTTGTGTATCATCCGTAGTCGGATGGTGTTCTTATGTATGATGATGATGTATCCGTGTGGCATTGTATGCCTTTTGTATGTATCCCCATCTATTATGTAATGTTGATGTAATGATATCCACCTTGCAAAAGCGTTTCAATGTGCGGTTCTATCCTTGGTGGGACCTTCGAGTCTCTTTAGGATAGTACCGCATATTGGGCGTGACAAATATGTACCCCATTGAGAGGTTCATGGGAGTCCTAAAGAAATATGTTCGTAACCGCGCTAGGCCAGAAGGAAGCATCTCCATGGGCCATCAAACAGAGGATGTCATCGGGTTTTGTGTTGACTTCATTCCTGGCCTTAAGAAGATAGGTCTCCCTAAATCGCGGTATGAGGGGAGACTGACCGAAAAGGCACGCTTGGAAGGGACTCCATAATATGCAGGGGACGGATATTCTTGGTCTCAAGCACACTACACAGTTCTCTGAGAACTCTACCTTCGTGACCCGTATGTCGATGAACACAAGAACAGTCTGCGCTCAAACACCGGAGGCGGTGACGGCCGGATTACATGTGAACACATCGGGACTTTCAGCAGTTGGTTGGAAACACGTCTCGAGGTGACAACACTGTTTGTGATGAGTTGTACTTGTTGTCCAGGGACCATCTTCGACTGTAATGATTTGGAAAGGATACGAGATAAATGGGAATACATTTTACACGATTGACCAAGATCAAAAGAGCACCAACCAAAACAGCGGTGTGTCCACTTTGATGTAGCAACTGACAGGGGAAAGGACACATATTATGGTTACATAGTAGACATATGGGAACTTGACTACGGAGTAGATTTTAAGGTCCCTTTGTTTAAGTGAAAGTGGGTAATCTGTCAGGAGGCGGGGTACAGGTAGACCCACAGTACGGAATGACAATAGTGGATCTGAAAAATCTTGGGTACACTGACGAACCGTTCGTCCTAGCCAATGATGTGGCACAGGTTATCTATGTGAAGGACATGTCTACCAGACCGAGGAAAAGAAAATATAAGGAAGCGAATACATCATACGATGAGCCAAAGCGCCACATAGTTCTTTCAGGAAAAAGGGACATCCTGGGAGTGGAGGGCAAGACAGACATGTCTGAAGAGTATGAAAAGTTTCATGAAATTCCTCCCTTCAAAGTCAAGGCTGACCCAAGCATCCTAATGAACGATGAAGATTATACATGGTTACGGCGCAATAAGCAAATGACACAAGCGAAGAAAAAGTGAAGACTTTCTCCCGCAACTATTATGATGATACCATGCCAACTTTGTAACAGACGAGTATGATACCATTGTCCGTTTTGTACATGCACATGCTATGCCAACTTTTGAGTTCATTTGAAAACTATGAATTTGAAAACCTCGCCAACCGATTATCCATTTGAAAACTAATGGCACTAACAGAAAGTTTACAATTTTGCTGACCTAAAAGCAAAAATAATTAAAAAATAAAGCAAAAAACCAAAAGAAAATAAATAATGCAGAAAACAAAACAAAAAACTGGAAAAAAAATAAAAATAGCAACAATAAGTATTTTGTTGTAAGTAGAAACAAAATAAAATAAATAAAGCAACAAAGAAAAAAAAAGTGTTTTCAAATTTGAAAACTAATGGCACTAACAGAAAGTTTATATTTTTATAAAACTAAAAGCAAAAATAATTAAAAAATAAAGCAAAAAACCAAAAGAAAATAAATAATGCAGAAAACAAAACAAAAAACTGGAAAAAAATAAAAATAGCAACAATAAGTATTTTGTTGTAAGTAGAAACAAAATAAAATAAATAAAGCAACAAAGAAAACAAAAAAAGTTTTTTCAAATTTGAAAACTAATGGCACTAACAGAAAGTTTATAATTTTTCTAAAACTAAAAGCAAAAAGAATTAAAAAATAAAGCAACAAACCAAAAGAAAATAAATAATGCAGAAAACAAAACAAAAAACTGGAAAAAAATAAATATAGCAACAATAAGTATTTTGTTGTAAATAGAAACAAAATAAACTAAATAAAGCAACAAATAAAACAAAAAAAGTGCCACCTACTGGGCCCCCACAGCCTAAATACGACTAGAAACCCTACCATGGGCCAGGATTCAGGCCCGCGGGAGGCCCAGTAGGCCCACTGCACAGATTGCAGTTAGGCCGAAAACCTGCTTTAGAGAGGAGCTCGAGAGGGAAGGCGCACCGCACCTTATAAACAGGTGCAGCTCCCTCTCAACTAGCGAGGTGGGACTAAAACATTTGGGCGCGGGGCAGCCAAGGCCTTTGGTCCCGGTTGGTGCCACCAACCGGGACTGAAGGGGGCATTGGTCCCGGTTCGTGGCACAAACCGGGACTGATGCCCCCCTTTAGTCCCGGTTTGTGCCACCAACGGGACCAAAGGCCGCTTCCCGCCCTTTGGGCTGCTGAAAAGAGGCCTTTGGTCCCGGTTGGTGGCACCAACCGGGACTACAGGGGGCATTAGTCCCGGTTTGTGCCACGAACCGGGACCAATACTTCGTCTATATAAGCAACACCTGTGAAATTTTTTGTTTAGTTCTTCGATCCCGCCCCGACGACGCCGCCAGGCTGCCCCTCTGCGCCTCGCCTTCGTCGTCGCCGCTGCCTCCGACGCCGTCCGCGCCCGCCCAGCCTTCGTCGCCGTCTCAGCGCCGTCGCTGTCTCCCGCGCCGCCAAGCGCCATCGCCGCCCGCCTCTGCCTCACGCCCGGCTGCCCGCCGCCAGACGCCCGTCGCCCGACGCCACCTCAGCGCCGTCGCGGTCTCCCAGCGCCGCCCAGCGCCGTCGCCGCCCGCCTCTGCCTGCCGTCGCCTCTGCCTCGCCGCGCCCCAGCTGCCCCGCGCCGCCGTCGCCTCTGCCTCGCTGTGGTCAGGGCCGGCACCGCCCCCCTCTTCCCCCTTTTTTATGCAAACGTATATACGTTTTTTCCTGCAGATTATATGTATATGTATGAGTATATGTATGTGTGTATATATGTTTATATGTCCTTTTTTTAGATTTTTTGTTTTTTGCATTTTTATAAAAATGTATATATCTATGTATATATATGTGCTCTGTGTATATATATGTTGATGTATATATGCAAAAGATAGATTTTTAGAAAAAATACTATTTTTTTATGTTGATGAATTTTTTCATATATGTATTAATTTTTTTAAGTTGTTAGTAGATATCGATTTTAGGTTAGTGCATTTTATCACTGATTTTAGGTTAGTTGATCGATTTAGTGCATTTTATGTTTGTTGCATTTTAGGTTAGTGCATTTTATGTTAGTGGAGAGGAAAAAGTAAAATAAGGAAAAGGAAGAAAAGAGGAAGGACGAAGAAGGAAGAAGAAGAAAAACAAGGAGAGGAAAAAGGAAAATAAGTAGAGAAAGAAGGAGAAGAAGAAGGAGAAGACGAGGAGAGGAAGAAGAGGAAGAAGAAGAAAAAAAGAGGAGAAGAAGAAGGAATAGAGGAGCTTCTTCTCCTCTTTTTCTCCTCTTTTTTCGAGGGTGTCGAGGGTGTCGAGGATCGCCGAGGGTCGAGGGTCGGGAACTAGGGTAGAGGGTCGAGGGTCGATTAAGGGGTCAAGGGTCGAGGGTTTCAGTGGTCGAGGGTTCGAGGGTTCTATAGGGTCGAGGGATCGAGGTGGAGAGTTCGAGGGTCGCCTAGGGGTCGAGGGTTCCAGGTGGTCGCCGAGGGTTCGAGGTTCGAGGGTTGAGGATCGCCGAGGGTCGAGAGGTTTCCTAGTGTCAAAGTATTGAAGAAATCCATGGCTTCATTATTAGCGGAGTAACCAGGACATGATGGTACGAAGTCCTCCAAAGTTATACGGAATGGAGTCCCGGATAGGATAATTTGCCTTTTATGCAATTTCAGCAAAGGCCTTCCAAATAACGATATTCGGAAGGTTCTTGCTGAACTTTGTACCAAAAAGCAATTATCCTATCTCGGGACTCTGCTCCAAAATAACTTTGGAGAGCTTCGCACCATCATGCACCTGTTACTTTTGCCTAATGATGAAGACATGGTTTTGTTGAATCATTTGACACTAGGCAACCTCCCGACCCCTCGGCGATCCTCGACCCCTTGACCCTGAGAGGAAGAAGAGGATAAAAAAAGAAGAGGAAGAAGAAAAAAAAAGAGGAGAAGAAAGAATAGAGGAGCTTCTCCTCTATTCTTTCTTCTCCTCTTTTTTTTCTTCTTCTTCCTCTTTTTTTATCGGGAACAAGGGTCGTCGAGGGACGCCGAGCGGTAGAGTAAACCCTAATTAAATAGCAAGTATCGTCGGTGTGAGATACATGTGGCCGTCGGTGTCGGACACTACATCCACGTCCAACAAGTGACGCGGGCGTCGATGCCCACGTCACTTGTGGGACATAGATGTAGTGTCTTCATTGTTATTGTCGATATACCCCCTCCCGATAGCTTCAACACGTGGGGGGGGCGATATTACCCCCTCCTTGAAGCGTTCTCGAGGCCACCCCTAACCCTTGAAGCGTTGTCGAGCCCACCCGAAACCCTAGAGAAGCAGCGTCGAGGCCACTAATTAATATGATTCCTTATTGTGATTAGCTAGCTAGTTCTACGTTTTCCACTAATATATCCATATCTGTCATGTTTGAATAATAATTTCCATGTTGTAAATATTTGTAGAAACTATGGACACCCCGCCCCGAGACGAAGCACAAGAAGCGTTGTTGAGGGACATAATCGCAGAAGGAAGTGTTGCCGTCTGCTCGTTGATGTTTCTCAACGACACCGATGGTCCGGAAGGAGAGGGTGAAGAAGCAGCTGGCTATGATTATGATGGCTCCGATGACCCAATGCCGGTGCAAGAAGGAGAGGGTGAAGAAGTAGACCGTGAGGACTGCTCCAGTGATCACCGAACTGAGTTCGGCTAGGTATATATATTAGTTAAGCCTGTGCTGACTAGATAATTGATGCATTCATTGTTTTGGTATGTACACATATTAATTAATCTTTGTTTCTTTTTTCTAGCCCTCCGGATCAGGCACAACTTCGGTAAAGAGACGAGGCCCGAAGAAAAAGTTGACCTCGGATGAAAGGTTTGAGATCATAGAAATCGCGCGCGACGGCCAACCGATTGAACCCATCCGGACAAAGAAGGCATTTGTTGCTCAGTGCGGGGTTCTGGTTAGGGACAAGATCCCGATCAGCATCCAGCAATGGTATAAGCCTAAGAACAAAGACCCTGAGGTGTCTGATGTCAATGATCTGCGGAAAAATGATCTTTGGACTGAGCTGAAGTCAAATTTCACCCTACCGCCAGAGGATGATCCGGAGAAGCCAGTTATAGAGCCATTAATCAAGTCTTTTGCTCTTAAGAAGATGGCAGACCTATTCAGGAATTGGAAGAAAGACCTGAATAAGTTTGTCGATAAAAACGAGACACCAGAATTCAAGGGCAAATATGAGAAGATCAGAGATGACTGGCCCGCATTTGTGGCCCGCAAGACATCGGAAAAGAGTAAAAAGATGTCGGCGACAAACAAGCAAAATGATGCAAAGAAGAAGCTTCACCATCGCATGGGGTCAGGTGGCTACCTCATAGCCCGGCCTAAGTGGGCCAAGGCTGAGAATGATCTGCTTGATAAAGGGATCGAACCAGAGACAATGAATCGGCTGACCGTTGCGGACTTGGTTCTTCGGGCTGGCGGAACCTTGGACCCTGTATCGTGGAAGTGCATTTGGACGGACGATCAATTGGACATACCACCAAGAGGCTAAAGCAATATATCGAAGCAGCGCAGCAAGGGAAGTTCTTTCCAGACAGGGAGAAGGACGAGCTCACAATGGCCCTCGGGAATCCTGAGCACCCTGGACGGACACGAGGCACGCCAGGCTCCGTTTCATGGAAGGTTGGATTTCTGGACGCGGGGGGTTACAAAACCCATGAGAGGAGGAAGAAACTGGAGCAGAGCCAAATGCAGGCATTGCACGAAAGGGTAATGGGGCTAGAGGAACGAGAAGAAGAACGGAGCAAACGACCTGCCGAAGCTTCCCCTGAAGCTACCCCGCCATCTCAGCGGAGAAGCAGCGTGGCTTCCACCGAGCTGCTTCAGCTTGAGCATGCCTTGACGGCTCCTACTAGCTATCCCGTGGATGCTATCACGGAGTCTCAAAATTGCCACCTTATGGCGGAATGGAGCTATTTGAAGGTCAAGGCGGTTGTTGGCTCTGTTTATCCTACTAAACCCGACTCAACTTTTCATTGCCGGCCGATTCCAGAAGGATATGCTAAGGTGATGGTGGATGACATAACGGAGGGATTTGAGGACCTCCGGCTTGACCACCCTACCGGTGAAGGGGAGTATCGGCTGGTTTCTGCTCTGAAGACTCCATGCCTATGGCGGAAGGATCTCATCAACCTTCCGAACTGGACGCCTCCGCCTCCTCCTCCTCCGGCGAGTCAGGCACTCCGCCTCCTCCACCGCCTCCTCCGGCGAGTGACGATTAGGGCACTCGGCCGGCTCCTTCTCCGGCGCGTGGCGGCACTCCGCCTCCTTCTCCGCCTGGACCGGCGCGCCCGAGCAGCCAGCCTCCTCCTTCTCCGCCTCGTGAGCAAGGGCGGAAGAGACCCGCCGCCGCTCTGGCGCGTCGTAGTCCTTCTCCTCCGCCTCGTAAGCAAGGAAAGAAGACATCCGCTCCGTCTGCTCTGCCGGCGTCTAGCAGTACAGCCAAAGGCGGGAGGACATACAGATTCGGTCCTTCTCTGAAGACTCCAGAGAAGTTACCGTACGAGAGGACCGAGGAGGAAAACGCGAAGATCGCGCAGACCAAAGGGGATGACTGGTTTGAAGGGTTGAAAGCAAAGAGACATCCACCTCCGGAGGAGAAGGTAGATCCGGTGAAAGCGAAGCGCACTCTAGCTGCCCTGACAAAACCACCCAAGTCTCCGCCGAAAGGCAACTATGAGCGCATTATTGGAAAGACATTTGCCGAAGCGGAGAGGTCGGAAAGTACTAAAAGTGATCAAAGAATGAAAGAACGACAAGCTGGGAAACAAATTGCCCAACTCGGCGAACAAGCGAAGCAATCGTGCCCCCCGCTCAAGGTGCCTGCTAGCGACATCGTCGATCCGAGGATGGTGCCCGGTTATGGCAATCCTGAAGATTACCTGCCCGACGATGTACATTATGATTTATTGGAGGTGCAGATACAAAGATACGAGTACAGGAAGCCTCTCGTCAAAGATGAAAGATCTCTATCAACGATGATGCGAAGATTGCAAGATTGGTACATGAAAACCTGCAGAGAGTCTGAGGGGAGGAGTACTTTGTATGTGAGAGTTAAAAAGGAGCATGACCTCGTTGGAATTGAACTGTTGCCTATTCCATTTGAGGAGTTCTATCAGTTTTTCAATCAATTGGCCCTTGATAAAGAAACGGTCACCTGCTACTCTCTGTAAGTAGTACTACTTCTGTCATTAAGTCTCTCTATATAACTCAGCTCTTTCATTGCATGTATTTATAATTATCCTCACTATATTATGCAGATTGAAGATCGCCGAATTGAAGAAAAGACAAGTGGGTGATATTGGGTTTATTAACACATATCTCATAGATGCAACTGAGGTTGAATTTCATGCCAAAAATACCGAGGCCACTTGCTACAATCGTTGGTAATAAATGAACACAAAGATATAATACTCTTTCCTTACAACTTCAAGTGAGTGTTACTGTCTTGTGGCATATTCGGTTTCCCTTATTAGTCCAGGTTATAGTAATGTAATATTGATGAGTTATGCATGCGTGCATAGGTACCACTATATTCTCCTAGAGATTAAGCTTGAGCAGGTAGTAGTAACTGTCTTAAACTCCAAACGAAAAGATCCCAAGGAGTATGCGGACATGACTGAAATGCTCGAGAAGTAAGTTAAATCGATCATTATCCACCATATCAGCAACTTTGTTCATTTCTGATATCAAGTAATTGTTTTCTTTGTATGGCAGGGTTTGGAGAAAATTCACCAAAAAAGCTCCGGGATTGCCGAAGAAGCTGCAATTTAGACACCTGAAAGTAAGTACTATAGTAGCATATTCCACGCATCTCCTAGTGATTCAAGCGCTAGTTTCATCAATACCATTTAACATGCTTGCTAATTATTAGTTTGATTGACCTCTATTTCTTGTAAAGTGGTTGTGGCGGGAACAAGGGAATGATTTCTATGGATACTACATTTGCGAGTCCATCCGCCACACGACCTGTGAGCGGGGCTACTCTGACAAACAATATGAAGTGCGTAAATAACAATATTCACAATTTTATTCTATTACCATCATTTGTGTTGAGTTTCGTTCATTCATATATATGTATTGACCCCCTTCTTAAAATTAGATGTTTCGGATGCGGATGAACTCCTAGCACCAGATCGCTTCATGAGCAATTCAAGAGGAATTGGCGGCATTCTTTCTTGACCACGTGATCGCTGAAGACAGAGAATACTATGTGGACCACGCGTCCATATGTTAGGAGATTATATTTGTAAAAGATAATTATTGTATATATGTAGCCGGTAGTGTCGGATAGATATACGAGAACTTGTTGTTCGACCAATCTCTCAGAGAAGGAGAGGTGGTCGATATCACTTCTCTCTGTATGCATATATGTTCATAACGATCTTCTGTTTCCTTCGTTTGCTTACTAGCTAGCTAGCGTGTCTAGCTAGTCCTCTCTATACGTATGTATAGTACGTAGCGTCTACCAAGCACGGACAAAAGAGAGGACACTTCTCTCTATTAATTAGCTAACTAACACAATATATGAAACACCTAAATTAATCCCCCAAAACCCCCAACCCCCCTCCTTTCGAAAAAAAACAACACCCCCACACACAGAAATGCTGACGCGTGGATGCCTATTGGTCCCGGTTGGTGCCACCAACCGGGACCAAAGGCCCTCCTGCCTGGGCTCAGCGCACAGGCCACGTGGAGTCTCATCTGTCTCGGTTCTGGATTGAACCGGGACTAATGCCCTGGCCCTTTAGTCCCGGTTCATGAACCGGGACTAAAGGCCCTCACCAACCGGGACAATAGGCCCTTTTTCTACTAGTGCCACACAAGTCGCCATGGACGAGCTGAAGGACGTGCTCAGCACGGTAGTTGGCCACGTCCGGGAATGAAGCTCTCCGTTGCTTCTCGGCCAATCAGCTGCCGCACAGCTGATCGACGTGATCCATCGCGGGCAGGCCGCACACCATGTCCTGCCGTGCCAGCATCTGGAGCGAGTTGAAATTCATATGCTCGTACCTTGCGTGCCAACGCCACGCCTCATCGGCGGTGGTGCGCACGGCCAGGCACACCGGCCGGGCCAGCTACATGTCATAGGGGTAGAGGCGGTTTCGTGCTCTTGAGGCGCGTGTGAACACATGTCCGTGACGATCACTGAGAGTGAACACACCACCTGCGATCACGGACTTGCAGCCACTCTCGTCGAGCTACCCGACGCTCACGATGCTCCTCCGTAGGCGAGGGATGAAGTAGACCCCGGTGAGCACGCGGTGCCCTCCGTTGCAGTCGGTGAAGAGCACGGACCCGCGTCCGCAGATCGCCACAACCGAGCCGTCCCCAAACTTCACGGTGCCGGTGACGCGACGGTCGAGCTCGTTGAAGCACGCTGCGCTGCCCAACATGTGGTTGGAGGCGCCCGTGTTAAGGTACCACTTGGAGTCGTACTCCTCCTCCTTGCACCCGTGGTGGACCTCGGCGTGTTCCTCGACAAGGTCGACGTAGTCATCGCTGGTGTCGCCGTTGTCGGTGACCGTGCACACTTGTGCCATGAGGAAGGTTGGATCCTCGTCTTCGGCTCCCTCCGCCTGAGCGAGGTTCGCCTCCTCCTCCCTCTTATTCTTGCGGCAGTCCTTGACCCAGTGGCTAGCATTACCGCAGTACATGCACTTGTCGCTGTCGGTGACGGGCTGTTTGTTCTTGCCATTGCCGTGTCCACCGCCGCAGCCACGCCCATGGCCTCTGCCGCGCCGGCCGCCTCGTGGCGCCTCACTCCTCGAGCCGCCCTGTCTCTTGAGCCGTGCGTGCCACTCCTCCTCCATGAGGAGAAGACTCCCTACGCCCGACTCTGCCTGGTCGAGCTCGTACCTCTCCTTGGCAGCCTTTAGCCTCCCGGTGAGCTCCTCCATGGAGAGCGTGTCCAGATTAACGAGCGTCTCAATTGACAAGGCGGTCTGAGAGTACCTCTTCGGGATGACGGAGAGGAACTTGCGGACGACCCTCTCCTGCACGGTCTCCCCGAGCTGCGCCATCTGGGCCACCATGTTGGTGATTCGCATGGCGAAGTCGTCGATGGTCTCGCCGTCGGCGAAGCGGATGTCGTTCTACTGCTTGGAGAGGGTCGCGAGTTTTGCCTCGTGTACGCGCGCCACTCCGAGGCGCATTGTCTTGACGGTGTCCCACGCCTCCTTCGCCGTGGCCTTGCCGGCGAGGGTGGGTGCCATCTCTGGCGGCACCCCATGCAAGATCGCTTCGAGCGCGAGCCGATCGTCACTGCGCTCCGCCGTGCCCATCTGCACGGCGTCCCACAGGTGCCGCCCTTCCATCATGACCTACATGAGGACGGCCCGGTCGGTGTAGTTGGTCCTTGTCTGCTGCAGCCACGCCGTGCCGCCATTGTCGCGTACCACCGGCGCCATGGATCTCTCTGCCATGGACAGCTTTGTGCCGTCGGAGATTCTTGCGCGCGGCGTCGGTGGCGACTTGCTCCCTCCTGTCGTCCCCGACCATGCCTTGGACCGGAAAACGGCTCTGATGCCAATTGTCGGAGTAATAGACGACGAGCTAGCAACGAACCGAGGTGGAAGACGAGGTTTTTGCCTACGCAAACTTGCCGCAATTTTCTGTTTTACTTTCTGATGGTACTTATTGGATTACAACGAAGGAAAGGGGGCTCGTGGCCTCCTGACTATGCGCCACTACGATCGACACTAGTTGATGGGGCGCGCCCATTGCGCGCTGCCTGAGGCGTTCCTTTGCTGTGCCAGGTATGTACGCGTCCTTTCTGGTTGCTTCTTTGCGATCTGGGTGGCACACGCCTTCCGCTCCTCGAACTGCTCCGGTCTGAACTCCAGTGCCGCCGGGTCCCTGTGGATGGTGTACGCGTTCACGAGGAACGTCGTGCCGCTCGGGACATGGTTGCCCGCCACCGTGCAGTCGCGTCCATCTTGACCTGCGCTTTCGCCAGGGCGCCCGGATGATTGAGCAGCAGCGACGTTGCCCAATCCACCGTCGTCTCTCGTCAGCGACTTCTTGAACTCCTGTGCCTCCGGCGACATGTCCGTGTCCTCGGCCCATCAAGGTGCCATCATGGCCGTCGTCGACGATGTCGTGTCTGCACGACGGTCTCCGTCAAGGCGCTAAGGGACAAGTCGCATAGGCTCTGCCTGAGCTCCACCAGCGCGACACAGCCAGGGGCGATGGTGCCCGCACGCGACAGGCGGCGCCATTGCGCGCACCTCACGGGCGATGTCGGCAGTCAGGCAGCACACAAGGTGCGTGAAGAGGGGCTGTGGCGACGCGGCGGAGATTACACCAGTACAGGCCGGCCGTAGTGGCACGTCGGGAGCGTGGTGCAGTCCTAGCACACCAGCTGCAGCGAGGGGAACCGCGGGCGGTTGGCGAAGGTCACGTCGTGGTCCGTGAAGCACTACCTGGCGCCGAGGGCGCAGGGAGAAGACTGGGCTGCGGTGACAGTCTTCATGCCGTTGGGACGGCTTGTACGGGTGTGTATCATGATGTCTTCAATATAATTTGGCTCGTATGTTTTTGACTTTTGATACGACGACACTGACGAACTGGGAGTGCCATATGCAGTTCAGACAATATAAGCACCATTTGGCCTGACTATGGCAAGACATTCCCATCAAATCCGTACGTCATGTACATGATCAATCAACGTAGTCAAGGACAAACGAGAAGAAACTTTGAGACTGGAACTATGTGCTTGGGATTATAGCATCTCCAGCAAACCAAGATTTTACAGTCTATTGCGGTTGTACTTTTGGGCTGGCAAGCTTCTCCCTGTCATTTTTTACCTGACTTCCCTGGCTAGAGAGGTTCCTCCGCGCTCATAGGCTGAGCATGTCTTCATAGATAATCCACTTCAACTTAACTTAGTGCAACTAACAGATAGCTGTTGGAGGAGAAGGCCTTAAGGTTAGTCTCCGATCCTTACGTGGCGGAGCTACTGTTATTGAGAGAAGGGGTGATTCCTAGGCGACTAGGGTTTTCGCTGGTCCGCCGCCGGCCGCCTCCTTGGCGGCAGCGCGGGGGCCGGCATCTGCTGTCCCAGGTCGGCGTCGCGTGGCGTCGTCGCTGGTTTCTCTGTCTCCACTACGATATTATGGCCGCTCAGGTCGTCGTACTAGATTAGTTTCTCTGCGCAGCCGGTTTTTGATCGGAGGAGCATACCGTGCATTGTTTTTTGAGATTCTGGTGGGGAAGTGGCGCTCTAGCGCTTCATAGATTGGATGCGGTGAATTGTTTAGGTGCTGTGGCAATTTATCTTGGTGGAGTTGGATCGAAGGACCGCCAAGAGCAATGAGACACATAGCCTGGAATTGTCGTGGGATGCTCTCAAACACGGCAATTCGAGAGCTCCTTGAGATGCAGGAGCGAGAGAGAGCAAGTGTGATTTTTCTGTCTGAGTCACACTTGAATAAAGCTAAGGCAGATGATCTACGGATTCGATTGGGTTTTGATTTCATGTATCAATCTGAAAGTGATGGCAAGGCAGGAGGCCTTGTGTTATTCTATATGAAAGATTACGATGTGGTCCTGAATTATAAATCGGCCAATTTTATAGATGTTTTATTTATGGCCGATGATGTGGTAGACTGGAGATTGACAGGATTCTATGGTGCTCCGGCATGGGATCAGCGTTCTTTATCTTGGCAGTTCTTGCGTGATCTCCATGCAAAAGGACCACATCCCTGGGTGGTCTATGGAGACTTCAATGAGATCATGTTTGCTTCAGAGAAGGAGGGAGGTAATGCTAGGTCTAATAGTATGATGCAAGCTTTTCGTGATTGCCTCTTGGACTGTGGCCTGGAAGACCTAGGCTACAAGGGTGATTGCTTTACGTGGCAAAGAGGAGAGATTCGGGAGAGGTTGGACAGAGCTGTTGCTAACCAAGCATGGCTACAGAAGTTTCCCTTATCTGTAGTTACTAATGCTGAACATGTCCACTCAGATCACCGGCCACTGATTCTTGATACTGAATATGAGGAAGCTATTCGTTTTGTCAGCCCGGCAGGTGTCCGGCATTTTGAGGCGAGATGGCTTCAGGAGGAAACTGTTAATGAGATAGTCAAATCGGCATGGGACCAAGCAAAGGCAGCAGGTATTGGACCCTCTCTTGCTGACAGGACCAAGGCTGTCCATGCGGACCTCCACGATTGGGATCGCAATGTTCTCAAAAGCCCGAAGAAGCGCATAAGGAAGCTAAAGAAAGAACTGGAGAAACTTCGCTCAGGACCAAACACTTCAGAGTCTCGGGCTAGGCTAAGGGAGGTGCAAGTACTGTTGGAAAATCTGATGGATCAAGAGGAATTATATTGGATACAGAGAGGAAGGGCTAATTGGTTATTGCATGAAGACCGTAATACATCATACTTCCACAATGCAGCAACAACTAGGAAAAAAAAGAAATCAAATTAAGAAATTATTGGATGAGTCGGGTGTATGGCATGAAGGTACGGATCAGCTCAAATCTCATGTCACTTCCTACTTCGCTAATTTGTTTACATCTGAGGTGTTGGATCCAGATCCGGTGATTCTGTCTCGAGTTAAATAATGTGTTACCCGGGAGATGAATGATGCCCTCTTGAAACCTTATACAGCAGATGAGGTTTGCAAAGCTCTGTTTGATATCGGTGACCTCAACGCCCCAGGGCCAGATGGTTTGCATGCTATTTTCTATAAGCGATTCTGGCCAATGTTAGGCGATGATCTGGTAATGGAGGTCCTAGCTGTTGTTAATTCTTGTAACATACCGGAAGGATGGAATGACACAACTATTGCTATGATTCCAAAGGTTAAAGATCGAGAGAAGGTCACACAATTTAGACCCATAAGCCTATGTAATGTGGTTTATAAGGTAATCTCAAAAATGCTCGCAGCCCGTTTTAAACTTATTCTTCCAGAAGTAATCAGCCCTACACAGAGTGCCTTTGTACCAGGAAGGTTAATTACGGATAATGTACTTGTTGCATATGAGAGTTTCCATGTTATTAAAAACAAACATGTGGCAAGGAGGGTCTGTGTGCCGTAAAGTTGGATATGCAAAAGTCAGGGTGGACACGGTCCGAGCCGGTCCGGTCCCTGACCGAGCTGTCCTTTGGACCGGCCGTCGGCGGTCCGGACCGGACCGGACCGAGCGGCGTCGCGGTCCTGTTTCCCGGGACCGGACCGGTAGGGACGAATCCCGAGCCGGACCGAGCGGCTCGTTTGGACCGGCCGGAGTTCATCACAGAGCACGCGCCGGAGCATGGCGACGCAGGGAGGCCGCTGCAGGCAGCGGAGCTCGTCGTTGAGATGTCAGGCAGCTTTGGAAGAGTCAGAGGAAGCTAGAGGAGTCAAGAAGATCACCAAAGCGAGCTCATCGGCGACAAATTTGGCACGACGGCGGTGGGCGGAGATGAAAAGACGATGCCCGATGCGGGCGATGCAGGTCCTCCCACGTCGTGTTCGTTGGTGCATACGATAGATCCGAGTGGGCGCGCCCGATGGACATAGTTTCCAGGGCCAGCGAGTCGAGTGGCCGCGCGGACAACGGACCCCGCGGCGGCGGACATGAACGGCAACAGTTTCTTGCGCCCCCGCCATGCCTGGGTCGCCACGCACTCGCCACAGCCCCGCCACGCCCCCGCCATGCCGCCCGCACGCCCCAGCCACGCCCCACTCGATGCTCACCGTGCCGCCGCCATGCTCCCGCCACGCTCCCGCCACGCCGATGCTTCGGTTTCTCGGTCCTGCGAGCTGGCTCGGTGAAAGCCCGGACCGGACCGACAAACTTTCGGGCCAGAATCTGCAGCTCGGACCGGCTGTTTTTTCCATCGGGCTAGGACCGAGCTGGCCCGGACCGAGCGGGCCACGAGCCGGTCCGAAAGACCGCTCGTGTCGTCCACCCTGATGCAAAAGGCATATGACAGATTTGAATGGGTCTTCTTGCATAATATACTGTTAAAACTAGGGTTCCACGCCAATTGGGTAGATTTGGTTATGTAGTGTGTGAACTCGGTTGAGTATCGTATTCGTTTAAATTCTGATGTGACAGAAAGTTTTAAACCCAGTAGAGGTCTGCGACAGGGAGATCCACTTTCCCCATATTTGTTTTTGTTGTGCACTGAAGGTCTTACATCCTTATTTAACCATGCTGAAGAAACAGGTTTGTTGGAAGGGGTCAAAGTGTGCAGGGATGCCCCCACTGTTTCAAATCTGCTTTTTGCTGATGATTCATTGATATTAATGAAGGCAAATTCTTCTAATGCAATTGCGTTGAAGAACATACTGGACACATACTGCGCAGCATCAGGTCAGAAAGTGAGTGTTGAAAAGTCCAGTATTTATTTTAGTCCAAACACAAGCGTTGAAGAAAGGGTGCAAATTTGTAACATCTTGAATATCATGACGGAAGCATTGAACGATAAGTATCTTGGCCTACCAACTCATGTGGGATTGGATAAAACGGACACCTTCCAGTACTTGATTGATCGTATATGGCAAAGAGTAAACGGTTGGAAAGAGAGACAACTCTTAGCAGGTGGAAAAGAGGTGCTCCTTAAAGCAGTTGTTCAGTCTATACCATCGTATGCAATGTCGGTCTTCAAAATTCCCAAACAAACATGCAAGGGAATAACTGACGTGATGTCGCATTACTGGTGGGGAGATGGGGATGTTCAGAGAAGAATGCATTGGTTCGCATGGTGGAAAATGTGTGTTCCTAAACGACAAGGAGGTATGGGTTTCAGAGACATCCATTTTTTTAATCTTGCTCTTTTGGCAAAGCAGGCCTGGAGACTAATTGAAAACCCGGACTCCCTGTCTGCACGTATTTTGAGAGCAAAGTACTTTCCTGATGGTGATCTGTTAAATTGCAAGTTGAAAAAGAATTCCTCCTACACTTGGCAGAGCATTATGCAAGGGGTAAATGCCCTGAAACATGAATACATTTGGAGAGTAGGGGATGGTGAAAAAATAAATATTTGGAGGGATGCGTGGATTCCTAACTCACCATCCAGAATGATTATTACCCCAAGGGGTAACCAGTTACTATCAAAGGTGAGTGATTTAATTGATCCAGCTACAGGACAGTGGGATGTGCCACTTGTGGAGCAAACCTTCTGGCCGATTGATGTGGAACGGATCCTTTCTTTACCACTACCCACACATGATATGAGTGATTTTGTAGCATGGAGTTTGAATAAACATGGAATTTTTACAGTAAAATCAGCCTACCATGCTCTATGGTACTACCAGCATGGCCGTAAATTGTAGAGGACAGATGGTTTGGGCGCCACTAGTGCTAACCCAACATGGCAAAAGGTTTGGAAACTGAATTGTCCGGCAAAAGTTAAAATTTTTCTTTGGAGAACCTTACATGGAACGCTGCCATGCAATGTGGTTCTTGCTAATAGACACATTCCAGTCCGGCCGACGTGTCCTGCATGTAAGCAAGGAGCAGAAGATGTGTTTCATGTACTCTTTCGATGCCATAAAGCCAGAGAGGTTTAGCGGCAGTTTGGGCTAGAGGATGTTATACGCCATGCATGTGGGGTAGACCGAGCAGGGGAGGAGATTCTATCATACTTAATTAATTTACCAGCACAAGAAGCGGCCGTGCTGGGAGTGAAAAACTTCCATGACTTGATGTCCACTTGCTGCTGGTACCTATGGTGGGAGAGGAGAAAGCTTGTGCACAATGAGCCGGTGCAAGATGCGAAGAGAGTTGCGCAAGAAGTATGTGCTTTAGCAGCTAACTATGCTATTGCATGTGATCCAAAGGCCTCGTTAAAGAGGGGAGGTTGGTGCAAACCCCCTAGTGGATATGTCAAGTTAAATGTTGATGCGGCCTTTGATTGGGATTTGCTTCAGGGGGCGATGGGAGCAGTCATCCGAGATGATAGAGGACATATGGTTGGAGCTGGAAACAAGCTCATTAATTCCTGTTATGATGTACTAACTGCTGAGGCAATGGCTCTGAAGTTTGGGTTGAATATGGCGCTCACGGCTGGGTGCAATAGACTGGTTGTCAATTCGGATAATCTGGAACTCATGGAAATAATGAATAAGGATGGCCAATATGCTGGAGATGCCGCGGCCATTGTTGATGATTGTTATCATCTGGCTTGTGAATTTAGCTCTATTGTCTTCGAATTTTGCTCCAGAGAGTTGAATGCGGTTACACATGAACTAGCTAGGATTGCTAGAAGTTTGCTTTGTAATGAGTGGTTAGATAATGCTCCTTCTGAGCTTCTTCCCCTACTACATAAAGATGTAAGCCTGATCACGAATGAATAAAGAGGAAGTAAAGTTGTCAAAAAAAAAAAACAGATAGCTGTTGGATTCACCATTGACTCATTTGGTACCGATTAGAAATTTAGCATAGAATCATCAATATATCTAAGCAAAATACGCTCGCATACAAAGGAAGTTCCTCATAAAACAAACTACTCTCCACTGTACACGGGCTTCCTCTTCTCGGCGAATGCAGTTAGGCCCTCGAGGTGATCGTGCGTGTGCAGCAGCTACTCGTGGCATTCCCCTTCGACAGCCAACACGGAGCCCATGTCTGTTATCCCATTCCTCCATCGATGGCCTTCTTGGCCATTCTTACCCCCAGAGGGCCCTGCCACAAAGAACCCACTTCAGAACAGCTACAAGGATGTATCTTGCACATACTGATGCGTTACATGGCATACACAATGATTGACTGCAGCTCTCAACTCACCATATGCTCATACTGATTTTTGAGTGCATCCTCTCACTGATAATATTTTCAATGAATAGGTGCGGAGGATGCACCTATTTGAAGTGCATCCTCTCACTGCTAATATTTTCACTCTAACGAAGAAAGCTCTTGAAAATGGTTCTCACTTTCTTCGTTATCTCACGAGTTCATTCAAGAGCTTTGCCAGAGGCCTACCCTTTTGGAACGTAGTAGTTCGCTACTCCTGCAGTGCAAACATCCATTTGAAGTGTTCTTAAGAACTGATGGCAGTGGGAGGAAAACACGATATGCATGGATATTGGCTAGTGCTACCCATCATGACACCTTCAGCTGCGTCCCATCTGTGGCCTGTGAATATAAGTTCCTTCGCTCTGGACCTTCCGATGATCCTAGGAAGACACTGTGTGCCCCCGGCTCTGCATATCACAGCAAACGGAGGTTATCCACTGACTGAAGAACACAGTTTAGCACCTTAGCTAGTTAGGATTTGATTACACTCGCTTTCCCTCACAGACTATTAGCACTATGGAGCGAGCGGGTGGAATATCTGGTGGGGTGATCCCCCTAGGCGCAGAAGGTGAAGAGGGCCTCGAGGCCACCTGCCCCAATCCCCCTCCAACGACCGGACCTGCCACCTGCAGTACCGGCCCAGCGAAAGGTGAAGAGGGTGCCGAGGCCACCTGCCCCGGCCCCCCTCCCGAAGGTAGCTCCTCCCTCCCGGTATTCCCGACCGGAGCAAGAGGAGAAGGGGGCGCCGAGGCCACCTGCCTCGAACCCCCAGCCAAGCTCGGAACCACCACCTGCAGCTCAGCCGACCCAACAGTATCCGAGGGAGGCGAGAACACAATCTCCGAACCCCCCTCCACGCCAGAACCCTCCACGCCTGGGCCCTCAAAGTCCAACGCAGGTAAAGAATGCTCAAACTCCTCCAGAGATTCCACCCGCTCGCTCCATAGTCTCGGAGTCCTAATAGGATTTGTTTGCACAGTTTAGCACCTAATAGGGAAAGCGAGTGTAATCAAAGTCCAACACAGGTTATCCACTGACTGAAGATAGCTAAAGCCTCAAATGTCACAGCATATGTTATAGAAAAAACAACACATAAACCTCTGAAGCAAGTGCAACAGAATAAAATTAGAAAATGATCAATGATTTAATTTTAACAAGGGGCAGTGCTTAATGGTCGATACTTATCGAACTTCTTATTTCAACTGTCATTTTATGGATATTATACGTCCAACAGTTTTTTCTCACTTTTACTAGGGTCCTGCGCAAGCGGGAGCTACGTGCACCAGGCTGCCTTTCTTTTCTCTGGTCAGTTGGTCAGATGACAAGCAAATACATGACCAATTGTTTCAGGCAAAATTATAAGTTATTTTGTGTCATCAGTCAGATACCCACAGCCTTACTCTGCTGCATCTTGTAGTCTTGTATACTGGAGAGAATCCTGTCTCAGGCCTCATTACCTCATGACCAACAGTTTAAGCTTAAAAATGAACAAATATAAATGGATCAACAAAGTAGTTAGTTCATCAAATTTCAAGCAACTTGTGAAGAGAGCATCGGGTAATTACTTTTGCAATGATCAGTTTACAAAGCCAACTGAACTTTGCTTCTTAGTAACTCGTGAATCAATTCTAGCATGTTGCAGCCTTGCTGGTACTACACCAACCCATTTGGGGCATCATCCAGATCCCGGTCTCCCTCGAGTGACGCCGGCTGGCTCATCGGGAAAGAAAGGAAATAAGAACAATGTTGTGGACGAGGTCGGCTTACATGTGAAGCCAGCCACCGCCATTGCTTTACCACGGTCTAGCCACTGAAGGAGGGAAACGGATGCTGCAAATTTTTGATTGTGGTGTTACCTATGGGATCCAAGGCAACTTGTCCAACTGAACTACAGTGGACTGATGGAGATTTACATTCTTGTTCCAATCCTCATCTTCTTCCCCACAAATCTTAGCAAATACTTTCTACTCAAAATCAAATCAAATCAACGATGTGTGCACAACTCCAGCCCACAACAAATTCAGCAAGCATAAATGTAAACAGAGTGATATGTGGTGGTCATCAGTGAAATGAATGTTGGCTTTTGCAGAAGAACAATGGCTCTTTAGGTTTTTAGGAGCTTCAGCAAGTGAATGAAGCAATAAGATTTTTTTAAAATAGGAGTGCAAATTATAGAAGATCAAACAGAGCAACCCAACATTTTCGCAAAAAAGAAAAAAACAGAGCAACCCAACAAAGCTTCCTGTTAAAACAAGCCGCTTAGTACTTTCTGTGTACTGCAAGCCCGTTTTGTTTGTTCTTTCTGTGTACACAGCAGCCTATGTACTTCTACATGGCTTGTTCATAGAAAAATCCAAAAGCCAAATCTGAAATTAGAAACGTGTCCTTGTATGTTTTTGGGACAACAGTTTAGAAATCCCAATTCTGAAGAAATGGGTTACATTTAGTTTATTTTCTGCTTGGAACCATGTATGATTTGTTATTTCTTTGTTTTAAAATTAGAATGTGCCAAAAAAAATTTAGCTACCATATCAGAAAATGAATTGATCCAGAGTACAATTCGAATTCAGATTAACCAACAGAAGCTTAGTCACTGAACAACCAACAAAAACTCATTCAAGATTTTGATATAAATGGCACAATGAAAATTGAACTGGTTCACTTATCAACCAGCCTACCTGCGGCTTCACTGAATATCTTTGCATTCTTTCCTCCATTATCTTTGTCCTTGCAGCTAGCCAAAATAGTTGTAGTAGCCTGCAACATTTTATGCTCGGAGTTAATGAGAATTGATTTACACCATAAAGAAATTCAGAATTGGCTTGCAGCCACATGCTTTGTTAAATTAACATTAAGTAATGTTTCAGCAGGACGAACTGAGGACTTAATTCAGCAAACTGTATGTTGACATTTAATATGACAATTTTCTGGATTTGCCGGCATGAAAATATAAGCATATTGGACGGACATCATTACTCCTTTGTGAACAGAGATGCATTACTAAATTTCTCAACAATGATCTAAGTTTCTAGTACCAGGAAACATCCTATGATCCTATACATAAGGAACAACATACTAGGACTGATGCAGAAGGAGTGAATCAACTTGAATAGTAAGATCTTTTCACTGAGAGAGAAACTTGAGTAATAAGATCTGAAAAACTTGAAACATCACTTATGATGTGGGCTCGCATCAGCACACAGGTCTGGGCTTCTCTCTTCTCCCTTTCTCCATACCAAGAACGACCCGTCCCGCTTCCAGCCCGCGCGCTGCCCGCCACGTGGGTCGGCTGGAGATTTCGTTAGCGTGTGCACATCATGTCAACGCTGGCCTTTTCCTCGACCCTGCGACACACATGGTGCAATGTAAGAAGCAATAGACTCCAAGGCACATATAGCTTGGTGCAAGATGCATGTCTGAGACAAATGGATTAGAAAAAGATTGAAATTAATGGATGCAGGTAATACACAATTTTATATGTAGACATGTGTTACTAATTTTGAATGAGTTCATACACGTTTTCATCAGCATAAACATTCACCGGGATCTACTAAGGAAATCCATGACACATACTGAACCCCTGTACTCACCCCAAAAGCCATGGAAATGGATGGTAACAACATGATGCAGATTCACACATACCCATGCTCAGGTCCAACATTCCAAAGGAAATGATCCCCAAAATTCAGAGACAGGGTAACTGAAGCAACGCTGGCAGTGACATAATCTAGGAGGTGTCGAGGTTAGTATTGATGCACACCTATTTAACTGACCTATTTCGCCAAGTTCACTGAAGAGATCATTGAGCAGGTCGCGCTCATGTTTCTCCCTATCGGCTTTGTGAATCTTCCTCGGAGCTTTCTTCTTGCACTTTCCGACGGTGACGGGCCTATGAATCGAAAGCTATTACATCAGCAACAATGGAACACGGGCACAGCTCTCACGCGCGTCCATTTACTCCCAACGTACGTTCAAATAATGAAATTGAACAGTAGAATAATGCGTTGATTGAAACCCGGCCCCAAACGAAACAAGATGTAGAATCGCTCCAAGACACCTTACCCATGGCCATGGACGAGCTTCTCGGCGGCGGCGGTGCTCGTGCCTGGGGCGGCGTCTCCCCTCACGGCGGGCAGCATGGTGAACATATCCTGCCTACCCTGCAGACATCTGAATAAACCAAGAAACCTCTGCCGTAACCTGTAGACAGGAAGTCAGAAACACGTCCCAATTCCAAATCCAGAGAGAAAAAGGATGGCAGGACCGCAGGAAGCAGACTATGTACCTCAAACGGAAACGGGTTGGAGAAAAATGTTGCTGGCGTCGCCGTGCCGCCTGCCCGCCTCGCGGGTCTGCGCCAAGGGCCGAGCCTTCTCATCGCCGTCGTTTTCGGAGTGGCCGTGGTCTCCGGTGGTGCGTCCATCGGCCACGGCGAGTGAAACGGGCGGAGAAAAGAGGGAGAAGGATGGAAAAGGGGAAAAGGAGTCTTCTGCGGTGGCCGTGCGGGCGCGCTAGCCCTCTTCTGCGACGGCGGTGCGGGCCCTGCCCCTGCTGCCTCCGCCGCGAGGGGAGGTGGCGTGCGTGGGGAGGAGACATGAGTTGGAACGGGGCGGGCGTATCTGGAGACTGGGACCTCTTCCTTCTTCTCTCTTTCTTCTATATCTATACTACTATTTCTATACCATATACTATTACTATTTATTACTATTATTAATTATTTTTTATTATTATTTATTATTATTATTTTATTTTATTTTATTATATTATTAAACAATCAAACTAATTCTTTCTTAACGCCACACGGCAGATGTGCACAGTTTGATTAGCACCACATGATTAGACCCACTAAACTTAATCTAACAGCTAGATTTAACTTAATCTCTTATCTGATGTGCATGTAGTAATTTAGGTTGGCTGAACGTGCTTCACCGCAGAGAAATATACGAACCTCCGCCCCGCACGTTCGCAATCCCTACAATCACGCAAGGGCAGAAGAAAAAGGAAATCCATCGCAATCTGATCCACTCGCTCGCTACCTCCCCCGCGAGGCCGCGACCCACGCCGTCTTCGTCTGGCCAGCGGACGAGGGTTGGACAACCATGACCCATGCCACGTGCGCCGCCGCCTCCGCCGCCGCAGAACCGACCAGTGCGCGGCGCCTCCCACCGTGACCCGCGACGCCGGCAGCACCTCCCATCCCCTCCTATCATCTTCCCTATCCCTACCCAGCGGACAACCAGAGGAGGTGGAGCTGACATCTCCCTCCTTCACCTGCAACGACGATGAGCTGAGAAGGCGCCCTCTCGCCGTGCACGCCCTTGATATAGACGGCACCGCCGAGCCCGTGGTCCTCCTCCCCAGGTCACCGGATCAAGCGAAGATCCATCCCGTCCTCCCACATCGCCCGCCATGGTAGTCCTCCTCTGGACCCAAGCTTTGCCCATAACCTCCATGTGCATTAGCAGGTTTCAGCCAGCGATTTGGATCGAGCAAGTCACAGGAACTTTCCGGCAACACCCAGTATTTGATCTGGTTTGTTGTTCATCTCAGGTGATTTTTTCTCTAGAAAATAATTTGGAACATTAGAAACTGATTTTTGAAATGGTTCATGCAAGCTGAATTTTATCCGTTCTGCATTCACGAAAATTTATGAGTAGGACAATCGTGTTTTCTTTCAGACGTTCTGGTGTATCAAATCCCTCTGCACTGCATACATTGGGATTGAAACGTTGCCATGATTTTCCCGCAAAAAAAGTGAAAGAAACGATGCCATGATAGTTGGCATTCACGCTTCAGGTATAAAATCGGCTCAATCATCTCCAATTAATTTCTTTCATGTTATCCAGGTCTTAGAACAACAGACAGTCTCTGAACAAGGGCTGTATGGGAGTACATGATTTGGACCCCTCTGCAGATTGAAACATTTTCATTATACATAGTTTACAATTTTCACAACTTGCCAGTTGTATTTCATTGAATAATAGCATGAGCTTACGATTCATAAGTGTGTGATTTGATTTCGCATATGTAGTTGAAAGTCTGACTGTATTTGTTAACCTATTTTTAATTTTCAGTTTCTTTTAGGGGAGAGACCTATTGTTTAGTATGTCTGGTATCCTAGGCAATTTGTACGAGGACCAAAGGATTATCCAAGATCTCCGTAAAGAGAGAATAGCTTAGAGAGGAAGATCCGCACATAGATGGATCGCCGATGTGATAGCATATTCAAATTTTGAATTTGAGAATAATCTCGATGCAGTACATGTCACGAGTTTAATTCTTATGGAAATAAGAAATATTGATCCCACAGATGTTTTTTTGTTTTTTTAGCTTTGGAGTTTATGGTCTGAAGCAACAACTTCAGATAAAAGATTCTTCAAGTTGGCTTTTACTTTGAAGTTATTAGATAACATACTTAAAATTATTTAATATATAATATTGCCTTGCATCATATCTGTAGGTAGTAATAAAGTGTCTTATATATCCAGTTAATACTTTCTTAATTTTGATCTTGGTATCTTGATTTGAAGTGATGGTTTTCCATATTACATGACTTCCAACATATTTTGCGTATGACACTAGAGTTTTTTTGTTGTTACATATTTGCATCCATGTCAGATTTCCCACATCTACATGAGAAGAAACCATGCTTCTATATAGGAGCAGTTGCACAAGATTTGAAGTGTGGTTTAAATTAGTAGGTTTGGTCTCCTATAGATGTTAGTACTTTTATGATAACCATGTTATCTCAAGGATTGTGCTTCACTATTAATTTTCGATGTCATTCCTGGCAGATTTCTTAACTCAGCGTCATTGCAACAAAGATGGCTAGGAGGTTGAAGATATGTCGCGTGAAAGGCGCGGGGAGGCAAGGCACTAGTAGAAAAGGGGGCAATGGTCCAGGCCGGGTCAGCCCATTAGTCCCGGTTCAATCCAGAACCGGGACCCATGGGGGCATTGGACCCGGTTCGTGAGCCCCGGG
Source organism: Aegilops bicornis (assembly GCA_021605145.1). Lineage (NCBI taxonomy): Eukaryota > Viridiplantae > Streptophyta > Magnoliopsida > Poales > Poaceae > Aegilops > Aegilops bicornis. The sequence goes on from CM038672.1 coordinate 671,470,724, forward strand.
GGCCAGCCGGGCCACGTGGGCCATTGGTCCCGGTTCGTCTGGACCTTTTGGTCCTGGTTGGTGGGATGAACCGGGACCAATAGGCCTCGCTCCTGGCCCACCTCCATTGGTCCCGGTTGGTGGCTTGAACCGGGACCAAAGGCTGCCCTTTAGTCCCGGTTCATGCCACCAACCGGGACCAATGAGGTGCCTATATATGCCCCTCACTCGCGGGCAGAGCACTTCACTGCTCTGTTTTTCTGCCCGGCCGTTGGAGAGCTTTGTGGTGCTCTAGCTCACCTTCTATGCACACGAGGTGTTCGATGGAATGCCCGAACCACACTACTTAACTTTCTCCTCTCCAAGCTTGACCTCCAAACTCCATTTTCCTAAATATTTGTTTAGGTTTAGCGGTACATCACGTCCGTCTCCGTCTTCACCGCCGTCGATCGCCTGGCGCCCGATCTCATCGCTGGCACCACCGTGGTGAGCCTCTTGTTCTTATCTTCTTTCTGAAAGGAAAAATATTCTTACTTGTATGTTTAGATAGATACTTGTATTATTTTCTTACTTTTATTATTGCATCTTATATAGTGCGATGGTTTTGTTATCCGCTCCCGTCGGCCCTCGTCACATCTATGATTCGGATGTGGTATATATTATCTTTTCATAACTATTGGTTCATTTATTGTTTATGAAAATTATGCCGACCAACGTGACATAGATTGTATTTATGTAGGAGGTTGTTGAACCGGAAATTCCAACCGACCCTATTGCCGAGAGGTTAAATTTAGTTGTAGAAGAAAACAATTTCTTGAAGGAAAAAATAAGAAAAATTGAGGAGGAGAAGATTATATTGGAGTTGCATGTTGCGGATGTCGTCGATGATCACAAGATCAAGATGGATGCAATGCGATTGAAGATTACAAAGATTAGAAAATATGCCATTCATACCGAGGCTTGGTATCATTATGCTGTTAGATCAGTTGTTACCTTGGTTGCGAAAAGCAAAAAAACAAAAAAAAGTGTTTTCAAATTTGAAAACTAATGGCACTAATAAAAAGTTTATAATTTTTCTAAAACTAAAAGCAAAAAGAATTAAAAAATAAAGCAAAAAATAAAAGAAAATAAATAATGCAGAAAACAAAACAAAAAAACTGGAAAAAAATAAAAATAGCAACAATAAGTAAAGAAAACAAAAACAAAAAAAAGTGCCTCCCATCGGGCCCCACGGCTGAATACGACTAGAAACCCAATAATGGGCCAGGATTCAGGCCCGTAGTAAGCCCAAAGAGGCCCACAGGCACATAGAGACAGATTAGGCCGGAAAGCCTGCTTTAGAGGGGAGCTCGAGAGGGTTGGCGCATCGCACCTTATAAACAGGTGCGGCTCTCTCTTAGCTAGCGAGGTGGGACTAAACTCCCACCACCACGCCGTTGTGCAAGGCCCATTGGTCTCGGTTGGTGGCACCAACCGGGACTAAAGGGGTGCATTAGTCCCGGTTGGTGCTACCAACCGGTACCAATGCCCCCCCCCCCTTCAGTCCCGGTTTGTGCCACCAATCGGGACCAAAGGTCGCCGCTTTCCGCCCTTTGGGCTGCCGAAAATTGGCCTTTGGTTCCGGTTGATGCCACCAACCGGGACTAATGGGGGCATTGGTCCCGGTTGGTACCACGAACTGGGACCAAAGGCCTAGGTATATAAGTAGAACTTAGGAAAATTTCACGAACTCATCGCCATTGTCTTCGCACGCCTCGACGACGCTGAAGCTCATCGACGCCGCCAGTTGCCCAGATCGACGCCGTCTGCTGCCCGACGCCGCCGCCACCTCGCCGTCGCTTCGCCCGATCAAGGCATTGTCGCCGCCAGGTTTCGTCGCCGCCGTCCGCCAACGTCGTCCCCGAGCCCACGCGCCTCGACGCCATCACCGCCTCGACGCCGTCCTCTGTCCCACAAGGCCACCGCCTCCGCCTTTAGGCCGGCCCGACCTCGCCGTCGCCGACGCCGCCCATAGTGAGCCACCGCGCCCCTGCCCTGCCCTCTGCCGCAATATATATATATATATATATATATATATATATATATATATATATATATATATATATATATATATTTGTGTGTGTGTGTGTGTGTGTATGTATGTATGCTTTTTTTGCTAGCTAGGAAAGTATGTATGCTTTTTTGTATATATGTATGTATGTATGCTTTTTTTGTATGTATATATGTATGTATGTATGCTTTTTTTGTATGCATATATGTTGATGAAATATGAACAATGCATTAGGCAAAACCTTTACTTTTTTCCGAAATTTTCTATTTGAACATTTAAAAAAAACAAGCAATACTAAAAGAATGAGAGGAAAAGGAAAATAAGAACAGGAAGAAAGGAGGAGAAGAGGAGAAATAAATAAGAAGACAAAAAAGAAGAAAAAGAAGAGGAGAAGAAGAAAGGAATATAGACGAGAAGAAGAAAAAAATATTCTATTTTTTCTTCCACTCCTCTATTCCTTTCTTCTTCTCCTCTTTTTTTTCTTTTCTTTCTTCGATCTTCTCCTCTATTCCTTTTTTCTTCTCCTCTTTTTATTTTTTCTTCGTTTTCTTATGTTTTATCGGGTCCGTCGTTGTCGATAACTTCAACACGTGAGGGGGGGGGGGTCGATATACCCCCTCCCCGATAATATTATTTTCATGTACGTATGTCGTGTCGATATAAACTCCCGATAACTTCAACACGTGGGGGGTCGATATACCCCCTCCCGATAACTTCAACACGAGGGGCGGGGGGGTCGATATACCCCTCCCGATAACTTCAACACGTGGTGGGGGGCAATATACCCCCTCCCCGATAATATTATTTTCCCATGTACGTATGTCGTCGTTGTCGATATAAACCCCTCCCGATAACTTCAACACGTGAGGGGAGGGGGTCGATATACCCCCTCCCCGATAACATTATTTTTCCGTGTATGTATCTAAATGCCGTTGTCGATATTACCCTCCTTGAAGCGTTCTCGAGGCCACCCCAAACCCTAGCTAGAGAAGCAGCGTCGAGGCCACTAATTAATATGATTCCTTACTGTGATTAGCTAGCTAGTTCTATGTTTGCCACTAGCTAATATATATATCCATCTGTCATGTTTGAATAATAATTGCCATGTTGTAAATATTTGTAGAAACTATGGACACCCCCCGAGACGAAGCACAAGAAGCGTTGTTGGGGGACATAATCGCACAAGGAAGTGATGCCGTCTTCTCGTTTCTGAACGACACCGATGGTCTGGAAGGACAGGGTAAAGAAGCAGGCTATGATTATGATGGCTCTGGTGACCCAATGATGGTGCAAGAAGGAGACTGTGAGGACGGCTCTGGTGACCCAATGACGGTGCAAGAAGGAGACCGTGATGACGGCTCCGGTGACCGAACCGAGTCTGGCCAGGTATTTATATTAGTTAAGCATGTGCTAACTAGCTAATTGATGCATTCATTGTTTTGGTATATGTACACATATTAATTAACTCTCGTCTTTCTTCTTTTTTATAGCCCTCCGGATCGAGCACAACTCGGTAAGGAGACGAGGCCCGAAGAAAAAGTTGAGCTCGGATGAAAGGTTTGAGATCACAGCAATCGCGCGCGACGGCGAACCGATTGAACCCATCCGGACAAAGAACGCATTTGCTTTCGGTCACGGGGTTCTTGTTAGGGACAGGATCCCGATCAGCATCCACCAATGATATAAGCCTAAGAACGAAGACCCCGAGGTGTCTTATGTCAATGATATGCGAAAGATGATCTTTGGACCGAGTGAAGGCAAATTTCACCCTACCGCCAGAGGAGGATCCGGAGAAGCCAGTTATAGAGCAATTAATCAAGTCTTTTGCTCTTAAGAAGATGGCAGGCCTATTCAGGAGGTGGAAGAAAGATCTAAAAAAGTTTGTCGACAAAGACGAGACACCATAATTCATCGGCAAATATGAAAAGATCAGAGATCACTGGTCCGCATTTGTGGCCCACAAGACATCGGAAAAGAGTAAGAAGATGTCAGCGACAAACAAGCAAAATGCTTCGAAGAAGAAGTTTCACCATCGCACGGGGTCAGGTGGCTACCTCAAAGCCCGGTGAGGGAGTCCCGGATTAGGGGATGTCCGGATAGCCGGACTATCACCGTTGGCCGGACTCCTGGACTATGAAGATACAAGATTGAAGACTTCGTCCCGTGTCCGGATGGGACTTTCCTTGGCGTGGAAGGCAAGCTTGGCGATACGGATATGTAGATCTCCTACCATTGTAACCGACTCTGTGTAACCCTAACCTATCCGGTGTCTATATAAACCGGAGGGTTTTAGTCCATAGGACGAACAACAATCATAACATAGGCTAGCTTCTAGGGTTTAGCCTCCTTGATCTCGTGGTAGATCTACTCTTGTACTACCCATATCATCAATATTAATCAAGCAGGAGTAGGGTATTACCTCCATCGAGAGGGCCCGAACCTGGGTAAAAACATTGTGTCCCTTGTCTCCTGTTACCATACGCCTAGACGCACAGTTCGGGACACCCTACCCGAGATCCGCCGGTTTTGACATCGACATTGGTGCTTTCATTGAGAGTTCTTCCGTGTCGCCGCCATCGTAGGATGCCTCATCTCGCGTCTTTAAAGACGGTACTATCGCCAAAAGGAGCCTTGGCCGCTGGCGAACTCTTGACTAGGTGGTTTTCTCATGACCGCCATCCGCCATCAAGGCCGACGATGGCCTCTCGAGTCATCGAAACCAATCTCCATGTTAGTTCGGAACTTGCCGAACTGTTAGATCCGATCGAGCTCTCCTCCAGAACGAGCTCTTGGATCGCATCGCCGCCCTGGGAGTCGCCACAGACTACGACCGGATCGAGCCTAAAACCGATCTGAGAGAGATCAACTCTCCCCAGGCTACCCATCATGTTGCTGTGATAGAGGAGCAATGCGGCGATTCTTCTTCTATCTTAAGGACTAGCTACATCCGGATTACCGATCCCTCTATGCCGGATTCCCGCAGAGGGACGGATGTCGATCGAGCCCTGAACTTAAAGTCAGGCAGCGGGTTGGATTCATTGGATAACACTCAAAAATCCAAACTTTCGAGTTCGGAAACTTCCCGGCCCCTGAGTCTTAAATTTGACGGGGTTCCGGATCCAGTTCCACCCGCCCACCCAAACATTAGCGATCTATCCCGAATTCAGAAAGAGCCCGCTGAAACAGTACATCATTACTGGGCCAGATTCCTCCTGGTTATGAACAGGATAAAGGACTGCCGAGAGGAGGACGCAATCCTAATTTTTTGCAATAATTGCACGGACAAGGGAATTCTAAACGCCATAAGTCGTCGCGAAATTACACGTTTTGCTGACTTAGTGACCATAGTACAAAAGTACTGTGCGATGGAGAGCGCCTGGAAAACCGAAAGTAAATTTTGGGATAATCTAGCCCCGAATACATCCCTAGTCCGAAATAAAAGGGTGCATCATTATCAAGCACCTGGGTTAAATACCAAAAAACCAAAACCCCATAAAGGGTAATGGAACCGATCGAGGGTTGGCTAAACGGACGCTGCAAAATTCATAGCACGTAGGGCGCCACTCCAACTCATAGCCTTCGAGCATGTTGGATACTACGGCAGTGGCCAAAAGTGGCGAAGAGCTTCTAGCTTCGAATCCCAGCCCAAAGAACACCAAGACGGTGTTAACAGTCTTGAGACTTTCGCATCAAATAACATGCGAAACGAACACTCCGCAACCTTGCGAAGTCTACCAAGTAGCAACAATAAATCCATGGAGTGACACGGCTATTACCTTTAATGCCGGTGATTTAACCTAAATTCTGAACAGCCCGAGCACCAGCCGCATTGGTCCTCAGTCCGATAGTGGACGGCTTTCGCCTTACTAAGGTACTCATGGATGGCGGCAGCAGACTAAACCTCATCTATGAGGAAACCCTCCGAAAAATGGAAATAGACTGAAGCCGCATTAAGCGAAGCAGCACAACCTTTAGAGGAATAATCCCTAGCCGGGAAGCATGCTGCACAGGAAAAATCACACTGGACGTAATGTTCGGCTCGCCGGACAATTACAGGTCCGAGGAGGTCACATTTCAAGTGGCCCCGTTCAACAGCGGATATCATGCTTTATTAGGACGAGAGGCATTCACAATTTTTCAAGCTATACCCCATTATGGGTACATGAAGCTTAAAATGCCCGGTCCTAACGGAATCATCACTCTCGCTAGTGATCCGAACATAGCACTCCGCGCAAAAAACAAGACAGCCGCACTAGCCCGTGAGGCACTATCCGAAGCCCTAGCGGCCGAGGAACTCACCGCGATGCGCTCCACGGTGAACAGGGACGATGTGATACTTGGTAAAAGATCCAAGTCCACCTCTTTTAAACCAGCGGATGAAATAGTCAAATTCCAGGTCCACCCAACGGACCCTGCAAAGACGGCCTCCATCGGGGCACAGTTAAACCCTGATGTAGACGCCAGACCACGAGAATTTCTACGAAAAATCGGGACATCTTCGCTGGCACCCTTCGGACATGCCAGGAATCCCACGTCGGCTGGCCGAGCACAGCCTAAATATCCTAAAAGGATTCAAGCCAGTCAAACAGGCTCTTCGGCGCTTTTCCGAACCTAAGAGACAGGCCATGGGAGAGGAGCTAGCCAAACTTTTGGAAGCCGGATTCATCAGAGATATAAAACATCCGGACTGGCTAGCAAACCTGGTGATGGTACCAAAGAAGGATAAATCCTGGCGCCTATGTGTTGATTTTAAAGACCTTAATAAGGCTTGCCCAAAGGATCCCTTCCTCCCTCGAATTGATCAAATTATTGACGCCACAGCAGGACACGACTCATTGTGCTTCCTCGACGCTGCATCCGGCTACCACCAAATCAAGATGGCGGAGCAGACCAAGCTGCAACAGACATTCATCACTCGATATGGCCCGTTCTACTTCAATACAATGCCCTTTGGGCTCAAAAACGCCAACAAGAACATATCAGCGCATGATTCAGACATGTCTGGCAAACCAGATCGGCAAAACAGTGGAAGCATATGTAGATGACGTGGTCGTCAAAACCAAGCACGTCGAAACTCTAGTAGACGACCAGAGGCTCACATTCGACAATCTACGAAAATATGACATCAAGATCAATCCGGAAAAATGTGTCTTTGACGTTCCAGCTGGAAAGCTCCTGGGCTTCATTGTGTCCGGTAGAGGAATTGAAGCAAACCCAACCAAGATCCGAGCTCTGTCACAATTGGATATTCCAAAAGACCTCAAACAAATACAAAAATTGACAGGATGCGTAGCGGCTCTAAGCCGCTTTATCTCCCGTTTGAGAGAAAAGGCGTTACCCCTTTACCGCCTCCTCCGGCAATCAACACTTCGAAAGTGGATTTGGATGCCGCCACGGCCGGACTCAAGAAATAAAGGCCATCTTGGCAACAAATCTGGTCTCGGCCGCCCAACGTGGGCGAACCAATGCTATTATATATCGCCGCAACACATCAAGTTGTCGGTAGCGGTGCTCGTTATCGAACGAGAACGGACGGACACCGGTTCCCTCTTCAAAAACCGGTTTACTATGTGTCCACTGTCCTAACTCCATGCAAGTCCTGGTACCCACACTATCAAAAGATAGCATACGCGGTGTTCATGGCATCCCGGAAGCTACGACACTACTTTCAAGAGTGTTCGATAACGGTAGCCTCCGAAGTACCTCTTAACGATATTATAAACAACCGCGACGCAACGGGCCGGATTGCTAAATGGGCCATAGAGCTCCTTCCATTCGACATAACTTATAAGCCACGACGAGCTATTAAGTCGCAGGTTTTGGCCGACTTCGTGGCCAAATGGACTGAAGCCGAACTCCCTAAAGAGTACGGCGCATACTCCAATTGGATCATGCACTTTGATGGCTCCAAAATGTTGGCTGGCCTGGGGCCTGGCGTCGTCCTGACGTCCCCAACCGGAGACACAGTCCAATACGTCCTTCAGATAATGTATACGGACTCCAACAACGCAGCCGAATACGAGGCCCTTCTGCACGGCCTCCGGATGGCGTCTCCATGGGCATTCAACGCCTAGAGGTGCGCGGGGATTCGAATCTCGCAATATCTCAAATAAACGGGGACTTTGATGCCAAATATCCGAAAATGGCAGCATACCGCAATGCGGTCCTAAAAATGTCAAGACGCAGTTGAAGGGCTCGAATTTCATCATATAGCCCGGATAACAACCAGTAGCGGATATATTGGCACGCATCGGTGCAAAACGCGATGCCGTCCCACCCAATATCTTTTCGAACGGCTGTTCAAGCCATCCGCATTACTATGTGAAGGGAATCCGCACAATAACAATCCGGACCCAACCGCTTTGCTCGACGCCGAACACTCTGACACAACCGGAGGCTCTGCCCCCGAGATAACACCCTCTGCTCACGAAATAATGGCGGTTATCGCCCCGTGGACGGAACCATTCCCAGCCTACCTAACTAGGCAGGAACTCCCCAAAGACCAAAATGAGGCGCGCTGCATAGTACGGCGCTCTAAAGCCTATAAAGTCCATGAGGGAGAGCTTTATAAGAAAAGCACTACCGGAGTCCTTCAAAGGTGTATCTCCGAAGAGGAAGGGCGAAACCTCTGGCTGAAATTCATGCCGGACTGGGTGGGCACCACGCCAGTAGCCTGGCCCTTGTAGGCAAGGCCTTCCGTACAAGATTTTATTGGCCGACGGCCCAGTGCAGATGCGCAGGACTTAGTCCAACGATGCGTCGGTTGCCGACTTTTGCTAACCAAAGCCACATGCCACCCACCGCCCTTAAAACTATACCCATCACCGGCCGTCATGGGTCCGGGGCTTGACATGGTTGGACCCCTTAAGGGAGGAACCCACAAGCAAAAATACCTATTGGTCATGGTGGATAAATTCACCAAATGGATAGAGGCCAAGCCCGTTAAAACGGCGAATCCGGACCGTGATAGACTTCATATCGGGGTAGTGCACCGTTATGGTGTCCCCACAAGATTATCATCAGCGATAGCGGCACCAACTTCACGGCCGATGAGGTCAAATTATGGTGCAAAAACATGGGCATCAAGCTCGATTACGCCTCAGTCTATCACCCTCAAACCAACGGCCAAGTCGAACGAGCAAATGGTCTAATCATGAGTGGCATTAAACCCACACTAGTGCGGTCCCTCAAGGAATATAACACGCACTGGGTTGAGGAGCTCGACTCCGTACTCTGGGGGCTGCGGACCACGCCGAATCGTACTACCGGATTCACACCATTCTTTATGGTGTACGGCGCAGAGGCGGTTTTGCCCTGCGACATAATACATGACTCACCTCGCGTGCGCATGTACGAAGAAAGAGAAGCCGAGCTCGATCGGCAGGACAGTTTGGACGCATTGGAGGAGGAGCGCGACGTGGCAAAAGCTCGCTCAGCATTCTATCAACAGCAGGCTCGAAGATATCAAAGCAGGGAAGTACGGGCCAAAGCTTATAACGTTGGCGAACTAGTTCTACGCCTGCCGGACAAGAAAAAGAACAAACTCAAGCCCAAATGGGAAGGTCCCTTCAGCATCGACCAGGTCCTGACCGGCGGAGCATACCGTCTGCGAAACGCATCGGATAACCGACTCGAGCCGAACCCATGGAACGCAGCCCGTCTACGAAGATTCTACGCCTAAGTGCGGACTCCAAGTTCGTCTCCTTCCTCCGTCCCACATTTTTTATTTTTGCTGTCTTTTATTTCTCTCCTTCCTCCTTCTTCTTCTTGAAGCCTCTAGAGGCCCGCTTACACACACTTGACGCGCTGTCCGCCATTATTATACCTGGGGCTTCTTTAATGAAGCTTATTTATACGGGCTTCATGCCCAACACATGCGTTAAACTTCCGCATGTACCTTTTATTCGCCATTATATGCATCGATATGACTTAAGTTTTGGCCAAGCTAGGTTGCCTGGCTCCTGTGCTTACCCCTACGTTCCCGATTGTTCGGCTAGGTGGTAAAGAGAGCATCTCTGCGATTGTTACTGCCGGATCAGCCGGATGTGTACCTCAGACTGGGTGAAGCCGAAAGCTAGCGTTCTTAAGGGAATATTCGGTCGGTGAACTGAAAGATGATTTTTAACTATTTACCCATCTGCCCCCAGATGATTTTACGCTTTCATAGCAGCTTTGACATGCACTTTAGGGCATGCATCCCAAATGAAAGGAACCCTTAACGGAACTATTCTCCTGGAAGATGTTTCTTACTACCCATGTAATATAACATAACTAGTTGGGCACTTGTCCGACATACAGCAAATGACCCCTACGCCTGGTCTCCATGCATACCCCGGTTCTTATATAACCACGAAGGTATTCGGACACACTCCGGACTATTGGGTCCTGAGGTTGAAGGGAAAAGGTCCGCTATGACAAACGATCTACAATCCGGCTAGAAGACATTTTTTCATGTCATATTTTTACATAGTCAATTCGACTCATTGTATTCCTCCTCAATGCCATCTAATAGGCTATCTAATTTACAATCTTGCTGAGAATACTTGGCGGCCAATTCTACTTGGCCGTACACTAAGCTTACAGGGATCTCCATCCCATCAGGCCTCACAGGTCCGACCTCTGCCATGTGGTTTGGGTCAGCCTTCGTGTACTGCATCTTCACCATGGCCTAGGCCTCCCTGACGCCTTGACGGCAGGCCGATATCTTCCATAGTCGGAAGCGCCGCCGTGCTCCTTGAAGCCGCTCCGCCAACTCCTCAATGCCTTCGGGCAGGGAGATAGATGGCCACAAGGCCTGGCCGATGCCTATCATCACCTGCCGGACTCGTTTGCGGTAGCCGACGCAGTTCGGGAAGAAGATCACCCAAGAACTGGGCATCTCCTCCTCAGACGACACTGTGAGCAAACCTACATACTTGTTTATGTTAGTCGCCTTCCTCGCGAACTCTTTTAAAGTTCGCTCAAGCACTTATTGAAAATGCCGCTGACGAAGCCGCCGATTCTCCTTCTGAGTCGGACAACCGGGCACGAACATCCTTTAGTTCCTCACCCAGCTTGGTGTTGGCGTCTTGGAGGTTATTTTTCTCCTGCCGCACCCTCGTAAGCACGCTCTCGCCGGCCTTTAGCTGGCGCAAGAGCTGCTGCTTGTCCGGATCTAGTCCGGTGCCATCTGCAAAATTTGTGTCAGATTTACAAACCCGCCGCACTTCATAAACTATTTATCTTTTAAAGCGTATATTACCAGAGGGGGTCTCTGTGGCTCCCCCTGTAGCGGCTAGTGCAGCCTCAAGTTGGGCCTTGCACTCTTCATGAAGGAAATATGCCCTAGAGGCAATAATAAAGTTATTATTTATTTCCTTATATCATGATAAATGTTTATTATTCATGCTAGAATTGTATTAACCGGAAACATAATACATGTGTGAATACATAGACAAACAGAGTGTCACTAGTATGCCTCTACTAGACTAGCTTGTTAATCAAAGATGGTTATGTTTCCTAACCATAGACAAAGGAGTTGTCATTTGATTAACAAGGTCACATCATTGGTTGAATGATCTGATTGACATGACCCATTCCATTAGCTTAGCACCCGATCGTTTAGTATGTTGCTATTGCTTTTATCCATGACTTATGCATGTTCCTATAACTATGAGAATATGCAACTCCGTTTACGGGAGGAACACTTTGGGTACTACCAAGCGTCACAACGTAATCGGGTGATTATAAAGGAGTACTACAGGTGTGTCTCCAAAGGCAGATGTTGGGTTGGCGTATTTCGAGATTAGGATTTGTCACTCCGATTGTCGGAGAGGTATCTCTGGGCCCTCTCGGTAATACACATCACTAAGCCTTGCAAGCATTACAACTAATGAGTTAGCTGTGAGATGATGTATTACGGAACGAGTAAAGAGACTTGCCAAGAACGAGATTGAACTAGGTATTGGATACCGACGATCGAATCTCGGGCAAGTAACATACCGATGACAAAGGGAACAACGGTATGTTGTTATGCGGTCCGACCGATAAAGATCTTCAGAGAATATGTAGGAGCCAATATGGGCATCCAGGTCCCGCTATTGGTTATTGACCGGAGACGTGTCTCGGTCATGTCTACATTGTTCTCGAACCGTAGGGTCCGCACGCTTAAGGTTTCGATAGCGGTTATATTATGAGTTTTGTGTATTTTGATGTACCGAAGGAGTTCGAGTCCCGGATGTGATCACGGACATGACGAGGAGTCTCGAAATGGTCGAGACATAAAGATTGATATATTGGACGGCTATATTCGGACACGGAAAGGTTCGGAAGTTTCGGAGAAAATCGGAGTGCGGAGGGGTTACGGAACCCCCGGGAAGTAATGGGCCTTATTGGGCCAAGTGGGGAGAGAGAGGGCCGCACCAGGAGGTGGCGCGCCCCCCCACATGGGGAGTCCGAATTGGACAAGGAGGGGGGGGGGCGGCCCCCCTTTCCCTCATCCTCTCCCTCTCTTTCCATTCCCCTTCCTCCTTCCTAGTTGGACTATGAAAGGGAGTCCTACTCCCACTAGGAGGAGGACTCCTCCCTTGGCCAGCGCCTCCTAGGGCCGGGCCGGCCCTCCCCTTGCTCCTTTATATACGGGGCAGGGGGCACCCTAGAACACACAAGTTGATCCTTGAGATCGTTCCTTAGCCGTGTGCGGTGCCCCCTCCACCATATTCCACCTCGGTCATATCGTAGCGGTGCTTAGGCGAAGCCTGCGTCGGTAGAACATCAAGATCGTCACCACGCCGTCGTCTTGTGGAACTCTCTCTCCGGAGCTTTGCTGGATCGGAGCTCGAGGAGCGTCACCGAGCTGTACGTGTGCCAAGAACTGGAGGCGCGGAGTAATGCTGACTGGGATCAGTTGGATGGCGAGGAGAACGTCGACTACTTCCTCTACGTTGTGATCGCTTCCGCTTCGGTCTCACGAGGGTACGTAGACAACACTCTCCCCTCTCGTTGCTATGCATCACCATGATCTTGCGTGTGCGTAGGGAAATTTTTGAAATTACTACGTTCCCCAACGGTGGCATCCGAGCCTAGGTTTTTATGGTTTGATGTTTTGCACGAGTAGAACACAAGTGAGTTGTGGGCGATACAAGTCATACCGCCTACCAGCATGTCATACTTTGGTTCAGCGGTATTGTGAGATGAAGCGGCCCGGACCGACATTACGCCAGACGCTTACGCGAGACTGGTTTCACCGCTACGAGCACTCGTGCTTAAAGGTGGCTGGCGGGTGTCTGTCTCTCTCACTTTAGTTGAACCGAGTGTGGCATACGCCCGGTCCTTGAGAAGGTTAAACGGAGTCTATTTGACGAAGTATCGTTGTGGTCTTGATGCGTAGGTGAGATTGGTTCTTGCTTAAGCCCGTAGCAGCCACGTAAAATTTGCAACAACAAAGTAGAGGACGTCTAACTTGTTTTTGCAGGGCATGTTGTGATGTGATATGGTCAAGACGTGATGCTATATTTTATTGTATGAGATGATCATGTTTTGTGACCGAAGTTATCGACGGCTGGCTGGAGCCATATGGTTGTCGCTTTATTGTATGAAATGCAAACGCCTGTAATTGCTTTACTTTATCACTAAGCGGTAGCGATAGTCGTAGAAGCAATAGATGGCGAAACGACAACGATGCTACGATGGAGATCAAGGTGTCGCGCCCGGTGACGATGGTGATCACGGCGGTGCTTGGAGATGGAGATCACAAGCACAAGATGATGATGGCCATATCATATCACTTATATTGATTGCATGTGATGTTTATCCTTTATGCATCTTATTTTGCTTTGATTGACGGTAGCATTTTAAGATGATCTCTCACTAAAATTATCAAGTAGTGTTCTCCTGAGTATGCACCGTTGCCAAAGTTAAATGCCGTGCCGAGACACCACATGATGATCGGGTGTGATAAGCTCTACGTCCATCTACAACGGGTGCAAGCCAGTTTTGCACAGAATACTCAGGTTATGCTTGACGAGCCTAGCATATGCAGATATGGCCTCGGAACACGGAGACCGAAAGGTCGAGCGTAAATCATATAGTAGATATGATCAACATAAGATGTTCACCATTGAAAACTACTCCATCTCATGTGATGATCGGTTATGGTTTAGTTGATTTGGATCACGTGATCACTTAGATGACTAGAGAGATGTCTATCTAAGTGGGAGTTCTTAAGTAATATGATTAATTGAACTTTAATTTATCATGAACTTAGTCCTGGTAGTATTTTGCAAATTATGTTGTAGATCAATAGCTCGCGTTGTTGCTTCCCTATGTTTTTATATGTGTTCCTAGAGAAAATTGTATTGAAAAATGTTAGTAGCAATGATGCGGATTGGATCCGTGATCTGAGGTTTATCCTCATTGCTGCCTGAAGAATTATGTCCTTAATGCACCGCTAGGTGACGGACCTATTGCAGGAGCAAATGTAGACGTTATGAGCGTTTGGCTAGCTCAATATGATGACTACTTGATAGTTTAGTGCACCATACTTAACAGCTTAGAATCGGGACTTCAAAGACGTTTTGAACGTCATGGACCATATGAGATGTTCCAGGAATTGAAGTTAATATTTCAAGCAAATACCGAGTTGAGAGATATGAAATCTCCAACAAGTTCTATAGCTAAAAGATGGAAGAGAATCGCTCAACTAGTGAGCATGTTCTCAGATTATGCAGGTACTTCAATCGCTTGAATCAAGTGGGAGTTAATCTTCCAGATAAGATAGTGATTGACAGAATTCTCTAGTCACCAACACTAAGTTACTAGAACTTCGTGATGAACTATAGTATGCAAGGGATGACGAAAACGATTCCCGAGCTGTTCGTGATGTTGAAATCGACGAAGGTAGAAATCAAGAAAGAGCATCAAGTGTTGATGATTGACAAGACCACTAGTCTCAAGGAAAAGGGCAAAGGGAAGAATGGGAACTTCAAGAAGAGCGACAAGCAAGTTGCTGCTCGAGTGAAGAAACCCAAGTCTGGACCTAAGCACGAGACTAAGTGCTTTTGCTGCAATGGAACTGGTCACTAGAAGCGGAACTACCCCAAGTATTTGGCGGATAAGAAGGATGGCAAAGTGAACAAAGGTATATTTGAGATACAGATTATTGATGTGTATTTTACTAGTGTTCGTAGCAACCCTCGGTATTTGATACTGGTTCGGTTGCTAAGAGTAGTAACTTGAAACGGAGTTGCAGAATGAGCAGAAACTAGTTGAAGGGGAAGTGAAGATGAGTGTTGGAAGTAGTTCCAAGATTGATATGATCATCATCGCACACTCCTATACTTTCGGGATTAGTATGGAACCTAAATAAGTGTTATTTGGTGTTGAGCATAAGTATGATTTGATCATGTTTATTGCAATACGGTTATTCATTTAAGTAAGAGAATAAATTGTTGTTCTGTTTACATGAATAAAACCTTATATGGTTACACACCCAATGAAAATGATTCATTGGATCTCGATCATAGTGATACACATATTCATAATATTGAAACCAAAAGATGCAAAGTTAATAATGATAGTGCAACTTTTTGTGGCAATCGCCGTTTAGGTCATATTGGTGTAAAGCGCATGAAGAAAACTCCATGTCTTGATGGACTTTTGGAATCACTTGATTATGAATCATTTGATGCTTGCGTAACCGTGCCGCTTTGGGAAAGATGACTAAAACTCCGTTCTCGGAACAATGGAACAAGCTACTGACTTATTGGAAATAATACATACCGATGTATGCGATCCAATGAGTGTTGATGCTCGTGGCAAGTATCGTTATTTTCCGACTTTCACAAGATGATTTGAGCAGATATGGGTATATCTACTTGATGAAACATAAGTCTGAAATAGTTGAAAGGTTCAAAGAATTTCAGATTGAAGTGGAAAAATCATCGTAACAAGAAAATAAAGTTTCTGCGATCTAATCGCAAAGACGAATAATTGAGTTACGAGTTTGGTCTTCAATTAAAATAATGTGGAATAGTTTCACAGCTCACGCCACCGAACACCACAATGTTATGGTGTGTCCGAACGTCAGAATCGCACTTTATTTGATATGGTGCGATCTATGATGTCTCTTATCGGTTTACCACTATCATTTTGGGGTTATGCATTAGAGACAGCTGCATTCACATTTAATAGGGCACCATCTAAATCCGTTGAGGCGACACCATATGAACTATGGTTTAACAAAGAAACCTAAGCTGTCGTTTCTTAAAAGTTTGGAGTTGTGATGCTTATGTGAAAAAGTTTTCACCGATAAGCTCAAACCCAAATCGGAGAAGTGCGTCTTCATAGAATACCCAAAGGTAACTATTGGGTACACCTTCTATCACAGATCCGAAGGCAAGTTTTTCGTTGCTAAGATGGATCCTTTCTAGAGAAGAAGTTTCTCTCGAAAGAAGTGAGTGGGAGGAAAGTAGAACTTGATGAGGTAATTATACCTTCTCCCTTATTGGAAAGTAGTTCATCACGTAAATCAGTTCGGTGATTCCTACACCAATTAGTGAGGAAGTTAATGATGATGATCATGAAACTTCAGATCAAGTTGCTACCAAACCTCGTAGGTCTTCCAGAGTAAGATCCGCACTTGAGTAGTACGGTAATCATGTTCGGAAGTCATGTTACTAGACCATGATGAACCTACGAACTATGAGGAAGCGATGATGAGCCCAGATTCAGCGAAATGGCTTGAGGCCATAAAATCTGAGATATGATCCATGTATGAGAACAAAAGTATGGACTTTGATTGACTTGCTCGATGATCAGCAAGCCATGTTAAATAAATGGATCTTCAAGAGGAAGACGGACAATCGATAGTAGTGTTACTATCTACAAAGCTCGACTTGTCACAAAAGGTTTTCGACAAGTTCAAGGTGTTGACTACAATGAGATTTTCTCAAGCTGTAGCGATGCTTAAGTCTGTCCGAATCATGTTAGCAATTGCCACATTTTATGAAATCTGGCAAATGGATGTCAAAACTACATTCTTTAATGGATTTATTAAAGAAGAGTTGTATATGATGCAACGGAAGGTTTTGTCAATCCTAAAGGAGCTAACAAAATGTCCAAGCTCCAGCCGATCCATCAATGGACTGGTGCAAGCATCTCGGAGTTGGAATATACGCTTTGATGTGTTGATCAAAGCATATGATTTTATCTGACTTTTGGAAAGGCCTGTATTTACAAGAAAGTGAGTGGGAGCACTACAGCCTTTTCCGATAAAGTATATGTGAATGACATATTGTTGATCGGAAATAATGTAGAATTATTCGCAAAGCATAAAGGAGTGTTTGAAAGGAGTTTTTTCAAAGAAAGACCTCGGTGAAGCTGCTTACATATTGAGCATCAAGATCTATAGATATAGATCAAGACGCTTGATAAGTTTTTTCAATGAATACATACCTTGACAAGATTTTGAAGTAGTTCAAAACGGAACAGTCAAAGAAAGAGTTCTTACCGTGTTACAAGGTGTGAGATTGAGTAAGACTCAAAACCCGACCACGACAGAAGATAGAAAGAGAATGAAAGTCATTCCCTATGCATCAGCCATAGGTTCTATAAAGTATGTCATATCAGTGTACGGATCTATTGCATACCCTACCACTAAGCTTGGCAAGGAGTGCAATAGTGATCTAGGAGTAGATCAATGGACAGCGGTCAAAATTATCCTTAGAAGAATAAGGATGTGTTTCTCGATTATGGAAGTGAAAAGGTTCGGTAAGTAAAGGGTTACGTCGATGCAAGTTTTAAACACTAATCTAGATGACTCGAGTCTCAATCTGGATACATATTGAAAGTGGGAGCAATTAGCTAGAGTAGCTCCGCAAGAGCATTGTAGACATAGAAATTTGCAAAATACATACGGATCTGAATGTGGCAGACCCATTGACTAAACTTCTCTCACAAACAAAACATGATCACACCTTAGTACTCTTTGGGTGTTAATCACATAGCGATGTGAGCTAGATTACTGACTCTAGTAAACCCTTTGGGTGTTGGTCACATGTCGATGTGAACTATAGGTGTTAACCACATATAGATGTGAACTATTGATGTTAAATCACATGGCGATGTGAACTAGATTATTGACTCTAGTGCAAGTGGGAGACTGAAGGAAATATGCCCTAGAGGCAATAATAAAGTTATTATTTATTTCCTTATATCATGATAAATGTTTATTATTCATGCTAGAATTGTATTAACCGGAAACATAATACATGTGTGAATACATAGACAAACAGAGTGTCACTAGTATGCCTCTACTAGACTAGCTTGTTAATCAAAGATGGTTATGTTTCCTAACCATAGACAAAGGAGTTGTCATTTGATTAACAAGGTCACATCATTGGTTGAATGATCTGATTGACATGACCCATTCCATTAGCTTAGCACCCGATCGTTTAGTATGTTGCTATTGCTTTTATCCATGACTTATGCATGTTCCTATAACTATGAGAATATGCAACTCCTGTTTACCGAAGGAACACTTTGGGTACTACCAAACGTCACAACGAATCGGGTGATTATAAAGGAGTACTACAGGTGTCTCCAAAGGCAGATGTTGGGTTGGCGTATTTCGAGATTAGGATTTATCACTCCGATTGTCGGAGAGGTATCTCTGGCCCTCTCGGTAATACACATCACTAAGCCTTGCAAGCATTACAACTAATGAGTTAGCTGTGAGATGATGTATTACAGAACGAGTAAAGAGACTTGCCAAGAATGAGATTGAACTAGGTATTGGATACCGACGATCGAATCTCGGGCAAGTAACATACCAATGACAAAGGGAACAACGATGTTGTTATGCGGTCGACCGATAAAGATCTTCAGTAGAATATGTAGGAGCCAATATGGGCATCCAGGTCCCGCTATTGGTTATTGACCGGAGACGTGTCTCGGTCATGTCTACATTGTTCTCGAACCGTAGGGTCCGCACGCTTAAGGTTTCGATGACGGTTATATTATGAGTTTTGTGTATTTTGATGTACCGAAGGAGTTCGGAGTCCCGGATGTGATCACGGACATGACGAGGAGTCTCGAAATGGTCGAGACATAAAGATTGATATATTGGACGGCTATATTCGGACACCGGAAAGGTTCGGAAGTTTCCGGAGAAAATCGGAGTGCGGAGGGGTTACCGGAACCCCGGGAAGTAATGGGCCTTATTGGGCCAAAGGGGAGAGAGAGGCCGCACCAGGAGGTGGCGCCCCCATGGGGAGTCCGAATTGGACAAGGAGGGGCGCGCCCCCTTTCCCTCTCCCTCTCCTCTTTCCTTCCCCTTCCTCCTTCCTAGTTGGACTAGGAAAGGGGAGTCCCTACTCCCACTAGGAGGAGGACTCCCCCCTCCCTGGCGCGCCTCCTAGGGCCGGCCGGCCCTCCCCTTGCTCCTTTATATACGGGGGCAGGGGGCACCCTAGAACACACAAGTTGATCCTTGAGATCGTTCCTTAGCCGTGTGCGGTGCCCCCTCCACCATATTCCACCTCGGTCATATCGTAGCGGTGCTTAGGCGAAGCCTGCGTCGGTAGAACATCAAGATCGCTACCACGCCGTCGTCTTCAACTCTCTCTCCCCGGAGCTTTGCTTTGGATCGGAGCTCGAGGAGCGCCACCGAGCTGTACGTGTGCCAAGAACTTCGGAGGCGCCGGAGTAACGGGCGCTGGATCGGTTGGATGGCGAGGAGAACGTCGACTACTTCCTCTACGTTGTGATCGCTTCGCTTCGGGTTCACGAGGGTACGTAGACAACACTCTCCCCTCTCGTTGCTATGCATCACCATGATCTTGCGTGTGCGTAGGAAATTTTTTGAAATTACTACGTTCCCCAACACTTCAAGCTCCTGGGACAGTCGGGTATTCTTTTCTGTAAGATCCTGCATAACAGATGATCCTTAAATCAGTTATTCTAACTATTTTAAGTCTCGGGGGCTACTGGCATATATAACTGTCAAATTTCCTTACCCGTATGTCCTTTAAATACTGCTCTGTGGCTCTGGCTAGACCATCTTGAGCGGCACGGAGGTGCGCATCTCCCGAATCGAAGGCATTCAAGGCCTTCTGGGAGAAACATGCGCCACGAAGAACTGTCCGGCGGCGTGTGATTCAAGGCGCTCTCCACCTCGGAGTTGGTGGCGGACAACCTGTCGGCATCCTCTGTCGGAGGAGCATCTGATGCACGTCTCGTGCTCGCCTCAGCCTCCGGACCCGTCTTTGAAGCCTGGCCGGTGAAGGTTCGATTGGCAACCTCTCCGGACTCAGTCCGGCGAGCGCTCTTTTTCCTGAAAAGAGCACCAGCGTTAGTACGCCTTCCAGGAATCAATCCTGGGAGTATAGTGACACGCCATACCGTTGTAGCGGAGTTTCGATCCTGACCGCACTTCTTTTTAGCCTGCGGGGCCGCACTACCCTTTGTTGGCCAGCCGCCGCGGGCTCGGTTTCCTGCCTCGAAGGTACCCCCTGTGAAACACCATTGGTATATGGTGATCAAAAATAAGCATGGATGGGTCATTATCAGGGTTTCGGGATCTCGGTCTCATTTACCTGTGAGGCTGGAAGTATTCCGGGGTAATCAGCCGTAATGGCAACCAAAGCATTGTCGATGCTAAGTTGGTAGAACACCCCGTCGATCAACTGCACCTTTATATCCGGATCCTCTTCGGAGGTCGGATCGAGGGACCGCTCCGGATCCTCGGGTTGTGGGGCGGGCTGTGTATCTTCTCTGATACCCAGTAGCAGTTCTCGCAAAAAACCATGAAATGAGATATTTAACCACGGGAGCATGGATCGGACTGGTCACAAAGATGTCTGCTTACCCAGCTTCGAGGATTATTCGAAGAAAACTCCTTCAGTGGATTGACGCGGAGGAAATCCTCCTCCTCTCCTTTATACATGGCAGACAAGATCTTCACCAGCTCGGTGACCGATCCCGGCCCTTTGCGGCCGTGGCGGGTGGCATCGTCCTCCCTGTTTAAGTCCCACATGGGGTGGCCCCTGTATTGGAGTGGCTGCACTCCCCTCATAATTTAGATTGCCATGACTCCAATCATGGTCAATCCGGCATGAGCCAATAATCTTATTCGGCTCATCAAATAGAGGACATCCCGGTCATTTTCCCTCTAGGGGCTCCGAGGGCGCCAGCTTAAGCGCTTCTTCAGAGGAGCATTGCTGAACTCCGGAAGGCCGATCCGAACAGGATCCGGCAGTGGGACGTCCTCCATGTAAAACCATTCCGAAGGACAGTCTTCGGACGCCTTCTTTGGGGTTCCGGATAGGTATCCGGTCAGCGATGCGTCATAGCTTCGGCTCCGCCCACTTGATATATTGACCCGTCATGAGAACGGGGTACTAGGCAGAATAAGCTCTTCCACAGCCCGAAATGAGCTTCGACGCCCAAGAACAGTTCGCAAAGGGCCACGAAGCCCGCAATGTGCAGGATGGAGGCAGGAGTGAGGTGGTGCAACTGGAGGCCGTAGAACTCCAAGAGCCCCCGGAGAAACGGATGGATTCGAAATCCGAGTCCTCTTACTAGATGAGAGATGAAGCATACCCGCTCTCCTTTAGAGTGATCGGGGACACTCTCCGCTTGCTTTCCGCCCTTGTAGGTGGCAAGTCCGGCTCGAGCCGGAACCATGAAGGCCGGGCGGAGAAATCCCTTGGCTTGGAGTATAACTAGCTCGGTATGCGGGACTGAGCATCTCTCCCAATTTCCGGGCTGAGGGCTGGGAGCGCGAGAGGAGGAGCCGCGTCGACTGTCCATGATGGAATGGGCTTTGGTCAGAGGCGCTCCGATGAAATCTCGCGAAGGGGGGATGGTTTGACTCAGATCTAGATCCTTGCCCCTTTTATAGGCAGCTCATTTGCGCAGCTAGGGGGATAATTGTAAAAATACCCTGGCTTTTCGCATTCATTCAAACACGTGGAAGATGGCCATTATTGGGCGTAGAAGCCAAGGAACGCAGCATTTATCAGAGGCCGGACACTATTCGACAAGTATATGGAATTTGGAGAAGAACCCGCCTCAGACCGCCAAGAAGACAATCAACGCTACGGACTCATCGTCATTGAAGCCTGGTTCGGGGCTACTTTGAGGAGTCCCGGATTAGGGGTGTCCGGATAGCCGGACTATCACCGCTTGGCGGACTCCTGGACTATGAAGATACAAGATTGAAGACTTTGTCCCGTGTCCGGATGGGACTTTCCTTGGCGTGGAAGGCAAGCTTGGCGATACGGATATGTAGATCTCCTACCATTGTAACCGACTCTGGTAACCCTAACCTATCCGTGTCTATATAAACCGGAGGGTTTTAGTCCATAGGACGAACAACAATCATAACATAGGCTAGCTTCTAGGGTTTAGCCTCCTTGATCTCGTGGTAGATCTACTCTTGTACTACCCATATCATCAATATTAATCAAGCAGAGTAGGGTATTACCTCCATCGAGAGGACCCGAACCTGGGTAAAAACATCGTGTCCCTTGTCTCCTGTTACCATCCGCCTAGACGCACAGTTCGGGACCCCCTACCCGAGATCCGCCGGTTTTGACACCGACAACCGGCCTAAGTGGGCCAAGGCTGAGAATGATCTGCTTGATAAAGAGATCGAACTAGAGACAATGAACTGGCCAGACCATTGCCGGACTTGGCTCTTCGGGGCTGGCGGAACCTTGAACCCTGTATCAGGGAAGTGCCGTTGGACGGACGAGCAACTAAAAATACCAGTCAAGAGGCTTCGGCACTATATCAATGAAGTGCAGCAAGGGACGTTCGTTCCAGACAGGGAGAACGACGAGCTCACAATGGCCCTCGGGAATCCTGAGCACCCTAGACGGACACGAGGCACGCCAGGCTCCATTCCGTGGAAGGTTGGTTTTCCTGACGCAGGGGGTTACAAAACCCATGACAGGAGGAAGAAAGTGGAGCATAGCCAACTGCAGGCGTTGCACGCAAGGGTACAAGGGCTAGAGGAATGAGAAGAAGCAGATCGCAGCAAACGACCTGCCGAAGCTTCCCCCGAAGCTACCCCGCCATCTCGCGGAGAAGCATCGTGGCTTCCACCGAGCTGCTTCAGCCGGAGCATGTCTTGACGGCTCCTTCTAGCTACCCCGTGGATTTTATCACGGTGTCTCAAAATTGCCACCTTATGGCGCAATGGAAGAACTTAAAAGTCAAGGCGGCTGTCGGCCAAGTTCGACCTTCTGAACCCGGCGCAACTTTTCACTGTCATCAGATTCCAGAAGGATATGCTAGGGTGACGGTGGACGAAATAACAGAGGGATTTGAGGACCTCCGGCTTGACCACCCTACCGGTGAAGGGGAGACTCGGCTGGGTTCTGCCCTGAAGACTCTATGCCTATGGCGGAAGGAGCTCATCAACCTTCCGAACTGGACGCCTCCTCCTCCTCCTCCGGCGAGTCAGGGCACTCCGCCTCCTCCACCGCCTCCTCCTCCGGCAAGTGACGATCAAGGCAGTCGGCCTCCTTCTCCGGCGCGTGGCGGCACTCCACCTCCGTCTCCGTCTGCGCTGGCGCACCCGAGAAGCCAGCCTCCTCCTTCTCCGCCTCGCCAGCAAGGGCGGAAGAGACCCGCCGCCGCCCCGGCTTCTCCGGCGCGTCGTAGTCCTTCTCCTCCGCCTCGTAAGCAAGCACGAAAGAAGACAACCGCAGCCGCTCCGTCTGCTCCGGCGTCTAGCAGTACAGCCAGAGGCGGGAGGCAATACAGATACGGTCCACCTCTCAAGCCTCTAGAGAAGTTACTGCACGAGATGACCGTGGAGGAAAACAAGAAGATCGTGCGGATCAAGTGAAGGACTTCTTTGAAGGGTTGAAAGCGCAGAGACATCCACCTCCGGAGGAGAAGATAGATCCGGTGAAACTGAAGCGTACTCTGGCTGCCCTGAGGAAACCACCAATGTCTCCGCCGAAAGGCAACTATGAGCGCATCCTTGAAAAGTCATTTGTCCAAGCGAAGCGGTTCGGAAATCTTGTCACTGATCAAAGGTTAGCAGAACGACGAGCTGGGAAACAAATTGCCCAGCTCGGCGAACAAGCGAACCAATCGCTCCCCCCGCTCCAGGTGTCCGAAGATAGCATCGCTAATGATCCGGGCGGGATGGTGCCGGGTTATAACAATCCTGCAGATTACCTGTCCGACGATGTACATTATGATTTCTTGGAGGCGGACGAACACAGATACGTGTACGGGAAGCCTCTCGTCAAAGATGAAAGATCTCTAACAACGATGATGTTCAGATTACATAATTGGTACATGAAAACCTGCAGAGAGTCCGAGGGGAGGAATGTTTTGACGCTGAGTGTTAGAGAGGAGCATGACCTCGTTGGAATTGAACAGTTGAATGTTCCATTTGAGGAGTTCTTCACGTTTTTCAATCTAAAGGCTCTCGATAAACTAATGGTCACTTGCTACTGCCTGTAAGTAGTACTACTTCTGTCATTAATTAAGTCTCTATATATTGGTCATCTCTTTCATTGCATGTATTTTTAATTATCCTCTCTATATTAATTATGCAGATTAAAGATCGCCGAATTGAAGAAAAGACAAGTCGGTGATATTGGGTTCATTAACACAAATCTCATAGATGTATTTATGGTTAAATCTCATGCCAAAGATACCGAGGCCAAGCTGCTACAATCGTTTCTATTAAATCAAAACAAAGCTATAATACTCTTCCCTTACGAAGTCAAGTGAGTGTTACTGTCTTTTGCATCCCTTATTAGTCGAGGTTGTAGTAATGTAATTGATGAGTTATGCATGCTTGCGCAGGTTCCACTATATTCTGCTTGGGATTAAGCTTGAGCAGGGACAAGTAACCGTCTTAGACTCGAGACGAAAAGACCCCACGGAGTATGCGGACTTGACTGAAATTCTAGAGAAGTAAGTTAAACCGATCATTATCGCACCATATCGGCAACTTTGTTCATTTCGTGATATCAAGTAATTGTTTTCTTTATGCGGCAGGGTTTGGGAAAATTCACCTCAAAAACTCCGGGACTGCCGAAGAAGCTGCAATTTAGATACCCGAAAGTAAGTACTAAGTAGCATGTTCCACGCATCTCCTAGTGATTCAAGCGCTAGTTTCATCAATACCATTTAGCATACTTGCTAATTATCAGTTTGATTGACCTCTATTCCTTGTAAAGTGGTTGTGGCAGGAACAAGGGAATGATCTGTCGATACTACATTTGCGAGTCCATCCGCCACACGACCTGTGAGCGGGGCTACTCTGACAAACAATATGAAGTGCGTAAATAATAATATTCACAATTTTATTTTATTATCATCATTTGTGTTCAGTTTCATTTATCCATATATATGTATTGACCCCCTTCTTCAAATTAGATGTTTCGGATGCGGGATGAACTACCAACACCAGATCGTATGCGAGCAATTCAAGAGGAATTGGCGGCATTCTTTCTTGACCACGTGATCGCTAAAGACGGAGAATACCATGTGGACCCTTAGTTTGTTTGGAATTAGGAGATTATATTGTAAGAGATAATTATATTGTATATATGTAGCCAGTAGCGTCGGATAGATATACGAGAACTTGTTGTTTGACCAATCTCTCAGAGAACGAGAGGTGGTCGATATCACTTCTCTCTGTATGCATATGTGTTCATGACGATCTTCTGTTTCCTTCATTTGCTTACTAGCTAGCTAGAGTGTCTAGTCCTCTGTATACGTATATATAGTACGTAGCGTCGACCAAACACGGAGATAAGAGAGGACAATTCTCTCTATTAATTAGCTAGCTAACACAAACACCTAAATTAACCCCCCCCCCCAAAACCCCCTAACCCCCCCCCCCCCCTTCAAAACAGAAAACAAAAACAGCAGTCACTGAAATGTTGACGCGCGGAAGCCTTTTGGTCCCGGTTTATGTCACCAACTGGGACCAAAGGCCCACCCTGCCTGGGCTGCCCGCAGCGGCCACGTGGATGCCCATCTATCCCGGTTCGTGTAAGAACCGGGACTAAAGGTGGGAGGCACTAGTAACGACCTTTTAGTCCCGGTTCAAGAACCGGGACTAAAGGCCCTTACGAACCGGGACAAATGCCCTGTTTTCTACTAGTGAGGACGGGACAGGCAGGACGCTGCAGTGGAGGACGAACACCGCGGCAAGGTATGTGCAGAGAACAACCACCGCCGCGAAGTCACGACTCCTCTCTTGCGTGTCTACTTCTCCTTGGCTGCCTGGTCATCATCATATCACAAATCCAGGTTTTCTTATAGTGATCTAGAGCAGATAAATTTGATGGCTGTAACTTGCCATAATAGCAAAGTTTAATTTTGTTTTGATACAATTTCATTCTGCTTGCCAACTACGAGTTATGTGCGATAGCGAAAAACGTCTTACCTCTCTTGAGGGATGTGGTTCACATTATAAGGAGAGGGGGCGCGACCCCAACGATCGATACAGAGAGATCAGGAGATCGTTACAGAGAAGGAATCTCGGGAGAGATTACTTGGAGAGGAGATAGAGATAGTTACAATTGTGATATGTTTAAACTACTAGCCAAATCTATCTCTATACCTAACCACAGCCGAACACTTCCTGGTTACAGCCGAACACCTCATGGTTGGGATCGTGACATGGATGCAACGTTGTCTAACACCCTCCCTTAATCACAACTTCATTAAGTTGAGATTATGCTTGAAGTCTTCAAAGCTTCTTGTGGGCAAGGGCTTTGTGAATCCATCTGCAAGTTGATCTCTGGAATGCACAAAGCGAATGTCAAGTTGTTTCTAAGAAACTCTTTCTCTGACAAAGTGAAAATCAATCTCTATGTGCTTTGTCCTGTCATGAAACACCGGATTTGCAGAGAGATATGTAGCACCAAGATTGTCACACCATAGGCAGGGAGCTTGTTTACTTTGTACAGCAAGTTCCTTCAACATAAACTGAACCCATATTATTTCAGCTGTAGCATTTGCCAATGCCTTGTATTCTGCCTCTGTACTCGACCTGGATACAGTGGCCTGTTTACGTGCACACCATGATATCAAATTTGGTCCAAAGAATACTGCAAAACCACCAGTGGAGCGTCTGTCATCAAGACAGCCTACCCAATCTGAGTCAGAGAATGCACTGACAAGAGTGAAGGGTGATTTGCTAAAGTTCAGTCCCAAGTTTAGAGTATGCTTCACATACCGAACTATACGTTTTGCAGCTGTCAAATGAACATTGGTAGGTGCATGAAGAAACTGGCAGACTTTGTTAACAGCAAAAGACAGACCTGGTCTGGTAAGTGTAAGATACTGAAGAGCTCCTACCAAACTCCTGTATTTCGTGTTGTCCTCTTGATTCAAGGGCTCACCTTCTGCAAGAGATAGTTTTTCTGAACTAGACAATGGAGTGGGAGAAGGCTTGCATCCCTGTAACCCAGCCTTCTTAACCAAATCAGTGGCATATTTTTCCTGAGAGAGCAGAAGTCCATCTTTGTGCTTCTTCACCTCAATCCCAAGAAAATAGTGCAAGTCACCCAAGATCCTTTAGAGCAAATTCTGCACTTAGATCCTTAAGAAGTCCTCTGGTAGCTTCATCAGATGAGTTGGTTACAATAATATCATCAACATATATGAGAACAAATATGCATGTGTTGAACTTGTTGTAGATGAACAATGATGTGTCAGATTTAGAGGGAACAAAACCAAGTGCTTGCATTTTGTGACAGAGACGAGCATACCATGCCCTTGGAGCCTGTTTCAACCCATATAGTGCCTTATCAAGCTTGCATACATATGAAGGAGCATTCTTACTCTCAAACCCAGGAGGTTGTTTCATGTACACTTCCTCTTCCAAAACACCATGGAGAAACACGTTTTGAACATCAAGCTGTCTGAGACTCCATCCTCTGGAAACAGCAATGGATAGGACAAGACGAATGGTGGCAGCCTTTATTGTTGGGGAACGTAGTAATTTCAAAAAATTTCCTACGATCACGCAAGACCATGGTGATGGCATAGCAACGAGAGGGAAGAGTGTCCGTCCACGTACCCTAAATGAACCCGAAGCGGAAGGCGTTATAACAACGCTGGTTGATGTAGTCAGACGTCTTCACGATCCGACCGATCCAAGCACCGAACGTACGGCACCTCCGAGTTCTGCACATCGCTCAGCTCGATGGCGATCCCGGACTCGATCCAGCAAAGTGTCGGGATGAGTTCCGTCGACGACGGCGTGGTAGCGATGTTGATGTTCCACCGACGCAGGGCTTCGCCTAAGCTCATGACGATATGACTTCTCCGGCGAGGGCTTCGCCTAAGCTCTCTGACGATATGACCCGAAGTGGAATATGGTGGAGGGGGGCACCGCACACGGCTAAGGAACGATCCGTAGATCAACTTGTGTGTCATGGGGTGCACCCCTGCCCCCGTATATAAAGGAGCAAGGAGGAGGTGGCCGGCCAAAGGGAGGAGGCGCACCAAGGGGGGAGTCCTACTCCCAATATATCGATCTTTACGTCTCGACCATTTCGAGACTCCTCGTCATGTCCCCGATCTCATCCGGGACTCCGAACTCCTTCGGTACATCAAAACTCATAAACTCATAATATAACTGTCATCGAAACCCTAAGCGTGCGGACCCTACGGGTTCGAGAACTATGTAGACATGACCTAGAACTATTCTTGGTCAATAACCAATAGCGGAACCTGGATGCCCATATTGGCTCCTACATATTCTACGAAGATCTTTATCGGTCAAACCGCATAACAACATACTTTGTTCCCTTTGTCATCGGTATGTTACTTGCCCGAGATTCGATCGTCGGTATCCAATACCTAGTTCAATCTCGTTACGGTAAGTCTCTTTACTCGTTCGTAATACATCATCTCACAACTAACTCATTAGTTGTAATGCTTGCAAGGCTTAAGTGATGTGTATTACCGAGAAGGCCTAGAGATACCTCTCCGACAATTGGAGTGACAAAACCTAATCTCGAAATACGCCAACCCAACAAGTACCTTTGGAGACACCTGTAGTACTCCTTTATAATCACCCGATTACGTTGTGACGCTTTGGTAGTACCCAAAGTGTTCCTCCCAGAACGGGAGTTTCATATTCTCATAGTTATAGGAACATGTATGGGTCATGAAGAAAGCATTAACATACTAAACGATAAAGTGTTAAGCTAACGGAATGGGTCATGTCAATCAGATCATTCAACTAATGATGTGACCTTGTTAATAAAATAACAACTCCTTGTTCATGGTTAGGAAACATAACCATCTTTGATTAACAAGCTAGTCAAGTAGAGGCATACTAGTGACATACTGTTTGTCTATATATTCACACATGTATTATGTTTCCGGTTAATACAATTCTATCATGAATAATAAACATTTATCATGATATAAGGAAATAAATAATAACTTTATTATTGCCTCTAGGGCATATTTCCTTGGGCCTCCCACTTGCACTAGAGTCAATAATCTAGTTCACATCATCATGTGATTCAACACTAATATTCACATCGTATGTGATTAACACACATAGTTCACATCGTCATGTGACCAACACCCAAAGGGTTTACTAGAGTCAATAATCTAGTTCACATCGCTATGTGATTAACACCCAAAGAGTACTAAGGTATGATCATGTTTTGCTCGTGAGAGAAGCTTAGTCAACGGGTCTGTCACATTCAGAGCCGTATGTATTTTGCAAATACTCTATGTCTACAATGCTCGCACGGAGCTACTCTAGCTAATTGCTCCCACTTTCAATATGTATCCAGATTGAGTCTTAGAGTCATCTGGATCTGTGTAAAAAGCTTGCATCGATGTAACTCTTTACGACGGGCTCTTTTATCACCTCCATAATCGAGAAATATTTCCTTAGTCCTCACTAAGGATGTTCTTGACCAATGTCCGGTGATCTACTTCCTAGATCACTATTGTACTCCCTTGCCAAATTCAGAGCAAGGTATACAATAGGTCTGGTACATAGCATAGCATACTTCATAGAACCTATGATCGAGGCATAGGGAATGACTTTCATTCTCTTTTCTATTTTCTCGCCGTGGTCGGGATTTGAGTCTTACTCAATTTCATACGCTTTTGCAACACAGGCAAGAACTTTTCTTTTGACTGTTCCATTTTGAACTACTTCAAAATCTTGACAAGGTATGTACTTATTGAAAAACTTATCAAGCCGCCTTGATCTATCTCTATAGATCTTGATGCTCAATATGTAAGCAGCTTCACCGAGGTCCTTCTTTGAAAAACTCCTTTTAAATACTCCTTTATGCTTTGCGTAATAATTCTACATTATTTCCGATTAACAATATGTCATCCACATATACTTATCGTAAATGTTGTAATGCTCCCACTCACTTTCTTGTAAATACAGGCTTCTCCAAAAGTCTCAGATAAAACCATATGCTTTGATCACACTATCAAAGCGTTTATTCCAACTCGAGATGCTTGCACCAGTCCATAGATGGATCACTGGAGCTTGCATATTTTGTTTAGCTCCTTTAGGATTGAAAAACCTTCCGTTGCATCATATACAACTCTTCTTTAATAAATCCATTAAAGAATGTAGTTTTGACATCCATTTGCCAGATTTCATAAAATGTGGCAATTGCTAACATGATTCGGACAGACTTAAGAATCGCTACAGTTTGAGAAAATCTCATTGTAGTCAACACCTTGAACTTGTCGAAAACCTTTTGTGACAAGTCGAGCTTTGTAGATAGTAACACTACTATCAATGTCCGTCTTCCTCTTGAAGATCCATTTATTTAACATGGCTTGCTGATCATCGAGCAAGTCAATCAAAGTCCATACTTTGTTCTCATACATGGATCCTATCTCAGATTTCATGGCCTCAAGCCATTTCATGAATCTGGGCTCATCATCGCTTCCTCATAGTCCGTAGGGTTCATCATGGTCTAGTAACATGACTTCCGTAACACGATTACCATACCACTGCAGTGCGGATTTTGCTCTGGAAGACCTACGAGGTTTGGTAGCAACTTGATCTGAAGTTTCATGATCATCATCATTAACTTCCTCACTAATTGGTGTAGTAGTCACAGGAACTGATTTACGTGATAAACTACTTTCCAATAAGGGAGAAGGTACAATTACCTCATCAAGTTCTACTTTCCTCCCACTCACTTCTTTCGGGAGAAACTCCTTCTCTAGAAAGGATCCATTCTTGGCAACGAATGTCTTGCCTTTCGGATCTGTGATAGAAGGTGTACCCAACATTTTGGGTATCCTATGAAGACGCATTTCTCGATTTGGGTTCGAGCTTATCAGGTGAAAACTTTTTCACATAAGCATCACAACTCCAAACTTTTAAGAAACGCATGACTTAGGTTTCATCGTTAAACCATAGTTCATATGGTGTCGTCTCAACGGATTTAGATGGTGCCCTATTAAACGTGAATGCAGCTGTCTCTAATGCATAACCCCAAAATGATAGTGGTAAACCGATAAGAGACATCATAGATCGCACCATATCAAATAAAGTGCGGTTCTGACGCTCGGACACACCATAACGTTGTGGTGTTCCAGGTGGCGTGAGCTGTGAAACTATTCCACTTTGTTTTAATTGAAGACCAAACTCAGTAACTCAAATATTCATCTCCACGATCAGATTGCAGAAACTTTATTTTCTTGTTACGATGATTTTCTACTTCACTATGAAATTCTTTGAACTTTTCAACTATTTCAGACTTATGTTTCATCAAGAAGATATACGCATATCTGCTCAAATCATCTGTGAAGGTCAGAAAATAATGATACTTGCCACGAGCATCAACACTCATTGAATCGCATACATCGGTATGTATTATTTCCAATAAGTCAAGAGCTTGTTCCATTGTTCCGGAGAACGGAGTTTTAGTCATCTTGCCCAAAAGGCACGGTTCGCAAGCATCAAATGATTCATAATCAAGTGATTCCAAAAGTCCATCAGCATGGAGTTTTCTTCATGCGCTTTACACCAATATGACCTAAACGGCAGTGCTACATATAAGTTGCACTATCATTATTAACTTTGTATCTTTTGGTTTCAATATTATGAATGTGTATCACTATGATCGAGATCCAATGAACCATTTTCATTGGGTGTGTAACCATATAAGGTTTTATTCATGTAAACAGAACAACAATTTATTCTCTTACTTAAATGAATAACCGTATTGCAATAAACATGATCAAATCATATTTATGCTCAACACCAAATAACACTTATTTAGGTTCCACACTAATCCCGAAAGTATAGGGAGTGTGCGATGATGATCATATCAATCTTGGAACTACTTCCAACACTCATCGCCACTTCCCCTTCAACTAGTTTTTATTCTCAGAACTCCTGTTTCGAGTTACTAATCTTAGCAACCGAACAAGTATCAAATACTCGGGGCTACTATAAACATTAGTAAAGCACACATCAATAACCTGTATATCAAATATACCCTTGTTCACTTTGCCATCCTTCTTATCCGCCAAATATTTGGGGTAGTTCCGCTTCTAGTGACCAGTTCTATTGCAGCAAAAGCACTTAGTCTCGTGCTTAGGTCCAGACTTGGGCTTCTTCATTCGAGCAGCAACTTGCTTGCCGTTCTTCTTGAAGTTCCCTTCTTCCCTTTGCCTTTTTCCTTGAGACTAGTGGTCTTGTCAATCATCAACACTTGATGCTCTTTCTTGATTTCTACCTTCGTCGATTTCAACATCATGAAGAGCTCGGGAATCGCTTTCGTCATCCCTTGCATACTATAGTTCATCACGAAGTTCTAGTAACTTAGTGATGGTGACTAGAGAATTCTGTCAATCGCTATCTTATCTGGAAGATTAACTCCCACTTGATTCAAGCGATTGAAGTACCCAGACTATCTGAGCACATGCTCACTAGTTGAGCGATTCTCCTCCATCTTTTAGCCATAGAACTTGTTGAAGACTTCATATCTCTCAACTCGGGTATTTGCTTGAAATATTAACTTCAACTCCTGGAACATCTTATATGGTCCATGACGTTCAAAACATCTTTGAAGTCCCGATTCTAAGCCGTTAAGCATGGTGCACTAAACTATCAAGTAGTCATCATATTGAGCTAGCCAAATGTTCATAACGTATGCATCTGCTCCTGCAATAGGTCTGTCACCTAGCGGTGCATTAAGGACATAATTCTTACAGGCAGCAATGAGGATAAACCTCAGATCACGGATCCAATCCGCATCATTGCTACTAACATTTTTCAATACAATTTTCTCTAGGAACACATATAAAAACATAGGGAAGCAACAACGCTGAGCTTATTGATCTACAACATAATTTGCAAGATGCTACCAGGACTAAGTTCATGATAAATTAAAGTTCAATTAATCATATTACTAAACTCCCACTTAGGCAGACATCTCTCTAGTTATCTAAGTGATCACGTGATCCAAATCAACTAAACCATGTCCGATCATCACGTGAGACGGAGTAGTTTCAATGGTGAACATCATTATGTTGATCATATCTACTATATGATTCACGCTCGACCTTCGGTCTCCGTGTTCCGAGGCCATATCTGTTATATGCCAGGCTCGCCAAGTTTAACTCGAGTATTCCGCGTGCAACTGTTTTGCACCCGTTGTAGATGGACGTAGAACTTATCACACCCGATCATCACGTGGTGTCTGGGTACTACGAACTTTGGCAACGGTGCATACTCAGGGAGAACACTTCTTGATATTTTTTAGTGAGAGATCATCTTATAATGCTACCGTCAATCAAAGCAAGATAAGATGCATAAAGGATAAACATCACATGCAATCAATATAAGTGATATGATATGGTCATCATCATCTTGTGCTTGTGATCTCCATCGAGTTAGCTCCGTCATGATCACCTTCGTCAGCGGCGCGACACCTTGATCTCCATCGTAGCATCGTTGTCGTCTCGCCAACTATTGCTTCTACGACTATCGCTACTCCTTAGTGATAAAGTAAAGCAATTACATGGCGTTGCATTGCATACAATAAAGCGACAACCATATGGCTCCTGCCAGTTGCCGATAACTTCGGTTACAAAACATGATCATCTCATACAATAAAATATAGCATCACGCCTTGACCATATCACATCACAACATGCCCTGCAAAAACAAGTTAGACGTCCTCTACTTTGTTGTTGCAAGTTTTACGTGGCTGCTACGGGCTGAGCAAGAACCGTTCTTACCTACGCATCAAAACCACAACGATATTTCACAAATAGACTCCGCTTTAACCTTCTCAAGGACCGGGCGAGCCACACTCAGTTCAACTAAAGTGAGAGAGACAGACACCCGCCGGTCACCTTTAAGCAACGAGTGCTCGGAGCGGTGAAACCAGTCTCGCCAGAAGCGCACGGCGTAATGTCGGTCCGGCCGCTTCATCTCACAATACCGCTGAACCAAAGTATGACATGCTGGTAGGCAGTATGACTTGTATCGCCCACAACTCACTTGTGTTCTACTCGTGCATATGACATCAACGCATAAAACCAGGCTCGATGCCACTTTGTTGGGGAAACGTAGTAATTTCAAAAATTTCCTACGATCACGCAAGACCATGGTGATGGCATAGCAACGAGAGGGAAGAGTGTCCGCCCACGCACTCGTGAGACCGAAAGCGGAAGCGTTATAACAACGCGGTTGATGTAGTCAGACGCCTTCACGATCCGACCGATCCAAGCACCGAACCACGGCACCTCCGAGTTCTCGCACACGCTCAGCTCGATGACGATCCCGGACTCCGATCCAGCAAAGTGTCGGGGATGAGTTCCACAAGACGACGGCGTGGTGACGATGTTGATGTTCCACCGACGCAGGGCTTCGCCTAAGCTCATGACGATATGACTTCTCCGGCGAGGGCTTCGCCTAAGCTCTCTGACGATATGACCGAAGTGGAATATGGTGGAAGGGGGCACCGCACACGGCTAAGGAACGATCCGTAGATCAACTTGTGTGTCATGGGGTGCACCCCTGCCCCGTATATAAAGGAGCAAGGAGGAGGTGGCCGCCAAAGGGAGGAGGCGCATTAAGGGGAGTCCTACTCCCACCGGGAGTAGGACTCCTCCTTTCCTAGTAGGAGTAGGAGAGAAGGAAGGGAAGAGAAGAAGGTGCGGCCTCCCCTAGTCCAATTCGGACTAGGCCTTGGGCGCGCGGCCTGCCCTAGGCAGCCCTCTCTCTTTCTGCAGGGCCCAATAAGGCCCAATACTTCTCCCGGCGAATTCCCGTAACTCTCCGGTACTCAAAAAATACCCGAATCATTCGAACCTTTCCGAACTCGAATATAGTCGTCCAATATATCGATCTTTACGTCTCGACCATTTCGAGACTCCTCGTCATGTCCCCGATCTCATCCGGGACTCGAACTCCTTCGGTACATCAAAACTCATAAACTCATAATATAACTGTCATCGAAACCTTGTTGCGTGCGGACCCTACGGGTTCGAGAACTATGTAGACATGACCTAGAACTATTCTTGGTCAATAACCAATAAGCGGAACCTGGATGCCCATATTGGCTCCTACATATTCTACGAAGATCTTTATCGGTCAAACCGCATAACAACATACTTTGTTCCCTTTGTCATCGGTATGTTACTTGCCCGAGATTCGATCGTCGGTATCCAATACCTAGTTCAATCTCGCTATCGTAAGTCTCTTTACTGCTCCGTAATACATCATCTCACAACTAACTCATTAGTTGTAATGCTTGCAAGGCTTAAGTGATGTGTATTACCGAGAAGGCCTAGAGATACCTCTCCCACAATTGGAGTGACAAAACCTAATCTCAAATACGCCAACCCAACAAGTACCTTTGGAGACACCTGTAGTACTCCTTTATAATCACCCGATTACGTTGTGGACGTTTGGTAGTACCCAAAGTGTTCCTCCGGTAAACGGGAGTTGCATAATCTCATAGTTATAGGAACATGTATGGGTCATGAAGAAAGCATTAACATACTAAACGATCAAGTGTTAAGCTAACGGAATGGGTCATGTCAATCAGATCATTCAACTAATGATGTGACCTTGTTAATCAAATAACAACTCCTTGTTCATGGTTAGGAAACATAACCATCTTTGATTAACAAGCTAGTCAAGTAGAGGCATACTAGTGACATCTTGTTTGTCTATATATTCACACATGTATTATGTTTCCGGTTAATACAATTCTAGCATGAATAATAAACATTTATCATGATATAAGGAAATAAATAATAACTTTATTATTGCCTCTAGGGCATATTTCCTTCATTTATCACCGGACTAAACGTGTCTTCATAGTCTATGCCATATCTCTGTTTTAAACCTTTTGCTACTAGCCTAGCCTTATAACGATCAATAGTTCCATCAGCTTTTCTTTTAATCCTGAAAACCCACTTGCAGTCAATTAAATTTTTACCTTGCTGTGGGGGAACCAAATGCCATGTTTTGTTTTTCTTCAATGCCATATACTCTTCATTCATGGCTTTCTTCCACGTGTCATCACACAATGCTGCTTCAAGGGTGTTAGGTTCATCTGGTTCACCTGTGGAACAAACCATACCATACTTGGATATTGCTTGTAGTTGGCAGGTTGAATTTTCCCTTGTTGAAGACGTGTACGACGTGGCTGTTGAGCACTCACATCTGCTACCACAGAGGATCCCGTAGTTCCCAAATCATTGGCTGGACCAGAACCCAAAAAGGATTCGGCAGCAGAAGCAGCAGCGCCACCCAGCAGCGTCGGATCTTCTGCGGTTGAAACGCGAGGCGGGGCGCCTGAAGCAGCCACAGAAGATCTCGTAGCTACCACATCCACTCGGGTTTCCGCACCGGGCCCCGCGCCCTCCCTGGACCGCGTACTTGTACGCCGCTTGTAAGTCACCGGTTGGGTGGGGCGGCGCGCAGCTTCTGGGCCACCCGGAGCCGGCCAAGTGAAGGGCGGCGATTGGCGCGGAGCGGGGGAGCCAGTGCAGCCAGCGGACGAGACCCGCGTGTCGCCCGTGGGACCGGTGCTGCGGGAATCGGGGGAGACCGCACGCTCGCCTGCGCCTGTCGCGTTTGGCTGCGATCCCGGAGCAGATCTGATTCGCTGTTCCTGGACGGATCCCGAGGAGGATCTGTCTCCTCTGGTGGGACCCATAAAATATGGTCCATCTGAATTTTTTTCAACCGCAATTTCTTCATGGATTTCTCTTGTGTCATCAACACAAAGCTCATGTAGATCATTAGATGAGTTAGTCAATAATTGATCATCAATATTTTGCGCCCCTTGATCAAAACTAGTGAGATAGGAAGGCAGAAGAAGGATTTCTTTGCGAAGAAGGGCGCCAACATTGGGGTGAAGATCAGCAAATGGGAATTTGGTTTCATCGAATACGACGTCACGTGAGATGTAAACACGACCAGTGGAGACATCTAGACATTTGACACCTTTATGCTGGGCGTTGTATCCTAGGAAGACACACTGTTTTGATCGAAACATGAGTTTGCGATTGTTGTAGGGACGGAGATTTGGCCAACATGCACACCCAAAAACTCGAAGAGATTTGTAGTCTAGTTTTGTGTGAAGGAGGCGTTCTACCAGAGTTTCATTATTAATGACACGACTGGGTAGCATGTTGATAATGTGAACGGCAGTGAGGAATGCTTCATCCCAAAATTTGAGAGGCATGGAGGCTCCTGCCAAAAGAGCAAGACCTACCTCTATGATGTGCCTATGCTTGCGTTCAGCTGAGCCGTTTTGTTGGTGAGCATGTGGGCATGATACTTGGTGAGAGATACCAAGGTTTTGGAAGAAGGAGTTCAACGTTTCGTACTCCCCCTACCTGATTGGACATCGATGATTTTTCTATCAAACTTCCGTTCAACAAGAGCTTGGAAGTTTTGAAAAACTTGAAACACATCTGATCTTCGTTTGAGAAGATAGATCCAAGAAAATTTACTGTAGTCATCAACGAAACTGACGTAATACGTATGTCTACCAACAGAGTGTGGGGCTGGACCCCAAACATCAGAAAAAATAAGTTTGAGAGGTTTGGTAGAAACACTAGTAGAAACAGGGTATGGTCATTGATGACTTTTAGCTCGTTGACATGAATCACAAATTGTTTCAACATGATGCTCACCAACAAACGGGAGCTTATTTTTCCTAAGTAACTTTTCAACTAAAGAAAAAGAGGCATGTCCTAACGATCGTGCCATCGTGTGGACGTAAGCTTGATAGCACCACAAGCTTGTTTATTGAATCTTCTAAACTCTGGAATCAACGGATAGAGCCCTCGAACACATCTACCTCGATAGAGTATTTCCCTCGTTGCCTGATCCTTGATCAAAAAGAAATAAGGGTGAAACTCGAGAAAAACATGATTATCGATGGCAATTCGATGAACAGAAAGAAGATTTTTATGTGCACTAGGGACATGCAAAATTTTCCTAAGATGTAGTTTACGTCTAGGGGTACGAAATATTGAGTGACCAACATGACATATACTCATACCTTCTCCGCTAGCAGTGTGGATTTGATCCTTGTCGCGATATTTTTCCTTCATGGTCACCTTTCGAGTTCATTGGTGATGTGGTTTGTGGCCCCACTGTCGACGTACCAATTTGTGTCGACGCCGTAGGACCCATCAGCCGCCGCAGCAACCTTGTCATCATCCTGGGAATCATCATCCTCCTCCTCGTACCTATACCAGCAATCCTTTGCTGTGTGTCCAGGTTTCCCGCAGATCTGGCATCGTGGAGTGTCGGGGCGCGTCCTGTTGCCGCTGCCACGACCGCGACGGCCGCGGCCCCTGCCGCCGGTGCGCTGAGGAGAGGAGCCGCGGTCACTGCCGCCGCCGCCGCCAGATCGCCCTTTGTGGCGAGGAGAGCCACATGAACGGGAGCCGCCACCCTGCCCACGAGACGCCATGTTGGCTGAAGATTTGAAGCCGCCGCCGCCAGACCCGTGGTAATGAGCCACACACTGGTCGAAGTTGGAGAGCATGGCGTAGAGTTCATCGAGTGTGATGGGGGTGACACGAGCGTCGAGAGTAGATACCAAAGGCTGGTAATCGGCTTCGAGCCCGTGGATGATGTAGGAGACTAGTTCGTCATCCTGGATGGCCTTGCCCGCCGCGGCTAGTTCATCTGCATATCCTCGCATAGCAGCAAAGTAAGAGGCAACCGAGAGATTACCCTTCTGCGTGTTGATGAGGGAGGTGCGGATGTTGTTGATGCGGCTCGCTGAGTGCGACGAGAACATGGCAGCAAGCGTCGTCCAGAGCGCACTCGCCGTGGTGATCGTGGTCACCGTCACCAGAACCTCCTTTGTGAGGTTGGACAGCAGGAAGCCAAGGACCTGCTGGTCCTCCCGGACCCAGAGAGGGTGGAGAGGGTTGGGTGATGAAGTCTCCTTCCCTTCTTTGGTGGTGATGAGGAGCTTCGCCGGCTCCGGTGTGGTGCCGTCGACGTAGCCATAGA
Source organism: Aegilops bicornis (assembly GCA_021605145.1). Taxonomy (NCBI): domain Eukaryota; kingdom Viridiplantae; phylum Streptophyta; class Magnoliopsida; order Poales; family Poaceae; genus Aegilops; species Aegilops bicornis. The sequence continues at coordinate 671,510,239 of CM038672.1, forward strand.
CACCGGCGCCACGCAGTTGGGGGGTGATCTGTGTTCGCCATAGCACGTAGTTCGTGCGGGACAACTTCTCCGTGACCTGGCTATTGAGGTTTGAGGAGAAGGCACCGGAGGCAGAGGAGGAAGACATGGCTAGGCTTAGATGGATTCGACAGAAGCTTCAGATGGGAAAAGGAAGGCTCTGACTACCATGTGCGATAGCGGAAAACGTCTCTCGAGGGACGTGGTTCACGTTATAAGGAGAGGGGGCGCGACCCCAACGATCGATACAGAGAGATCAGGAGATCGTTACAGAGAAGGAAGCTCAGGAGAGATTACTTGGAGAGGAGATAGAGATAGTTACAATCGTGATATGTTTAAACTACTAGCCAAATCTATCTCTATACCTAAGCACAGCCGAACACTTCCTGGTTACAGCCGAACACCTCCTGGTTGGGATCGTGACATGGATGCAACGTTGTCTAACAATTGTTCCATCACTTATGATTTCAGTTTGAGATACAACGGGCAATCTGAAATCGGTACTGCTGTTCAGACAATCTAGAGGGGTTATAAAATTTCTTTGCAAAGCTTGTACAGAAGCTTAAGAATATGCCTGCTACTTTTTTTAAGGGAAAGAATATGCCTGCTACTTTGGGATATTGTGGTGTTATTAAATGACCGCTTCATAAATAATAATATGAGATGGTGTTTGGTCAACCAAACATGAAGAATATTGGAACAAAAAGACGAAGAATATTGGTCAACCAAAGGCAAACTCACATCAAACCAAATTCACTTGGTGTTGCAATTTTTTTCTTAGTTCTTTAAGATTGGTTTTAGATGGAGAGCCGGGACAAGTTTGGATGCCAATTTTGGTTTTTAGATCAATCAATGGTTCATTGCAGCATATGTTCTCCGTATAATTTGATATGCAAGGTTTTGATGCTAACTACTACATCCTTACAATGCGAAGGGAAGCAAGAGCAGAGAGCAGTAGCAGTTATAACTGAAGTGACAATGGGCACTTCTCTCTTTTCTGAACAACACTTGAGTTTCTCATAGTAATAGTCCTTTACTGAATTTAGTTGATACATAAATGGTTCTTTACTAAACAAGACTTGTATGTGTGTATGTACGATGGTGATGAACTAGGTCCATTGTCCAACAAGGCCATCCTAATATCTGATTGGATTATACTGTAACAATATGACATAGAAATATCAAATGGTTGTATATTTGACCCATAGTATGATGGGCCAAGGCCCTCTTGGACATGTTCACATTGTATAATTCATTTACAAGAGATTGTAAACGTTTGGGCACTATGTGTTGAGAAATTGTGCATTGAGATAAAAGATTATAGGATATAATTGATGCAAAGGTGTGTGATATTTGTTTCAGGAAGAATGTTGATTCATGGAGAATGATATTATAAATTATTTGTATGATTCATGATTTAGCTGTTGTGCACTGTGTGAAATTTCATTTTTTGGGGGGAGATCTATCCTATATCTGGTCATGTTTCAAATAATGTGTTTTTTGTCCAAACGTGCGTTGCACGTGCACGCTTACTAGTCGGGTCGAAGGAAACAACCAGTGGTGGGGCAGCCACGAAGCAAACGAAAAGGCAGTGCCATCGCCATCCCCTGCTGCCCACGTGGCATAGCCCAGCGCCCGCTCCTTCCCCGCACGTTAATGCTTCTCGATTGCTCGTGCCATCCCACGAACGAATCAGTAGGGCGCAGGACTTGGACTACGTTGTTGAAACCTCGAGCTAATCTCGCTACTGACGAAACTGATGAAACTGAAAAAAAGGTGCAGCTATCGCTAACTGAACTAACTGAACTTGCAAGGTTTATTCTAACATCACCGAGGCATTGCCTTGTCCGGCCGGCATGATGTGGCCACCGCCGTTGTTGCTGTTGCCACTGTCGTAGTGCACGTGGTGTCCGCCGGGGCCACGGAGAATGGTTCATGGCGAACTGCAGCTTGCAAGCTGCAACTGGTCACATGCTGTGCCTTTGGCGCAGTTGTCCAGAGCTGTCTAGGCCACGGACGTAAGCGAGACGGGGGGAGATCACTCGATGTAGCTTTTATGATAACTGGCATGCATCATTTACATTTTGACTAACACTTTATCTATAATGCCGAATATTTAATATTTTGTGGTATTTCCCTATGCGCCATGTTTCCTGTCTTTCCAGAAATCCATGAACTCAGTTGTGTTAGAGCAGAAGTTTTGTTTTTCTCCTCACTGGTAGCCATTGATTTACTGGCCCTCCCGCCCCCCCTGTCTCATTTGTGTGTCATTCCCTTATCTTGCGTAGTGGACCTAATGTCCAAGCTGCAGACCGCGGAATCCCCGCATATCTCAAATGTTTACCTGTAAGATGTGGGAATATAATCCATCCAAAGCCATAATTTTACTTTGCCTGCAAGTGCTTCTGTAGTCTTGTGAGTAAAGTTATGCTGCACTTCCATTGACTGTTACTGTAGGAGTACTAAAGATTTTTTTTTTTTTTGAAAAAGAGGAGGATTATCCCCTGCCTCCGCATCTAGCAATGCATGAAGCCATCAGTAATAAAGATTGTTGTTGTACTACTTCCACAGTTCCACAGATTCCACTGAAAAATAAGTATTGATTGGAGTTCCAATCTTTCATTTTCAAAATTTCTATTTCTTACGACTTCATAGTTCATACTTCACAAGGGGTACTGTTTGATCAAACCTGGCTATTTGCTAGGATTTGAGACTTCAACAGAGGATGTATGGCCTGCCTGATTAGAACATGAAAGGCGCATTCGTAACATGCTACGTGTTATTAGATCAAGGGACATTTAAAGCTACCCAAGGATAATTGTGCAAGCAGTCTCTGAACAATTGGTGTACTAAGAAATGTAATGTTCTTGTAATTATTTGGTTCTTCCTTACAAGAAGACATCTTCTGACTGAACCACGTTGTTCAGACATTTCAGATAGGAGCTGACATCTTCACGCAAAAGATGTACTGTACTAGACAGATCGATGATCATACATAACTCTAAACAAACTGAGCTATCAGAGATTGTTCACCCTCATGAATCATGCTCGTGTATATATAATCAGAGTCTTCCTTCAGCTAGATGCATACAAGTATTTTGAAATTTCAAATATAGTTTTCTTCCACATTTCAGCAGGCATAACGCAAGTTCGAGGTTGAGGCAAGGAGGTCATGATTCATGAAGTAGGAAGAGACCTTCAGGCAACAGGCGCGGGCGGGTGATCACGCGCGGACGTCGACGGGCGCCATGCGGACGACGATTTCCCCGGCGCCTGGCGCGGCCGCCGGCTGCTCCTGGACGATGGCGACGAGCTTCTTGTACAGCGCGAAGAGCAGGTAGGCGACCAGGAGAGCCCCCGCGATGGCCGCGACGACAATCAGCAAGATTATCCCAGGTTGGAGCTGGTGCCCGGGACGAGGTGGAGGCGGCGGCGGGGCGGCGAAGCGCGACTCCATCCCCTGAAGTCCAGCGCCGGCCGTGCGGGAGGCGAGAAGCGCCCCGGCGATGAAGAAAGCAAGCAGGAGCGTCGCCATTGCAAGTTGAGCTTCAGTGGTGAACTGGTGATTGGTGAGAGAGACTCCCCCGTCCCCGAGTTTTGTAGAGGAGAGGAAGTTGGTGCGTTGGCCGGTAGCTTTCTCCCTACGTGTTGCTTATTCAGATCTACCGAAATTCAGAACACAGGTCAATTCAGAAATTGTAAGCTTCCGTTTCAGTCAGAAATCAGTGGACCTAGTCACAAGTCACTCAAGGTGAGGAGTCCGGAAAGCTTCCTTGAAACCGCAATACACTAATCTTGTACTCTTCCAACCTCCATTTTCAGTCTAGGAGTATATAGGACGACTCTTCTGTTTTGGCGAATTGTTCTGTTTTGGAAGAGCTAATGAGGAACAAGATGCTTACAAACAATTGTTCGGGTGTGAATTGGGGGCTTTATCTTTCACGTATTTGGGTATACCAATCCACCATCGTAAGCTGACACATAGAGAATGGAAGTGCATTGAGGATCGATTTGAGAAGAAACTGAGTTGCTGGAAAGACAAGCTGATGTCATACGGAAGCCGATTAATTCTCATTAATTCGGTTCTCACGAGTATGCCCATGTTTCTCTTGTCCTTTTTCGAGGTACCAGTTGGAGTTCGGAAAAGGCTTGACTTCTATCGATCACGCTTCTTCTGACAGAGTGATGAACTTAAGCGAAAATACAGACTCACGAAATGGGATATTATTTGTCGACTGAAAGACCAAGGGGGTCTAGGTATTGAAAATCTTGAGGTGAAGAACAAATGTCATCTCAGCAAGTGGTTGTATAAGCTATCTGTAGAGACGGAGGCCACATGGGCGCAGATTTTGCGTAATAAGTACCTTCACTCCAAAACTTTGTCCCAGGTGACAGTGAGGCCGACGGACTCGCCTTTTTGGAAAGGACTGATGAGAGTTAAATCAGCATTTTTCAATAGGACAAAGTTTATTGTTGGAAACGGTACCAATACGAGATTCTGGGAGGATACATGGCTAGGGGAAACACCCCTCGCGCTTCAATATCCTTCACTTTATAGAATTGTTCAACGAAGAGACGCTTACGTTGTAACAGTACTTCGGTCCACTCCTCTCAATATTCACTTCAGGAGGACGCTAGCCGAAAACCGTTGGGAAGCCTGGCTCCATCTCGTGAGAAGACTGATGGATGTTCAGCTTTCTCTACGGCCCGATCAATTGTGTTGGAAGCTAACTAGGAATGAAGAGTTTATGGTTAAATCCATGTATCTGGATGTTATCAACTCTAGCTCTATTCCTAGTTCGAAACATGTTTGAAAAGTCAAAGTACCTTTGAAAGTTAAAGTGTTTATGTGGTTTGTACATAAACAAGTCATTTTGACTAAGGACAACTTGGCAAAACGCAATTGGACAGGATCTACAAGATGTAGTTTTTGTGATTGAGATGAATCCATCAAACACCTCTTTCTTGACTGCCCTTTAGCAAAAAATTTGTTGCGGATGGTTCACATAGCCTTTAATATTACTCCTCCGAATACTATCAGCATGTTATTTGGGACGTGGCTTGACGGGATAGATTCCAAAACAGCGAGACACATTCGTGTAGGAGTATGTGCTTTATTATGGGCAGTCTGAAACTGCAGAAATGATTTGGTCTTTAACAGAACAACAAACATTCTTTTTTTGCAGGTTATTTTCTGAGCCACTGCGTTGCGCACTCCGACGGAGGCCAGGGAGCGTATGGTTACTGGATCTATCCCTCCCTCCCGCTGGCCTTCCCTCGATCTGGCGCCTCCCTGCCGCGTTGGCGCCCGGCGGGCGTCGGTGGTCGGGTGGTGTCGCAGATGGCCGCTGGATTCGGTCAGCGGGGTCCGGCAGAGGTTGCTCTGTTAGGCGCTGGGTGGTGGTGCTCGCCCTCCCCCCGCGGTGCCGCCGTCCACTTTGGCTGTGTGGTGCTGCCTTCTGGCAGCGCTGCGCGTGGGCGGCGTGCCTGCCGACCTCGGTTTGGCTCGGTTCTGGTGGGGAGCGGCGGGGGCATGTTGGATCCTGCCGAATCTGGCTTGCGGTGGCCCGGGTCTGGTCATGTGTGGCGGCGGGGCTGCAGTGGCCCTTCTCTGTGGTGGTGCAGCGAGCAGTGCTCCACGATCAAAATCGATGCTATTTGGGAGGTGGTCTGCTCACTTGGACGAAAGTCGTGCTCCTGTCGGAGCCGGGCGACGGCGACGCCTGCGGGCGCCACGAACCTCCTTGGAGGCGGCACTGTCATGGTGGCTGCCCCTTCGTAAAACTCCGGGGAAACCCATGTTCCAGATTCGTCTGGGGCGGACGATGGCGGCGCATTTTTGCGTCGCGTCCCTTCTTGAAGGCATCATCTGGGTTCAGCTCGGTTGGTCTCTGTGGTGGCTGCTCGTTGCGGGTTTGATGGTGGTGGTGGTGCGGCCGGCTTGGGGTCGACGGTGGTGTGTGCTCTGTTGGCGAGGAGGTGGTGCTCTGTCTGCGAGATCTTGGCTCAGCCATGCGTCGGAATGGGTCTGATTTCCATCCGAAGTCGGGTTAGCGGGGGCGTTATCCTACTCAATGGATCACCTCGTTCCCATACGACACCTCTACCTCTGCGGGGTGTTGTTGGGTGGCGACCAGACGGCCAACGTTTAAGGCTCTTGTCCTTGCTTGGTCAGATGAAGATGTAATAAGTTGAGGTCCTTCTCCTTGCTGGTTGTGCTGATGAGATTTGTTATGGTGGTCGGTGGGTGGTGGTGCGTCCAGCTTCGGATCATCAGAAAGGCCTTCTTCTGTGCCTTTTCCTCGGTGGGTCTTCCGGAGGTTCGTCTGGATGTGTGTGTGTGTGCGTGTGTGTGTGTTTTCGGTTATATCTCTTCTTTTGTTTCCCCCGTGTACTTTGGTTCACTTGAACCTATCTTGTATGGAGCCGCGAGGCTTCTCGGCAAATTCAAATGAATATATTCAGGTGGGGATCCCCTTCCCCCGTGACCATTCAAAAAAAAATATTCAGCAAAACATACAGACTCCATTCATGCTAATAGAAAGGAAAAGCAGGGCTAACTATTACATTTTTCCGTCGAGCATCAGCTGGAATGAGCTCGTAGAGCAAAACCCTTTTTTGTGCCTTCCTACCCCACCGTGCCTTCAGCGCCATGCAATCCTCAGCAGCTCGCCTCATTGATGATCGAGAAGCAGCAGACATATCTGTAGTAGCATCGATTGATCACCTTGGCATAAGATCTTCCACTGATGGATAAAAGCACTTGTCCTTTCTACCAGATGCTTGACACTTGCCCAAACCAATCCCTGAAAACATAAATCATTTTGAGTGGTCCATAAGGTCCATATCACAGCAACACTGGAAATGTTGATCACAGATTTTTTTTTGTTATCAACATTCCATAAAGCAGACAAATCATTCATATTACAAGGATTTCGAAAGTTGAACACATCAGCAATCACTTCCCGGGAAAATTCTATGTACCACTTACGATAATTTACGGTTCGCTGGCACCTAACAGACCCCCGCGTCGTCCCCAGGGCGGCTCGGGGGAACCCTAGGTACGCCGCCGCCGCCCCCATCTACAGCACCTCCACCCTCCCGCCGCCACCGGATGAGTCCGCTGGGCGGAGCCCGCGCCGGAGGACGGTGGCGGCGGGGATCTCCGCGCGCTCGGCGGCTTCGGTTGCCGGCGTGAGCCCGTGGTGGTGGGAGACTCGTCCTCGGCGTCTCCGGCCGGTGTGGCGGCTGCCTGGCACGGCGTCCTCGTCCTCTCGCAGGTGATGGGCTGCCGGCTGCGCGTGGCTGCCTCGATGCAACGGCATCCCGAGGTTTCAGATCTGGCCATGGCGGGCTCGACCGATCTGGCCCGTTAGCTTTGGCCGGCGGTGAGGTCGGTGGTCGTGCGTGGTGATGGTGCCGCCGCCGCGCAGGAGGTGCTTGGGCCAGTGGGTTCGCATGCTGGCGGCGCTGGGGTTCCCCCATCCTCGTCCGGCAACGTGAGGGTGCAGAGGTAGGGTTGCTCCGGGCAAAAGCCGACGGCGCGGTGTCTGCGGATGTCGCTCTCCTCCTGGGGGCCGTTGTGGAGCTCTCCGACTCCTCCACTCTCGGGTCAGTTTCTTCGGGTGAAAGCCCAGGACCTGCGGTGCAGGACCAGACGATGACGAGATACGTCGCTTCCCCTCCTGAGGGTGTCGTCTTGAAGATCGTGATTCCCTGCGTGCTTTCCCGGAGCTGGACTTGCACGACATCGCGGCAGGTGGCCGGCGATGCGCCCAGAGGTGGAGCGGTGTTTCCACCTCCGCATCGAAGACGGCGGATCTCGGCGGCGTGGCGCAGCGGAGACTCGGCGCCCGATGCGTGCAGATGGACTCGCGCAGGAGGAGGTTGTTGTCTGGCGTCATGGTGGCGTCGATGGCAGAGTGGTCTGACAAGGTAGAAGCCTCAATATCGGCTCTGAAGACAGACCTGTGGAAGATGGCGACGACGGCACATGTGAGTGCGTCAGACCGGTTTGTGCCCCAGACTCGGTATGTGGCTCGGCTGGGGCTTCCGGCTTTTGATGATAGGTTTAGGTGAGTGGTCTGGGTATTTGGCCCAACTAGCATCCCTTCATCATATGGATAGGACTAGTGGCATATGTTGCCAAGATGGCGGATTTAGGCATATTATTGTAATACTTTGTAAGGTCCTCAAAAATAATCAATAAATTGGCCGCATGCATCTCTCAGATGCAGAGGCCGGGGGTCATCCTCCTTTTCTAAAAAAAAAGCAATCACTTCCCAAATTTCTTGCGCCACAACACAATTAAAAAACAAATGATGAACTGACTCCACTTCACTACAGAATAAGCAGGTCAAATCATCCACATGTTGACGTTTACTTAAGTTGTCTCATGTCAGAATCTTATTCTGGTAAGATAACCGAACAGAAGCCAAGTACTTGCGGGGAACTACAATAAAAGAAAAATTGGTAGATGACTCAAGCATGTAAACAGGATGGTCAGGATCATCTCCGAGTGGATAACTAGATAGAACAACGAATAATCGAGAGCGGACATGCAGCTACGCGCGGTTGGTATCCACGCCGCTCGGCCCTCGCGTGATTCGTGCAACTCAAATACGCGCTAGCCGTATAACGTTCTCCACTCCCCGTATTGCATGCGGTATTGGTGCGTATCACTCACCTGACATGCGCAGCACATGGCAGGGCTTGGCATTGAACCGAGCAGTTGGGCTCTACCATCCCAGCCCCAACGGTTAGCTGCCAGACGCTCCCTGCTGAGTTTTTTAAACAACTGGCTTGCTTATAAATTCTCATGCCGACCAACCATGCATTCTCCTCACTTATCTATCATCATTTCTCTCATCTCGCCGAAGCCACACACAATGTGTTTATCAAGTCCGTGCGTTGGTGTATCGCCACATTGGGGTCATCTGATTTTGGCATGCGTCCGTGCATTGGCATGTAACACTGCTTGAACAAAATCAAGCATGGCTGAAGAACCTATTCATCCTGGGCGTCTTGAACCTGCTGCTCATGGCCATGATCTGCATGCACAAGTTCTGAAAGCGCCCCTGATGGTTTCTAGCTAGTTTCCATGTGTATCCCGGGAGCAGGATTAGTTGTAGCCCCCTTATATAGTTTGTTTTAGGTGTGCATCCATTTATTGCATGTTTTTGCTAGTACATGCTGCGTCGTCGTATGTACGCCTTGCTTGGCTATCAATAATTCATCTCTCGGTCAGCTGACACGCGTTAAGGCAAATAAATACGGCCCAGAGGGAATCAATACACTCAGCTGCCCTGCGACACATAAAGGCACCCGGCCACGCAACGGCCTTCCATTGGATCGAATGTCAATCCCACGCATGGGGTTACCACTGCTAATCTCTCTCTGCAAACCCTGTGAGTGTTGTTTCCAGCGCGGTCAGCCTTTCAGCGCTTGTTGAGGCATCGCGGCTCTCCTTTTCCTGAAACAGTGTGCACTGGAGAGGCTAGATCAAGATGGATGTTCAGGCAAAAAACAAGGGAGCAGCGGCAACCAGAACTTACCTCTAAACCCAACTAACTTTATCATCAAGCGCTACGTATCTGTTCGCTACCCTTTCAATCTTTTTCTCATTAGAATCGGTCGTATCGGTTCCTGGAAGAACCTCAACCGAATCTAGCAAATCTGCTGCTTGGGTCATCTTCAGCCACCTCTCTCAAAGTCACGAGCTACCCCAAATGGCTTCCGAAAACCAGTGAATCTGGGATTAATGGCAAAGCGCCTGTCTCAGTGGAGGAGCCAGATCCGATCCTCGATTGGACCAAACAATATGGGGCGTAATGCTTGGGGATCCAGGCAAACAAGAGATCAAAACAGGTGTGTGGGCAGAACAAAGCAACACATCAAGCAAATGGTTTTGACGGACTAACCTCATCTCCGTCTGTCTGTGTAGAACCCATCTCCACTTCTAACTCTGTTCTTCTGCCGTTGACGGCTTCGGAGAAATCTGCAGTGCTAGGAACAATATGGGGCGCATGCTCAATCACATCCACCCAGCCCCGAGAGCAGTTATTCCATCGCCCAGGTCGCCGTGTGTGTCACGTACTCATACCATAGTAAATGACGCCCTGGGCCACTACATTTGTGTATAACATGACGTATTTGCCAAGACGTTAATTAATCAGGCAGGTATTTGCGAATGGGCTATATTAATTAGCCATCGCGATGCACTCGCGGACGGGCTGGATTTCGGCAGCGCGTGGCTGCATGTCCCAAAAATCCGCGTCCGATAAAACAACAAGTAATTCATGCCATTTAGTTAAGAAGGCCTGGTCCACACATCTCCTGCAAGTGATTATGAGCTCACACACATCTCAAATTTTTGCCACACAACTTCATAAAGCAAGTGATTATGAGCTGTTGACAAATCGCAAAGATCTCCCACGACTGGGCCAAACTTTATAAAGCCAATATACAACGTTAATTAAAATGGAGGGAGTACCTTTCCTAAAATCATTAGACGATAGGGCAAGGGCCAAATCAAAGTATCCACGGATGTAGTAGAGTCGTACTAGATTATATACTGCCCTTAATTACATTAACGTCTGTTATTCAATGGATTTTTTTTAAAAAAAATTAACCAACTGAAGGGTAGGATAAGTGGTAGGAGGGAAGAAGAATGTGAAAACCTAAGAGCATGTACAACCGGACTTGGCAAATCCGACCCCACAAATGCACGCGGGCGCGCCGGGCGCGTCCGCGGACAGTGATCGGCCACGCTTCAAAAAATGCATTCCACATCTGGATACCTCAAATTAGAAACCTTAAATCCGTACTATTACATGCAACGTGAAACCTAATCTAAGCGGAACTCGTCCGGTTGCGCTCCCCGCTCGCCTGTCTCCGCCTGGCCATGTCTGGTGGGTGCGCTCCTCAGAGTGTTGGTCCGGTCGCCGGCAAGGTAAAGTAGGGCATAGGACACGAGCCGGCTCACGGGACTCGAGGCGCCGCCGTCTCCCATGACCTACTCTTTCTTGTCGGAGCCCGTAACCCGAACGGTGCCGGTGGACGTCAGATCGATGACGGATCCATCCGGGGACGAGCCGCCGACGTCCACCACGATGCAGTTGCGTCACCCGGACTGATGCCCCATATGGGGCGTCGGAGAATGCAACTCCGCCTCACCGACGTCCGCCGCCGTGAGGGCTGCCGCCGCCTCCCGCGCCCGGTGCCTTGCACAGCGGACACGCCATGCCATGGCCTCGTGGGACGATGGTGCGTCCCGAATATCGGCGTGCAACGAAGGGGTGCGCGTCCGCGAGCGCGTTCGGACGCCAGACGGACCGCACGACCTCCGGGGAGGAAGCTACAGCCGGCCTAGCGCCGGATCCATGCGCCATTTTGACGGACGCAATGGATTCCCGATGGATGGAGTCCGAGCGCAGCCATGCACGGGCCTCCTCCCAGGCGCGGCGGAGCGCAAGCCGGTCGACGGATCTGGAGCTGAAGGACTCTGATCCGCTGCGCGCCATGCCAGAGACGGCCAGAAGGAGCCGGAGACGAGCTTGGGTGGCGGAGGGGATTGGAGGGGAGGGGAGGGGAGTGACTCGGGTTTGGTCCGACGAGTGGATGGGGAGGAATTTATGTGAGGTCGGGTGGACCAGCGTGGGCCGGGTCCAACGTGGTTGACGTGCAAGGGCGCGCCCAGGAGCCTCCATATCCGCCCCATATTTGCGGTAGATATGAGGGTGCCGGTCAGTCCGGGTGTTTGTGGGCCGTTTGAGGGGCCCGTCTGGGTTAAAAAAAATCATGACCGAACGGCCCGTCCGGACGTATGAGGCGGGTTTGAGGCGCCCGGCTGTAGATGCTCTAAAAGGGGGGAAATTACTAGTCTTGGTTGGACTCTTCCATCAAACTGAACACAATAAAAACGCATGCATAAACATCTTTGAAGGCTGAGCTGCTGCCTGCTGCCGGCCCTCGACCATGGTGAGCTCCCCCACCCTCCCCTCCCACCCCGCCGAGATACCCTTTTTCCTTCCACTATGTTGTTCTTTCGTTTTCTTTATTAGTTTTTGTTTCTTTCTTTTAGGTGAATGATTATGTCTACGAAACATTCATGTTAATGTGACATGCTACTTTATTTTTTTCATCTACTTATCCTGGTTCTTTTACAAAGCAAAACAGATTTATGTATACCTGTGTGCTTTTTTTTACTGAATTGGTGTCAGCAATGGAGGGTCTTTCACTGGAGAATTTTGACAGACATTGTCTTCATTGGGAAATCACTGCTCGGGTTGCTAGGCTTTGGGAGCACTGGTGTGTAGACCGGGCTGAGTTCAATGGAATGATCTTTGTCGTGGTGGACATGAAGATAAATGGTAATCTGTTTGTACGTATGACTAATTTTTATAAAAGAATCGCTTACTCTTGCTTTCCATTGATTTTGCAGAACAATACTCTTGATGGATTGATACGAGCTGATAAGGCTCGGAATCTGGTCAGAGCTGGGCACAGAGTAGGAACGTAGGCAGCGCTGACTAGGGTGTGGCAGGAGCCGCAGGATGGCGCGGTCAAGGCTGGCATGGCCATGGCCGCCGACGGTGGACGCGGGGCGGGAGGTAGTAGCTGTTGCGAGCGCGCACGAAGGAAACGCGCGGCAAGCCGCGCCACCCATCTGAGCTCTGTGAGGGCGGCAAGCTCTTCAACAAGATCGTCACGCTGGCAGCCCCAAACCACTCTGCTTTCCAGTGGCACCGAGGACCACAACGGGATGGATCCAACTGCCAAGACTCAGAAGGCGGTCGACGTCGGCGGCCTGCTCCCAAGTTGCAGGTGCGAACTGAGAAGGTGACATGGAGGTGGTTGGTTTAACACCGATTTGTTTACTGACTGTCATTGTTGTTTGAGCAGGTTTGGCATTATGGTCAGCCAATGGCATTTAGGTTAGTAATTCTGATGTGTGCTTTCTTTAGTTTATTGAATCACGTGAAGGCGTTCACTTTCGTTATTCGATAACTGGGCTGTAATTGTTTGCTTCAGTTACTTCTTAAACCTGTTTATAATTATTTGGATAAAAAAAGTGAAGGTGTTTGCTTTAGTCACTGATATAGCTAGGCCATCGTTGATCTCTTGCCTTAGTTATTGATATACACCTAGGCCATCATTGATCTCTTTGTTTGACTCTGAATTCTGAATCAACGGTAAAGAAAGTTACTGAAAAACAGCATCCGTCTTACTCTTCCAGGTATCACAGATGACGATCTTCGTGAAATAGCATATGAAATCCTTGTTGCTGCTGCTGGCGCTTCAGGGTAGGCCTGTGCAGTTCGCTGTGTCGAGCATAGTGTTTTAATTAGAAGATCACGGTTCTCGATATTATCATATTACTTACCCTATTTCTACCGCTTATAGGGGGCACATAGTTCCAAAGAAGTAAACACAGAATAATGAGGAAACTTGGCCGTAGCTGAAAGTGCTGAATCGCAAACTCACCGGCAATCAGATTTAGTTGGCTTGCTTGAAATCTTGAGAGCCCAACGTGAGGCGCCTTGTCTTACCTCTGTTTGTGTTTAGTAACTTGAAAGACGAAACTGCGCCTTTGTGTTTTTCAGTTGTTCTGTACTATATTTATTTCACTCGGTTGAAATTAGTTTTGTACATTTCAACATTAGTAGCTTCAAATCTCTTTTGCTGTTTGAAACTGCATTTTTAAGGGTCACACATACACATGATGTGTTCACATGTTAATTGAAAACTCGGTGAATTAAATATATATCTCTACTACTATTGATAATCATGGCTAAAGCAAAATTTCTTCTTTAAACTTGCTGCCCATGTACACGTGTTACTGCTTGTGGATCTCTACAGTTCATGAGAAACCATCACTCACTGTCCATAAGCTTCCACTCGCCCTCGCGTCGTCGCTTCAGATATTGTATCTGTTATAATGTGTTCATGATAGAAAAATTCAGGTTGGAATGTTGTCGGTCCAGCCCATGCTGATAATGTATCTGTTAAAAAAAAATCTGTCCATCCTAGAAGCTATCCAGTTCATGTGCTCAATATCAGCAACCATGCCATGTTTAGTTCTTCCACAAGTACAACCTCTAGAAATATTTGTTAACATATTTTTATTGTGTCGGTGGCTACTTCCAGTGCTGATCAAGAGCAGGGACAACAGATCATGTATCCTTTGCTTCATGAACTAATGTTCTAAATTCTTCAAGTAGCGAGGCACACATACCGTTTAGGTAAATAACTCTTGAAGTATTTCCTTGAATGACATAATGCAACAATAGCATTTTTGTTCTCGCCATCAGTTTTCATTGTCTTGCAATATTATTTGATTTCTTTCTCTCATAAACAGAGCAGTAGTTGCCCCTTCTAATTGATCTGTGTTGTATCTACATGGTGTAATGGTGTGTTTCTGTAGAATATGTACAGTCCCGTGTTCCTGTTTTCTGCATTACTTTGTTGTTCTCTAAGCTATACCAATAGTGATACCAATTTCTTTTTGGTCCTTGCATAACTATTTACCTAGACCCAGTAACTGAAAATGTTAATATGATGTTAGAAATCCAGCAATATTGATTGTTATGCACATGATTGATGCTTCCATATAATTTTCTAACTATAAGTTGCTTTCTTACATGGGCGAGTTAAAGTTGAGACCTATTGAACCATAGTTATACATCCAAACCATTTGCATTATGTCGAGTACCCTGTGCAATACTTATGTAATCCAAAACTATATAACTAAAACTGATGTTCTAATGGTGCCACTCTCTATTTGCAGTACTATCGCAAAGCCAATTGATGCTAGGTGTGCTCGAAGATGTTTCACTCCATGGATCGATAGAGTACAATGGTGAGATCATTTAGTTTCTTGGGTTGCACCAATCTGTGATGTCGAGGATGATTGCTAGCCTGACATGTCGAAACTATAGAGGAGTAATTAGTAGTGCATGGAAATAATAAAAATACATCATGTGTGCGTGTGTGTGTGTGTGTGTGCAGGACACACGCCCATGATTCATAATCATTTGTGTCAGTCTTAGAAGAACAATTTCCCATTGTTTTTTATCCCCTATTGAATGTGTTGCAAATTTCATCCGTTGGTGGAAGGAATCTGCACTCTTTCTTTAGTGCTCTGTTTCCCTACTTTTGTGGTAGAGAATGGTGTGCCTTCGTATATAATAAATGTTCTCTACTCTTGCAGCCCATGTATTATTATTGTTATTATTACCATCTACTTTAGAATAGAATGATGAGATGTGATCATGCACTTGCATTATCCAATTTCTTACTGCTAATCAGGTAGGTTCGGCTGTAATTGATTTGGTATCATGCCCTTTTACATTGTGTAGATTGTTTGGTGTTCCAAGATAAAATCATGATGTTTTTTTTCTCATGTGAATCCGAAGGACCTGATGCATGTTTCTGTGCTCACTGGTTCTCTTTTGCCCCTCAACATTATGAGAGAAACATTACTTTTTTGACAGGGTTTGTCTACACTTATCTTTAAGGCTGCAACCTGGAGTCTCATGGAGGTGTGAAGATGATACCCAAGTAATCTAGGATATTAATTTGTTATGGGTTCAATTATGTACAAGAATGCCATGTTCTTTCCCGTGTAATATATTGTGATTTTTTGTTTAACATCATCTGGACTATGTATCTTTCTATGGTAGCAAACATTATCCTACTTTTTGTTTGAATCTGAGAGCTGGGCCATGGTGCTGAATAGGGCACTGCGCCCCAAGACTGCTCTTTGGAATTCCAGTATACTTGGGGAAACAAGAAAAAGTTGAAGACCAGGATGTTCTGAGTATAGTAGTCACAACAAGTATGATTTGGTATATCATGTTATATTTCACATGTAATTTTCCAATGGTGTGTGATGAATCTTGATGCTTTGTACTGAACAATTAGTAAGTGTTTACTACCTCGTGCCTTTTGAGATGTTTCCTTTGTAGAGAAGTTGCTTTTGGTATTACCTTGGCCTATATTGGGTAGCTGTCTATCCTATATATGGATAAGGTGCAAACTTTGTTTTTGGATTAGTACTTTCTCTCTCATGTTTGTGCTCTTAGTACTGAACTTAGTGTCAAGTGGTTACCTTTTGTGGTCTCATGAAAGCACTAAACTTGAACTTTGCGCCTTATAATCTCATGACGATGTTGAACTCAGATAATGTCTTCTTCTGTTACAAATGAATATTTCTTCTTTCTTTTATTTTGTTGAATACATATGCTAAACAATGATTCCTACTAACTTGAACATTGCCTGCTTGATCACATCGTTGGGACCGGCACCCTCGCGCCAAGGCGTGATCCTCTGCTTGATCACATTGTTGGGACCGGCACCCTCGCGCCAAGGCGCGATCCTGATCTAGTATATAGGAGGAACGTGACAGATGCTCGATGGATTGCCAGAGAGAGAGAGAGAGAGAGGGAGAGAGAGAGAGATTTTGCTATGTGGGCAACGACCAGTCAAAATCACTCTCAGTTATACCTGGCCATGGGAAGCCCGGCCCGGCCGACCCGGCCCGAAAAAGCCCGACCCAGCCCGGCCCGACGCTGCCCCCGGGCCGGGCTCAGGCTTAGATTTTGAGCCCGAAGGCCGGGCTGGGCCGGGCCTGGGCTCGTCGTTTTTGCATTTCTCTAAAGTTTGGGCCGGGCTCAAGCCTGGGTTTTTTCGTCGGGCTTGGCTAGGCCCGGCCCGAGGTATGGCCAGGAATACTCTCAGTCAGTATTGAAACCGTGCCAGCTAGACGAAGGCATGATTTCTGGTTTGAAAAGTTAATGGTGCAAATTATAATTTCCTTAGAGGGATGAAATTTATACGTTGGGATTTGTTGAGAGACAAAAGAAAAAAGAAAAAATATTTAAATACCGGTCATACCATTATAAAAATGTTTGTGTTATTTTATAAGGAAAAGAGAAAACCTTTATATATTTTTTCTTTTTTCTTTTGTTTTGGCCACAACTCTCACCTTCCAAGTTGAAGTCGAGACCACCCCACCTGTCCTCCGCAATGGCAGCGCAGACCTGCTTCATCCCTGCCCTCCCCGTCCTCCTCACGACTGTCGTCGGCAAGGCCCCACGGGTGGACCATGAGCAGCTCCTCCACTCCCCGCCACCACTGTCGTCGCTACCGCTTGTTGCACACCGCCCATCTTAGCTGATGTTGTCGAATCGTGGTGCACATGGCGCCGCCCAATGGTGGAGCTATGTGTAGGAAAAACACTGAAGATTTTTTTTCTAGGATGTGGCTCGGATGCGGCGGCAACGTTGGCGGCACGTCGACGGTCGTGTCGACCGCCACCGGCTCGTCCGCGACAGCAGAGACGACCAGCGCCGCGCACAGAGCCGCGAAGATCAAGAGCTCTCCAACCCTCAGTGCCGCCATTTTCTCCAGAGCTGAGCAGTGCATGCACCAGCTTCGGGAATTGGGAGAAAGAGAGAGGGGATGAAGCAGGGTGTGTGGAAGAAGAAGACTGACGATGATGAACGTCGCTCGCATCGTCCGTGGACCTGGCCTAGCGCGCGACTACACGCACGCTAGCGCGCACGCACACACACATGCGTGTGTTTGTTTTCCGGTTTCTTTTCATATTTTTGCCTTCAATTTTTCCTTTTTCCTTTCTTTTTTCTACATTTTTTTATATTTACAAATATTTTATTTCAAAAATTACTTACATAAATTTTATAAATGTTCAACACACATTGAAAAAATGTTTATGAAATCTTAAAATTTGTTCTCACAATTTAAATACCGGTCATACCATTATAAAAATGTTTGTGTTATTTTAAAAATGCTCACACTTTTAAAAATATATTCATGAAATTGACTAAAATGTTCATGAAAATGTAAAAGTTAAGTTCGTGCAATTTGTACAAAAAATGTTGGCACCATTAAAGGAATTGTTCAGACTACTAAAACATTGTTTGCACATTTAAAAATGTGCTCGTAACATTTTAAACCATGTTCATAAAACATAAAAACTTGTTCACGCAATTTAAAAAATCATAACATATAAAAATAGTTTGTGCCATTTATTAAAAAGTGTTCACAATTAGTTCAGAAATGTTTGCACATTTTGCAAAAATGTTCATGATACTTCTGAAAAATGTTTAACGTGTTTTTCAAAATGTTAATTGTATGTTAAAACAATGTTAAATGTGCATTTACAAAAAATTTAACATGTAATCAAATAAATGTTGAATGTGTATTTGAAAAATGTTCGACGTGTATGTGAAAATGTTGAACGTATATAATGGGGTTAGGCCCAAGAACGCATATATCCTAGCTTTTTTTTTTTGAACACACATATAGCCTAGCCTGAGGCCTAAGCCAATCAAGAGTACGATCCAGAATACAATGGTCCGAGGGAAGAAGCGCCCGATCCATTGGAGCTACATCACAAAGCTATCTGATGCCAGAGGGGATACCCGCCCACAGGACCAAGTGCTACAGTCAGATTACCAGCCACTGATGGACAAGACCCAGAAGTCGGTCACCAGGAAGACGGGAGCAGTCAGATGACCTACAGTCGATGATGTCCTAGGATACCGTGACCCACAATGCAATCAATGCCGTCGTTACTTAGCAGTGGTATAATCTAGTTAAATACGACAGTTACTAGCAGTAATAGTCATTAGCAGTTGGTCATGCCCATGGCCATCAATAGCATTAACTAGTACAGTGCCCGTGCGTTGCCACGGGCTCTTGAAATAGTTTGCAAGAGTTGCATATTAAATTTCACATGTACAAACAATATAACACAAACACAATTATTGAATAATTAAAGTTCATTTTTTGCAACGTAAATTGATAACAAAAAGAAAGATTAACAACATGTCCATGTAACAAATTGAGCGATGTTCCAACTAAATATCTGTTACAAAACAATCAATATTTAGATGATGCGCTTAAAATATTCTTTCACAATATCAGGAAAGTTGCCTTTAGCTTCATTTCCACGATATTTTAGCAAGTATAATAAAAACTGCTTCCTCAAGTCATACCCATCCTTTAGCTTCATTCCCGTGATGTTTTAGCAAGTATAATAAAAACTGCTTCCTCAGCTCGTACCCATCCCGCACAAACAATATCTGTAGTTAGTATGAAAATTTCACGCCGAAGGTCTTAAAACATGTAACGGACAATACTCACCGCGCAAACCGGCTTTTCCAATTCTTTACCGTTCCACCAGAGCATGAAATGAAAAACAAATAGCCAGACACATTCCTGCAATTTTTTAAATTAATAATATAAATAATATAGTGATAACAAAAATAAATGTTTTTATTATGAATTCATTATCCGTCTATACTCGTTGGAATACCAAACGAAAATAAACGTTGCCATTTAGATATATCAGAATTCCAACCAGACAGCTTTATTTCGAGTGCTTCTTTAAAATCCGATTGCAGCATGTGGTGACCACGGTAGTAGCATTTGCCGATGTTGGTTCCAGCAAAGTGGTGACCGGTGGCAGCAATCACCTACGCCCTCGTGTCACTTGCACCTTTCGCCCATCGCCAGGTGCAGCTTGCCACATCGCCGTCTCCCAGACAACTCACAACAAGTTGTGATCGTGGGGGTGATTGCAGCACCGGGATACGTGCGGGTAGTGTGAGGAGGCATGTGACGGTGGCTGGGTGGGACCAGGGAACACGCGTTGCACCGGGGCATTTAATAGTGTGAAAGATATATTTATAATCAAGTAAATCTATTAAACAGGAAACATCTATGTTGTTGATTTTCATACATAAGCTCACAAAATCAACTCCATCAAGACAAACAGGTGTATTTTCATAATATATAGTGAAGAAATGATTGCTAGAGGATAACGCATGCTTTCCTGCGTCGTTTTTCGCTGTTGTAATATTAGTCTTATTTTTTTTAGCGGGCTGCTCATTTCAGCTGTGTTGAGATGGAGGTGTTTTTCTTGGATGTTATTGATCTGCTCCAATCATGCAGGCGGTGGATGCGTCAAACAATACAGACAATGATGTACACAGCCAGGCAAAGAAGTGTACTACTTTATTCACGTTGTATTGCTAGTTATCTTAGTGGCATAGAGACACATGAGATTGAAATAACGAATGTAAACCATGCAAAGGAAAAGGAGGCCAGAGAGCACATTACTGAAAGAAACAACAGAGACCCTCAGAGAAATATATCAAATATTGTGTCATAGCTCATTCGTCAAAGCGCGCCCGCTTATAGCTTCATTTGGCCTTTATTATTGCAGATAACAATATGACTGCAGCCTCAGTTCTCCAAAACTTACTCATGTCGCAACAAAATCACACAAACACAGCCGCACAACATACCTTGCAAAAGGAAGGTGCAGCTCAGGGCCTAGTGACAAAGTTACATTAGAAAAGCAGGGACATTAGTGAACATGTGTTGGGAATCGTTGCAGAAATTAAAATTTTCTACGCATCACCAAGATCAATCTATGAAGAGACTAGCAACGAGAGAGAGGGGAGTGCATCTTCATACCCTTGAAGATCGCGAAACGGAAGCGTTGCAAGAACACGGATGAAGGAGTCGTACTCTTAGCGATTCAGATAGCGGTGGATTCCGATCTAAGCGCCGAACAACGGCACCTCCACGTTCAACACATGTGCAGCTCGGTGACGTCTCTCGCGCCTTGATCCAGCAAGGAAGAGGGATAGGTTGAGGAAGACAACTCCAGCAGCAACACGACAACGTGGTGGTGGTGGAGCAGCGGTTCTCCGGCAGGGCTTCGCCAAGCTCAAACGGAGGAGGAAAGGTGTTGGAGAGTGGGAGGGCTGCGCCTTGGATGTGGTCCGGCTGCCCTCCCTCCTCCCCTCTATTTATGGGGTGAAGGGGGAAGGGGGTCGGCCCCTCTAGATGAGATCTAGAGGGGGTGGGCGGCTCCAAGGGGAGGGGGCTTGCCCCCCAAGCCAAGGGGGTGCCCCCTTTAGGGTCCCCCCCAACCCTAGGCGCATGGGCCCTAGGGGGGGTGGCGCCCTGCCCACTTGGTGCTGGTTCCCTTCCACATACAACCCATGAGGGCCCTCCGGGGCAGGTGGACTCTCCCGGTGGACCCCTAGAACCCCTTCGGTGGCCCTGGTACAATACCGGCAAACCCCCGAATACTTCCAGTGACCATATGATGACTTCCCATATATAAATCTTCACCTCGGACCATTCTGGAACTCCTCATGATGTTCGGGATCTCATCCGGGACTCCGAACAACATTCGGTAACCACGTACAAACCTTCCCTATAACCCTAGCGTCATCGAACCTTAAGTGTGTAGACCCTATGGGTTCGGGAATCATGCAGACATGACCGAGACAGCTCTCCGGCCAATAACCAACAGCGGGATCTGGATACCCATGTTGGCTCCCACATGTTCCACGATGATCTCATCGGATGAACCATGATGTCGAGGATTCAAGCAATCCCGTATACAATTCCCTTTGTCAATCAGTACGTTTCTTGCCCGAGATTCGATCATCGGTATCCCAATACCTCGTTCAATCTCGTTACCGGCAAGTCACTTTACTCGTTCCGTAATGCATGATCCTATGACCAACTACTTAGTCACATTGAGCTCATTATGATGATGCATTACCGAGTGGGCCCAGAGATACCTCTCCGTCATACGGAGTGACAAATCCCAGTCTCGATTCGTGCCAACCCAACAGACACTTTTGGAGATACCTGTAGCGCACCTTTATAGCCACCCAGTTACATTGTGACCTTTGGTACATCCAAAGCATTCCTACGGTATCCGGGAGTTGCACAATCTCATGGTCTAAGGAAATGATACTTGACATTAGAAAAGCTTTAGCAAACGAACTACACGATCTTGTGCTATTCTTAGGATTGGGTCTTGTCCATCATATCATTCTCCTAATGATGTGATCCCGTTATCAATGACATCCAATGTCCATAGTCAGGAAACCATGACCATCTATTGATCTACGAGCTAGTCAACTAGAGGCTCATTAGGGACATGTTGTGGTCTATGCATTCACACATGTATTACGGTTTCCGGTCAATACAATTATAGCATGAACAATAGACAATTATCATGAACAAGGAAATATAATAATAACCATTTTATTATTGCCTCTAGGGCATATTTCCAATAGTCGCCCACTTGCACTAGAGTCAATAATCTAGTTACATTGTGATAAGTCGAACACCCATAGAGTTCTGGTGTTGATCATGTTTGCTCGCGGAAGAGGTTTAGTCAACGGATCTGCGACATTCAGATCCGTATGCACTTTACAAATATCTATGTCTCCATCTTGAACATTTTCACGAATGGAGTTGAAGCGACGCTTGATGTGCCTGGTCTTCTTGTGAAACCTGGGCTCCTTAGCAAGAGCAATAGCTCCAGTGTTGTGATACGTCTCCAACGTATCTATAATTTATGAAGCATTCATGCTATTATATTATCTGTTTTGGATGTTTATGGGCTTTATTATACACTTTTAAATTATTTTTGGGACTAACCTATTAACCGGAGGCCCAGCCCATATTGTTGTTTTCTTGCCTAATTCAGTGTTTCAAAGAAAAGGAATATCAAACGGAGTCCAAACGAAATGAAACCTTTGGGAGCGTTATTTTTGTAACGGATGTGATCCAGGAGACTTGGAGTTGAAGTCAAGGAAGCTTTGAGGTGGCCGCGAGGGTGGGGGGCGCGCCCCCCTACTGGGTGCGCCCCCTGTCTCGTGGGCCCCTCGAGCGTCCTCCGACTGACTTCTTTCACCTATATAAGTCCATATACCCTAAAACCTTCGAAGAACACAATAGATCTAGAGTTCCGCCACCGCAAGCCTCTGTAGCCACCAAAAACCTCTCGGGAGCCCATTCCGGCACCCTGCTGGAGGGGGAACCCATCACCGGTGGCCATCTTCATCATCCCGGCGCTCTCCATGACGAGGAGGAGGGAGTAGTTCACCCTCGTGGCTGAGGGTATGTACCAGTAGCTATGTGTTTGATCTCTCTCTCTCTCTCTCTCTCTCTCTCTCTCTCTCTCTCTCTCTCTCGTGTTCTCTCTATGGCACGATCTTGATGTATCGCGAGCTTTGCTATTATAGTTGGATCTTATGATGTTTCTCCCCTCTACTCTCTTGTAATGGATTGAGTTTTCCTTTGAAGTTATCTTATCGGATAGAGTCTTTATGGATTTGAGAACACTTGATGTATGTCTTGTCGTGCTTATCTGTGGTGACAATGGGATATTCACGTGATCCACTTGATGTATGTTTTGGTGATCAACTTGCGGGTTCCTCCCATGAACCTATGCATAGGGGTTGGCACACGTTTTAAATCTTGACTCTCCGGTAGAAACTTTGGGGCACTCTTTGAAGTACTTAGTGTTGGTTGAATAGATGAATCTGAGATTGTGTGATGCATATCGTATAATCATGCCCACGGATACTTGAGGTGACAATGGAGTATCTAGGTGACATTAGGGTTTTGGTTGATTTGTGTCTTAAGGTGTTATTCTAGTATGAACTCTATGATAGATTGAACAGAAAGAATAGCTTCATGTTATTTTACTACGGACTCTTGAATAGATAGAACAGAAAGGATAACTTTGAGGTGGTTTCATACCCTACCATAATCTCTTCGTTTGTTCTCCGCTATTAGTGGCTTTCGAGTGACTCTTTGTTGCATGTTGAGTAGTTATATGATCCAATTATGTTATTATTCTTGAGAGAACTTGCACTAGTGAAAGTATGAACCTTAGGCCTTGTTTCCTACCATTCCAATACCATTTACGCTCACTTTTATCACTTGTTACCTTGCTGTTTTTATATTTTCAGATTACAAATACCATATCTACTATCCATATTGCACTTGTATCACCATCTCTTCGCCGAACAAGTGCACCTATACAATTTACCATTGTATTGGGTGTGTTGGGGACACAAGAGACTCTTTGTTATTTGGTTGCAGGGTTGCTTGAGAGAGACCATCTTCATCCTACGCCTCCCACGGATTGATAAACCTTTGGTCATCCACTTGAGGGAAATTTTCTACTGTCCTACAAACCTCTACACTTGGAGGCCCAACAACGTCTACAAGAGGAAGGTTGGGTAGTAGACATCCAGCTCTGTTAAAGCGCCGCTGTCGGGAGGTGAGTGCTTGAAGGTATATCTTTAGATCTTGCAATCGAATCTTTTAGTTTCTTGTTTTATCACTAGTTTATTTTATAAAAGAAAACTACAAAAAATGGAATTGAGTTTGCCTAATACGCTTCATCTTTTTAATATCTTTCGTGAGTATGATGAAAAGGAAAATTGTGTTCAAGTGCTAGAAGAAGAAGTCTATAAAATGTTTGGCATGAAATATTTGAATGATGAGCATGATTGCAATGTTGTTAGTATGAACTCCTTGAATATTCATAGTACTAATGATGATTGCACTAGTTATGATGAAAATGTCTCCTATAAGCATGTCGAATTTTGTGGAGAGCATTGGGTTTGCAAGTACACACCAAATAGGGAAAATAGATATTGCAAGAGGCATAAGCATTTAGAAGCTAAATGGTTGCAAGAAAGGCTTAATGTTAGTGCTGAAAATTTAAAATATCTTCGCCGTACTTGTGAACTTTGCAATGAACATGGTCATTTAAATCTCCGATGCAAATTGTTTCATGATCGAATCGTGTCCAAAAATTGTGATGACTTAGTTTGCTTTTGGGTTATGAAGAATTGAAACGTGCAACTAAGCTTATTCCAGAATTTAACCTTGAGAATTTTCTTGATATTGATCTAGAGAAGATTTATTTGTTTTGTGCGGTGAATTGCATTGAAAATCCTTATATTTCCAATTACCTAAAGAAAATAAAGCAAATAGAAGATGAAGAGAATACTAATGAAAGGGAAGATACTTCCCAATATCCTCCTATTATTTCTTATGATGAATCAGGTAACGAGGAGGAGCTTTCTATTCAACCAATCTTGTAGTGGAATTGTCACGGCAGATGTCCTCATGAAAGGACTTAGTCGTAGGGCCATCGTACGGGTTAACCTAGAGGGGTTAAAGCGGACACAAGACACGGGAATTATACTGGTTCGGCCCCTTGATGAAGGTAAAAGCCTACGTCCAGTTGTGATGTGATTGATATGATTTCGGCGACTAGGGAGCAATAGCTTTGCCTTAGCCTCGAATCCTCTCTCCCTAATCCGCCGCCGGGTCGTCCCCTTATATACACGGGTTGACGCCCGGCCGGTCCACAGAGTCCCGATCCGGCTCATACAAGTGTCCGGCTCGGTCTCTTCTCTTGTCTTACAACACAAGTTACAACACTAAGGCGGTTTACATAAATGGACCTTAAGTCGCCTCTGGGCTCCGGGCCTCCTCCGTGGGCCTGGATCATGGACGAGGGTAAACCGGCCCCTCTAGGGCGGTTCACACTTAGTAGTTGTGTCCCCAACATTAGGCCCCAGATTGACCTGAACCGGTTCAAGTCAATCTTCAACACCTTCGTGAACCTCTTTGATCTCCTTTCATATTTTGTAAACCGCCATCCGCTTGAACCGCCGTGACGTCATCCTCCGATTTCCATGTCGGGCACCTTGACGCTATCTTTAATAAAGAAATCCAAACAGTAAGATTCCCTTCATTTAATGCTATCCCGAAATCGAGGCGGTCATTGCACCGTCGCCGCTTTTGACTCCTTGATTCTCGCGCGTTGATTGCTCCGGTCCCTTATAAATAGACCGGTCGCCTTTCCTTCTTCTTCTTCCGCTCTTCTCCTTCCTCGCGACGCTCTAGCCCTGAAGCTCCGCGTCGCGCCCGACCTTCGAACGACGCTTCATCGCCGGCCGCTGCATCAACCTGACCGTCAGACGAGTTTTGGCGCTCCTCCGCGGTTTCCGCCGCTGTAAGGTTCCTCTCAAGCCCTAGATCCCATCTCAGTAGATCCTGTTCATCACGCAGTTCATATCAGTTTCTCACTTGCTCCGCCATGGCCAGACGCCTCAGCCATACCATGCATCTTGTATAAGTGACTGCTCCGCCGTCCATTGAACTCTTTATGCACCCTTCCTTTTTTTCAGATCTTCGAGTTTAGAATATCTGAACCCTCCTGCTCTTTATGAAGGTTTGCATAGGTTGTAAAGTTTTTCTTACTAGAGCTTCGGTAGATCTCGATTACCTTCATTCGTATGTGAAAACTGTTTCTGTCCATACTTAGTAGACTTTTCAACTCTGCCATTTTCGGCGGTTTAACTTTCGACAGCTAATCCGTCACTCCATTAGACCTCAGTTAAACCGGAATGGGAAGCCGGATGCTGAATCACCGGTTTAACAATGTATGATATGCCTGAACCGTTTAATGGTAAACCGTCTCTTCCTTTCTTTCGCAGCTTAGTCTTCCGGAATGGCCCCTCAATTCGCAGCTTGCAATTGGGTCCGTCCAAAATCACCAAACACAACTGAACGGCTATGTCACCACCGGGCGGTTTGGCGCCAAAAATGTCCTCCATCGGCGTGTTCCGGATGGCGAGTTTCCTCCGAGCCACAAGAGGGTGAAGTAATCGTGTTTATGCAGCACTTAGACCGGGATTCTGCCCGCCCGTTCAAAATTTTTCCGGACGCCCTCGCAAGTTTGAAACTCCATCCGCAGGATATCGGCCCGAACTCGTGGTCAAACATATGCAACTTCCAAGTCTTCGTGAAGTCTACCTTCGTGAAGAACCATCTGTGGAGTTGTTCCGGATTTTTTTCACTTGAACCGCTGCATCAATTTTCTCGATGGTCCGAACACGTAGCTGGGCGGCGTTTCAATCCAAAAGAGGAAGGAGGTGGATTTTCCTCACGCCAAACACCACAGTCATCCAAAGGATTGGAACCAAACCTGGTTCTCTGCCGGAACACCGCTCCTGCTAATGAGAACCCCTTGCCGGGTTATCGTCCTCACCGGCTCAAGAACCAGCATCCGCTGCTCAAGACGCTTAACCGCCATGAATGTAAGAACTTCGCGCCTCAAATAATCAAGCTCCGGGCTCTAATGGCCAATGGCTTAGCCGGCGTGGACCTTGTGCGGTGTTGGGTTTCTTGGGGCGTCTTGCCGCTAAGCCGCCGGCCCGGGTTGATGCATGAGTACACCGGCAGCCTAAAAGACCCTCAAAGACGTCACGAGCTGCCCATAACTGAACTTGAAGTTACGGAGATTGTAAAGAAGATGCTTGATGAACCAATCTCCGTTTGCAGCCTAACCGGCTGGCTCCATTCTGTGTTGCCAACAAACCGCCGCGTAAAGCTCTATTCACCGTTCTTGGGTCTTTAAAACTTTGTTGATATGTATTAATCCTTTGTTATTTCTCAGGCTGACAGCTCCTTCTGGAAACGTACTAAACCGGTTCGGGCGCCGCGTGTAAAGTCCAAGGCCACCAAGAAGGCAGGCAAGAAGAAAGCCGCCGAGTCCTCTGATCCGCCAGAGGACGAAGAATCAGAAGGAGCTGAGGTAAAACTTGACATTCTTACGAGGGAGCCGCCAGAACCGCTTTGTGTTCATTCTTGCTTATGATTTGTCCCTTGTACTCCTTTTATCGACAACTTTACTTCCTGTGATGATGTCAAGCCAGCCATGCCGAATTCGTTGAGGTAATCTTTCTTTCTTCCGAATCCGACCTTGTGCGGTTAAAAGAATTCGCGCCCGTCCGGAAAGTGAAAAGATATCATTCCTGTGCTTACTTAAATCCAAACCTTTCTTTGAAGACACAAAGAAGCTGAAGAGCGCCAGACAACCCGACATAGTGGCCAACGTATTACCTCATCCGGTTTACCAGACACACCAACCCTAAGCGTCGTCCAGAGGTGACTTGCTCTCCTGAAAAGCGTTATCCCTTAAAGGGTTTCTTCCGATGTCCTCTCAATCCATCTGACCCCAATTATCAGGCCTCTTCCGGTTCGTCCGGCGGTTCATCAACCACGCAACTACCTCCGCTTAAAGTCGCTGCAGGGTATGCAACCACTGTCCCGTCCGTTCGGTTTACAATTGCTTTGTCCAATTTTTTCTTTATTCCATTCTGAATATTGCAGCACCAAGGCTCGCTTGAGCAAGAAAGCAAAAACCTTGACCCTCTGCGGATGCTGATCCGGAAAAGACCCCATAACAAACCAACGACAAACCTGAAGACTCAACAGATAGCTCTGGCGAGTTGTACAAAGATGATAACGCTGACACACCAGAAGTTGACCCGGAGGTCCAAGTGGACACCTCGCAGACTGCTCCATCAAACCCGGCCCACAGAGCGGGTCGTGATTGTTGAACCGCTGAGCGAGCAAGACGACATCAAGCCCAAAGAAGACCGCTGAAAATGACGATGTTATTGTGACAGTATCGCTACATCGCTCCTAGCCAACCGGTCGGTTTAGCAAAGCACAAGCATCAAGGAAGGTTCCACTACTATGAGCAAGGACAAGGAAGACTGATCTGTCGGCTTACGACAATTTCTCTGCCCAGGAACTTCATTCCGGCTTTCTGAACCGGCTTTACACAAGCCGTGACTTTGAAGCCGGTCTAGTAAATCGCATGAAGGACCGCTATGAGGTAATGAGTTGACCTTTCTTGTACTTTAATCTGTATAGTATCCCCAAGGGTCGGTTTAACTTTGTAAAGTTAAACCGGACTTAAGGTGTGCCTCCTCATAGAAAACTGAGATCAACTAGCCATTAGCCCCCAAGTGCCTAGTTGAATACTTGTATTGAGCTTGGGACTTGTATAATAAAACAACTAACATGCTCCCTTTGTCATCAGAATGAAATATACCAAGAACTGTGCAACTCAAAGACCTGCGAGCCAATCTGAGACTCAAAGCAAGCAGAAACCACTAAGGCCAAGGACGAATTGAGAACGGCCTTGGCCACTATGGAACAGTGAAGGAGTGGTATAAACCCGAACGGGCCAACTGGGACACCGAGAAGGACGGTTTGAAAAACGGGCGGAAGAAGCCAAGCAGCCCTTAAACCGGTGATCAAGAGCTTACGGACTCAAGCGCCAAGTGCATGCCGTGACCTCTGCCGTCTTTGGTAAGAAACTATGCACTGACTATCTTAATTTTGATATTTCCGCCGGTTTATCCTGAGTTGTCTTAAACCGGTGCAGGCAAGCGTATTGCACATATGGGTTCTGATGTTCGGAAGAAGCTCAAGGCCGCTTATACGCTGATTGAGCAGCTGTATACCGGCGCCCAAAGATTCAAATGATCTACATCATACGACAACACGGCGCCGTCCCTCGATCGAGAGAAACCCCGGACCGATTGTCCATGGTTCCGGGCAGCTTGAAGAGTTGAAGCGATCCGCTGCTCGTGGCCGGCACCTTATCGCTCGACGCCGCCAAGGCGTGGATAGCAGATCTTGATCCGGCCGACATAGCCAAAGGTTTCCCAGTGCTCAAGAGAATGGTGAAGCCTTTGATAACGACGCCTCAAACGGATCACAAAGGAAATGCGTTCACCGGGCGAAGTCAATCGGCAGACGGCCAACCTGTCGGTTCACCGTTCCTTTTATGACGCCAACAACAAGCGGGTGGATTTTGTCATCCACGAAGTGCGAGCCTTGTTCCCCAATTCGTAAGCACACTTACGCCCGACGCGTTGATCCGGCTGAGCTGATAAGTGAAGAAGCTGTCTTCGTGCCTTAACCCGGATTGACTGGTCTACCAATGACTTCCGGCTTTGGGTGAGGAAGAAGAAGAAGTTGAACCGACGCCAGCGCCTCTACCTCACGTCAACCCGTGAAGCGGCGTAATTCGTCAAGCCGGGTGACGCCTCCAAGCTTCAAGGCATAACCCCACATGAAACGCCGGGCCTCAAAAGGCTTTGTAATAGGATAGTCAGATTTTATTTTGAACAATGCCGTTACAACCTCGATCAGTAAACTTTTGCATGGCGGTCTTTGGATACTTTGGTTTTGAAGTAGTGAATCCTCGCAACCTATTTTGCCTGCAATCAAAATTCTTAAACCGCCATGGCGGCTTGCGCCTCTAGCCGGATTGTGATACCAATATATTTATATAAGAAAATATCGAGGTATGCGATCAAAATTTTGTGATACAAACATACCTGCCGATGTCGGGCACACATTGGCTTTAGCCAATCCTCAAGCGGAGGCTTTTATAAACCATCACCGTCAAAGGAGAACAATCCTGTGTGTATAATACCAATTTACCGTGTAAATCGTGGTCGGGTATGATAAGCCCCTGTTACTCCATAATGGGATGTTAACAGCAAAATCAAACCGAACAATCAATCGCCGGAAAAAGGGGACCAAATTCTGAAAACTTGAATCCGGTTGAAAGAAGGTTTGTCGGTTTAAGACAACAAACAAAAGCCAAATTATATGTATAAAAAACACATGGAAGCAAAAACAATAACAAAGACTGTTTGCAAGAAGAGGCTTTATTGAGTCTCGATCAGATGGCGTTACCATGGTCGGACAGGACCAAGCTCCCTATAAGGTGTAGCGATGGTTCAAGTCAGCCAGTCCCCAATCGACATCGTGGCATTACGCCGATCAAGTGGCATTGCATTGGTTCGGGTTCGACCAAGCCCCAAGTGATTCTATGGCCTTAGGCCGACCAAGAGGCGTGATCGGTTCAGACGTGACCATGTCCCCAAGTGATCTGGTGGCTTTTCGCTTTGTCAAGAGGTGTTGCATTGGTTCGGACACGACCAAGCCCCCAAATGATCTGGTGGCTTTCGCCGCCAAGAGGTGTTGCATTGGTTCGGACACGACCAAGCCCCTAAGTGACAAAAATTTCACAAAAGCAAGGCCAAGGGTTAAACCGGAGGCCGCTTCACGACAAAGATCTCCATGTACCCAAACCGGACTTTGATACGTAATGATACCCGCTTTAGCCGAGGATCCGGTTTATTGCTTTTATTCATAATATATACATTGTCTTAATATGTACATAAGTGGAGCCAATGGCTCGGTATAATAAGGTCAAGATGAGCTATGTTCCACGGCTCGTTGGTCTCCTCCTCTCGATGTGCGTGAGTCCTTTCGCCTCGAACATCAATCAGATAGTAGGACCCGTTGTATAGATTCTTGCTGACCACAAAAGGCCCCTCCCAAGGTGGGGATAGCTTGTGCATATATTTACGGTCTTGAATGAGCCGCAGCACTAAGTCTCCTTCACGAAAGGTTCTGGTTTTAACTCACGGCTGTGATACCGAAGATCCTGTTTGGTAAACCGCCCGAACGAGCAGCTGCCATATCGCGCTCTTCATCGGTCGATCCAAATCGTCTTGTCGTGCTGCCTCGCTATCTGCCTCAACATAAGCTGCCACTCGAGGCGTAGTCGTGACGGATATCGCTGGAAGGACCGCCTCCGCTCCATAGACCATAAAGAACGGGCGTGTATCCGATTGGATCGGTTGGGGTAGTATTTATACTCCATATCACCGATGGAAGCTCTTCCACCCAACAACCCGGCGTCCTCTCTAAAGGGACCATAAGTCGGGTTTGATACCTTTCAAGATCTCTGATTAGCTCGTTCCGCTTAACCATTGGATTGCGGGTGGGCTACGGAAGAAACATCAAGCGGATGTGCTCGCTCACAAAATTCCTTCATAGCTCCTTTGGACAAATTGGTGCCATTGTCCGTGATGATACCGTGTGGAAACCCAAACCGGAAAATCACCTTTTGATGAACTGAACCGCCGTGGCCGCATCACACTTGCTAACAATGTGCTCGCCTCAACCCACTTGGTAAACTTATCAATCGCCACCAACAGTGGGTCTTTTTGTCCTTGGACCTTTTGAAAGGTCCAACCATATCCAGCCCCCAAGTCGCAAACGGCCAAGTAATTGGAATCATCCTCAATTCTTGGCTGGCACATGAGCACGCCTGGAGAACTTTTGGCAACCATCACATCGTCTGACCAGATCCTTCGCATCAGCATGGGCAGTCAACCAATAGAAACCATGGCGGAACGCTTTGGCCACCAAGGACTTTGAGCCGGCGTGGTGACCACAATTCCCTTCATGGATCTCTCGCAATATCTCACGGCCCTCTTCAGGGGACACACAACGCTGAAACGCCCCTAACACACTGCAATGGTGCAACTCGCCACTAACAATGGTCATAGACTTAGACCGCCGAACTATCTGCCGGGCCAACGTCTCATCTTATGGTAACTCGCCCCGGTTCATGTATGCCAAATAAGGGAGCGTCCAATCCGGAATGACATGCAGGGCCGCCACCAATTGAGCCTCCGGATCAGGGATAGCCAAACCAATTTCATCAGAAGCTTAAGCGACGGATTGTGCAAGACATCAAGGAAAACGTTAGGTGGGACCGGTTTACGTTGAGAGCCCACCGGCTTAAAGCATCACCGCTTCGTTCTTCCGACGATCCACATGGTCCACCTGATATCCTTTAAAATGTCCCGCAACAACATCCACCTCCCGACGATATGCAGCCATGAGTGGATCTTTGGAATCCCAAGTACACGATACTTGCCGAGCCACCAAGTCCGAGTCACCAAAGCATTTAACCCGCTGAGATTCATTTCTTTAGCCATCCGGAGACCATGGAGCAAAGCTTCATACTCAGCTGCATTGTTAGTACAAGGGAACATTAGGCGGAGAACGTAATGAACTTGTCACCTCGCGGGAAGTTAAACGACTCCAGCCCCGAGCCCTCCAACTGCCTGGACCCATCAAAGTGGATGGTCCAATAGGTATGATCCGGCTTCTCTTCAGGCGCTTGCAACTCCGTCCAATCATTAATGAAATCCACAAGTGCCTGAGATTTTACGGCCGTCCGAGGCACATACCTTAAACCGTGCGGCCCAAGTTCTATAGCCCACTTAGCAATCCGGCCAGTCGCTTCCCGGTTCTGTATGATGTCGCCCAAGGGAGCCGGACTGACCACTGTGATGGGGTGCCCTTGGAAATATTGAGCTTCCGGCTTGCCATAAAACCCGTGATACCAGCTTACGCCAATGCGGATATCTTCGCTTAGACTCAATGAGGACCTCGCTGATGTAATAAACCGCCGTTGAACCGGATACTCCTTCCCTGCCTCCTTCCGCTCCACCACGATAGCCACGCTTAATCGCTTACGGCATTAGCAGCAACATATAGCAGCAGCGGCTCTTTGTCAATGGGGGCGGCTAGAACCGGCGGGTTGGTCAACCGCCGCTTCAAATCCTCCAATGCTTCATCGGCTGAACTCTGCATAAACCGATCCGCTTTTCTTTAACATCTGGTACAAAGGAATGGCCTTCTCGCCAGACGGTCGATAAACCGGCTTAGCGCAGCAATCCGCCTGCCAAACGCTGGACGTCATTGATGCACTTCGCTTAGCCAAGGAGGTGATAGCCGTAATTTTTCCGGATTAGCTTCGATCCCCTGTTGGACACGAGAAAACCCAATAACTTGCCTTGGAACACCAAAACGCACTTGGCCGGGTTGAGCATCATCTTGTACACCCGCAAGTTGTCAAAGGTTTCCTTTAGATCCTCAATCAAGGTTTCCTTCTTCCTTGACTTAACCACGATATCATCCACATAAGCATGCACGTTACGGCCGATCTGTTCGTGCAAGCAACTCTGACGCATAGCTGATAAGTCGCTTAGGCGCTCTTGAGTCCAAAAGGCATAGATACATAGCGAAGGCTCCAAAGGGGGTGATAAACGCCGTCTTCTCCTGGTCCTTAACTGCCATCTTAATCTGATGATAACCGGAGTACGCATCCAAAAAGCTCAAACGCTCACAACCCGCCGTAGCATCAATAATCTGGTCAATGCGGGGGAGGGCGAAAGGATCTGCTGGACAGGCCTTGTTGAGATCTGTGTAATCCACACACATGCGCCAAGTGCCATTCTTCTTAAGAACCAACACCGGATTGGCAAGCCACTGGGTGAAAGACTTCGACGATAAACCCTGCTGCCAAGAGCCTAGCAACTTCTTCTCCGATGGCCTTGCGCTTTTCCTCATTAAACCGGCGAAGAAACTGCTTTACCGGTGTGTATTTTGGGTCAACATTAAGAGTGTGCTCAGCGAGGTCCCTCGGTACACCTGGCATGTCAGAAGGCTTCCATGCGAAAATGTCCCGATTCTCACGGATGAACTCGATGAGCGCGCTTTCCTATTTAGGATCCAAGTTGGCACTGATAGTGAACTGCTTGGACGAATCGCCGCACAAAATCAACAAGCTTCGTCTCAGCCGCCGATTTGAACTTCAAGTCCGGATCATGCTCCGTAGTTGGCTTCTTCAAAGGGGTCATATCCGCCGGATCAACATTGTCTTTATAATAGTTTAGCTCCTCAGTGGCACAAACCGACTCTGCGTAAGCCGCATCACCTTCCTCGCACTCCAAAGCGATCCGGCGGCTCCCATGAACCGTTATCGTTCCTTTGTGACCCGGCATTTTCAGCTGTAAGTAAACATAACAGGGTCGTGCCATAAATTTAGCATAAGCCGGCCGCCCAAAGAGGGCGTGGTAAGGGCTTTGAATTTTCACCACCTCAAATGTCAATGTTTACGATCCGAGTCATGTTCGTCCCCAAAGGTCACCTCCAGAGCTATCTTACCGACCGGCACGCCGACTTGCTGTGCACCACTCCGTGAAACACTGTGTCCGGATGGCCTAAGATGCCTATCCACAACCCCATACGCGGAAGGTCTCGTAGTACAGGATGTTGATGCTGCTTCCTCCATCCATAAGAACCTTGGTAAACTTGTACCCTCCTACCTGGGGTGCCACCACCAGGGCTAGCTGACCCGGATTGTAAACCCGGGGAGGATGGTCCTCTCTACTCCACACGATCGGTTGCTCGGACCAACAGAGGTAATGCGGGCGCAGCCGGTTCAACAACGCCGACCGCCCGCTTCAAGTTTTCGGTCTCGTCTGTCCAAGCTGGTGGTAAAGACGTGGTAATCGTCCACTGCTCAACCGCTTTGGGTTACTTTGATAACCCGATCGCTGCTGTTGTTGATTGTAGCCCCTTGGTTCTCGATTGTTCGACTGCTACGATTACTTTGATTATTCTCGATTGCCTTGCCCGCCCGGATTACCACCGAATCTCGGGCCGGAATTTCCTCCACCGTAACCCGGGCGGACCACGAACCGCCGCCGGGCCCTTGATCATACCGAAAGAGTTGGAGTTTTGAACTCCTGCATAATGTAACAATCCTTCCAAAGGTGGTTCGCCGGTGCCTCCTTCGTCCCATGCTTTGGACAAGGCTGATTCAACATAAAATTCAAACGATCCGGATTGTGACCGCCCTGGTTTGATTGCCTATCCCTGCGCCGCTGACCCTTGTCCTGCGCGTTGGTGTTGGCCACAAAGCCCATGTTGCCGTTCGCTTTACGCTTGTTCCCTCCATTGCCGGCCAAATGATGCTGCTGGCCCCTGGGGTTGCCATTCTGTTTTCCCTTCCCCACTTCATCATTCTCAGATTCGGGATCCTTGGTACTATCAGAATCAGCGTACTTTACCAAAATGCCCATTAGAGTGCCCATGTCATGGCAAAACGCTTCATGCGGCCCAGCTTGATTTCAATGGCTCGA
Organism: Aegilops bicornis; assembly: GCA_021605145.1. Classification (NCBI taxonomy): domain Eukaryota; kingdom Viridiplantae; phylum Streptophyta; class Magnoliopsida; order Poales; family Poaceae; genus Aegilops; species Aegilops bicornis. Next base: position 671,545,797 of record CM038672.1, read on the forward strand.
ACCGCAATTGGCTTCCAAGGTCAAGATCGCGGAATCAGGGTTGATCCGGTCCAAGAATGTAAAACTTCAAACGCGGCGCACCCAATGGGTTGTGGATTCTCCCTCCGTCTCGACACAAGCTGCTAAATCCACCACAGACATGGGCTGCTTACAGGTGTCTTTGAAATTTTGAATGAATCGGGTTCAGAATCGGGTCCACGAACCGATAGAGCTGGGCGGCAAATTTTTCAACCAAGTCCCGCCGTTCCTTCCAACATCATTGTGAAGTATTTCGCACATGCGGCTTCATCCACATCTAGCATCTCCATGGCCATCTCATAGCTTTCTATCCATGCTTCGAGCCAAATCGGCAAGATAATTGGGCACCTTGCGCGCCCCTTGAAGTCCTTGGGCAAGCGACGTTACGTAAAGCGGGACGAGGCAAGGCAACCCCAAAGAACCAGACGTGACCCTGGCTCGAAGATGGTTTGACGAACCGGGCGCGAGCGGATGCTCCTTCGCTTGTGCCGCTAACTCGGCCTCCCTACGTGTTCTCGGCGCGTCCACTACCACTTGAGCATCCTCAAAGCCGCCCGTCGGATTGTTGCCGCGAGGCGGACCACGCCGCGCATTGCTTGACACGGCCGGTCGCCGACGCTGCCGGCTATAGCTCCGGCTTGGGCGGGGTGGAGTGGATCCGATCCCGATCAGCGAATACGCTTCTTCTTGAGCGGGCCGTCTGAGGAGCTCCTTGACCCGGCGGGTTTCGACCGCTGTGGTGAATCGCCCTCGATCGAATCGCCTCAACCGTGCCGCAGCGCGACAAGGTTATCCATCGGGTTGGAGTAGTGACCGGAGGTGTCTGCACAGCCTGGGTGCGCCCGGTGTGATGACGAGGTAGATCTATCACATGGGGTTGAACCGGCGGCCGTCCAGTGCTTCGGCGGTTTACCACCGGTGGCGGATTACTGGTCCCGCCTACAGGGTGTTGAAAAGCTCTCTTCCCTCGAAAACCGAAGGTAAACGGGACTGTACTTCCTTTTCATGACTTCATGCGATGCGCTCGATCCGGCATGAGCCTATAAGCTCAGGCGTCCCAAAGCGCCCGCTCGCTGCCATCCTCACGTCCGCGGCTGCCAGTCCGCTTTAGCTTTAGTGATCTGTTCTCTCACCTTTGCAATCTCCGCGTTGTGCAGGTCCTGATCCAGCGGATTAGCCTCGCCATGAGCGCAGCCAACGCGTCAAAAGCTCGACAAAACTTGAGCCGGCGGGCGCACAGGGCCTCCTTCCCCGGCTGCCATCACCGCTGTTGAACCGGCGACCAGGGGCGCTGCGGTCGAAGAGTGAAGCGCCGCCTGCATACCGGCCATGAAGATCCCAACCCGGTTGGGTAGATCGAAGGGGTCCGGAATACTCTCACCGTCGGAGCAGCCCCCGATCTGGCCATCTTGCAGCTGGTATAGAGACTCGGTTTCTCCGGCCGACGATTCGTCACCAGAGTAGACAACAGTTTCGTCACCAGATGCTGATCCGTCCTCGCAGCCTCCGTGGACGACTCCCACGAAAACATGCCCGATCACGGTTTAGCCAGTGGCAGGACTCTTCTTCGCCCACGAGCCGTCTCGACGAGGTCGGTCAGACGTCCGCCCAGCCTGGCTCGCCGATCTTGCCGATGAACACGTGTATGCCGCCAAGGGAACCCGGTACCGTACTCAATCGAGCGGCCTCGGGGCCCCAGTCCGCATCGTCGATGTAGAGCTTGCCGCGACGACTCTTAGTCATCCGGCCCACTGCATAACCTTCGAGTCCTTCGAACTTGCCCTCTAAGATCATCAAACCGTCGTGCGATAGCCCCACGGTGGGCGCCAACTGTCATGGAATTGTCACGGCAGATGTCCTCATGAAAGGACTTAGTCGTAGGGCCATCGTACGGGTTAACCTAGAGGGGTTAAAGCGGACACAAGACACGGGAATTATACTGGTTCGGCCCCTGGATGAAGGTAAAAGCCTCCGTCCAGTGGTGAGGTGATTGATATGATTTGGCGACTAGGGAGCAATAGCTTTGCCTTAGCCTCGAATCCTCTCTCCCTAATCCGGCCGGTCGTCCCCTTATATACACGGGTTGACGCTCGGCGGTCTGACAGAGTCCCGATCCGGCTCATACAAGTGTCCGCTCGGTCTCTTCTCTCTTGTCTTACAACACAAGTTACAACACTAAGGCGGTTTACATAAATGGACCTTAAGTCGCCTCTGGGCTCCGGGCCTCCTCCGTGGGCCTGGATCATGGACGAGGGTAAACCGGCCCCTCTAGGGCGGTTCACACTTAGTAGTTGTGTCCCCAACAAATCTCATCACTAAGGAGCACAAAGAAGAAGGGTGAACCCACACATAATGTGAAGAATAAAAAGAAAAGACGGAGAAGCAAAGGTAGAAAGGTATCTCTCCCAAATGATGTTGCTCCTCCTACTCATTGTGATGATGATAATTGTTATACTATTGGTTCTATCCATACTATTAATGATGACAATGATTATGCTTATGATATGAAAAGGCCCAAGCTTGGGGAAGCTATGCTTGATGAGAATGACATATTTGAGAATATATTTGCTGAAATTAATGTTTGTCCCAAGCTTGGGGATGCTATGTTTAATGAAGATGATATTTCTAGTCTCCCAAGTTTTGTTATGCAAAGTTGTTATGATGATAGCATGCCTCTTACTTATGATTATATTGATGAAAGTGGGTTTGGAAGAGTGTCAACTTTAGGAAGTAATGATCCCACTATTTTGGAAGATGTTGAATCTTATTGTGATGAATATGAAAGTGGATTTGGAAGAGTGTCAACTTTATTTAGTGATGATTCCACTATCTTGGAAGAGGTTTCAATCGATTATGATGAGAACAAAGTTGCTACTTATGATGATTATTGTGATGAAACTTATGCTATAAAAAGTAGTGATGATTATATTTATAAAACTTGTCATAATTATGATTACCCTTTTTCTCAACATTACTCTTTTAATGTGGAAACAATTTATAGTATTCAAGTCTCTTATGATACTCCCACCATTCCGAATGAGAAGAATTTTGCTTATGTGGAGAGTAGTAAATTTTCTATGCTTGTAGATCATGAAAAAAATGCTTTAGGTGCTGGTTATATTGTTGAATTCATTCATGATGCTACTGAAAATTATTATGAGGGAGGAACATATGCTTGTAGGAATTGCAATAATACCAAGTTTCCTCTCTATGTGCTTAAAATTTTGAAGATTTGCTTGTTTTACCTTCCTATGCTAGTTGATTATTGTTCCCATAAGTTATTTTCTCACAAAATCCATGTGCATAGGAAGTGGGTTAGACTTAAGTGTGCTAGTCATATTCTTCGTGATGCTCTCTTTATGTTTTAGTTCTTATCTTTTATGTGAGCATCATTGAAATCATCGTACCTAGCTAGGGGCGTTAAACGTTAGCGCTTGTTGGGAGGCAACCCAATTTATTTTTGTTCCTTGATTTTTGTTACTTTTTAGTAATAAATAATTCATATAGCCTCTGGTGAGATGTGGTTTTATGTTTTAATTAGTGTTTGTGCCAAGTAGAACCTTTGGGAAGACTTGGGTGAAGTCTTTATGATCTTGCTGTAAAAAACACAAACTTTAGCGCTCATGAGATTAGCTGCCATTTTTTACTAGAGAGTTCTTTTAGGTTGATTCTTTTTGCAGATGATTAATAGACAAATTCCTCAGGTCCACCAATTTATTTCAGAACTTTTGGAGTTACAGAAGTATTCGAATGATACAGATTACTACAGACTGTTCTGTTTTTGACATATTATGTTTTCTATGTGTTGTTTGCTTATTTTGATGAATCTATGAGTAGTATCGGAGGGTATGAACCATAGAGAAGTTGGAATACAGTAGATATTACACCAATATGAATTTATAATGAGTTCACAATAGTACCTAAGTGGTGGTTTTATTTTCTTATACTAACGGAGCTTACGAGTTTTCTGTTGAGTTTTGTGTTGTGAAGTTTTCAAGTTTTGGGTAAAGATTCCATGGACTATGGAATAAGTAGTGGCAAGAGCCTAAGCTTGGGGATGCCCAAGGAACCCCAAGGTAATATTCAAGGACAACCAAAAGCCTAAGCTTGGGGATGCCCCGGATGGCATCCCCTCTTTCGTCTTTGTTCATCGGTAACTTTACTTGGAGCTATATTTTCATTCACCACATGATATGTGTTTTGCTTGGAGCGTCATTTTATTTTGTTAGTATTTGCTTGATGTTATTTAGAATAATGTTTTGCATCTATATTTTCAATAAAAATGTCAAGGATAGCCTTTACCATGCTTATTTTGCAAGTATACATGTTGCTGTTTTGAAAACAGAAAGTTTACCGCTGTTGCAAAAATTCCCTAGAAAAGTCAGAGAATGATATAATGTTGAAATTTTTTGCATATTGAGCTCTGATAAATCTTCAACAGCTTAGTATTTTTCTCATAATTTTTGGAGTTAGGGAAGTATGATGAATCTTTCATTCTTTACAGACTATACTGTTTTGGGAGATTGCTGTTATGTTTGCATATGTTTGCTTGTTTAATGATTCTATTTGATGATAGGAGTATCAAAAATACAGAGACATTTAGTATGCAATGTTGAATAATAATTTTAATGATTTTCTACAGTAGAGAATAATAAAGTTTTGCATTGGTTTATACTAACTTATATCATGAGTTCTTGTTGAGTTTGGTGTGGATGAAGCTTTCGAGATTTAGGAAACCGAGATATAAAAGGAATTAAGGAGACACAAAATCTCAAGCTTGGGGATGCCCAAGGCACCCCAAGATAATATTTCAATAAGTCTCAAGCATCCAAGCTTGGGGATGCCCCGATAGGCATCCCACCTTTCTTCTTCAACAATTATCTGTTAGTATCGGTAGAGCCTAAGTTTTTGCTTCTTCACATGAGTCGTGCTATCCTTGCAATGCTATTTTTTTTGTTTTGCTTGCTATTTGAATAAGATACCAAGATCTGAAATTCTTAAATGAGAGAGAGTCTTCACATAGTTGCATAATTATTTAACTACTCATTGATCTTCACTTATATCTTGTCGGAGTAGTTTGTTATTTACTCGTGTGCTTCACTTATATCCTATGAGTAAATGGTTGAATGAGTTGAATGTCATAAATCTGAAATTATATATGTTTCATTTTCTTATCCCATGGGGAGTAATGACTTCACATCTAAGAAGTAGAGGTTGTAAATTTATTGAAGGTTAGCAAGCATTGTGTTGGTCATTTGAACAATTCATGAAAGAATATTGAAGGAAGAGATATTTCACATATACTATCTTGGACATATTTTATAATTGTGAGCACTCATTAAGTATGACATGCTAAAGAGTTGATGTTGGACAAGGAAGACAACGTAATGGGCTATGTTTTCTCACATCTTAGTTAAAGTATATTGTCATGGATCATTCAAACATGTTGAGCTTGCCTTTCCCCCTCATGCTAGCCAAAATTCCTTGCACCAAGTAGAGATACTACTTGTGCTTCCAAATATCCCTTAAACTAGTTTTTCCATGAGAGTCCACCATACCTACCTATGGATTGAGTAAGATCCTTCAAGTAAGTTGTCATCGGTGCATGCAATAAAAATTGCTCTCTAAATATGTATGATCTATTAGTGTGAAGAAAATAAGCTTTATACGATCTTGTTATGGAAGCAATAAAAGCGACAGACTGCATAATAAAGGTCCATATACAAGTGGCAATATAAAGTGACGTTATTTTGCATTAAGATTGTGTGCATCCAACCATAAAAGTGCATGACAACCTCTGCTTCCCTCTGCGAAGGGCCTATCTTTTACTTCATGTCTTTTACTTTATGCAACAGTCAAGTTGATCTTCACCTTTCCCTTTTTCATTTTATCCTTTGGCAAGCACCTCGTGTTGGAAAGATCCTGAAATATATATATATATATATATATCCAATTGGATGTAAGTTAGCATGAACTATTATTGTTGACATCACCCAAAGGTGAATACGCTGGGAGGCAACACTATAAGCCCCTATCTTTCTCAGTGTCCAACTAAAACTCCATAACCATAAGTATTGCGTGAGTGTTAGCAATTGTAGAAGACTATATGATAGTTGAGTATGTGGAGTTTGCTAAATCAAAGCTCTGACATAGACCCTTCCTGAAAATAAGATGAATTGTAATTTTTTGATGACTGAGAATGAAGTTTGCTAGTTTTCAAGAAAGTTTATGGTCTATGCTTTAACATGTGAATAGCTTGTTACTTGATCTTGAGAAGTTCTATGAGATGAACTACTGTTATGGCATATAAACATGCTAGAAAAGGTGATTGAAATTATCATTTATCCAACTTATGCACCTCCTAGCATTCACACTTCATAAATTCTTTCTTTTATCATTTACCTACTCGAGGACGAGCAGGAATTAAGCTTGGGGATTCTGATACGTCTCCAACGTATCTATAATTTATGAAGCATTCATGCTATTATATTATCTGTTTTGGATGTTTATGGGATTTATTATACACTTTTATATTATTTTTGGGACTAACCTATTAACCGGAGGCCCAGCCCATATTGTTGTTCTCTTGCCTATTTTAGTGTTTTGAAGAAAAGGAATATCAAACGGAGTCCAAACGGAATGAAACCTTCGGGAGCGTTATTTTTGGAACGGATGTGATCCAGGAGACTTGGAGTTGAAGTCAAGGAAGCTTCAAGGTGGCCACGAGGGTGGGGGCGCAACCCCCCTAATGGGCGCGCCCCCCTGTCTCATGGGCCCCTCGAGTGTCCCCTGACCGACTTCTTTCACCTATATAAGTCCATATACCCTAAAACCTTCAAAGAACACAATAGATCGGGAGTTCCACCGCCGCAAGCCTCTATAGCCACCAAAAAGCTCTCGGGAGCACGTTCCGGCACCCTGCCGGAGGGGGAACCCATCACCGATGGCCATCTTCATCATCCCGTCGCTCTCCATGACGAGGAGGGAGTAGTTCACCCTCGGGGCTGAGGGTATGTACCAGTAGCTATGTGTTTGATCTCTCTCTCTCGTGTTCTCTCTATGGCACGATCTTAATGTATCGCGAGCTTTGCTATTATAGTTGGATCTTATGATGTTTCTCCCCCTCTAGTCTCTTGTAATGGATTGAGTTTTCCCTTTGAAGTTATCTTATCAGATTGAGTCTTTAAGGATTTGAGAACACTTAATGTATGTCTTGTCGTGCTTATCTGTGGTGACAATGGGATATTCACGTGATCCACTTGATGTATGTTTTGGTGATCAACTTGCGGGTTCCGACCATGAACCTATGCATAGGGGTTGGCACACGTTTTCGTCTTGACTCTCCGGTAGAAACTTTGGGGCACTCCTTGAAATACTTAGTGTTGGTTGAATAGATGAATCTGAGATTGTGTGATGCATATCGTATAATCATGCCCACGGATACTTGAGGTGACAATGGAGTATCTAGGTGACATTAGGGTTTTGGTTGATTTGTGTCTTAAGTTGTTATTCTAGTATGAACTCTATGATAGATTGAACGGAAAGAATAGCTTCATGTTATTTTACTACGGACTCTTGAATAGATAGAACAGAAAGGATAACTTTGAGGTGGTTTCGCACCCTACCATAATCTCTTTGTTTGTTCTCCGCTATTAGTGGCTTTGGAGTGACTCTTTGTTGCATGTTGAGTAGTTATATGATCCAATTATGTTATTATTGTTGAGAGAACTTGCACTAGTGAAAGTATGAACCTTAGGCCTTGTTTCCCTCCATTGCAATACCTTTACGAACACTTTTATCACTTGTTACCTTGCTGTTTTTATATTTTCAGATTACAAATACCATATCTACTATCCATATTGCACTTGTATCACCATCTCTTCGCCGAACAAGTGCACCTATACAATTTACCATTGTATTGGGTGTGTTGGGGACACAAGAGACTCTTTGTTATTTGGTTGCAGGGTTGCTTGAGAGAGACCATCTTCATCCTACGCCTCCCGCGGATTGATAAATCTTAGGTCATCCACCTGAGGGAAATTTGCTACTGTCCTACAAACCTCTACACTTGGAGGCCCAACAACGTCTACAAGAAGAAGATTGTGTAGTAGACATCATGTTTTCACAGAAGAGAGTCATCGGGCCGGACGCATTGGGAATAATCCTAGGTCGGTAATGAACTCCTTCATCCAGATTGCTTCATGTGCTTCCTCCGAGGCTGCCATGTACTCCGCTTCACATGTAGATCACGCCACTACGCTTTGCTTGCAACTGCACCAGCTTACTACCCCACCATTCAAAATATACACGTATCCGGTTTGTGACTTGGAGTCATCCAGATCTGTGTCGAAGCTAGCATCGACGTAACCCTTTACGCATTTGAGCTCTTCGTCACCTCCATAAACGAGAAACATATCCTTAGTCCTTTTCAGGTACTTCAGGATATTCTTGACCGTTGTCTAGTGTTCCATGCCGGGATTACTTTGGTACCTCCCTACCAAACTTACGGCAAGGTTTACATCAGGTCTGGTACACAGCATGGCATACATAATAGACCCTATGGCTGAGGCATAGGGGAAGACACTCATCTTTTCTCCATCTTCTGCCGTGGTCGGGTTTTGAGCCGAGCTCAATTTCACACCTTGCAATACAGGCAAGAACCCCTTCTTGGACTTATCCATATTGAACTTCTTCAATATCTTATCAAGGTATGTGCTTTGTGAAAGACCTATGAGGCGTCTCGATCTATCTCTATAGATCTTGATGCCTAATATGTAAGCAACTTCTCCAAGGTCCTTCATTGAAAAACACTTATTCAAGTAGGCCTTTATGCTTTCCAAAAGTTCTATATCATTTCCCATCAATAGTATGTCATCCATATATAATATGAGAAATGCTACAGAGCTCCCAGTCACTTTCTTGTAAATGCAGGCTTCTCCATAAGTCTGCATAAACCCAAACGCTTTGACCATTTCATCAAAGCGAATGTTCCAACTCCGAGATGCTTGCACCAGCCCATAGATGGAGCGCTGGAGCTTGCATACCTTGTTAGCATTCTTAGGATCGACAAAACCTTCCGGCTGCATCATATACAATTCTTCATTAAGGAAGCCGTTAAGGAATGCCGTTTTGACGTCCATTTGCCATATTTCATAATCGTAGAATGCGGCAATTGCTAACATGATTCGGACGGACTTCAGCTTCGCTACGGGTGAGAAGGTCTCATCATATTCAACCCCTTGAACTTGTCGATAACCTTTAGTGACAAGCCGAGCTTTATAGATGGTAACATTACAAATCCGTGTACGTCTTCTTCTTAAAGATCTATTAATTTTCTATTGATCGCCGATCATCGGGCAAGTCTGTCAAAGTCCATACTTTGTTTTCATACATGGATCCTATCTCGGATTGCATGGCTTCAAGCCATTTGTTGGAATCTGGGCCCACCATCGCTTCTTCATAGTTCGAAGGTTCACCGTTGTCTAACAACATGATTTCCAGGACAGGGTTGCCATACTATTCTGGTGTGGAACGTGTCCTTGTGGACCTACGAAGTTCAGTAGCAACTTGATCTGAAGTACCATGATCATCATCATTAACTTCCTCTCTAGTCGGTGCAAGCACCACAAAAACATCTTCCTGAGCTGCGCTACTTTCCGGTTCAACAGGCAGTACTTCATCAAATTCTATTTTCCTCCCACTCACTTCTTTCGAGAGAAACTCTTTCTCCAGAAAGGACCCGTTCTTGGCAACGAAGATCTTGCCTTCGAATCTGAGGTAGAAGGTATACCCAATGGTTTCCTTAGAGTATCCTATGAAGATGCATTTTCCCGACTTGGGTTCGAGCTTTTCAGGTTGAAGTTTCTTGACATAAGCTTAGCATCCCCAAACTTTTAGAAATGACAGCTTAGGTTTCTTCCCAAACCATAATTCATATGGTGTCATCTCAACGGATTTAGACAGTGCCCTATTTAAAGTGAATGTAGCTGTCTCTAAAGCGTATCCCCAAAATGATAGCGACAAATTGGTAAGAGACATCATAGATCACACCATATCCAATAGAGTGCAATTACGACATTCGGACACACCGTTACACTGAGGTGTTCCAGGCGGCGTGAGTTGAGAAACAATTCCACATTTCCTTAAGTGCGTACCAAACTCGTGACTCAAATATTCTTCCCCATGGTCTGATCGTAAGAACTTTATTTTTCTACCACGTTGATTCTCCACCTCATTATGAAATTCCTTGAACTTTTCAAAGGTCTCAGACTTGTGTTTCATTAAGTAGACATACCCATATCTACTTAAGTCATCAGTGAGGGTGAGAACATAACGATAGCCACCGCGAGCCTCAATGCTCATTGGACCGCACACATCAGTATGTATGATTTCCAACAAGTTGGTTGCTCACTCCATTGTTCCGGAGAACGGAGTCTTGGTCATTTTGCCCATGAGGCATGGTTCGCACGTGTCAAATGATTCGTAATCAAGAGACTCCAAAAGTCCATCTGCATGGAGCTTCTTCATGTGTTTGACACCAATGTGACCAAGGCGGCAGTGCCACAAGTATGTGGGACTATCATTATCAACCTTACATCTTTTGGTATTCACACTATGAATATGTGTAACATCACGTTCGAGATTCATTAAGAATAAACCATTGACCAGCGGGGCATGACCATAAAACATATCACTCATATAAATAGAACAACCATTATTCTCGATTTAAATGAGTAGCCATCTCGCATTAAACGAGATCCAGATACAATGTTCATGCTCAAAGCTGGCACTAAATAACAATTATTGAGGTTTAAAACTAATCCCGTAGGTAAATGTAGAGATAGCGTGCCGACGGCGATCACATCGACCATGGAACCATTCCCGACGCGCATCGTCACCTCTTCCTTCGCCAGTCTCCGCTTATTCCGCAGCTCCTGTTTTGAGTTACAAATATGAGCAACCGCACCGGTATCAAATACCCAGGAGCTACTACGAGTACTGGTAGGGTAAACATCAATAACAAGTATATCACATATACCTTTGGTGTTGCTGGCCTTCTTGTCCGCTAAGTACTTGGGGCAGTTCCGCTTCCAGTGACCGTTTCCCTTGCAATAAAAGCACTCGGTCTCAGGTTTGGATCCATGCTTTGGCTTCTTCCCGGCAACTGGCTTACCGGGTGCGGCAACTCCCTTGCCGCCCTTCTTGAAGTTCTTCTTACCCTTGCCTTTCTTGAAACAAGTGGTTTTATTGACCATCAACACTTGATGTTCCTTTTTGATCTCTACCTCCGCTGATTTCAGCATTGAAAATACCTCAGGGATGGTTTTCACCATCCCTGCATATTGAAATTCATCACAAAGCTCTTGTAGCTAGGTGGAAGCGACTGAAGAATTCTGTCAATGACCGCGTCATCCTGGAGATTAACTCCCAGCTGAGACAAGTGATTGTGCAACCCAGACATTTTGAGTATGTGCTCGCTGACAGAACTATTCTCCTCCATCTTACAACTGTAGAACTTGTCGGAGACTTCATATCTCTCGACTCGGGCATGAGCTCGGAAAACCATTTTTAGCTCTTGGAACATCTCATATGCTCCGAGCTGCTCAAAACGCTTTTGGAGCCCCGATTCTAAGCTGTAAAGCATGCCGCACTGAACCAGGGAGTAATCATCACTACACGACTGCCAGGCGTTCATAACGTCTTGAGTTGCTGGGAAAACAGGTGCTTCACCTAGCGGTGCATCAAGGACATATGCTTTCTTGGCAGCTATGAGGATGATCCTCAAGTTACGGACCCAGTCCGTGTAGTTGCTACCATCGTCCTTCAGCTTGGTTTTCTCTAGGAACGCGTTGAAGTTGAGGGAAGCATTAGCATGGGCCATTTGATCTACAAGACATATTGCAAAGATTTTAGACTAAGTTCGTGATAATTAAGTTCATCTAATCAAATTATTTAATGAACTCCCACTCAGATAGACATCCCTCTAGTCATCTAAGTGATACATGATCCGAGTCAACTAGACCGTGTCCGATCATCACGTGAGACGTGTTGGGGAACGTAGTAATTTCAAAAAAATTCCTACGCACACGCAAGGATCATGGTGATGCATAGCAACGAGAGGGGAGAGTATTGTCCACGTACCCTCGTAGACCGTAAGCGGAAGCGTTATGACAACGCGGTTGATGTAGTCGTACGTCTTCACGATCCGACCGATCCAAGTACCGAACGTACGGCACCTCCGAGTTCATCACACGTTCAACTTGATGACGATCCCCGGACTCCGATCCAGCAAAGTGTTGGGGATGAGTTCCGTCAGCACGACGGCGTGGTGATGATGATGATGTTCTACCGGCGCAGGGCTTCGCCTAAACTCCGCGACGATATGACCGAGGTGGAATATGGTGGAGTGCACCGCACACGGCTAAGGAATGATCCGTAGATCAACTTGTGTGTCCATGAGGTGCCCCTGCCCCGTGATATAAAGGAGTAGAGGAGGGAGGGCGGCCCTCTCTCTATGGCGCGCCCTAGGGGAGTCCTACTCCCACCGAGTAGGATTCCCTTTCCTAGTCCAACTAGGAACCCTTCCATGTAGTAGGAGTAGGAGAGAAGGAAAGGGAAGAGAGAAGGAGAAGGAAGGAAGGTGCGCCCCTTCCCTAGTCCAATTCGGACTAGTCCAAGGGGAGGGTGCGGCCACTCTTTTGGCCCTTTCTCTCCTTTCCCGTATGGCTCAAAGAGGCCCAATACGAATTCCGTAACTCTCCGGTACTCCCAAAAATACCCGAATCACTCGGAACCTTTCCGAACTCCGAATATAGTCGTCCAATATATCGATCTTTACGTCTCGACCATTTCGAGACTCCTCGTCATGTCCCCGATCTCATCCGGGACTCCGAAGTCCTTCGGTACATCAAAACTCATAAACTCATAATAAAACTGTCATCGTAATGTTAAGCGTGCGGACCCTACGGGTTCGAGAACTATGTAGACATGACCTAGAACTATTCTCGGTCAATAACCAATAGCGGAACCTGGATGCCCATATTGGCTCCTACATATTCTACGAAGATCTTTATCGGTCAAACCGCATAACAACATACGTTGTTCCCTTTGTCATCGGTATGTTACTTGCCCGAGATTTGATCGTCGGTATCCAATACCTAGTTCAATCTCGTTCCTGGCAAGTCTCTTTACTCGTTACGTAATGCATCATTCCGTAACTAACTCATTAGCTACATTGCTTGCAAGGCTTATAGTGATGTGCATTACCGAGAGGGCCCAGAGATACCTCTCCGACACTCGGAGTGACAAAACCTAATCTCGAAATACACCAACCCAACATGTACCTTTGGAGACACCTATAGTACTCCTTTATAATCACCCAGTTACGTTGTGACGTTTGGTAGCACCCAAAGTGTTCCTCCGGTAAACGGGAGTTGCATAATCTCATAGTTATAGGAACATGTATAAGTCATGAAGAAAGCAATAGCAATATACTAAACGATCAAGTGCTAGGCTAACGGAATGGGTCATGTCAATCACATCATTCTCCTAATGATGTGATCCCATTAATCAAATAACAACACATGTCTATGGTTAGGAAACATAACCATCTTTGATTAATGAGCTAGTCAAGTAGAGGCATACTAGTGACTATATGTTTGTCTATGTATTCACACATGTATCATGTTTCCGGTTAATACAATTCTAGCATGAATAATAAACATTTATCATGAAATAAGTAAATAAATAATAACTTTATTATTGCCTCTAGGGCATATTTCCTTCAGTCTCCCACTTGCACTAGAGTCAATAATCTAGTTCACATCATCATGTGATTCAACACTAATATTCACATCTGTATGTGATTAACACCCATAGTTCACATCGTCATGTGACCAACATCCAAAGGGTTTACTAGAGTCAATAATCTAGTTCACATCGCTATGTGATTAACACCCAAAGAGTACTAAGGTATGATCATGTTTTGCTCGTGAGAGAAGTTTAGTCAACGGTCTGTCACATTCGTGAGCCCTATGTATTTTGCAAATATTTTATGTCTACCATGCGCTGTACGGTGCGACTCTGGCTAATCGCTCCCACTTTCTATATGTCTCCCGATTGGGACTTAGAGTCATCTGGCTCAGTGTAAAAAGCTTGCATCGATGTAACTCTTTACTGACGAGCTCTTTTATCACCTCCATAATCGAGAAATATTTCCTTAGTCCTCACTAAGGATGTTCTTGACCAATGTCCATGATCTACTCCTAGATCACTATTGTACTCCTTGCCAAATTCAGAGCAAGGTATACAATAGGTCTGGTACATAGCATAGCATACTTTATAGAACCTATGATCGAGGCATAGGGAATGACTTTCATTCTCTTTTCTATTTTCATTGTGGTCGGGATTTGAGTCTTACTCAATTTCACACCTTTGCAACACAGCAAGAACTTTTCTTTGACTGTTCCATTTTGAATTACTTCAAAATCTTGACAAGGTATGTACTTATTGAAAAAACTTATTAAGCCGCCTTGATCTATCTCAATAGATCTTGATGCTCAATATGTAAGTAGCTTTACTGAGGTCTTTCTTTTAAAGAACTCCTTTCGAATACTCCTTTATGCTTTCCAGAAAAATTCTACATCAGTTCTGATCAACAATATGTAATTCACATATACTTATCAGAAATGTTGTAGTGCTCCCACTCACTTTCTTGTAAATACAGGCTTCTCCAAAAGTCAGTATAAAACCATATGCTTTGATCAAATCATCAAGCATATATTCCAACTCTGAGATGCTTGCACCAGTCCATAGATGGATCATTGGAGCTTGCACATTTTGATAGCATCTTTAGGATTGACAAAACCTTCTGGTTGCATCATATGCAACTCTTCTTTAATAAATCCATTAAGGAATGCAGTTTTGACATCCATTTGCCAGATTTCATAAAATGTGGCAATTGCTAACATGATTCGCATAAACTTAAGCATCATTACGAGTGAGAAAATCTCATCGTATTCAACACCTTGAACTTGTTGAAAACCTTTTGCAACAAGTTGAGCTTTGTAGATAGTAACACTACTATCAACGTCCGTCTTCCACTTGAAGATCCATTTATTTAACATGGCTTGCTGATCATCGAGCAAGTCAATCAAAGTCCATACTTTGTTCTCATACATGGATCCTATCTCAGATTTCATGGCCTCAAGCCATTTCGGAATCTGGGCTTATCATCGCTTCCTCATAGTTCGTAGGTTCATCATGGTCTAGTAACATGACTTCTAGAATAGGATTACCGTACCACTTTGGTGCGGATCTTATTCTAGAAGACCCACGAGGTTCGGATTAACTTGATCTAAAGCTTCATGATCATCATCATTAGCTTCCTCACTGATTGGTGTAAGAATCACAGGAACTGATTTCTGTGATGAACTACTTTCCAATAAGGGAGAAGGTACAATTACCTCATCAAGTTCTACTTTCCTCCCACTCACTTCTTTCAAGAGAAACTTCTTCTCTTAGAAAGGATCCATCTTAGCAACGAAAAACTTGCCTTCGGATCTGTGATAGAAGGTGTACCCAATAGTTACCTTTGGGTATTCTATGAAGACGCACTTCTCCGATTTGGGTTCGAGCTTATCAGGTGAAAACCTTTTCACATAAGCATCACAACTTCAAACTTTTAAGAAACGACAGCTTAGGTTTACTGTTAAACCATAGTACATATGGTGTCGTCTCAACGGATTTAGATGGTGCCCTATTAAACTTGAATGCAGCTGTCTCTAATGCATAACCCCAAATCGATAGTGGTAAACCGATAAGAGACTTCATAGATCGCACCATATCCAATAAAGTGCGGTTACGACGTTCGGACACACCATAACATTGTGGTGTTGCAGGTGGCGTGAGCTGCGAAACTATTCCACTTTGTTTTAATTGAAGACCAAACTCGTAACTCAAATATTCATCTCCATGATCAGATCGCAGAAACTTTATTTTCTTGTTACGATGATTTTCCACTTCACTCTGAAATTCTTTGAACTTTTCAACTATTTCAGACTTATGTTTCATCAAGAAGATATACGCATATTTGCTCAAATCATCTGTGAAGGTCAGAAAATAATGATACTTGCCACGGGCATCAACACTCATTGGATCGCATACATTGGTATGTATTATTTCCAACAAGTCAGCAGCTCGTTCCATTGTTCCGAACAACGGAGTTTCAGTCATCTTGCCAAAAGGCACGGTTCGCAAGCATCAAATGATTCATAATCAAGTGATTCCAAAACCCATCAGACGGAGTTTCTTCATGCGCTTTACACCGATATGACTCCAAACGACAGTGCCACAAATAAGTTGCACTATCATTATTAACTTTGCATCTTTTGGCATCAATATTATGAATATGTGTATCACTACGATCGAGATCCAACAAACTATTTTCATTGGGTGTATGACCATTGAAGGTTTTATTCATTTAAATGAACAACAATTATTCTCTGATTTTAAATGAATAACTGTATTGCAATAAACATGATCAAATCATATTCATGCTCCATAAAACACCAAATAACATTTATTTAGGTTTTACACTAATCCCTAAAGTTTTGGGTGTGTGCGATGATGATCATATAATTCTTGGAACTACTTCCAACACTCATCGTCACTTCACCTTCATCTAGTCTTTGTTTATTATGTAACTCCTGTTTCGTGTTTCTAATCTTAGCAAACGAACAAGTATCAATTACTCATGGGCTACTATAAACACTAGTAAAGCACACATCAATAACCTGTATATCAAATATACCCTTCTTCACTTTGCCATCCTTCTTATCCACCAAATATTTGGAGTAGTTCCACTTCCAGTGACCATTTCCTTTGCAGTAGAAGCACTCAGTTTCAGGCTTAGGTCCAGACTTGGGCTTCTTCACTTGAGCAGCAACTTGCTTGCCGTTCTTATTGAAGTTCCCCTTCTTCCCTTTGCCCTTTTCTTGAAACTAGTGGTCTTGTTAACTATCAACACTTGATGTTTTTCTTGATTTCTACCTTCGTTGATTTCAGCATCACGAAGAGCTTAGGAATCACTTTCGTCATCCCTTGCATATTATAGTTCATCACGAAGTTCTACTAACTTGGTGATGGTGACTAGAGAATTCTGTCAATCACTATTTTATCTGGAAGATTAACTCCCACTTGATTCAAGCGATTGTAGTACCCAGGCAATCTGAGCACATGCTCACTAGTTGAGCGATTCTCCTCCATCTTTTAGCTATAGAACTTGTTGGAGACTTCATATCTCTCAACTCGGGTATTTGCTTGAAATATTAACTTCAATTCCTGGATCATCTCATATGGTCCATAACGTTCAAAACCTTTGAAGTCCCAATTCTCAGTCGTTAAGCATGGTGCACTAAACTATCAAGTAGTCATCATATTGAGCTAGCCAAACGTTCATAACGTCTGCATTTGCTCCTGCAATAGGTCTGTCACCTAGCGGTGCATTAAGGACATAATTCTTACGTGCAGCAATGAGGATAAACCTCAGATCACGGATCCAATCCGCATCATTGCTACTAACATCTTTCAACACAGTTTTCTAGGAACATATTAAAATAAACATATGAAAGCAACAACGCGAGCTATTGATCTACAACATAATTTGCAAAATACTACGGGACTAAGTTCATGATAAATTGAAGTTCAATTAATCATATTACTTAAGAACTCCCACTTAGATAGACATTCCTCTAATCCTCTAAGTGATTACGTGATCCATATCAACTACACCATGTCCGATCGTCACGTGAGATGGAGTAGTTTCAACGGTGAACATCAATATGTTGATCATATCTACTATATGATTCACGCCGACCTTTCGGTCTCCGTGTTCGAGGCCATATCTGTTATATGCTAGGCTCGTCAAGTTTAACCTGAGTATTCAGCGTGTGCAACTGTTTTGCACCCGTTGTATTTGAACGTAGAGCCTATCACACCCGATCATCACGTGGTGTCTCAAAGACGAAGAACTTCGCAACGGTGCATACTCGGGAGAACACTTCTTGATAATTTTAGTGAGAGATCATCTTAAAATGCTACCGTCAATCAAAGCAAGATAAGATGCATAAAGGATAAACATCACATGCAATCAATATAAGTGATATGATATGGCCATCATCATCTTGTTCTTGTGATCTCCATCTCCAAAGTACTGTCATGATCTCTATCGTTACCGGCACGACATCATGATCTTCATCATCTTGATCTATATCAATGTGTCGTCACATGGTCGTCTCGCCAACCATTGCTCTTGCAACTATTGCTATCGTATAGCGATAAAGTAAAGCAATTATTTGGCACTTGCATCTTATGCAACAAAGAGACAACCATAGGGCTTACGCCAATTGCCGATAACTTCAACAAAACATGATCATCGCATACAACAACTTATATCTCATCACGTCTTGACCATATCACATCACAACATGCCCTGCAAAAACAAGTTAGACGTCCTCTACTTTGTTGTTGCAAATTTTACGTGGCTGCTACGGGCTGAGCAAGAACCGTTCTTACCTACGCATCAAAACCACAACGGTAGTTTGTCAAGTTGGTGCTGTTTTAACCTTCGCAAGGACCGGGCGTAGCCATACTCGGTTCAACTAAAGTGAGAGAGACAGACACCCGCCAGTCACCTTTAAGCAACGAGTGCTCGCAGTGGTGAAACCAGTCTCGCATAAGCGTACGCGTAATGTCGGTCCGGGCCGCTTCATCTCACAATACCGCCGAACCAAAGTATGACATGCTGGTAAGCAGTATGACTTGTATCGCCCACAACTCACTTGTGTTCTACTCATGCAAATAACATCAACGCATAAAACCAGGCTCGGATGCCACTGTTGGGGAACGTAGTAATTTCAAAAAATTTCCTACGCACACGCAAGGATCATGGTGATGCATAGCAACGAGAGGGGAGAGTATTGTCCACGTACCCTCGTAGACCGTAAGCGGAAGCGTTATGACAACGCGGTTGATGTAGTCAGATGCGTCTTCACGATCCGACAGATCCAAGTACCGAACGACGGCACCTCCGAGTTCAGCACACGCTCAGCTCGATGGCGATCCCGGACTCCGATCCAGCAAAGTGTGGGGATGAGTTCCGTCGACGACGGCGTGGTGACGATGATGATGTTCTATCGCGAGGCTTCGCCTAAACTCCGCAACGATATGACCAAGGTGGAATATGGTGGAAGGGGGCACCGCACACGGCTAAGGAACGATCTGTAGATCAACTTGTGTGTCCATGAGGTGCCCCCTGCCCCCGTATATAAAGGAGTGGAGGAGGGGAGGGCCGGCCCTCTCTATGGCGCGCCCTAGGGGAGTCCTACTCCCACCGGGAGTAGGATTCCCCTTTTCCTAGTCCAACTAGGAACCCTTCCATGTAGTAGGAGTAGGAGAGAAGGAAATGGAAGAGAGAAGGAGAAGGAAGGAAGGGTGCGCCCCCCTTCCCTAGTCCAATTCGGACTAGTCCAAGGGGAGGGGTGCGGCCACTCTTTTGGCCCTTTCTCTCCTTTCCCGTATGGCTCAAAGAGGCCCAATACGAATTTCCGTAACTCTCCGGTACTCCCAAAAATACCCGAATCACTCGGAACCTTTCCGAACTCCGAATATAGTCGTTCAATATATCGATCTTTACGTCTCGACCATTTCGAGACTCCTCGTCATGTCCCCGATCTCATCCGGGACTCCGAACTCCTTCGGTACATCAAAACTCATAAACTCATAATAAAACTGTCATCGTAACGTTAAGCGTGCGGACCCTACGGGTTCGAGAACTATGTAGACATGACCTAGAACTATTCTCGGTCAATAACCAATAGCGGAACCTGGATGCCCATATTGGCTCCTACATATTCTACGAAGATCTTTATCGGTCAAACCGCATAACAACATACGTTGTTCCCTTTGTCATCGGTATGTTACTTGCCCGAGATTTGATCGTCGGTATCCAATACCTAGTTCAATCTCACATCTTGGCAAGTCTCTTTACTCGTTACGTAATGCATCATTCCGTAACTAACTCATTAGTTACATTGCTTGCAAGGCTTATAGTGATGTGCATTACCGAGAGGGCCCAGAGATACCTCTCCGACAATCGGAGTGACAAAACCTAATCTCGAAATACGCCAACCCAACATGTACCTTTGGAGACACCTATAGTACTCCTTTATAATCACCCAGTTAGGTTGTGACGTTTGGTAGCACCCAAAGTGTTCCTCCGGTAAACGGGAGTTGCATAATCTCATAGTTATAGGAACATGTATAAGTCATGAAGAAAGCAGTAGCAATATACTAAACGATCAAGTGCTAGGCTAACGGAATGGGTCATGTCAATCACATCATTCTCCTAATGATGTGATCCCATTAATCAAATAACAACACATGTCTATGGTTAGGAAACATAACCATCTTTGATTAATGAGCTAGTCAAGAAGAGGCATACTAGTGACTATATGTTTGTCTATGTATTCACACATGTATCATGTTTCCGGTTAATACAATTCTAGCATGAATAATAAACATTTATCATGAGATAAATAATAACTTTATTATTGCCTCTAGGGCATATTTCCTTCAAGACGGACTAGTCATCATCGCTGAACATCTTCATGTTGATCGTATCTGCTATACGACTCATGTTCGGCCTTTCGGTCTCTTGTGTTCCGAGGCCATGTCTGTACATGCTAGGCTCGTCAAGTCAACCTAAGTGTTTTGCATGTGTAAATCTGGCTTACACCCGTTGTATGCGAACGTTAAAATCTATCACACCCGATCATCACGTGGTGCTTCGAAACAACGAACCTTCGCAAAGATGCAGAGTTAGGGGGGACACTTTCTTGAAGTTTTATGAGGGATCATCTTATTTATGCTACCGTCGTTCTAAACAAATAAGATGCAAAACATGATAAACATCACATGCAATCAAATAGTGGCATGATATGGCCAATATCATTTTGCTCCTTTTGATCTCCATCTTCGGGGTGCCATGATCATCATCGTCACCGACATGACACCATGATCTCCATCATCATGATCTCCATCATTGTGTCTTCATGAAGTTGTCTCGCCAACTATTACTTCTACTACTATGGCTAACGGTTTAGCAATAAAGTAAAGTAATTACATGGCGTTACTCAATGACACACATGTCATACAATAATTAAGACAACTCCTATGGCTCCTGCCGGTTGTCATACTCATCGACATGCAAGTCGTGATTCCCATTACAAGAATATGATCAATCTCATACATCACATATATATATATATATATATATATATATATATATATATATATATATATATATATATATATCATTCATCACATCCTTTCGGCCATATCACATCACACGGCATATGCTGCAAGAACAAGTTAGACGTCCTCTAATTGTTGTTGCATGTTTTTACGTGGGTGCTATAGATTTCTAGCAAGAACGTTTCTTACCTACGCCAAAACCACAACGTGATATGCCAATTGCTATTTACCCTTCATCAGGACCCTTTTCATCGAATCCGATCCGACTAAAGTGGGAGACAGACACCCGCTAGCCACCTTATGCAACTAGTGCATGTCAGTCGGTGGAACCTGTCTCACGTAAGCGTACGTGTAAGGTCGGTCCAGGCCGCTTCATCCCACGATGCCGCCGAATCAAGATAAGACTAGTAGTGGCAAGTAAATTGACAAAATCAACGCCCAACAACTTGTGTTCTACTCGTGCATAGAAACTACGCATAGACCTAACTCTGATACCACTGTTGGGGATCGTTGCAGAAATTAAAATTTTATATGCATCACCAAGATCAATCTATGGAGAGACTAGCAACGAGAGAGAGAGAGGGGAGTGTATCTTCATACCCTTGAAGATCGCGAAATGGAAGCGTTGCAAGAACGCGGATGAAGGAGTCGTACTCGTAGCGATTCAGATCGCGGTGGATTCCGATCTAAGCGCCGAACAACGGCACCTCCGCGTTCAATACACGTGCAGCCCGGTGACGTCTCACGCGCCTTGATCCAGCAAGGAAGCGGGAGAGGTTGAGGAAGACAGCTCCAGCAGCAACACGACGGCGTGGTGGTGGTGGAGCAGCGGTTCTCCGGCAGGGCTTCGCCAAACTCAAACGGAGGAGGAAAGGTGTTGGAGAGGGGGAGGGCTGCGCCTTGGATGTGGTCTGGCTGCCCTCCCTCCTCCCCTCTATTTATAGGGTGAAGGGGGAAGGGGGCCAACCCCTCTAGATGAGATCTAGAGGGGGGGTGGCGGCCAAGGGGAGGGGACTTGCCCCCCAAGCCAAGGGGGCGCCCCCTTTAGGGCCCCCCAACCCTATGCGCATGGGCCCTAGGGAGGGTGGCGCGCATCCCACTTGGGGCTGGTTCCCTTCCACATACAGCCCATGAGGGCCCTCCAGGGCAGGTGGACCCTCCCGATGGACCCCCGGAACCCCTTCGGTGGCCCCGGTACAATACCGGCAAACCCCCGAATACTTCCAGTGACCATATGATGAATTCCCATATATAAACCTTCACCTCCGGACCATTCTGGAACTCCTCGTGACGTCCAGGATCTCATCCGGGACTCCAAACAACATTCGGTAACCACGTACAAACCTTCCCTATAACCCTAGCGTCATCGAACCTTAAGTGTGTAGACCCTATGGGTTCGGGAATCATGCAGACATGACCGAGATAGCTCTCCGGCCAATAACCAACTGCGGGATCTGGATACCCATGTTGGCTCCCACATGTTCCACGATGATCTCATCAGATGAACCACGATGTCGAGGATTCAAGCAATCCTGTATACAATTCCTTTGTCAATCGGTACGTTAGTTGCCCGAGATTCGATCGTCTGTATCCCAATACCTCGTTCAATCTCGTTATCGGCAAGTCACTTTAGTCGTTCTGTAATGCATGATCCCGTGACCAACTACTTAGTCACATTGAGCTCATTATGATGATGCATTACCGAGTGGGCCCAGGGATACCTCTCCGTCATACGGAGTGACAAATCCCAGTGTCGATTCGTGCCAACCCAACAGACACTTACGGGGATACCTGTAGTGCACCTTTATAGCCACCAAGTTACGTTGTGACGTTTGGTACACCCAAAGCATTCCTACGGTATCCGGGAGTTGCACAATCTCATGGTATAAGGAAATGATACTTGACATTAGAAAAGCTTTAGCAAACGAACTACACGATCTTGTGCTATGCTTAAGATTGGGTCTTGTCCATCACATCATTCTCCTAATGATGTGATCCCGTTATCATTGACATCCAATGTCCATAGTCAGGAAACCATGACCATCTATTGATCAACGCGCTAGTCAACTAGAGGCTCACTAGGGACATGTTGTGGTCTATGCATTCACACATGTATTACGGTTTCCGGTCAATACAATTATAGCATGAACAATAGACAATTATCATGTACAAGGAAATATAATAATAACCATTTTATTATTGCCTGGGCATATTTCCAACAACATGATCATTCAAAAACAGACTCGATAAGCAGGCCAAAGAAGGGCTACTCTAGGTTTGCAAATTGTTGCATCACACAGTATGCTAGTACATTGCTTAAATTAACATCTCTGCACAAGTACCTGTAAGATAGATCTTGTCCAGCTATCCTCTGAAATTCAGATTTTGTCTTACAATGGAGAACATACTGTACAAATAAACAAAGATTTATTTGTAATGTCAATACCTCTAACTAGAAAAAGAAAAAGGAAAGCAAACATTTCGTGCTACTATCTTCTTTACTTCACAAAGAGAGCATGATCTTATCTGGTACTCCCTCCATCCCAAAATAAATGTCTTTGATTCAGTATGATTTAGAGAACATACCTCTACCTAAAAAAACAAAGATAAATGAATATCCGTACCCTACTTCTTATAAAAGGATAATCTATTTTCTGTTTGCGGAGATCTCATTCTGCAACCAGGAACCTTATCACGATCAAACAAAAACTGTAAGTGTCTTAACCTAAGCAATAAGAATATTTAATTTATAAGAGGTAACACATTTCATCTATTAATTTGACGATAGCATCAAGGCTTGGAAAAAGAATGACATTTTCCGCAAACTGCATCTAAAATGCTTGTTTTGATTTCACACGGGCATAGTTATGGTTGCCGTCATAGCCTCATAGGAAAGGAAACTGCCTTTTGATAAAATTAGCTTCTGATTTAATTCACTCAGGAATAATTATAATACAGGTAACAAAATACAACTATCCTTCAAAATACCAAAGATACTATGTACGGGTGTCATAAAAAGCCTCTTAAGAAAGCATTATCAAATGCAAACACAGGCCAACTCCATCAACCCAGTACAAAATATATTTGATGTAAAGAAGCCCATGAATTAAATTATATTGGGTGCAGAATATCATTTTGCAAGGAACGCTTATTGGGGGGAAATGAGCTTAGAATCACTAAGATAGGCATTACCTTCTGTTGCTCCATCAATTGGTACTAAACCATATCATAGTTTGGCCTTCCCTTTTTGATTGAGGTGATTTGGGTTATCATACCACAGCTGCACGTACATGCGCTCCCTATATTACCATCACTAACAAAAAGCTTATAAGTGCAAATGATGCGAAAATTTATATAGACTATTGACACAAGATATAATATGTTAACTTACCACATCAGTTAGCACCAGTAGCCAGATTCCTAAAGAAAGAGAACATTCAAAACAGAAAAGCCAGTATAAGCCATGAGCAATGAATTGCAGTGAGATAAAAGCAAGCTAATTGCGAAATGCCAACAACAGTGAATATTATGTATTTTACATAACCATTTCTGGACTATTGGAATATCAGGACTCCTAATAAGCATTATTGACTATAGGAAGGGGATCCCTGCTTTATTAATTTTTAAACTGTAAATTTCATAACCTGCAACACAGAACAAATGAAGCTAGAAACACAATATCATGTGTGCATAGATAACTGCATATATAAGAACTTTCCTGTTTGTTACCATAAAAGAAGCTTTCTTAATTTCAGATTGCACTTGTTTAACCCGAGCACGCAAAACAAATGAGCATAGAAGCACCATATGAAATGTGCATAAACAACCATAGATATAAGGCAATAATATATTTTTTTGCGATGGCAATACATTATAAGTTACTTTAAAATAATTCAACATACATATTTCTTCGGAAAAAAGCATATCTAATAGCGTCTTAGTGAACATAAGTACAGTTTGAGTTTCAGCGATGGTAGAAACCAAATTCTAGAACTTAAATCCACTAAATCAATTAGAAAATAACACTTGGTGTTCCATATATGAAAGAATTGAGGATGGGTACTCCATGATGACAACTTTGCGCGGCAGCACATTGCCCTCGTGGTGGTGGTCGTAGGGCCCCGGGAGGAGCAGACCTGCACGTACGGCGGTGATGACGCCCAGGCAAATCAGGGGTTGGGGTACTTGGGTAGGATAGGCGTTGAGGCCTTGAATATGGGATGCGGCGTTGATTTGCAGAGGTGGGGGATACTCGATCTGCGTTAGGACTACGGAGGATGGTGTCAAACAGGGGATGACCTCCGATGGCGATGAACACAAGAGACGCCAATGACGGGAGAATAGGAGACGTGTGACCGTCGGACCGGCTGGTGTTGCCGACCTAGGCACCGATGCCTCGAGAAGATCCACATTGTATGGCCATCGATCTCACGGGGGTTAGCAGAATACATCAAGAGAGAACAAACCTCCGAAGAAGACACGAAGGCGACAAAAGGAAGAACAAGAAAAGTGACTCGGCAGAAATACAATCTAAAAAGAGGATCAAAAGCAAAATCAAAGGTGAAGGGAGAGAAACTACCGGAACATAGGAAGCCAACACCGCTTCCAACCGCGAATTCATGTTTAAATATCACTGGAAAAAATAGCGCGTTATAGCATCGCTAATAGCACGCTATAGCGTATTGAGAATTGCCTCGCTAAATATATCGATGTACAACGTCTCGCTAATAGCACGATATAGCATGCTAATAGCATATTTTGAGGTCACCGTTATTTTAATGTAGCGTGCTATTTTTTTCATTGTTAAATATTCAGTGTATCACAGATGGGAAAAGACTGGAAAACAAATTCACCTATATCAGAGGACGAAGTCAGGGTCGCGGAGGGACTCGGGAGGGTGTGGTGGTCGAAGTGTTCGCGCCAGTCAAGCACGGAGTCTTCGTTGGCCAGTATGCAGCTGCCGTAGCCCTCGGCGGCAGCGCCCCTAGCTGGGTCGCA
This sequence comes from Aegilops bicornis, assembly GCA_021605145.1. NCBI lineage: Eukaryota > Viridiplantae > Streptophyta > Magnoliopsida > Poales > Poaceae > Aegilops > Aegilops bicornis. The sequence continues at coordinate 671,572,125 of CM038672.1, forward strand.
CCCGAACAGGAGCTTCTTCTCCATGGACGCGCGGAAGAATGCCAGCCCGGCGGCCCGCAAGGCGTCAAGGAGCCCTGTGGTTGACGACGTGAAAGGCGCCCCACTCGGCGCACGCGCGGCCGACCGCGTTAGTTGTTGTGGCGGCGGCGTCCGAGAAGAGAACTGACGAACAATGAAGAAGACGTACGGCGGTGGATCTCAGTCAAGACAAACAGGTGCAATTGATGTTTCTCTTACTCAATGTGCCACACCTTTTCCTCACTGGCTGACGCTCTCCTTACACATGCCGAGTGCCTTTCTTAGATTTTTGGATCCCTTCCTCTCCAAGTGCCTCATCTGTTTCTTGTTTTTCGCGAATACGCTTGGAAGCGTATCTTTGCATTGATAGGGAAAGAAAGTACAGGCTCCTCATTTGTTTCTTGTAGCCCAGGCTCCTCCTGATTAATCAACAAGCAACACAAATAAGCAATACTCCTATATATTTCCTTGCTATTAAGTAAGTTAGGTCTGTGCTATTTATGAAATAGTTTAAAGGCACTACACTTTCGACTTGCTTCGAATTTGCATCAAGGAATGAAAAAAAAAGCAGAACAATTCTTACCACGGGAAGTGGACCTTGAGCCAGTGTCCCAGTCCTCCCAACCCATCCTCCGAGATCGATGAACCAGTTGCCCTTGGTGAGGACCACAAAGCACAAAAACACAGGTTCACTTCAAGCCACAAATTAAGTTAATTGCCTTTCTTGTCAACAAAAGCCATGAAGGTTACTCGATTGACCTCTTATTGCCAGAATTTTGATAATATGCAAATTTTATGTGTATGCATGATATATCTAGTGGAATTCACATGGATAACACAAATTTTGGCGATAGAAATACCTCTGGAATTCACATGAGTGACACTTTTAACGTGAATGGCAGGAGCTCTGCCTTTGCATTATAGTAGAAAAGAGTTGTTACAAATTACACATTACATCCCTGACCAACTGGCCATATCATCTATGCAGATAAGATCATCAGGCTAGTGTCACTCTAGTGTCTCTCTGAGGGCCGTCCCCTTCTCATGGCTAACACAATTTTTTTACAATGGTACAATAATGAGAAATTAGTTCGCACCATGTGGCATCCCATTAATGCATAATTCAAGCTAAAGCTACCTGATTATAGCTCAACTAATGCATAGGAAATTCTTCTAGTCTGTGACAAAGATGTTGCTCACAAAGATACTTGTCCTTCTAGAAATTTTCATGCTGAATTTTTTTGATTGCCTTGCAAATAACGATTGTGGGCGCCGTGTGAGGAGTGGGAGTACATCGGCGGCTGTGGCGTCCAAGCAATGTGTTGTACAGGTGGTGCAAATTAAGGAGCAAGCTAACGTACCAGCTTCCTTCTCCATGGACAAGTTGAAGAGAGTGATATGCACCATCACTTCAGCCGCCAGATTGTCACCAGCCCCTTCTCTTACTATGGCCACCATGAGTCTGCTCATTCACCGCTTGTGTGCAGCTTCTGGCGAGGAGGAGAAAAAGATAAAGAAGTGCCAAAGGCATAATGTTGGGTCTTTGTATTGATACGACCAACCGATAGGATTTGCCCGTGTGTTGCTACGGGTGACAATGCAAGTAAATGAAACAAACAATTATGTTTTACCAATTGCATCGACCAATCAGTTAATTCTAGAGCCATGGTATTGGGTGGAGTATTGTTTCTTCATTGATATATAATATTGAAAGTGTATAATTTGATATTGTGAAGTACCCTACACATGTACTAACTCGAAGAATAGCAAGAAGAGAATATTTATCTGGCTTAACAAATCATAATATAGAACTGTGAAGAGAGGTATACAAAATATAAGATTGGTCAAAACAGTAACCACTTAGCTGAGAGTTGCAAAGCCCAAAACGCTACACTCACGGAGCCATACTCATTCACTGAGGAGCAAATAATATGCTTCCCTGTGAAAAACGGATCCGCCCTTGTCTTCCTCCGGTGACCATGGTATCCCTGAGATGGGAAGCCCTTAATGAGGAGGCGATGTCACGAGAGCCGAAAGTCTGGGCGCCGCCCTCCAATGCCCATCACAGTTCAGATGAACACTCATTGCAGCAACCTGGATCCAAAGAAGAGTGCGGTCTTCATCTTATTCGCGTGGAGAGGGCCACGGTCGGCGTAGCACCAATGGAGACTGTGGGGAGGCGGCGCATCAAGCGGAGGATCAAGGAGGTGGCGCGCGGCAGCGCGGAGACCGAGCGGGGCGCGTGGTGGCGGTTGGAGATCGGGAGAGATCGGTGGCGAAGGGATCGGCGGCGGCTCCTCTAGGGGATCGTACCGACGAGATCGGCGGCGGCTCCCCAAGGGGATCGTAGCGACGAGATCGGTGGCGGCTCCCCAAGGGGGTCGTAGCGACGAGATCAGAGGCAGGGAAGGGATCGGTGGCGGTGAAGGGATCAGCGGCAGGGAACGTGTTCGCACACGAACACGTCACGTGTACCCTCGACGCCGGGGGTGATGCACCGCAGCTCACGTCGAAGGAGTCTCACCGGAAGCGCGATTCGCAAGACGACCGGAGAGAACTTTTGAGGACCCGAGACCCTACACTCCCGAAAGGGACCCCGTCGGGGAGTACGGCGGCTATGGGCTGCCCTAGGTCGGTCAAGCCGCCCCTAGAGCCTCGGGATTCGCAGCTCTCCAACACGAAGAACGACGAAAAACGAGGGAGCAAGAATGGGGGGAGGACAAAACGTAGATCAAAAGCGTGGTAGATGCGTTGCGATTGTGTGTTGTTATTCAATCGCCCGTCACCTCTTACATATATATGAGGCGGCTGGACTTTCCGTACAAGAAAAGGACTCAAATCCCGTTCAAAACATCAAAAGATAACCTAACTCGGACTACGAGGGCCGGAACTTCCGGGCTAAAATTACATCAAGTTGCCCTATTGCACAGCTCCTGCAGGTCGCATATGGCTTCAGATCGCGATGGTCCCAAAAGCAAAGTTGTAGATCTTGCAATGTAGAAAAATTCATTAGTTGAACATTTTCTCGTCCGAGATAATCTTGATGTCCAAACTGGCCCTGCAAATCTGCAAATAATATTAAAATTCCAGTTTTCGGGGTGCTCCGCGTGCAAACTTTCGGTTTAGGCCGGAACCTCCCCGGAAGTTTTGCCCGGAACTTCCGGGCTAAAATTTTGCAGCACACTATTTTGGTTCTAGCTTTTTCATACGAAATCCGATGAAGACATTCTTTATATCAAAATCGATCGTTTCAACGAGACGAAGACAATCCGTGTAGAAACTTTTCCCATAGGAGGTCGTCTTGAAGGCATAATTGGCCGAACAATACTCTGAATATAAAATCATAATATTTTGAGCATAGTTTCGGCCCTTGAGATGAGGTCGGATGGCGACAACCCAAACTTCAAAGATGTTCATATCGACAATATGAAATTTTTTCATGTAGATCACTTCTCTATTTGTGGCCATCTTAATCACGTTCTTAACCGCGCCAAAATCTGGTGTCAACAAATGCCCCCTGTTTTTCGGCAAAACTTGCGTGCCGAAAAATAATTTGCAATGTATTTGTTCTAAGGACGATGTCAACAGTTCATCGGCCATTTATTTTTCTCAGGACGATAATTATGTATCGGCCATGTTTATGCTAAGGGCGATAGTTATATATCGGCCGTTGGCCTATCTAGGCTTCTTGCCACACACTTGGGTGATACTTCTTTAAATATTTGCCATTGAGAGCTCCAGGTAATAATGTGCCTTGTACGGATTCCACCATATATGAGTTTCCGGGAACAACTCTTGTAATCTTAAAAGGACCTTCCCAACTTGGAGACTACTTTCCGAATTTTCTATCTGTTGAATCAATTGGTAGAATCACCTTCCACACGAGATCTCCAACCTGAAAATTCTTCATCTTTACCTTCTTATTGTAAGCTCTTGCCACCCTCAACTTATCTCTCTCTGTGGCATTCAAAGCAGCCAAACGTTTATCGGCGACTTCATCAATATTGTCCATCATCAAGTTATAGAAGTCCACCGCCGATAAATCATTTTGTTTGTCTATTCTCAAAGCATTCAAATTCACTTCCACTGGTAAAATGGCCTCTTGACCATATACGAGCTCATATGGAGTTACCTTTGTAGCACCATGTCTTGAGATTCTGTGTGCCCACAAAGCTTCGGACAATAGCTCATGCCATCTCCTTGGATTATCCTCAATCTTCTTCTTGATGAGCTTGATTAATATTTTATTGCTAGACTCAACTTGTCCATTGGCTTGGGCATAATATGGAGAGGAATTGAGCAACTTTATCTTATATGATTCGGCAAATTCTCTAACTTGATGTGACATAAAAGATGAACCTTGGTCTGTAGTTAGTGTTTGAGGAATGCCGAATCTATGAATAATATGCTCAGTTATGAATTGAATTACCTTTGTATGTGTCATATTTTTGAGTGGTATTGCTTCAGACCATTTAGTGAAATAATCAGTTGCCACCAACACGAACCGATGCCCCTTTGAAGAAGAAGGATGAATCTCTCCAATAAAGTCTAATCCCCAACCCACGGCTTGATAATAGGATGCAACATAGCAGCGGGAGCCAACTGAATATCACCAAACTTTTGACAGGCTTCACATCCTTTATAATACCGGAAGCAATCATTAACCATTGCCGGCCAATAAAACCCATCACGTTGTAATAACCATTTTATCTTGGGAGCCGACTGATGAGTGCCACAAATACCTTCATGGACCTCTCCCATAGCAACTCTCGCTTGGTCCTCGTCCAAGCACTTTAAAAGAACATCATCAACCGATCGGCGATAGACACCATCATCTCTCATTGTGTACTTGAAAGCCATACGCCGAATAGTCCTGTCCACCCTTTTACTAGGATCACACAAATAATCAATAATGAGCTTCCTCCAGTCTTGATTTTCTCCTGCATTAAATATTTCATTAGTGGCCGAAACGGTGGGCTCCGGTTCGGCCTCCCCTATGTTGGCAAGACTAGACATCAGCCTTTGAGAAATATGAAACATGCCACGATTAACATGATAGCCGGATGCTTGTTGTGCCAACTCATTTGCTCTCCAATTGTCATGTCTAGATATATGAGCAATGCTAAAGTAATCCAAATTAGAAATTATATCTACACATTTATCAAGATAAACATTAAGTGATTCGTCAAAACATTGAAAGACTTTGGATATTTGTTGCACTACTAATAACGAATCACCAAAAGCCTCAATATGTGTAGCACCAAACGCAAGCAACATCTCGAAGCCGAATAATAATGCTTCATATTCGGCTTGATTATTTGTGCAAAAGTATTCTAAGCGGCATGAGGCTTCAAAAACAGCACCATGAGGAGATATATGAACAATACCAACACCTTGGCCATTGCTACAGACTGAACCATCAAAATATAATCTCCATGGTACTAATGAGACAAGGTTTATATTAATGTCATGCTTGTCATCAATCCGATGCTCAACAATAAAATTAGCAACAATTTGGCCTTTCATGGATTTCAGAGATTCATAAGCCAAATCATATTCAATTAAAGCATAAGCCCACTTGCCAATTCTACAACTAAGAATTGGCCTATGCAACATGTATTTGATCACATCGGTTTGACAAGCTATAATGCAAGTACTAGGCACTAGATAATGTCTGAATTTTGTGCAAGCATAATACAAACATAAGCATAATTTCTCAATAAATGTATACCTTGTCTCGGCGTCCAATAAGCGTCGGCTCAAATAAGTAATAGCATGCTCCTTTCCTTCGGTCTCTTGAGTCAAAACAGCACCAATAACACCTTCCTCCGTTGCAACGTAAAGTCTAAATGGCTCCCTGTGCCTGGGCGCTTTCATAACCGGAGGAGTGCACAAATATTTCTTAATCATATCAAATGCCTCTTGCCATTTTGCCCCCCAAGTAAAATCAACATCATTCTTTAACCGAATGATAGGGGTAAATGCATCAACCTTCCCTGATAGATTGGCTATAAACCTCCTCAAATAATTGACCTTGCCAAGGAATTTTTGCATATCTCTCTTGAATGTTGGAGCCTCTACTTTCTGTATAGCTTCTATCTTTTTGGGATCAATTTCCACGCCATCTTCATGAATAATGAAACACAGAAACTTCCCAGCCGATACACCAAAGGCACACTTCAAAGGATTCATTTTCAACCCATATTTCTTCATTCTTTCAAAAGCCAAACGCAAATCGGCTAAGTGAGATTCAAAAGCATCCGATTTGACAACAATATCATCAATATAAACCTCAAGTATAACACCAAGTAAATCATGAAAAATTAAATTCATAGCTCTTTGATACGTGGCACCGGCATTTTTTAATCCAAAAGGTCATCACTGTCCACTCAAATAAACCAAGGAAACCGGGACATCGAAAAGCCGTTTTGGACATGTCCTCTTCGGCCATAAAAATCTGGTTATACCCCGCATTACCATCAAGAAAGCTAATGACCTTATGTCCAGAAGCATCATTAATAAGCATATCGGCTATTGGCATAGGATACTCATCTTTAGGTGTATCTCTATTCAAATCTCTGAAATCAATGCACACCCTCAACTTGCGGAGCCTTTCTTCTCTCTTTGGTACAATGTTAGAAATCCACTCGGCATACCTGCAAGGTCTAATAAAATTAGCTTTAAGCAAACGATCGATCTCTTCCTTGATCCGGTCATACGTTTTTGGATTAAACTTTCTGGCCGATTGCTTCTATGGTCTAAAACCGGCCTTTATAGGTAACCGATGCTCCACTAGCTCTCGGCTTAAACCCGACATCTCATGATATTCCCATGCAAAGCAACAAACATATTCTTTCAATAGGTCGATCAACTTAGCCTTATGATCGGCTCTTAAATTTTCATTTACAAATGTCGGCCTAGGAATTGAACCATCTCCTATATCTATCTCTTCTAATGGATCGGCCGATGTAAAACCTTGTCCTAATTTATCCATATCATCTAACTCTTCTATGGACTCATACATATCGTTCTCATTGGACCGATATTCTACAAGACGCTCTTGTAACCACTCTGAGTTAGGATCAATTTAAACACATCATACCTTGGAGCCGATTATCGCAACCGGCTTTAAAGAAATGGGCACGAAACCACTTTTTGTGGCGCTGAGAAAATCGTATTCTGATAAATCGTGCCCCGTCAAGCAAGTAGCATTGGGATGTTGCCAATCCACCGATGCATCGGCCAAAGCAACACAAGCCGAATTATCCGCATGAATGACTTCTACTTCATCATCAACCCATTGAATCAAAAACTGGTGCATAGTAGATGGCACACATTGGTTCGCATGAACCCAATCGTGGCCTAATATCACATTGTAGTTACCTTGCACCTCGGCGACAAAGAATGCGGTAGCCAAAGTTTTGCTTCCCACCGTAAGCTCCACATACATCACACCTTTGGCTTCAGTTTTCTCTTTGCCTTCAAATCCATTAAGCACCATGTTGGTCTTTATTAACTCTTCATCACGCAGCCCCAATTTTTTGAAGACCGAATATGGCATAAGATTCACCACAGCACCACCATCGACAAGCATTCTAGCAACCTGCGATCCATTAATATGACCTTTAAGGAACAATGGCTTCAAGTGCGTCACCGGTTCTTTTGGCTTCTCGAATATAGCATTTTTAGGACCAAAATCTAGCTGAGCTACCTCCCCTTCTTCATCTATAGCACGAAATTCAGCGGGTAAGTAATACACCATATTAATATCCATACCTTCATGAACGGTGTAGACTCATAATCAAGCATTTCATCTCCTTCTGCAAGCATGTCCACTGACTCCGAAATATCTTCAAGGGAAGAGGAAGTAGTAGGCAAAGTGGACGATGTAATAGTAGCCGCATCGTCCTCCGTTGGTGGTGTAGGTGTTGCTATGATCAATGTAGAAGCTGCAATGTTTTCCTTTTGCTTCGGCCTCCACACTTGTTTTGGGGGTATCATGGGACGGATTTCATTGAATAATTTAGCCCTTAGCTTTTCTGCTTCTTGTTCCTCCTTCTCATGACTCCTCATGCGCTGCAATCTCCTTTTTTGCGCCTTGGTCAGACCGGAAGGACACCACTTAGGCTGATTATATTTTGGATCCCTCGACTTGGCCTTGCTTGTGCTAGCTTCATGATCATTAGCCATGGGGCCTTGCTGGACCGCAGCCACATCTTTATTAGAATCAGCCGGATTATCAACAATAATCGGCTCTTTGATTATTAATTCTTTAGTTCCTATCATAATAGTTTCACCACTAGCATTCTTCTCCTTTTGCTTGCTAGGCTCTGAAATTTCAGCACTTGGTGATTTGGCACGCCACACTTGTCGGTTGACCCTTTTTTGATTATCTTGCATTGGCCGATTGACACCATTGTTCAAACGGCCTCGTGTGGGATAAGAAAGCCTCTCATGAACGGGCCTCCTTGGTTCTGCCCAACCCGGATGAAAAGCATAAGGGGCCATTGGGGGCTGCCCCCATCCTCCATTGAAGCCTCCCATGTAGTACGACGCATAGGGGGGCGGCGCCATCCATGGTCCTGGTGCCCATGACCCATATGGCCCTGCGTGATGCTGAAATTCTTCCCTCGGAGGTGATCTTGAGCGCTTCAAATTTGATGACCGGTTAGAGCTAGAACCGGCCGGTTGATTGGCATATTTGGACAACAGCATATCAAAATTTGGCTTGATTCTCTTGCGCTGCACTTTGGCTTCATTCGTCTTCCACTTGCCAACCTCTGGACTGTTGGGCTTAACAAATTTGACATGAGTGTTCTCTTGCAGTTGTGGTTGCCCCCCGAGTGTAGGATTCTTGATGGTGATCTTGATTACCTCTTTGCCACCGGGTTGCTTGTCAAGCACAACTTGTCTCCCCAAGACCTTGTTGCTCTCCTCATTTTTCCTGGGCTCACCAATGACAATATTATTTTTATTAGCTGATTCGGCTATGTTGGGCCGAATTAACATCTTCTTCCCCTCCAAATCCATGGTGTTCATTGGGAAAGGCTGCTTATCAACTTGCATCTCAGAAAAATTCAATCGTCCGTCATTAATGGCCGATTGTATCTGTCGTCGAAAAACATTACAATCATTAGTAGCATGAGAAAAAGAATTATGATACTTGCAATAAGCACGCCGTTTCAGCTCTTCGAACGGCGGTAAAGTATGAGATATTCTAATAATCTTGGCTTGCAACAAAGCATCAAATATTTTATCACACTTAGCAATGTTGAAAGTAAATTTCATCTCTTCATCATGATTCTTATGAACCGGCTTTAAATCATTGCAAGTAAATGGTTTGGCCTTAGATGGCCAAACAAATTCAGCAGCATAAATATCACCCTCATCGTCCGAGTGGTCACTATCATACTCAACCATATTCATCTTAGGACGATCAGTTCTATATCTATGCACCTCTTTAAGATCTTTGCTTCGGCTTTCTTGAGCCAGAGCCCTTTGCAAGACTTGGTTGATATTTAAAAACTCATGTCCTTCTAACCTTTCTCTAATGTGAGTTCTCAAACCACTAAGCACAAGATCAGCCAAATCTCTCTCGGTTATCACCAAACTATAGCACCGGTTTTTTGTATCTCTAGATCTCTTGACGTAATCGGAGACCGATTCATCATGCTTTTGTCTAACCGATGTAAGATGTGACAACTTAAGCTCATTATCACCACTATAAAAATGATCATGGAACTTTTGTTCCAAGTGAAAGCATGTAGTAATAGAACCAGGTGGTAACGCAGAAAACCACGAGAAAGCAGTACCGGTTAGAGATAAAGGAAAATAACGTACTCTCCACTCATCTCGTGAACTTGCCTCACCTAATTGTACCAAGTACTGACTAACATGCTCCCAGGTAGTTTTTGTTCCCTCTCCATTAAACTTAACAAAATCTGGAATTTTATATAGGGCATTGAATTGCATCAAAGTATTCTGGATATGGCTTTTGATAAATACGGTTCCTTGGTAACTCAACTCCAAAATTCTCTCGGAGCATCTTAGCCATCTCCCCTCTAAGATTAGCTAGACCATCATCCACGGTGGACGATGAAGCTTGTGGCGGTAGCATAGGAGGAGTAGGGTTAGTAGTTGCAGGTGTAAATTGTGGCATGCATGCCGAATTGTAATTCGGCAGTGATCTAACAGTGTTTGTTCTTGTAGGTAGGGTTTGGTTCGGCGTCACCACCGAACTTGGCATACTCATGATAGGATTAATGGGTGCAGCAACAATTTGATTTGTGGGGCTAGGATAAAAATTCATCGGCACGAGGGGTGCCGATGAAATAGGTAAAGTTGGACTAGGGATTTCCGCGGTAGCAGGCACACCAACATTACCACTAGATGATTGAGGCACACTATTTTTAGCATTACTATTTTTCAAGAAAATTTGGTATAAAAGATTATTGCTATCAGTAATGCGACTATCAATTTCAGCCCATACCTCAGGAGAGAAGGTACTACTTACAGAGGGTTTAACCTGTTCATGATGAAGAGGAGGAAACTTGATTTCTCCAACCGGAGTGATATTGCCTTGACGATCCTTTTTGAACTTAGCAAGGAACTCCTGCATCTCCTTCTCTTCACGCGCCTTCTTGTACTCCTCATAAGATTGGCGATGTTCCTCCAATAACTCCTCAAAATTGGGCTTCATTATGTTATCAGCGTCGATTTCCGAGGGCTTGGGAATCTTGTCGTTGCCGGACATGATGGATGATGATGATGATTGATCTTGTCCCCAGCGGAGTCGCCAAAAAGTGTGTTCGCACACGAACACGTCACGTGTACCCTCGATGCGGGGTGATGCACCGCAGCTCACGTCGAAGGAGTCTCACCGAAGCGCGATTCGCAAGACGACCGGAGAGAACTTTTGAGGACCCGAAACCCCACACTCCCGGGAGGGACCCCGTCAGGGAGTACGGCGGCTATGGGCTGCCCTAGGTCGGTCAAGCCGCCCCTAGAGCCTCGGGATTCGCAGCTCTTCAACACGAAGAACGACGAAGAACGAGGAAGCAAGAACGGGGGGAGGACAAAACGTAGATGAAAAAAGTGGTAGATGCGTTGCGATTGTGTGTTGTTATTCAATCGGCCGTCACCTCTTACATATATATGCGGCGGCTGGACTTTCCGTACAAGAAAAGGACTCAAATCCCGTCCAAAACATCAAAAGATAACCTAACTCGGACTACGAGGGCCGGAACTTCCGGTCAGCCCGGAACTTCCGGGCAAAAATTACATCAAGTTTCCCTATTGCACAACTCCTGCAGGTCGCATATGGCTTCAGATCGTGATCGTCCCAAAAGCAAAGTTGTAGATCTTGCAATGTAGAAAAATTCATTAGTTGAACATTTTCTCATCCGAGGTCATCTTGATGTCGAAACTGGCCCCGTAAATCTGCAAATAATGTTAAAATTCCAGTTTTCGGGGTGCTCCGCGTGCAAACTTTCGGTTTAGCCCGGAACCTCCCTCAAAGTTTTGCCCGGAACTTCCGGGCTAAAATTTTGCAGCACACTGTTTTGGCTCTAACTTTTTCATACGAACTCCGATGGAAACATTCTTTATATCAAAATCGGTCGTCTCGACGAGACAAAGACAATACGTGTAGAAACTTTTCCCATAGGAGGTCGTCTTGAAGGCATAATTGGCCGAACAATACTCTGAATACAAAATCATAATATTTTGAGCATAGTTTCGGCCCTTGAGATGAGGTCGGATGGCGACAACCCAAAATTCAAAGATGTTCATATCAACAATATGAAACTTTTTAATGTAGATCACTTCTGTATTTGTGGCCATCTTAATGAAGTTCTTAACCGCGCCAAAATCTGGTGTCAACAGAACGGAGGTAGCGCATGGATCGAGGGGAGGCCTCGATCCTGCAAGCGCGAGGGCGGCGGCGAAGGGATGGATTGTGAGGGCGGCTGACGTGGTTCTCGCTCGAGGGCACCCCGCAGGCCTAGCTCGTGGTTTTTTTCGTTGGTTTTGTTTCGTAGGTTTATTTTACGTGGAGGCCTCGCTCGCTACCTGGAGGCATCGCTACCTCCACGGGAGGCATGGTTTTTTTGGTTCGGCTCTGGAACCAGGGCGGGATCGCTGATACGTGGGAGGTGGGAACGAGGACGAAAAAAATCGGGTTTGGTGGGACGAAATTTAACCGCAGAGACTACCAACTGAGACATTAGGAGTAGAGATATCAGCCTGTTATGCCACCCTGATAACCCATAAGTATAGGAGATCATTTGTAGCATTTTTTTGGTAAGTAAGAGTGTTGACACCAACGAGGAGCTAAAGGTAGAATTAATATTCTCTTTAAGTTCTATCGAACACCAATACAACTCTATGCACACCACCGTTAGCTTTACCTAGAAACAAGTAATAAACTACTTTGTAGGTGTAATGGGATAAGTTTGCAAGATAATAAATAACGTGAAAATAAAAGTTATGTGTTGTTTTAATAAAAAACAATTAACTTAGTATAGCGAGTGTGAAAAAATGATGGTAGGATTTACGAAATTGTCCTAGAGAATTGATAATAAGATCGGTAATCATTATTGTAATTTTATATGAGGGAGTTGCATGAGCGATAGAAATCATCAAGGTAAACCTAACCATAACATTTAACGACAAGTCCCTTTTTTACTCCCATATGCAACAATCAACTTACCCGAGTTTGTGTTTCTGTCGCTCACACAACTCAGTCAGTAAGCAAATTATGAAAATATTGCAACACACTACAGCGGGAATCCTTCACGTGTGCATTATTCAGTGTTAGTTATTTTCAATGCATGTTTATGACCGTTTTCATTTTTTGGTTGGTCGCTTCTCAATCTATTTGCCAGCCTTCATTTGTACTGAGCGGGAATGCTGCTTGTGCATCCAATTTCTTAAACCTAAAAATGTGCCATATGAATCCACTATACCTACATTTATGCGGTATTTGCATGCTGTTCCAAGTAAATTTGCATGTGTCAACTCTAATCATTCAACCTAATTATCCGTTTTGTGTGCTCGTACCGCTCATGGAGCGATAGGGGGTGGCCAATATCTTTCATGCTAGGCGGGTTATTCTCACGATAAGTGTTTATTCACTTGTCATTGCACAAGAAAGTGGCAGGTGATAAAGATGCCCAGTCCCATAATGAATCAAACTAATAAAAAATTCCTTGGAAAGTTAAAAGTTTGAAAGGCATCCATGGATACGGCTAGCCATTGATTGTGAAAGAATGGTGAAAAGGAAAATGAACTTTATTTTCTGTTTAGGAACCACCTATAATGTGTCTAGCAAGGAGGATATTGGGAACTTTCAATCGTGACATTGACATGAAAAACATGCCTCTCAAAATAATTTTATCTCTCCATTTTAAGCTTTGAGCTCTGGCACCTCTGCAAATCTCTACTTCCCTCTGCGAAGGGCTTATCTATTTTACTTTTAGGCTATTTTTATTTTTATTTTGAGTTTTCACCTTCTCTTATAAGCATGAATTGCGGAGCACTATTGTCATACTTGTGCATTGGGAGTAGTTAATATTGAGTATGTTTCATGAATGGATCAATGATTGACCATGACGGGCTAGGGATAACTTTCTTTATCATTGATATTTGAAAGACATGATTGTTTGTTAGTATGCATGAGTATTTATGTCTTTATATCAAACTATAGACTATTGCTTTGAATCACTCGAATCTCAATATTTATGCCACAAAAAACAAAGATTACATGATGAATATGATAGATAGCATTCCACATCAAAAAATTTGTTTTTATCATTCACCTACTCGAGGACGAGCAGGAATTAAGCTTGGAGATGCTTGATACGTCTCCAACGTATCTATAATTTTTGATTGTTCCATGCTACTATAGTATCAACCTGGGATGTTTATTATGCAAAACTAACCTATTAACTCAGTGCCCAGTGCCAATTGCTGTCTTTTTTGCAAGTTTTTGGCTTTTCAGAATATCAATATAAAAAAGAGTCCAAATGAAGAAAAAAATTGGATTAATTTTTTTCGGACCAGACGGGACCCAAGGCCCTGAAGAGTTACGAGGAGGCGACAAGCCTAGCAAGCGCGCCCTAGGGTGCGCCCCCAAGCTTGTGGGCCCCTCATGGCACCTCTTGACCTAATTCCAGCTCTATAAATTGTTGGGGAACGTAGTAATTTAAAAAATTTCCTACGCACACACAGGACCATGGTGATGGCATAGCAACGAGAGGGGAGAGTATTGTCTACGTACCCTCGTAGACCAAAGAGGAAGCGATCACAACGTAGAGGAAGTAGTCGTACGTTCTCCTCGCGATCCAGCCGATCCCAAATACCAAGCATTCGGCGCCTCCGAGTCGATCACAACGTAGAGGAAGTAGTCGTACGTTCTCCTCGCGATCCAGCCGATCCCAGCGCCATTACTCCGGTGCCTCCGAGTTCTTGGCACACGTTCAGCTCGATGACGCTCCTCGGGCTCCGATCCAGCAAAGCTCCGGGAGAGGGAGTTCCACAAGACGACGGCGTGGTGACGATCTTGATGTTCTACCGACGCAGGGCTTCGCCTAAGCACTGCTATGATATGACCGAGGTGGAATATGGTGGAGGGGCACCGCACACGGCTAAGGAGCGATCTCAAGGATCAACTTGTGTGTTCTAGGGTGCCCCCTACCCCGTATATAAAGGAGGGAGGGAGGAGGTGGCGGCCTCAAGGGGTGCAGCGCCATAGGGAGAAACCTACTCCAAGTAGGTTTCCCTCTCTTTCCTTATCTTATTTGGAGGGGAAGGAAGGAGTACTAGTATTAGGAAGTAGTACTAGTAGTAGGAATAGGAAGAGGGGAAGGAGAAAGGAAAGGGCGGCCCCCTCCCCAATTCGGATTGGGCTTGGGGGCGCGCCTCCCTTGTTCCTTCTCCTTCCTCCTACATGGGCCCAATAAGGCCCATATACCTCCCGGGGTTCGGTAACCTCCCGAGCTCCAAACTTCTCCGGAACCTTTCCGGTGTCCAAATATATCCGTCCAATATATTAATCTTTATGTCTCGACCATTTCGAGACTCCTCGTCATGTCCGTGATCATATCCGGGACTCGAACAACCTTCGGTACATCAAAATACATAAACTCATAATATAAGCATCGCTATCGAAACCTTAAGCGTGCGGACCCTACGGTTCGAGAATAATGTAGACATGACCGAGACATGTCTCCGTCAATAACCAATAGCGGGACCTGGATGCCCATATTGGTTCCTACATTTTCTACGAAGATCTTTATCGGTCAGACCGCATAACAACATCGTTGTTCCCTTTGTCATCGGTATGTTACTTACCCGAGATTCGATCGTCGGTATCCAATACCTAGTTCAATCTCGTTCTTGGTAAGTCTCTTTACTCGTTCCGTAATACATCATCTCACAACTAACTCATTAGTTGTAATGCTTGCAAGGCATATGTGATGTGTATTACCGAGAAGGCCCAGAGATACC